>JAKOOJ010000006.1:84576545-85776545 GCA_022577455.1 Arizona elegans | reverse complement strand
CTATCCAGAATCTTCTTAGATGAAAAAGACTTTCTGTTCATGACTGCACTGGGCAATTTTGTCAGAATTTGACAGGAGTATAAGCTGCATATGAATTGCTTTATCATACGACATATAATCTATCAAATATTGGATGCTTAAGCATTTAATGAAAGCAGGCCAAAGAATGGCTCTTTGGGACAAAAATTAGCAATTGATAGTGTGCAGTTCATTATCTTAGGAGCCTGATGTAATTCAAGTCACTTGCATGATGACAGTGACTTGGTTCCCCCGTGATGCCCTTGGTCTTTTAACCGTACTTGCAGAGTAAAATATACATTATGAATTTTGAAAGATAACAATAGGAAAATAATGGGAGATACTAGGCTAGCTTGGAAATGCGAGCATTTAGTGAGATACTTGTAAAGAAAATTTAGTTGGTATAATTTGATTAAAGCAAAAGATGAAATATAGTAGCCAGTGAATAAGTATCTTTGCCAAACAAACCTAAACCCTATAATAGAACATCTAGAACTTCTCAAGACACCAAAAAATGCAAAGAACACAACAATATGTTTGAAAAACTGCTGCTCACTTACTATGTTTTAATGAACCATTTGTGTGAGCCTTTGAACTACAAAGCAGTCTTCCCTAGCATGGGTCTTTCAATGCTGTGGATCACAACGCCCATCTTCCACTACTATTGACCTTGCTAGTTGACAAGAAAACCATATAAATACCAAATTGGGGAAGATATATCTAAAGCAAAGCCTGATAAAGATATATTAATACATTTAAGGGTTTAAGATGGCAAAGAGTCTAATTTTTAACTTAAGATCTATCAAAAAATTTAAAAAATGTAAAAGGATGACATACTTGATAGACCCAGCTGAAGAAAAAGGGCACTGATGTACAGTGGATGAATGCAGTACAGAATATAAATGGAAGTTTGAAATGTAGAAGCATCTTCACAGAGTGTGAAGTCCATATTCTGGAATAGAGGATTTCTTTCTCTGATATTGCAATATATAAAGTAGCCTAAACCTTGTATTCTGGGTATGTATGCACAGTAAAGCAAAACAAACAAACAAAAAAATTCCAGATGCATTTATTTATTTACATTTCTTATACTTGCCCACTCTGGTAACTCAGGTTAGCTTACAAAATCCAAGGACAATTAAAACAGTGCATGCTTTTCACCAAGATAAAGTAGAACGTGGCAGACAAATATGATTTTATCTTTTACAATATATAGCAATTTGAAATGGACAAGAGAATTCGTGCAGAAATGGACAGAAAGACTGCAAAAAATATTAGGCAAGTAATGAGAGAACTGGCCTGGGAACAGGAAAAACATCAAATTGGGTTGCGAAAAGTACAGGAACGGTAAGGACCATTTTCTTTTCTTTTTTTGAGATGCTTTTATTTCCTAAGATTTTTCTGCTAAGGAAAAAGAAGGGAGCACCATGAATACTGCTTTGTACAAAAGATGAGATATAAACCTTAATGATAACAACTTTAAGTAAATAAATAAAGTCCATCTTTTTCCAGTTTTGAAAGGCTTGGTGGATACGCTCCAAACAGTATAAGATGCTTTTGTTTTATTATTTGCTTTCTGTTATTCTGTAATTTGTAATTTGTATTGATACTTAAGCTGTATTAGCAGCCAAGAGTTGATGAACAGCCATATAAATAAAATAAGTAATAAATGAAATCCTAATAAAAATTAAATTAAATTTAATTTAAATTAAATATAGTCAATATGATTACTGTTCATTTGAGTGTTTAATAATGATAAATTTTGTCACATCAACACTGTAATAATTTGATAATACTGGAATTTGAGATTTCTGGATATTGCAACCTGAGCTTTTAGAAAAAACATATCGTATTTTTCAAAATATTAGACGCACTTCCCTCCCCCCCAAAAGAGGGTGAAAATTTGGGTGCGTCTTATACACTGAATGTAGCCCCGCCCACTCGCTGGCCCCCACCCTTTGGCCTCTGCCTCCCAGCAATTTGCCTCCTTGCAGCAAACATCCCATTTCAGCTTCAGCACAACCTGATTAGCACAAGCAGCTGATTATTGGTTGGATTGGCCTCCCAACCGTCAGCTGATTCAGGCTGCAGGGATTGCCATTGCCTATTGCCGCGTGCCCGATTTGCTGCAAGGAGGCAAATTGCTGGGAGGCAGAGGCAGATTTTTTTTTCTTGTTTTCCTCCCCCAAAAAGGTAGGTGAGTCTTACAGTTTTCAGAGTCTTATACTCTGAAAAATACGGTAACTCTGGGTCCTCTGGGTATGTATGTTTGTCACTTAGTCTATTGTTAAATTAATTGATTGTTAAACTAAGACTGCTTAAATATGTAAGAAGCACAAAACAAGATTGCTATCTTTGCTGTGGTCCTAACAGATACCGGGGCAATTTGGAGTATGACACCATTTTGGTCTGTGCCATGAGAAGTACTCACCGAATCTCCACATACAGACTATTGGCAATCTCAGAGAGTTTATACAGAGCCAGAAAACAAATTCACCCAGGGAAAAAGAGAATAAGCAAATATGAACGGAAAGGAAAAGAAGGAGAGCAAAGAAAAGAGAGCCAAAGAGATATCAGTAAGGATTTACAAAAGTGTGGCAGAAATACTGCAATCATAATTAACGCAATACCTACCTTGCATTCGTTTTCATGGTTCCATATCAGCAAACATTTCATCAGATGGTATCTTTGCTCTACCCTGCAACTTTTCTCTAACATTTCTTAGAATGTAGTTTTCCATGTAAGAGTATTAACTACACATCCCAACATTTAGTATTTATTCAAACCTTGATTAATGTGAGTTACTTCCTGCAAGTGTGTACTGAGATAACAAGTTGTGGCTTCTATTTACATTTTTCCTATTGACATTATTATTAATACTTTTGTATTTTTTTTTTATTATGATAAACTTTTAAAGTGTTTATTGCATTATATGTTATTGTGGTATTTCCCTGCATAAGGTGAATGACACTTAAGGAGCCATCATCGAATAGTAATAAATTACTTCACACATTCCCTGTATAAAAAAGAAAGACAGAGGGAGGAAGATAGAGGAGGAGACAGAGAGAGATGGGGCTAGGGAAGAAAAATAATTTTAATAATGTCAAGGCATAGTATTTTTAAGCAATAAATGGAAGTATGGGGTAATTTGAGGGGAAAATTGTTATTTTTGAAGCTTTGTTCAGTCTCCCTGTTGGAAAGAAATTTGCTTTGCTTTTGGCAAACTATGAGCTGGTTTTTTGTTTTTGTTTTTGCTAAAAATAGTATATCTGTGTTCAGGATAAACACAGGAGGAACTTCTTGCCAAATCACACCTATGGTTGAATTTGTCTAAACATTATGGAACTGTACATTACAAACAGATTGCTAATTATTGTTGTAGCGACTGTGTAACTTTCATTATCTAGGAAATGGCTTGTTTGGGAATGTTAATGGAAGCTAAAGACTAAGTAATATTTTTAGATTTATACTAAGTGTCTAAACTGGAAAGGGAATATGTTTACAAAAGAATAGAGGTTTTAGGTGTGGGACATGCAAAAGTTAAAAGGATTTGAGATGTCTTGGGCAAGTCTCCAGAGTAGTACTTTTGGGTAATAGATCTGCTACCTGGGAAGAAAGCATACATGGTTAACTTTCATTAATTTATATCCATATATATTAAAATTCTTGTTATTATAATTTTTAACTGGGCAAAACAGTTGATTCAGTTTTTGAATCAAGGGACCTCAAATGAACTAATTACAGAATGTGTTCAAAATCTGGAATCTATGACTCTGAAGGGATGACATTTTGGAAAGTTGTGGTTGCTTCAGTGCTATTGGCTGCTGCTGGGCAGCTGCTGCAATAATGTGATCTTGATTTTTAATGTTTAGTGACAGTTTCCCAGCCAGTTTTGCAATCCCTAGCTCCTCCTCTCCCCCACAGCAGCAGTCACCTACCTGCCTGCTAGAAAGGAAAGGAGGAAGGATGGGTGGATGGATGGATGGATGGATAGAAGAAAGGGAGGATGGGAGGAACAGGAAAGAGGAATGGAGGAACAGGGAGGAAGAACTATGTTTTCCCTTCCTGGCTCATGCCACGCGCACATGCTTCCCTGACCTGTGCCACCCTCACATGACTTGTCCAATATACACTGCACCCCAGCATGTCTTCCCTGATCAATACAGTATATCCTGCACTCCCCCATACACCCTCCCTGATCCACTGCACACACTCAGTGTGCCTTCCCTGATCTGCGCAGCACCTCTTGTGCAACCCCACTTGCAAGGGAGGAAGGGAAGGGAGGGGAGAAGAGGGGAAGGGAAGGGGAGGGAGGGAGGGAGGGAGGAAGGAAGGAAGGAAGGAAGGAAGGAAGGAAGGAAGGAAGGAAGAAAGAAAGATTGGTTTCTGGTGTTCCCCATAGCTTTCCACAAGGAAACTCAGTGGGAACTCAAAGTTTCCAGGGAAATCTGAAGTCACTCCCACTTTTTTTTTTTTTAATCAACCGTGGTCATCCTGTTTAGGTAAGGAAATATATCTGAAACAATGACCCAACAAGGCGTGGGTTGTCTAGTACAGGGGTTTCCAACCTTGGCAACTTTAAGACTTGTGGACTTCAACTCCCAGAATTCTGGGAGTAGAAGTCTACAAGTGTTAAAGTTGCCAAGGTTGGAGACTCCTGGTCTAGTATGTATTATAAAAATCTAGAAATTCTCCAGAGCTCTGTTCTGTAAAGAAACAAGAACCAGATAGTACTATCTCTGAAATAGGGAAAGCAGTAATGGAAACCTAGTTATAATATGGCCTTAGTTTTGTAGAATCAGTAGGTTTTTCATTGATTTATTTTTAAAATGAATTGAAAGAAAAACCAACCCCTTAACGTTTAAAATTAACATTGTGGCCAGGGGGGCTTTTTATCAGGTTCGCCTGATCCACCAGTTGCGTCCCTTTTTGGACCGGGATGCCTTGCGCACAGTCACTCACTCCCTCATCACTTCCTGTCTGGACTACTGTAACACTCTCTACATGGGGCTCCCCTTGAAGAGCACCCGGAGGCTCCAGCTGGTCCAGAATGCGGCCGCGCAGGTGATTATGGGGGTGACTCGGTGCTCCCATGTAACACCATTCCTGCGCGAGCTGCACTGGCTCCCAGTGGTCTTCCGGGTGCAATTCAAGGTTTTGGTTGCCACCTTTAAAGCGCTCCATGGCATAGGACCTGGATATCTACGAGACCGCCTTCTGCATCCGATAGCCTCCCACCAACCAGTACGCTCCCACAGAGAGGGTCTCCTCAGGGTGCCGTCAGTTAGACAGTGTTGACTGACGACCCCCAGCGGGAGAGCCTTCTCTGTGGGGGCATCTGCCCTTTGGAATGAGCTGCCCCCGGAGATTTGTCGGATTTCCGACCTCCGTACCTTCCGCCGCGCCCTTAAAATGCTATTATTCCATCAATCAGGGCTGGCCTAAAATATTATTTTAATGGGTTACTGTATTTTAGACGATCGGCCAAACTATTTAATAATTTTAAATTGTTTTTAACTTTTGTATTGTTGGTTTTATCTTGGCTGTACACCGTCCTGAGTCCCCTTGGGAGAAGGGTGGTATAAAAATTTAATAAAAGTAAACTAAACTAAACTAAACTAATGCTAAAATGGTATCTTGTTTGGGGAATGCCTACAAAAGCACCTTATATTCTGTTTAAAATATATTTGTACAGGAGCAATAGTTACAGCCCAGGCTGCCATTGATGAAGAACCAGAAGCTGATAAAATAAAGAGAAAATCCCAACCTCATACAGCAGCAAGTCGTATTGTTGAAAATCGAATGGAAAAACTTAGGAAAATTATTGAAAAAGCAGACAAAGCCAAAGCTAAAATCCAAAAAAGAAAGATGGAGTGGAATGAATTGTGAGTCAAGCATAATCTTCTCTTTGGGGCATGATTAAAAACATGTTTCTTAAAGTAGGAATAGTTTCTGAATTATTTAGTGTATATAATAATATTGAAATACAGTTGTTCCCAACTTGGCAATTTGATCTGAAGTGATTTGATTTGAAGTACTTAAAGAGTAAAAGCATTCTGTTTCAACACAGAGCTCTAAATATAGCTAATCTTTGGTATTTGGATTTTTTAAAATTTATTAGATTTGTATATGTTACCCTGGGTGGCTCATAATTAAAAATAACAGCAATAAGACACAATAAATTATAAGTAAATGCCAAAGTATATAACATGCTAACACCACCACTGAAAGCTCACTTAAGCAAGAAACAATCATAGTCTTTAACCAAGTTTGAAAAATTCTTTATGGTTATTTCTATCACTCAAATGAAGAATGGCCAGCATTTTGGGTTAACATAAATTAAAAATGAGCATGGGAAACCATAGAGAAGTCTTTGACTCTGGTTAAAGACCTATATTGGGCTGGATGTTGCAGCTGAGCATCCTATGTGGTGTATGACATCAGGCTGTATATTTTGGATGATAATAGATTTTGGGTGAGACCAGATAGTTCCAATAAAACAGAATTTGACAAACTGAAAGGTTTGGCCATACAGACTTCATTGGAATTTCTCTGTCATTTCCATGGTACTGACAGAAGATTTCTACCTCATGGCAGTAGATTCTACAAATATTTGAATACCTTCAACTATTATTTATTTATTTATTTATTTATTTATTTATTTATTTATTTATTTATTTATTATATTTCTATACCGCCTTTCTCCCGTAGGACTCAAGGCGGTGTACAGTCAAGAAAAATATAGACACATAAACATCATAAAATTGCTAATTAAAATTACTACTTAGTTTGGTCAATTAAATAAAACCCAGAATTAGATAACATTTAAAAAATCATTCACATGTTCGTATGTTTAGCCCCACCTGTTGGAACATCAGGGTCTTGAGGGCATGGTGGAAAGCACGGAGATCAGGGATATTCTGTATCTCCGGGGGCAGTTCATTCCAAAGGGTTGGAGCCTCCACAGAGAAGGCCCTCCCCCTGGGAGTCGCCAGTCGACATAATTTGACTGACGGTACCCTGAGTAGTCCCTCCCTGTGAGAACGAACTGGTTGGTGGGAGGCTATTGGTGGCAAAAGACAGTCTCGTAGGTACCCAGGTCCTAAGCCATGGAGCGCTTTAAAGGTGATAACTGACACCTTGAATCGCACCCGGAAGACCACCGGGACCCAGTGCAGCTCGCGTAGGAAAGGTGTTACATGGGCGTAACGAGCTGCGCCCATAATCACCCGCGCGATTTTTGCTCTGAGCATCAATATGTTTTCATAGAGAACTAAGGAAGAACTGAATAATTATAATAGTTTTGTTTTTTGGATGATTGAAAAATAAAAAACAGATAAATTATTATTATATAATATTTTTAGAATTAGAATTAGAATTCTTTATTGGCCAAGTGTGATACACACAAGAAATTTGTCTCTGGTGCATAAGCTGTCAGTGTACATACAAGCAATAAGTGATAATCATAATCATAAAATACAATCATCATAAATCATAGATACAACACTTAGTGACAGTCATAAGATTCTAAGCGATCAACATAACTCATAATAGGATAATAGGAATAATCAACATAAATCATGAGATACAACAAGACGTTAGGGGACTTGAGGCTAAAACAAAGAACGGTTGCTGGAACTGGGTATGTCTAGTTTGATGAAAAGAAGGACTAGGGGTGACATGATAGCAGTGTTCCAATATCTCAGGGGTTGCCACAAAGAAGAGGGAGTCAAACTATTCTCCAAAGCACCTGAGGGTAGGACAAGAAGCAATGGGTAGAAACTAATCAAGGAGAGAAACAACTTAGAACTAAGAAGAACTTTCCTGACAGAACAATTAATCAGTGGAACAACTTGCTTCTAGAAGTTGTAAATGCTCCAACACTGGAAGTTTTTAAGAAGAGATTAGATAATCATTTGTCCGAAGTGGTGTAGGGCTTCCTGCTTAAGCAAGGGGTTGGACTAGAAGACCTCCAAAGTCCCTTCCAACTCTGTATTTCTATTCTATTCTATTCTATTCTATTCTATTCTATTCTGTTCTGTTCTGTTCTGTTCTGTTCTATTCTATTCTATTCTATTCTATTCTATTCTATTCTATTCTATTCTATTCTATTCTATTCTATTCTATTCCATTCCATTCCATTCCATTCCATTCCATTCCATTCCATTCCATTCCATTATAGTCATAAGAATCTAAGGAAATAGGTAATAGGACAGATAAGAGGTTAATAAGTAATACAGTCCTACTAGGTGGTTTGACATCCTAGGGCATAGACAGCGTTGTGGGAATTAGTTATTTAGCAGAGTGATAGCACTCTATGGGAATACTTTCTATGGGAGAAATAACTGTCTTTGTGCCTGGTTGTTTTGGCGTGCAATTCCCTATGGTGTCTTGAGGGAAGAAGTTGAAACAGTTTATGTCCAGGATGTGAGGGGTTTATAGATATTTTCACAGCCCTCTTTTTGATTGTAACTTGGCAGATTCAAGAGCAAACCAAGTGATAACTATGAGGATCCTCAAGATGTAGCAAATATCAAAGAAGCTCAAGAGAACATGGGGGACTTCAAATTAAAAACTGCCACTAACTACAAAATTCCTGAGCATATGAGAATGAATGCCGATAAAAAAACAAGCCAACTGCAAGCTTTAGAAGCAGCTGTAAGTAGAAGAATTGATCTGAATCATATGATTTCTCTTCTTCTTCCAGGAAAACATTTACTGCGGTGAAATTAAAACTATACCACATGTATGTTTATTGACTGATTTTTCCATAATTTTTTTTTATTGCTCTTAATATAGTAATAGGAAAAGAAAAGAACACAGAGGAATGAAAAACAAAGATACATTATTAAAAAAATCAATGAAAAATACAAAAGACAAAAATTAATACATTTAAATATACTGTATATATTTTACTGCAAAAGTGAACAGTTACAATTTTATATATAATTATCTAATGCAAACATTTAGCAACTGTGTGTGTGTCTGTATTTCTAATATAGTAATATAATCATGCTTATTAAATTACAATGGCCTTGGAAAAAGTGACTCATGACCTGTACTTGCACTTACGACTGTGGTATCCTCACTGTCACATGATTGCAATTTGGGAGTTTAACAACCGGCTCCATTTATGACCCCTCCTTTTTTTTAAAAAAAATTGATTTATATGCCGCCCTTCTCCGAAGACTCAGGGCGGCTTACAATGTGTTAAGCAATAGCCTTCATACTTTTGTATATTTTATACAAAGTCAGCTTATTGTCCCCACAATCTGGGTCCTCATTTTACCTATCTTAGAAAGGATGGAAGGCTGAGTCAACCTTGAGCCTGGTGAGATTTTGAACTTGCAGTAATTGCAGGCAGCTGATGTTAATAACAGTGCTTTAGTCTCTGCGCTACCAGGGCTCTTGCAGCATCCTGCAATCATGTGATCATGGTTTGAGAGCTTTTTGCCAATTTCCGGCAAAAAATGGCAAACCGCCCCTTAGTATGGAAGCTAGATTTACTTAACTGTGTGATTCACTTAACAACAGCATTGATTCACTTTAATGACTGCCATAAATCTTGTCTAATCTTGTAACCAGTTCAATTTATCACCACCACAATTTATGATGGAAATTCCTATCCCAATTGTGGTTGTAAGTTGAGTGTTTCATTATACTTACTGATACAAGGTCTATATCTGTAGGCAATCAGCTAAGAAGTAGTAAGTGTAATCAGGTCTTCAGTCATTGAGTAATTTAGATCTTACCTTTTCAATGTTGCAACATCAGTTTTTTAGCTGTAGTAAGGGCATGGAGAATCCATTTATGAACTACTAGACTATGCAGTGACCAGGAATCAAAAACTGAGTTGAAGGCACATTTTTTTTTAAAAAAAAATCCCATTAAATATAGTACCTGTGTACATTGACTTTCTATGATATCCAATAAAAGATAACAGAGAGCAACAATGGTTTCATTTGCATAGGGTTTTAATTATTTAGATTTTAATTATTGCATTTTGGGGAAAAATAACTATCTAATAAAGTATTTGCTACCTAATAAAGTGACTTGTTCTCTTCTTTGCAGATACATGAGAAAAAGCTGACGATGAACAAATGGATTGTGTCTCTCCGAGATCTTAAAGTTGCTATTATAGAAGAGATTCAGTGTGTAGTACAAGAATTGAAAACTATACAGTCATCTCTGGATCCATCCAAACATCTGCCAATACCTTCGGTTCCTCAACTACTTCCAGAAGAGACACCAGAAAAACATTTCCAGTATGACCATGACATGCTTTTGAAGTTCAAACAAGAAGCAGAAGACAAGGAGAAGTTAAAAAGTATAAAGTCATCGATTCCTTCTATAGAGTCTGGAAGTTTAGGAGGATTTGGTGGAGGATTTCTACATAGTCCTTCAATCAAGGAAGTAGAGAGTGGTCGGATTGCAGTTTTAAGGCCAGGGAGACTACCGTCTGGAATTTCTGAGGCACCACCTAAAATATTTGAGCTTCAGCAGGCAGAAACAACAGAGCTTGAATTGGAAATCAGACAGAGGGAAGAGATAAGAAATATTCATCTGCAGGAAACTTTGATCAAGAGGGTGAGAAGTTGCTTTGAAGATATTATACATGCAAAATTATTTCCGGTTTCTATATTTTTGTTTCTGCTAATTAAAATATTACAATAGCAATACTTATTGTATATATTTTGAAGCAGACTTGTTTAAAACAATATTCTAAAATGAAGAAATCTTATAAAATATGTCAGCGACCGGTTCATTTTTAATAAGATTTTGAAATCAAGGTTCATATACTATCACATTCATGTTTTGTCTTTGTATGCAATATTCACATTTATGCAACTCAGAAAATACGATTACATCAACAACTAAATAGTTCCTAAATTTGGTATTAAAACCAGACTTCCCTAAGATGTATACAGTTGGAGCACCCATAATCATTATTAGAAAGGCATGCTGGCAAGGATTACAATAGCTGAAATTGTACAGATCTGGCTTTAACATATTGGAAAAGGCTGCCCTATACCAATTTTGTGACTAGACCTGACAGAATTTGTAATATTGCATCAAACATCAATTAGATTGTGTTTTAGAATAACTGAAATTCATATATTATTTTTCCTTGAGAGCAGCCAAGTTGGAATGAAATGTTTGCAGACAAATTAAACAACTTTGACCTTTTTAAAACAACTTTTTATCCCCGTTTTTAGTTTTAGATGTATTTTATAGTATTTTATTCTTACTGTATACATGCTTTATATTGTTTTATTCTTTTTATCACCATGTGGAAAGATGGGCGGCAAACAAATTTACTAAATAATAAATAATAAAGAAATAATAAAATTAAAGATACTATACTCTGATAATAAATACAAGTAATAAACATTTATTCAAATGAATAAATATAAATAATAAATACAATATAAATGCCATTTATTTATTTAAAAACATTTATATAGCTGCCCATCTTTCAACCAACTCTCAATTACATTCAAATAATACTATCTGAAATTGTTACCTTCATAGAATAGAGTTTTTAGATTGTGTGTTGTCTAATTTATACTATTGTTTTTGTCTCCTGATTTCTTCCTTTACTTGCTTTACAGATAGATGAGCTGATGATCACTTTTGATGCTGAGCTTTGTCTTCTCCGTCACCAAAAGATGAAACTTGACATACTAATGAAAACAGCTGATCTGCGCCACATCACTTGGTTCGAAGAACTGCTTCTCCTGAAGAATTTTGAAAAACATGAGGACATTCTCCAAGAACGTGTCAACAGTCTTGTCAGTGAAGAAGAGGAAATGCAAGTATGTAGTATATACATCAATATAGGCCTTCTTATTAGCCTATTGTTAAGATAGGTAATACCTACAAAAATATTGTTGGAACTCTTGTCAGAAAAATATAATAAAACTAAATTGAATACAATCAGAGTGGAATACTTGAGATACTTACCAAATATTGTTTAGTAAAACAAGAAGAGCTAGAGTCCTAGGATGGGTGGGTGTAGAATCAGTGGTGGGTTTCTACCGGTTCGCCCCGATTCCCGCAAACTGATGGCGGCAGCAGGCTCCGCCCACTCACCCGGACGTCATCACGGACGGTCAGCGCATGCACAGAAGCGCTGCACGCCCGGTCACAGTTGCAAACTGGTAGCAAAGGTAAGTGGAACCCACCACTGTGTAGAATGAATGCAGACTGAACACAAAAGTGAATTATTAAGTATGGAAGAAATATTAATTTAAAGAGGATTGATTGGTTGGTTGGTTTGATTTGATATGATTTGATTTTGGCGTCAGCCAACTCCAGACCAAGTCTGGGTAGCTGAATAAGGATTGCATTGCAAAACATATGTAAAGGAATAGTGAAAAGGTGGACAGGAAGATTGGGTGGAATTGATACGTTTCTCAAAAAAGAATTAGGTGAAAAGTTTAAAGAACAAAATGTGATTTATAATTTGGTATATGGGCATGATGGAAGCAAGAATGGTTTGGAAAGCTAGAAAAGGAGAGATACAGCAAATGGCATCGTATAAAGTAGATTGAGGTGATCTTCTTTCCTCTTTTGTTTAATTTCTTTTGCTTCCTACTTTTTATGAGGTTTGTATAGCATTGCTTATTCCAAAAGATAATTGTGTGATTGGTGTGAATCTGTGTAGCTGTTGCATCATGGTTTACATTGTGAAGATTCAATATATATATATAGGCTGTTCTTATATAGGCTGGAAAGATGGAGATAGTGTATAGATGGAAGTGTTAGACAAGCATTGTCTGGATTTATTTCCTTAATGCATTCTGACTAGAATTCTCACAGTATAATTCGAAGATGGAGGAATTTGTTCTAGTTCCCCATTCCTTGTGTTAATATTTTTGGATAGAGAATAGTAGTGACATTTTCACTTTAAGAATTTAAATCAAGTTCTGTGTATATCATATTGTTAATACTTACATCAATATTAATTAGCTTTGTTATTTTCAATGTTTTTTTTAAATAAAAGAACAAGTTAAATGACTGGCTTGCCCTAATAGAGAATAAAAAAACAGAAATTGCAAAGCTCCAAGAAAAAGAAAAAATCCTCTATGCCACTTTTCAAGCATCCTTGGGAGAAAATAACAAGTTTGCCGCATTCCTTACTAAAGTTCTCAGGAAGAAGATCAAACGTGTTAAGAAAAAAGAAGTGGAAGGTGAAGGAGGTAAGTCAGAAGCATAGTTTCTTGATTATCTTTTTACTTTTTAGAAAGTTCCACATTACAATGCAGATAAAAGTAAACATTTCATGTTCCACCTAGTAATTCTTCTGTGTGTCTAAGTTATTAAGAAAGAACATCTGTACTGTTTTCTACAGAGAAAAGTTAGATAAACTATAGTAATTATTATTATTTTAATATTACTTTTTATTATTATTATTTTCTCTTACACAAATCCACTTACACATACCACGAGTGGAAATTAATATAATCCAGGATATACCATATTTTGCTTACAATTCCCTATATAAACTGAAAGTGGCATGTAAAAAGAAAGCAAATGATAAGCTCCAAATTTTGCAAAAATGTCTTACCTCCTGTTTTTTTTGTTTTCCCATTCTTAATAATTGCCATGTTTTTGAACTTTTCTTTGCTGAAAAGTTAGTCAAACTATAATCAATAAATTAGATTCTGTTGATTTTCTGTGCCATGATCACATTGTTTAATTTCAGATGAAGAAGAAGAAAGTGAGGAAGAGAGTGAAGAGGAATCTAGTTTAGAGAGTGATGAAGAGGAATCAGGATCTGAGGATGAAGTCTTTGACGATACTGTTTGTCCAAAAAGTAAGTAGCGTAATCTCTTCTGCAAATACAACATTTCGAAACAATAAAATACTTTTTTTCAAAAACAGAAACTTCAAATTTTGATAGTATATATGGCAGCTTCATCTGTATTGTCAGAGTGTGCTTGTGTATCAGGAAAACACAACATTCCCAAAATTTAGCTTCATTTATCCTTTGCAACACAAATTATATCCCTGCTTGATTAGTGTATGTGTGTTGTGATGATCCAATTGTTCTAATAAATATTCTTGTTAATTATATGAAGAAATTAATGCTGAATAAGTAGCAAGCTAGTGTTGTGGCCCGCCAGCAGCTAGCAGAGCTGACAGCAGACTCGGACAGTAGGAAATTGGGGAGGAACATGGGCCAGTCCTGGAGTCTGGGGAAGGTTCGGACGATGGCTCTGAGTCAGAGGCAGAGAGGGGGCCAAGGCTATCTGGTAATTCTTTGCTGCCTCCGGAGTCTCCGGAGTCTGACATCAGCGAGGCAGAAGAACAGCGTGAGCGTGTTCCCAGTGTGCGCATGCGCAGAGCTGCTAGGAGACAGGAACAATTGAGGAAACAGGGTCAATTTGGGAGTAAGGCTTGGAGATGGTTGCCCCCTCCCATAAGACATAAAAGAGAAGCAAACGGGACACGAGCTTTTGTAGGAAGCAATTCGTTCATCTGGCTGATGCAAGATTTGAAACTTCTGTTTGTGACTGTGTGCAAAGTTTGGCCTTGCCCTGCATCTGAAATTAGCTCTTTGGCAGTGTTCCACGTAAGATAGGTAGGTGTTGATAACCTTCCTCTGAAAGACTGTTTTTAAAGAGGTTTGCTGGGACTAAGTTTGTGCTGTTTACTTTCTAAGGAAGCCTAGGTCAGAACAGCTATCTGATATGAAACCTTGATGGCTTTTCCTAAGAGTACAGAAAAGCTCCTGGAAAAAATTCCATATTGTTATGAATTTTATTTTAAATTCTAAACCCCCTTTAAGATCAACATTCAAACTAAGCCTTTTGCTGCCATTTTAGGATTTTAATCCATAACTTCCTATTAACAGAAATCTCCATAATGTGACATAACGATAGCCAGAGCCTGAGCCATATTTTTATTTCAAAACCATGTTCTGTAGAATAATTTTATATATAAATCACAGAGAAAACTATGCGTTCTTAAAATTCTTCTCTGTGACATTCTATGCTTATTTGTATTTGCAATTTTCAGCTTATAGTCGTAGATATAGAGATACCTACCTGTAGTAAAAGGCTGTTATAATCTTGGGAATTCTCACTATTGTTTTGGTCCCAGGGAAAGTTCAGTAGGTTCATTCTTACTATAAACCAGCATTTTTAAGCTTGGCAACCCTGAAGATGTGTGGACTCCCAGAATTCCCAGTAGATTGAATTTTTCATTATGATTTCTCCCTCTCTTTCCCTCTTTCTCTCCATCTAACTTTAATTGTTTTGGTTCTGTTATATAATAATAGCAATAAAGTTGGTGATGATTATTATTACTGATGGGACTTCCAGAATAGATTAGTAGCTGAAAAAAAGAATATATTGCTGAGTATCTCTGTCCTTTAATTACTTTCTTTTTCATATATTACCCAATGTGGATGTATTTATTGTATTTATTTATTTGCAATATCTTTATACTCTGAGCAGTGTACAACCGAGCATAAAAAATTAAAATAATCAAAACAGAATAAGACATACACACCAAGACAGAATGTACGTGGTCAGCTAGAATAACAGTGTAATGGAAAAAGAAATTTTCATTGCCTTGTAGTATAATAGAAGAAAGGGCATTATTAGTAATTCTACTACTCTATAAGTACAATGTTCCAGGGCATGTGGCCACTATAGAGAAAGTTTATTTCCTGACCCAAGTTCCATGAACTTTTTGGGGAGGTGGGATTTTAGCAGCTCAGCCTTAGATATTCAGACTTGGCAAAATCAACTTTGGCAAGGCAGTACACAATGTAACTCAGTGCTTTGCCACATAGAGCTTGAATTGGGCCCAGAAGATTGTTGCTAACCATGCACTGATTTGAAAATTAGTGTTATCTTGAAGCAGCTGAATTGTTTTGTCAGCAATTTGACCACTGCATTCTAGATCAATTGAACCTTTCAAATCATCTCCAAAGACTTCCCTACATGTAGTGAATTACGCCAAACTTGCAGTGTGTGATGATCAAAACATTAGTTATCATTACCAACACATTTGTGGTCCAGGTAGGAGTGCAACTAAAGATCAGCCAGAGGCAGCTATGTTCTTTTAGCAGGAGCTATGAGTCAGGATCTCCCTCTCCCTTCACGTTGTGAATCAACACTTTATTGAGGACTGTGGGGTCCTTGGTGCTCTCTGACCTTGGATGTTTCCTTGCAGATGTTTCATTACCAAACTAGGTAATCACTGATGATCTTACCTAGTTTGGAAACGAAACGTCTGCAAGAAAACAACCAAGCTCAGCGAGCACCAAGAACCCCCTAGTTCAAAAGCCTGAGCTACAAATATTCTCTCCTTTTGATATTGAGGATTTGACTTTACACTTTTGGGGGGCACAGTTCTCTGAACAGAAAAACACAGAAACAGATGAAGGCGGAGCCAGTATTGGGTCTTCTCAATTCCTCCAATATCTTCCCACAATTAGTATATTCTACTTTCTTCTTCTTTTGTCATAATACTTCATTTCTCAAACCATCACAGCTTCTGCAATCAGCTTTGATTGTTGCTGTTTTCTACTTCCACTCTACCATTTTTCTCATCCCCACACTATCAATTTCTCTTCCCTCCCTAATCTTAACAAATTGCTATTTCACAAAGAATCACCCATGAAATTTACCAGCTAAGATTTCAGGCATTTCCAAATCCACACTTCCTACGTGAGGGAATTTCACAGTTTCATGGCTTTATTGCTTATCTTGATACTTTTATTTCAGAGCAGGAATTCTAAAACTCATGATTAAAGTAATATTGACGATCCTAATGGCTGGCATTTGTGCAGTTCAAAAATATGCATATTTATTTAGAAGCGTATTCCAGAAGGCATGGAAGTATTTGTAGTAGCACAGTTCTAAATAACTATGCACAGTTTACATCTTTAAGCTGTCTAGTTTTTAGATTGTTGTTTTAAAATAACTGAACTTCAGGCTAAGTTAAAATTGCAGCAGTTATTTAACTTGAATTCTTTCTTATGCCAGATTGTGATGAGGCACTCTTTGAGAATACGCTGCAGCTTCGAGAGAAACGACTAGATATTGAGGAGGCTTCAGCTGAGGAGAAAAAGGCTATTGAAAATGCCAGGAAAGAATATGAAGCATTGACAAAGAAGGTACAATGGCTTTTTCAACTAGTTAGGCTTGTCCCCTAGCTAGTAACACATTCCTGAAAGCCCTTTGCTGTTTACTTAGATGAAGGTTAGAATATTAAGGCTGGAACAATTATTTTATGGAAGCAAGAATGAACAAGTATTCATTCTACTCATTGAAGTTTGGGATCATAATCTGAAATAACAGATGAGATGTCCTGTGGAGACTTAAAGTTATCATTGATATGTTTATTGCCTCAATTAACTTTTCTTAATATGGACTATATTAGAAATACAGTAAACATCCATTTGGGCTACGTGAAAACATGCTTGTTTCTAGTCAGGAAATGACTGAAATCAAAAGTAGCAATGAAAAGGCTTGTTTTGGAGAACTGCTATTAGCAGGGAGAGAAAGGTCCTTTAATTGTATCTTGGGAGCAGGGGACATGTTGCTTGATAATATTCTTTGCTTTGCAGATACTATCACTTCCTTATTCCCTCAAGCTAAAAAACTGAGGAAAAAGAAAAAAAAATAGTTTTCCTATAGTAGAAAAATAGTGGAACACTTCCTCCTGTTTTACCTTAATCTAATAAATCATTTTGTGGTGGTCAGTGCCTGCATTCTAAGATCTTTCTTTTGTAACATGGCTATTTCTTAACAGGTGAAAGTAGTAGCGACCAGCCTAGATGCGGCAGAATGGGAACTTGAGGCCTTTCAGAGAGAAAAGCAGCAGAGACTGAATGAGCTGCATGTCGTAGTGCCTCTAAAACTTCACCAGGTGATGACTCAGATGGATTTTACTGTTTCTGATTGGACTTTTGATAAATCCTTGTTTTTGTATATGATGGCTTGTAATTTTTTTTCTTTATTGCTACTAATGTACAATTGAAGCGTCTTTCAAACCATCTTCATAACCGATCTATTTGAAATATTGGACAGAATTGTGCCAAAGGTGGTTTTTTTCAAAAGGCACCTTTTGGAAAAACTTTGTTTTTCCTTGAAGACTTTTCGCTTTTCATTCAAGAAACTTGTGCAATAATTGTACAGAATTATTTTGTTTCTCTAGAGTCTAGACTCACTGTGCACCTAGAAGCATATGAGCAACTCTTGGACACTTGTAGAAAATCAGTGAGAATTAGCAAAATAATACAGAGCTCTCCAGATTTATGTATATTCTACTTTTATTTGCAGGTGGAATATATATCGAATGGAGAAATTCCCTCTGACCTCTCACAGTCTTTGGTATTTACCAATCTATCTTTAGTGAACCTGCAACAAAGAATTATGACTTTGCAGCACGAGAAATTAGAACAGAGGTCCCTTTATAAGAAGGCCCGGGAACAGCATAAACAACTAATTCGAGACAGAAGAGAAATAGCACATACGATTGAGCGTGAGTTGCTAATTTCAAGTTAATTAGTATGTAAAAACTTTTCAGTTTGGTCCAGGGCAAATAGATGATGAACTACTATTTCCTGCAAGTGTAGTTTATATACTTAGCTGTTTTCTGACACAGAAAGGTGGAAATGTCTTACAACATTGCTTCTACAGTTCAATACAACCCTAGATATTGAACCATTAAGGCAGACTTACAGTTAGGAATGAGATAGCAAATACCAGTAATATTTAATTAGCGATTCAAAGAAGACATTGGTGCATAGTGCTATGTATCCTCTGGACTTCCTTGCACTTTCTAATCAAGCCTGTCAATTTCAGTTATCACAATTATTTTGTTTTTAAAAAGGAATGACTTAGGTCTAATATGAGTTAAGCTGGTCTTGCACTGCTCTGCTGGCTGGGGAATTCTGGGAGTTGAAGTCCGCACATCGTCCAGCAGTCAAGGTTGAGAAACACTTCTCTAAAGGAATAAAAGATGGGTGATTTTGTTTCCCCTCAAATTCTTAACTAACAAATCTCTCATCAAATTCGCTGAACTCACTTTTTCAAAGTAAGATAAAGCTGTTTGTCTGGTTCAATTTCTATATGAGGCTCAGGAAAAGATGCCATCTTGTACTTCGCCTCAGACAGTAAAATGGTATAGCACATAGTAAGCTGTAAGCATTCTTTCCTATTTTTACAATGACAACTGAAGATTGTTTTAGGCATGATATGTTAGTGCGCATGCTTGCTGTATTTATTGAAAATGTAATATGGGGCTTCAGTATTTCAAGACAATATTTAAAATGTTGTTTAAAAGATGGAAAAACAATGGATGAATGGCTTCAATTTAAAGCTTCCATTTTTTAGAACTGGAAGAGAAATGCAATCAGCTGATGATGATGAAATTTGGCCGGATTGTAGACTTGGAAGCCCTTCAGACTCTTTCTGTTAACACAAACCTGGAAGAACTCAGGATGAAAGTAATGGAGAAAGAGCGAGTTCAAGCCATAGAAATTAAAAAATGGGAGGTATGACTTGATATTGACGCAATACTATGAATCAGCTTTTGAAAGTATCAGATGGATTGGCATTGGAGATGCTTGGGGCATGGTTAAAAATGGAGTAAAAAAAGACTTCACTCTGTATTAAATCACATACTGCATTTCATGTAATCTATTTTGTTTTGTAGAAATTATGTGCAAGGTTGGAAACAATGTTAACAAAAATGTTAATGGTGAACTATTGGCTCAGAGAAGTTGTTAGAATTGATGATAGGAAAGTGAGGGACTAAAAATATATCTCAGGAATTGAAATTTTGAGAAATTTTTATCTTTTGTTGACATTGCCTTTTGAAAAAATGGAGCCAAACTTAAATAATTTTAATTTTAGTCACTTCATGCTTCGTTTTTATTTCTAGTTTTCTAAAAACTGTGTACTGTGTAAGGCAGACTTGGGTATTTTACAGCCCCTGGGCCACATCCGGCCCTTTGTCTGTCTCTGTCTGGCCCACGTGAGGTCAGTCAGAAATTAGAAATCAAGTGTGCTGCAGGGGACTGGAGAGGAAGCCAAGTCGGCTCCAGCTCTGCATCAATAGCAGGAATTCTCCCTAGTCATACATATGATACTCAATATAATATAATATTTAGTCTTCCCATGTTTCTCCAGATTTATTTGACTGCATATTTGTAATGGTTTATTACAGTTTATTTAAAAAGATAATTTTCTTAAAATATCAGGAAAGTTAAAAGGTCTCACCTTTGCTGTTGCCAAAAACACACGAATGCTTAACTCAGAAGTCAACTTCATTGTAATTTACGAATATTGACACTGTTTTTCAGGTACATCTTCAGATCCCTACCTAACTAGTAATGCACACTGACTGAGTTCTCAGTCAGTACTAAATTGGCTGTTATGATCAGTGAGGGGAAATCTTGAGCTCTCAAGTGCAAATATAAGATATGGATGTTGTCATTAATAAGTTCATTAATATGCTTGCTCTCTTCCAGGATAAAATCCTTGACATGCGTCAGCAGCAGATGATGGTAACAAAAGAAAATACTAGTAAACTAAAGCAAATGAATGCATTTTGCATGGAAAAGATGAAACTTGAAGCTAAATTGGATGCACTGCAGAACTACTTGGTATGTGTTACTTTGTTTAGAAATTCATGAGTAGTAAGTCCAAAAGCATTTTCTTTTATCTTTTAAAATTTCTATAGTGGTTGTAACAAAAGGTTGACCATCTGTGTATGCAGCTACTATTCAAGATTCTCAGATTGATCTATGACCTTTATTTTATATAAGACCATTGAATATATAAGACCGCTGTATACAAGACCATTGTATATATGACCATTTATTTATTTATTTTTTCATATTTGTATACCGCCCTACTCCCGAAGGACTCAGGGCGGTGAACAGCCATAATAAATACAAATACATATAGAAGTTAAAAACTATTAAGAAACAGATTAAGTAATTTAGGCTCAAAGATTAAAAACATCCAAATTTATCTAAAGAGGTTTAAAACCCAATTTAAAAGCCAGTTTAAAAGCCAATTAAAAAGGGAGAGTTAGGCCAGACCAGCTTGTTGGAATAGAAATGTTTTCAGGGCACGGCGGAATATGCGTAAGTCTTGGATGTTTCGTAACTCCGGGGGAAGCCCGTTCCAGATGGTAGGTGCCCCCACAGAAAAGGCTCTCCCCCTGGGGGCCGTCAGTCGACATTGTTTGGCCGACGGCACCCTGAGGAGTCCCTCTCTATGGGAGCGAACTGGTCGGTGAGAGGCTATTGGTGGCAGGAGGCGGTCTCGTAAGTACCCTGGTCCTGAGCCATGGAGCGCTCTAAAGATAGTAACCAAAACCTTGAAGCACACCCGGAAGACCACTGGGAGCCAGTGCAGCTCGCGCAGGAGGGGGGTTACATGAGAGCACCACATTGCTCCCATTACCACCCGTGCGGCCGCATTCTGGACCAGTTGGAGCCTTTGGGTGCTTCTCAAGGGGAGCCCCATGTAGAGAGCATTACAATAATCCAGGTGTGAGGTGACAAGGGCATGAGTGACCGTGCGTAACGAGTCCCGATCCAGAAAGGGATGCAACTGGCGAATCAGGCGAACCTGATAAAAAGTCCTCCTGGCTACGGCCGTCATATGCTCTTCAAAAGACAGCCGTGAGTCCAGGAGGATGCCCAAGTTGTGAACCCCATCTGTGGGGGCCAACGATTCGCCCCCAATAGTCAGAGATGGCGCCAACTGACTATATTGGGATGACGGAAACCACAGCCACTCGGTCTTGGATGAGTTGAGTCTGAGTTTGTTCCTCCCCATCCAGATCCGTACGGCCTCCAGGCACCAGGACATCACCTCGAGGGCATCATTGGGGTGGTCTGGGGTGGAGATGTACAGCTGGGTGTCATCAGCGTACTGATGGTACTTCACCCCAAAACCACGGATGATCTCACCCAGCGGCTTCACATAAATGTTGAATAGAAGGAGCGAGAGGACCAATCCTTGTGGCACCCCACATATAAGGGGCCTCGGGGTCGACCTCTGCCCCCCTGTCAACACAGACTGCGACCGGTCAGAGAGAAAGGAGGAGAACCACTGTAGAACAGTGCCCCCCACTCCCAACCCTTCCAACCGGTGCAGCATGATAATTTAATCTCCATAATTAAGATATTTAATCTAGTTACACATTGGACTTTTTATGTAGGTTGCAAGCAAACAAAAACATAATTTTATCAAGGGGGGATAGCATATTTGGATTGTTTTGTTGTGAAGAATGTGTATTTAACAATGTGAAATTATAGCTGGCAGTTCTTTAGTTGCTGTTGGCCTTAATTTGCACTGAGTTCTTCCAAAGAACCTAGCATGTTATACTGTATTGGCATAGTATACGTGTGGATCCAATAGCTTTTACAATTGACAGATGGAAATTTTATCAATGTTCCAATTTTCTCAGTGTTCTTCCAATTCTACTTCTGTGAATATTTATTTTGTATTATACATATATCATCAAAGAATATTGATTTGCTAAGCTTTTATTCTTTGTTTTTAATTCTGGATGTGATTCTTTCCAGAACTGTGCAGCAGTGGTGGGTTCCTCCCGGTTCGGCCCGGTTCCGCCGAGCCGGTAGTGGTGACGATATGACATCACCAAACCGGTTCTGCCCCCCCCCGCATTATTCTTACCTTTTATTTGGCCCCACCCCCAATCTATTGCTGCCTCCTGAATCCCAGCTGATCGGCTAGAGGGGAAAAAACTGTTTAAACTCTTGCCAGGGGGCTTCAAAGGGCCGCCCTACAGCTGATCAATGTTAAAAGAAAACAAATGAGTAGACCAGTGGTTCCCAAAGTGGGCGGTACTGCTCCCTGGGGGTCGGTGGGATGCCTTAGGGCGGCAGTAAGAGGCAAGGGGGGTGGCCCCCACCTTTTGGCTGTGCAGTTACCTCCTTGCAAGCAAACAGCAAGAAAAAACAACTCCTTTCGGCTTCAGCATAAGCTAATTAGCCCATTGATTAAATCGGCCTCCCGACTCTCAGCTGATTTGCTCTCAGCTGTTTTGCGCAGGGCTCTGCTGCTTGCTGCAAAGAGCTAAATTGTTGGAGCAGATTTTTTTTCTCCTTGTGCAAATCAAGCTGAAAAGAAAACTGAAAGTAAAGCAGGCTGTTGGCTTTGCTGTTTGCTGCAACATTGGAAAATTAGGCAGAAGCAGATTTCTTTTCTTTTTCCTCACCAAAAATGATAGGTGCAAACAATGGGAAATTTAGGACAAAAGAGGAGAGTTCAAGATTTTAAAACACAAAAGAAAAAAAGCTCTATTTAACTAGGGAATTGTAATAATTGAGATACTATTAATTGTATATTGTGTTGAAAGCAGAAATGGTTAAGTTGTGGTTTGGAGGAATATATGGGGGAAGTTATTTGGTTTATTATTATTGGTAAATATAATTAATTTGTAGGAAATTGGATTGCATGGAAATAATTGGAATATTCATGTTCATATTAATATACAAAAAATAGTTATATAACTAATTGATTTATATTAAAATGTTGAATTTATATTAAACAATTGTAATATTAGATAATTATCCAATGTGAGGATGGATATAAAAATAGATGACAATGGGAAGGGGTATAATATAGAATAGAAGGGGAAAATTGAATTTGATTAAGATTAGAGATGAGGATGAAGGGTAATATTGGTTTTTTAAAAAAATAGATGAGGAATAAATATGGCAAAAAGGAAATATAGAAATTGTAAATTTAATTGAAATGGCTAAACACTATTTAAATTTGTGAACCGGCCAAATACTCTGTTCAAAGAAAATACATTGTATGTTTGTATGTGTGTTTCTAATTATTGCTATTTATTCATATTTGTTCTCTTTTATTCTTTAAAGTTTAACAATTCATTCTTTATCTTAATATCTTTATATTTGTTTGGGGTTGCTAGGATTTTTAACCTTATTCTTTTCATTTACATATGTTGGGGGGGATGCTTTTCAAGGAGCCACAAGGGGGGCTGAGAGCAGAGTCATTCTGACAGTGTCTTTTAAAATTGCTTGGAAGACCCATTTTTTCCCTAATAATAATGGTTTGTATACTTGCAATAAAACATATACCTGGAAAAAGTACTTGCAAAACTTGGACAGAAGGAAAAGAAAGGCAGGACTGGACTCATTATCAGCTAGTTAATTCATCGTTATCAGTGACTCCCACTGATTCTAAACTCATTTTAAGACTGGGATTAGTGACTACTGAAATTTAAGTATTCAACATTGGTCTCAGAAATCTTTGATTTGAACTATCAAATCTCTGATTTGAACTATCAAATCTTTGATTTGAACTTTGATTTGAACTATAGCAAGAAAAATCGTAAAATGGGGCAAAACTCACTTAACCATAATAATTTCTAGATATTTTAAGTGTAGAGAATTCAAGTGCTGAGAATGACCCATTATTTCGTCTCTTTTTCCGTACTAGGTACCACTATTTGATTTCTTTTCATTTTATTCAAATAACAACAGAAAACCCGATACAGTTCAGTATGAATTGGCTTTCCAGTCCTTCCTTGATGCACTTTTTCACATTGGTTATCTAGTTTAAATGCCAAAGAAAAATCAATCAGACTTTTGGAGGATCACACTATCAATTGTTCACACTGCTCAAGCAAAACTAACAGGTGTGAATTAAATTTTAGCTAAAAAATGGAGCTTTAATTCCAGAAGTCCATTCTTTAAACTTGGACTTCTGGAATTAAAAGGGTCTGGATTAAATGGTACTCCAGACAAAAGATGGAGAAGAGTATCTTGCTTTTAGACATGATAATAGCTGTCTAGAAAGGTGAGTGATGAGCTATTTTTACGTCATCAGAAATTTAATTTATTACCTGTTAAAAATGCAGAGACAAGGAGTACAAGGAGCAAATAAAAGACCTTCATGTTGGGGTTGGTTCTGGACCAAATCTTACTTGTGGGACAGAAACCAGCTCTCAGCCCTCCTTGTGACTTCTTGAAAAGTATCCCCCCCCCACACGCTCCACCACCTTAGGAGAGAGGGGAGGGCTGCAGGTTGATCCCAAGGGGGTCTGGGGCTACTGGTCTACCAGTTAAAAGCCTGATAGACCAGTACCTCTGCTAAATCCTAAAGAATTGTCACATGACCATCAAGCCACACCCACAAGCCACGCCCACAGAACCGGTAGTAAAAAATTTTAGAATCCACTCCTGCTGTGCAGGGTTTTTTTTTTCAGATATCGCCTTCTCTTTGGACTTTATTTGTATTAGCAGTATTAGTATTTCTGTTTTTAGCCTTTGTATACTTTGTATAATTATACTTATGACCACTAAACAACTTTTCTTCCAGTAGTTCTGCAGCTTCTGGCACTGGCTGCTCAGCCAACAATCCTGTGTCCCATAGCCCACTTGTCACCAGACATTCAGGAACTCAACACCTACTGTGTTTTCCTGAAAATAAGACCCTGTCTTATATTTTTTTGAACCCCGAAATAAGCGCTTGGTTTTATTTTTGGGGACATCTTATTATTTTGGGATGCATGGAGGAAACCAGAAGAAATGGCGGGGACCAACTGCACATGTGTTTAAATATTTTTGGGGAGGGCTTATTTTCAGAGGGGGCTTATTTTAGCACATGCACTCACAAGTCCGATTGGGCTTATTATCAGGAGATGTGTCAGGTATGCTTCCTTCAATATCCAGGAAAGAAAAACCCAAACTCAATCATTTTAAAGAGATTAGTACTTTTACTGAATATGAAATGATCGCAACCCAGGTAAAGCTGGAAGTGAGCAAAACGCGCGAAATAGCATCTAGTAAGCTTCTCCCCCCCACCCCCGTGTTCATTGACCATTATCCAATCCAAAGGTCAGGTGGCATCACGTCTGGCAACATCATTCATCAGGAATGTAGGGCAGTTGGTCAGCCAGCCCCTTTGGAGATTCACTTTCGTTTCTTGGGAGACACCTCCTACAATGGAAAAAACACCTCCTGCAATCTTCCCCCCCTTCGCCCCATTAACTAGTCCCTCCCCCCGTTTCTTATGGCAGCTGAAGCAGGCAAAGCTGAGGCTGACAGGATGTCTTATTTTCGAGGAAACAGGGTAGCACAATCTTTGTTGTCCTGGACAACAACCAATCTGAATTATTATTATTGAGATTTAGAAAAGTTTCTGGATTTTGTTTTACAGGGAGCAGAATTTCAAGGACCTCGCAGAGTAGATATTGAGGAAAAGGAAAAATTAATTGCACTTGTTCAGCTGCAAGCTCAAGAAGCTGAAGTCTTGAAAGAAGAAATAACTCTCCTGAGTCGAAAGGATGGTCGTATCTTCCCAGCCTCTCAAAGTCTTTTCCAGAGAGATGAGATTATAGATTAAACAGTATCCTAGTTTTGGGTTGTTGTTTTTTTAAATAAAAATCAGTCTCATTTCATGTATATAGCCAGCAAAGTGCTCTTGAGAGTTTACCCTTGTTTATTTTAATTTTGGAAGAAATGCTCTGCCTTGAACTATTGTTTAAGTTGAATTTTAAGATTATAACTTCTCTGGAGATGCAGTGATTGAAAAAACCTGTACCATTTGAATGACAGTTATTAAAGATATAGAACCATTCTTGATAAAATAGACTGTATCTCTCATTCTTCTAATCAGTTGGGTTTCCTATGGATATATGAAGGGTCTCAAAAATCTCCAGATAGTTCTATTTCCTAATCCAACATACATATTTGTACATGTCAAACAAGCAATAGTCTGCAAATGGGAATTTGTTCTCCCAGTTTGCTGGTAAAACTGCGCCTTTATCACAGTATGAAACAATAATGTATTGCTACCCAGTGGCATGCTGCACATAAGAAACTTTGGACTAAGCCAGACCCAAACTAAACCACCAATAATCTGGAAAATGGAGGCAACTGCATTCGGTCAAAATGCAGTTGTCTGAGAAAAAAATTATCAGCAGAGGGTTCTCATATCATCACTATTCCTTCTGCAGTATCTTAAACTGTTACAGACTTTGAAATTGGCAGTGTCATTTGCTGGCTGCTCAGCTATGTGAACTGCTTATAATTTTCATAGCTAACATATGGAAATATTTTCAGGTTTTAATTTAATTTTTATATTATGTAATAAAGCATATGGGAGTAATTAAATTTTAAACACACTATTGAGCCTGAGTCCCACCATATTCTTTATAGTAATCTGATTTTTAAGCAGTTGACTCTTGGGGGGTCTCACTTCTCAATCCCCTTTTAAATAAATAAATAAATAAATAAATAAATAAATAAATAAATAAATAAATAAATAAATAAATAAATAAATAATAATAATAATAAATCATCTTGGTAGACTGTATTTCTTTTTCTTTCCCTGTCTGAGCATGTCTGGTTCCATGTTGGTCTAGAATATTTTTCAGAAAAAGAGGAAAGGTAGAAGCCAGAGCTCTGTTTCTTCAAGTCCCTTGAAAGGAAGGGGTGGAAGGAGAGAGGAGGGTAGCTGATGTTGGGGATACTTGGAAAGGAAAGCAGGTAACTTACCGAACCGAAATGGCACAGAGGAATAGAGATACTATAGATCTAGCAAGCCAAGCAAGTATTGGGAGACAGTGGGGCAGAAAGAGGGAACAACTTTAGCATAGTGAGAGATCAGAGAACTAGCTAACCCCAAAATAAATCTCTTAGATGGAACTCTCTAAGAGAGAAAGCCTTGGGTGCCAATCCTTTCCTCCTCCACCACCCCCCATTGTAACTTTTCAGGGCAGATAGAACTACCATTTATTCCCCACTACTGGTACAACAGCAAACATGAGCTCTATAAGGGTCTCTATAATGATTGGTTCCTAGTTTGATTAAAAACTCAGGCGATAAGCTGTGTTCTTCTGTTATCCCCAAAAGACTTCCTCACTCTTAAAAATGAACACGTCTCCAACTGAATGTTTTAGAAATAAATCAGTTCTAAATAGTTTAGTTGTTGAATTCATGTAACTGCATCTCTACACGTCTTGCTAAAGAGCACTCCAAAAATTTTGCTTGGAAATAATTACTCTCAATTTGTGACAGTTGCCAAAGACCTTGACAGGTGCTCTGAAGGAGAAGCAGGAGAGGAGAAAAAACACCCAGTAAATGAGGATGGAGAGCTCTTCTGGTTTGGTCTTTCCTTTTCCCATTTCTGGGCTATGCATTGTAACAGCAGTGGCCTCCTGGCCTTCACACAACCCTATAGGATTGCAGAAGGGGCTTCTGAATTTATTATTTGACTGGATTGGATGCATGAATTTAGAGTAATCCAGAGGAAGAATTGTTTTGCGGAAATATACTAAGGAAAAAGCTTTGACTATCCCCCAGTAATTTTAAAAGAGGTTATTTAAATATAATATGGAGAAATTTGCTTGTCTTTCCACTGAAAACTTTTTGAGGAATAAAAAACTCTGGAATTGGTGAGAATGTAGTCAGTGCATTGATATACAGGTATACTTATAAAATGTGACTTCCTTTTATTGAATGATTCTATCTCTTGTTGATTCCTGACTGAAATAGTACAGTGAACTTTTTAAATTAAAAGAACTGTAGGGATCATTTTACAGTTGTCAAGATTTAAAAAAGCAAACATATTTACAAAAACAAGTTCAATAAAAAAGGAGAAATGCTTTATTTCTGAAGCATGATGTTTTTTTCATTACTGGCACACAATATATATATATTGTTTTTAATGTAGGTAAATGGTGTGTTAACTTTTGTATTTGGCATTCTGCAGTGAAAATCTTCCAACACAATTATAGAAAAAGATTTTCCCATAGTTTCATCATTAGAAATACAATTCTAGCAATTGGAAAATGAAGACAGCTCCAATGCCCTTTTAAGACAAAAAGCAGTAATCTGTCTTTTCAAGTCCATGATCTAACAAAAATATATATGGTTGACTTAGTCTTGGTTTATTCCCTGCTGTAATTTTCACATGATATAATTCCTCTCTGTAATTATAGAAGGCACATGTACATCTATTTACAAGTGCATAAATATATAAATAAAAATGTAATATAAAAATAAATAAAATTTTCTCTGTTTAGAATAATCTTTGTAAGGCAGCTTGTTCCTTATCTGATGCTGGAACAAGTATCTGAGAAATTATGTAGTGGCAGGCTATTCAAATATTTCTCTGAGCTTTCTCCTGAAGAAACATCCTCTGGATTTGTGGGCCACACATGTCTTCTCTTTTGGCATAAATCTGTTCCCTCTGTGTGTTCAACAGGTACTAGACCAAGACAGCAAGTGGAATCTGAAAATACAAAGAATAAGAATTAAACTGCATTCTTTATCAGACTCTTCTATTCAAAATATTTTGAAGAGAAACCAAATTGTAAAAAACTGAGATCCTGCATATTTTGGGGGGGGGGGGGGGGAACAAGATAAGAATATATACTGATATGTTATACATGAGAAGACATGTATGATAAGCTGATAACGTTAAGAATTGCTGGTAAAAGAAGATAAATTTCAGTAATTTTCACTGGTATTTGATTAATAAAGAAATCTAATCTACATTTCTATAGTTTACTAAAATGAATATTAGTAAAAGCTTCCTGACAAGCACTGTTGACAGTTCAGTTATTTCAAAGCCATACCAATCTATTCACATTTTTGGTGGCTCTACCGATGGTGTAAGAATTGAAACGGTTAAAAACAACTTAACAGGAAAATCCTTTGTTTGATATTTTGAGTTACTGGTAAAGTATACAGATTTCAGCTAGCAATATACATAATACAAGAAATATAAATGTGCTATCCCTAATCAGCAAGTCTGATTATTGATAAATTATCTTTTGCAAATGTTTAATTTTTAATAAATACATAATACAGAACTCTGTGTGAATAGAAATATCTTGTTCCACTGATCTTCCCTTATTTTGCTCTTCATTACTTCTTCAAATCAATACTTTTTCTTCTGATTTTAAAAAATACCTCAGGTCTCTCTGGCACTGACCTGTATGGAAGACAAGATTCCTCATGTCTTCCATAGTAGAATTTCCCATCTTTCTTTCTGGTGTCGAGTGACACAGACTAAGGAGTTGTTCATGATGATGGTGTTGGTGTTGGCAGTTGTCATGTTGCTGTAACAGTTGATTTATGGAGTCATCCGGTAGACCACAAAGAAAAGAACTGTGTTCTAATCCAGGGCTAGTAAGCCTAATTATAAGAGACAGAATGAGGACATCAGTGATCCAATTTCATATGTATACAGATAGTAAAAGTAAGACAGAAATTGTCAAGTGCTTAATTTTCTTTCACATTTGATATTCCAAATGAAAGTATTCTTACAAATTAATATTGAGATATTTATTATGTCTTAAAATGCTAATTATTTCTATGCATTGTAAAACACATGATTTGAATAGTATAAGTGAATGTTCTATAGATAACTAAAGTAAATATACTCTAAATATTCAAATGCCAGGATGTGTCTATTCTATACTAACGTCATGCAGTTACTCCATGAAAGCAAAAGTTGAAGAACTGGATAGAAAATGTATTGATGTTTTGAATGTTAGTGTTTAAGAAGATCCCTGAAAATACGATTAGCCAAAAAAAAACAAAGTTCAACCCATAGTTCTCACTTCAGATACAAATGATCAGACTCAAATTATCATACTTTGGATATATGTGAAGATGTAGCTTTCTAGAGAAGGCTATAATTCTGGGAAAGGTGGAAGGAAAAAGAATTGGATGACCAGCAGTAAGGTAGATGGACTTAATTAAGACAGAAATGGGTATACCATTGGAATAGCTAAAGAATTAGGCTGGGGACAGATCATCCTGGAGAAAACTTGTAGTTGCCAACAATTCACACCAAACTGATTCCCATAATCAAATATGTTCTCCATCAAACCAAAGAGGAAAATATCCCACAGAAATAAACCATACCTTTGGGATTCAGGTAGATTGTTTCCATTTTGTAGTCCCCTCCCTTGCAGAAAAGCATTGGTTTCATTTTGCTGAGAACAGAAAGAAAAATAAGCACATTAAAAAAATAAACACCAGAGAAAGATTAAGGATTAGATGTCAAATCAGTTCAAATCAGCCAAGTTAACAAGTGATGCAGCAGGCACTCAATTTTAAGAATTTAGCAATAAAACTGGATTCAGCATTACAAAAATTAAGCTGATTTGTAAATCTGGAAATACCCACTGAAACTTTATGTTGGTGTCTTTTAGAATGCAAATAGAATAGATATTCTATTATTTATATACAGAGTTAATTTGGAGCTTGTTTCTCTAGCTATAAACTCAAAGATTCTACTTTAAACAACTATTCAATATTTTTAAGTACAAAACTTATTTGCTTATTACCATTGAATCCTCCTTTCATTTAAGTAGGAAACTCATATTTCTGGCAAACGTTTTCCTTCGACTTCTAAAATAAATTGTATAAATATCCAACATTCAATACTAGCCAAAATTTTATGAGAGGCATGAGAAGTAGGTTACCTAACGGTTTCCAAAGATGGGTGAACAATTTACCTGTTGAGCTTCATCTGAGTTGCAATCATATGACTTCGCATAGGAATATCCAACTGTAGCAGAAGGAAAATGGCCATTTCCACCATTTGCATAATGTAGCCCATTAACTTGAGGAGTAGAAACACCTCGCAAAGGCACCATGGTATACTGGCAAGATGGTACTAGCAGTCCTGCTCCTGGAAAGCCCAAATCTATAGCCTGCTCTGAAACAAAGTAATATACTGATTAGATTGGGAATACAGATCACTGGCACAACTGTAAACAAAAGATTTGAACTGGGCCTATATTTTTGTGTTTGTACCCACAATTAGATTTCCCCCTTTCCTCCTCCTAGCATGCCCTCTAACTCTTATAGTATAAAATTGAAAGTTCTGGAACTATGTTGCAGAGAATACAAAGAAGTTCCAACAGCTAAATCTTACCTTCCTGCTCATACCCCATTTTACCCTATTTATTAGATTATATCTTCAAGCAATTTTATAGATAATCCTTGCTTAATTGCTCTGTTTAGCAATCTTCAAAACTAGGAAGATGCTGAAACTTTTTGAGGGGTCCCTCCACTTACAATTAGTGTAATGTCTCTGTGGTTACATAATCAAGATTTGGATGCATTGCAACTGGTGGCTGTTTACACCAGTTGTGCATAGCTGGCTTCTGACAAGCAGAGTCGGTAGAGAAGCCAGCAATAAAATTGCAAGTCATGGTTATGCGATGCTTCACTTAACAACTGTATTATTTAGGGATGGAGTTCTCAATCCCAACTGTAGTTGTTAAGTGAAGACTACCTATATTGCCATACAAGAATTCTGAGTTAGACTTTGATTATTTATATCATCTATCATCCATCTACCTCCCTACCTAATCTATCTCATCCATCATCTATATATCATCTAGCTATCTATCAAATTTATGCAGATAGCACCAGCAATAGCACTTCACAGTGCTTTACAGTTTTCTATAGATGTACATTCTGTACATGCAGGAAAAAAAAAATCTCTGGAAAAATTTATATAGTTTGGCTCTTCAAGGTACTTACTTTGCTTAGACCAAGCTCTCCAAAGGCAAAATGGAATAAAAACCACAATAATGAGGACGATGGAGCACAACACCACACCTACAATCAAATATGACAGGTCACTGGATCGGGCCACCATGGCTCCTGCTCCTAAGACAGTATGGCCACTATTGAGTGGTGGGTGCTGTATCGTAGATACTGTAGATGGTGGAGGACGACCAGGCAATCCGGATGATTTCCGAGCTTCAGGGGAAAAAAAAAACACTGTTATAGTCTCATGTTACATAAACATTTCTCCATTCTTCAATTTCTTTCTGCCCAAACTTTTTTTTAATCGTTCTTTTTCTAGTCATGTAATTTATTATTTATATTTTAATGACAAAATGTTCATTTCCTCCTAGCACAAATACTGATGATTGGAATGATGGGAGATATAGTCAACTTCCTATAATGCTATATTATTATCATGTGAATTTCTTTCCAAGTGAGAAAGCATGAGTTGCCCTGATGGGTTCTGGATGATGCCATGGTCTCAAAATTAAATATTTTTTTCCTGTGGACCAAAATCAGGTTCAGTGATATGCAAACACCAGAAAGCTTTGTACCTAATCAAAACATCTGTCTTAATCATACAAAAGAAAGTCTTAAATAATGGGGAGAAAGGTTGTTGGGTATTCCTAGTGTTATCATGAGAGAACTGGCTGGTGGAAGAACTGTAAGTTTTGAAGAAAAGACCTGAGGTCAGCAAAGACAGCTTGAAAAAGGTACTGGAATCTCAAAAGCCCAGAAAACAGTTATTTTTTCCTTTTCTCCCTAAAACAGAAGCAAAGCTTGCAGTGATAGCACAGAAAGAAACTGCATGAGGGAAGGAGGATGGGAGAGAGAGAAACAGATAAGAAATTGTACAGAATTCCATTTGAAATTTTATAGAACACCATATATGTATAGTTTGCTAAGCTAAAGCCACTGTGTATATTAATAACACAGTAAATCAAGAAGATTTGCCTGTGTATCTCTGGAAATTCCTATCTCCTTTTCTCACTATGACACCAAACATTTAGTCAAGTCCACACTATCATCCTTCTTGATGCTCCCTTTCATTGTATGTCCAGATCATGAATACTTTCTTGTTTGGAGTATTCAGACCACAATGCTCAAAGAGGTTGGTAGTCTGCTATTTTAATCATTTCTGCTATTCATTACTAGGATCAACAACAAGAAATTGTATCTCAAACTTAATAAATTACTGTCTAAGAGTTTACATCTGCATCACAGATTCAATCTTCTCATTCTGTAGGCCAATCTGCTAATATTTAGTGCCGATCACTTAGTAGTTATCTTCTATTTCAATGATATTAAACTGTAAGTTTGTTTACTGAACAAGTGGGAATCTGTGTCCTGCCAAAGATTGGTGAAATCTATGTCCAAAAGCTCTAAGTAGCATGGCCAATGCTATGGCTGCTGATAACTAGTTTCAGACAGATTAGGAAGGCTAAACATCTTACAAACCATATGTATTCAATGGAGCCTCTGTGAGGCCACCAGAGGGGAAAAATCATATTGGTTATTTGTTTCAAGTTACTGAAACATGACGTATTCTGTTAATCCATCTTTTTGATCTTTAATATGTAAATATTTTAAAATGTCATTTTTGGGTTTTATACTGTCATTTTTTCCCAGCAACTAAACTGAAATGTCTAGATATTTCCTGCCTTGCTTGTAATTTTTTTCTGTCATCTAATACCAGTAGGGACTTATTCCCGAACCTCAAATTGTGCACATAAATACATCTGTAATTGAACTTTTGTCTTTGTTGGTTTTATACTGTTTGCTCAGCAACTCTGTGTATTTTGAGATTTTGGGTTTTATACTGTTTTCTCAGCAACACAGTGTATTTTGAGACTTTTCTGTTCAAAAATTATTGCAGATTAATTAGTGATTACAGATTCTCTGGAGATGCTTTAGCACTAATTACCTTTAGTTTCACACATCATCACATTACTAAATTCACTCTCTCCACCTTCATTGAAACACTGCATTTTAATGTCATATGAAGTCTCTGGTTGTAGGTGGCTGATAGAATGCCAGTATCGATCACCTGAACAAAAACAATACACAATGGTTACTTTCTTGTCTCCTCCTCATTCCACCCTAAATCTTTACAGTAAATGGATATTTATGATATCAAGGCTAATATGAACATTGTACTCTACGGTAATCAGTGAAAACCATGAAACTTTTCTTCTCCCTTGTTTGAAAATACATACCCAGCACACTATTCTCTTTCAGGCTAAGCAATTTTACTCAGATTGCAAGAAAGGAATAATAAATTACTCCTAAATCTAAGACAAAGAAATAAAGCTTGAGATAAGAAAAGAAACTAAATAACAGTAATTTACATCAACGTTATTCACTACACCGCTGTATACTTTCTATCCCTGTAAATATCCTTATTTCCACCACACATTGTTACACATCTAAAAATTGTCATATATTGTCTTTAACACTGATGTGAAAGTTGTTTTCTTAATATCAGCTGCCTTAGTTTATACCACTTTATATTTTATTATATAAACAGCTCTGCTCCTTAGCAAATGAGTAAATAAAGGCATCTTGTAGAAGTACTCAATGAAATTGAATCCAGTAATCATTTCTTACCTTCTACCACATCTTTCTTGTAATCACTGTCATTATCACTATCAGTTGGTCGATAATAAATGTAAAATCCATGAATTGGTGTATTGTTATTGCTGGCTGGGATATACTGTAAAAAAACAACAACAGCAAAATAAAAAATGAAATAAACCAAACCAAACCCAGAGGTAGTTCTCAAAACTACTCCTATAATAGCATAACTATAAGGAAACTGTTTATTCAGGGGAAGGAAGAGGAAATATTTTCTTGCTTTTCTAGAACTTCCTGATTAAATGGTCGATGCAGAATAGCTGTCAAGATGGATCTAGAAAGAAAGTGGAGGTTTTGTTGTGGATCTAATTGGCATCCATAAGCCAAATTTTGAGGTAAGACTAGCTCCATATGTAAGTGCAAATTTCACACTTATTAATTGACTTACCAGCAAACTTGCACGAAGTTCTGATAAAAGACAATCAATTAATAGGTGTGAAAGGCTGAAGGATCATTGTTAGTACAGAAGACTATTTGTCTTTATATATTCAGATTTAACTTATTTTCATATTCAATTCGCTTAAACTTATATTTTTCATGCCAATTAGCATGCAAGCTAATCAAGCTCCCACATGTCTAAAAACACTAAACATTGCCATGTTATATATGGCAATAGAGAAATTTAAGGTGTTAAATTTGCATTATTCAATGCATGATTTGCATTAGCAATAAATCTAACATCATAGGGACCGTCTTCTGAGAAATATTGTACAATTTTAATTAGACAGAGTCTACTGTAGTTTAAAAAAATAGCCCCATCTTTGCACGCCAGTTATACGTTTTCTGTCTCACACTTACCATCCACTTTAGCATGATGGTTGTCTCATTAATGGCATCAGTGAAAGTGATATATGGACCTGTAACAGGACGCTCATATGCACGATTGTTGTAACCTGATACTACATATGGTTTAGATGCAGCACTAGGTTCACTCTCCCCCAGTATGTTCAATGCTCGCACCCGGAATTTGTAAGATGTGCCTAAAGGATTGGACAAAAAACAATTGAGAAAAATGGTTAGCAAAAGAAATGACATCTGACCATTGTAATACGTTTCTTAATTTCTTCCTTAAAACTGGGCATTATAGTCTATTGGCATTTCCTTAATTCACTGACATAAACAACATAGCAAAAAAAATTATTTTCATTTTTTTCCTTCTGGCAATGAAGTCAGTCCTAATAGTCAGATAATAACAGTTAGTATCTTCTATTGAATATATATAAAAAATGAAATGAAAAGACCATATCTTACATGCCAGTGAAGTTTCGAAGGTACTTAATGACTATTTTATTTTTTTTTACCTCAAAAGCAGACTGAAGAATAGATTTTATTTATTTATTTATTTATTTATTCATTTATTTATTTATTTATTTATTTATTTATTAGTCCAATTTATATGCCGCCCTTCTCCGTAGACTCAGGGCGGCTTACAATGCATTATAGCAATAGCCTGCATACTTTTTTGTATATACCTGCTTATTAGGGCTTTCTAGGGCCCCTAACTGGTGTTGTTCTATACAAAGTTGGCTTATTGCCCCCACAATCCGGGTCCTCAATTTACCTACCTTGAAAGGATGGAAGGCTGAGTCAACCTTGAGCCTAGTGAGATTCGAACTTTCACTAATTGCAGGCAGCTGGCAACTAAGTGCTAGCACTTAACAGCACTTTAGTCCGCTGCATCACCAAGGCTCTTGGCCTTCGGGAAGGGAATAAAAACATTTAACAGTAACAGAGTTAGAAGTGACCCTGGAGGTCATCTAGTCCAACCCACTGCTCACGCAGGAGATCTGTACTAGGGATTCGAACTGGCAACCTTTCTGATCGACAAGCTCAGTGTATTAGCCACTGAGCCACCTAGCCAGGTTAACATGATTTTGCAGCCTTGCTTGGGGAGCGCAGAGGAGCCTGCAGTCCTGGGGATGGTTTGCGACCTGAAGCCCTTCCCCACCTTTTAATTAATTTTAACATTGTTTTGCCTTTTTAAAATCTTATATACTGTTTTTATGCTTTTAATATTTTATTGAACACCACCTAGAGCCCCTATGTGAGGAAGATGGCAGACGGAAATGATAAATGAATAAAAAATAAATATTTAGCAGTAGGGAAGAAAAACACAAGTGGGAACTATGTTTGCTTTTAGGAGAAGAAACAAAATGCTGATTGTTCCAAATGGGGATATACATCCTTCCATAGAGAGAAATAACCCATCTTTCACATTAGCAATACATATGAATCAATAAAGGAGAATATTTGTAGCTCAGGGTTGAAATGAGGGGTCCTTGTGCTCTCTAAGCTTGCTAGTAACATCATCTGGCACTGATGATGTTACCTAGCTGGGTAATGAAACGCCTGCAAAAAAACAAGCAAGTTCAGAGAACATCAAGTACCCCTCACACATGAATCACTAGGTGCCAACTTTTCCCCACTTCTTTACCCGTGGGTTTCCAGCAGATAGAGAACTTCAATTTGACCACAAAGGAGCCCAAAATTTATGTTGCTAAGTGAGACAGTTGTTAAGTGAATCACTACAGTTGTTAAGTTAGTAACAGGGTTGTTAACACCATGTGACTAATGGAGGAAAAAGCTGGAAGGTACAATCACATATGACTGATAACAGTATTCAAAGGATGTGGGGCGGGAGTTAGTGTCATCTCACTTAATTAAGGGATTTAAACCAGTGGTGAAATCTAAAATTTGTTACTACTGGTTCTGTGGGCATGGCTTGGTAGTGGTGGGGGTAATGTGACTGGGTGGGCATGGCCAATTTTTTTTTTTTTTACTTTTAAAACCATTTTTTCTACAACCTCTTCAGCTAAGAGGTTGTAAAAAAAATGCTTTCAAAAGGCTCTGACAATCCCAGCTGAGTTGCCTGATCGTCAGAGGCTTTTTAAAAAAACTTACTTGGATCATCAGAGCTTGGATCATCAGAGGCATTTAAAAGAAAAAAAGCCTCTGATGATCGCACGGCTCAGCTGGGCATGGGGGGGGGGGCAGGGATTTTTGCTACTGGTTTTCCGAACCACCCGCCTCCATCGCTACCGGATCGGGCGATCCGGCATTTCACCCCTGATTTAAACCTTCTTCTGCTCTGAAAAACCCTAGTACTGAGAAAAGGGCAAAGTTTAAGGAAGCTATTCAAGAGCAGCCTTCAGGCAAAATAAAACTATTGCAGAAATATCTTTGAGATACAACTATTTGTTTAGTGACTGTTTGAAGTTACAGAGGTCCTGAAAAGAGTGACTCATGACCGTTTTTCACACGTATGACCATTGCAGCATCCCCATGGTCACGAGATCAACATTGGGATGATTGGCAACTAGCATGTATTTATGATTGTTGCAGGGTCCTGGAGTCATGTGATCACCTTTTTCGACCTTCTGACAAGCAGTCAATACTTAACAAAGTGACTCACTTAACAAATGTGGCTAGAAAGGTCATAAACAAGGGGCAGAACTTTCTTGCTTAGTAACATAAAATTTGGACTCAATTGTAGTCGTAAGTCAAGGACTACCTGTATTTTCTTTCTCCTTGGTATGGATAATAAAATGTCTAGTTACAAGCATATTACCCTGTTTCCCGCAAAATAAGACATCCCCTGATAATAAGCCCAATCGGGCTTTTGAGCGCATGACAATAAGGCCAAGAGCTTATTATCAGGGTTCAAAAAAATTTAAGACAGAATCTTATTTTCGGAGAAACACGTTTAAAGCCACTATAGAAAGTACAGGTAGTCCTCAACTTATGACCACAATGTAGCCCAAAATTTATGTTGCTAAGTGAGACAGTTGTTAAGTGAATTTTGCCCCATTTTACATCCTTTCTTGCCACAGATGTTAAGTGAATCACTACAGTTGTTAAGTTAGTAGTTGTTAAGTGAATTTGGCTTCTCCATTGACTTTGCTTGTCAGAAGGTCACAAAAGGAGATCACATGACCCTGGGATACTGCAACAGTCACAAATATGAAGCAGTTGCCCAGTATCCAAATTCTGATCATGTGACCATGGGGGTACTGTAAAGCTTGTAAGTGTGAAAAATTGTCATAAGTCAGTTTTTCAGTGATGTTTTAACTTTGAATAGTCACTAAATGAACTGTTGTAAATCAAGGATTACCTGTACAAAAAGATATGCACATTGGGAAGGGTAAATCTACCTTTTTCTAAGTCTTTAATTTCCACAGAGAGACGTGAAGGGGGAATGTCATTCCTGGCTAACATCCAGTCACCAAGTTTCTTCAGTTTCTTATACTCCACTCTGAATGCCTGAATAGGAAACCCACCATTCCCGCGTGGGATCCAAGTCACATAGGCAGATGTCTCAGACGCTACTGAGATAGTGGGACGATCTGGAGCCTCAGGAGCTGTAAAGAATAAGAAAGTATAACAGGCATGAAATTAATCTCAGGTTCAGATTAGAAGAGTAAAGCTGAAATCACTGTGGTTTGCTTAGTGTTTAAAATGTCAAATTCAGCATTTGTGAACGGAAAATCAATAATTTCCCCATAAAAATCAGAAAATCTTATAACTGTTTCACCGAGTGGTTATTTTATTTTAGTTTTTTTTAAAAAAAAACATTGTTTCTTTCTACCACTACCCATAAAAAGAAGAGGGTTGTACTCCAATAAGTGAATAAAGGAAGAAATTTAGCCAGTTTGGTAAAGTGAGGGGCCTTGGTGCTCTCTGATTTCGTTGTTTTCTTTCATTACCCAAATCATTAATGCACCTATGATGTTACCTAGTTTGGGTAATGAAACTTCTGCAAGAAAACAAACAAGCTCAGAGAGTACCAAGGACTCCTCATTTTCAACCCTGAGCTGCAAATATTCTACTTTTTTAGTTTGGTAAAGTTCATGAAGTTCATAAAGTTAGTTTGGTAGAGCTTATATGTTCTTTACCTATTCAAGAAGTGCTTGTTGCCTAAATCAAATCCAGACTGAGGGACTAGAACATTTTATATTGACTGAAAAATAAACAAGAAACTGAGGAAGAGGAGCAAATCTAACAAATTGTTCTGTCCCCGTCCCACACACGCACCCCCACAGACGGCCCAGAGTTAATAAGCCACACAACAAAATCTTTGAAGATAAAGCTGGCAGTAACCCAGTGGCTAGCTGCCAATTCAGACTTTACTCACACAAAACAAAGATTAGACTGCAAGCATTCCGATAAAGCAGGCAAAGTTTCCGCAATACAAGGATTAGTCCAAATGCAGTCCAACAAGGCAGGCAGAAGTCCAGTAACGCAGAGATCATGGATTATTTCTAGTTTTTGCTCATCACAAACTGAACCGGCCACCACACCCACATTTATATCCTGTGGAGTGTGGTCCAGTGACTCAGCTAACCTCTGGCATGCCTTCCCCTCTGCTGCGCACGCTTCTCCCTGCGCCTCTGCCGAGAGTCCAGCCAGCACTTATCTCCTTTGTCGCTGTCCACCTGTGGCTGCGGGGACGTGCTTGGCTCTGAGCCTATCTTTTGGCCTTCCGTGTCCTCCGGAGGCATTGCCAGAGAGGAGGGCCCTGGAGAGGGAGGCCTTGCCAACTCCTCTCCCTCACTCTCAGAGTCTGCATCTGTCGATAGCCCAGGCTCAGGCAACGGAGCCACAACACAAATGCAGAGGAGCTGCAAACGTCCTTTAAATTAGCCATTGCTTGGGAAGGGACATTTGGCTGGTGAATTCTAACTTTTTTTATACAGTAGGTTGTAAAAATAGCATTTCTCAATTTGGGGGGAATCCCTGTCCATTTTTGGTGGATGATCCTTCAACTGATCTCCAGCCTGAGTTGTTTTTCCTTTCTTCTTTTGCTTTCAGTTTCTCTTATCCACACTCTATCCTGGCTTTTAGTAACGGTGTTGGTTTTACAGCCCCTGTAAATAGATCTGTATATCACAGAACAGCTAGAAATCCCAATTGTTTATTTTATTTGTCGATATCCTTTTAGTTAAAAACATTTTTTAAAAAATATATAAATGTTGTTCCTTAATACTATGTGAAATACTTCATGCCAAAAAAAACACTGTCTCTGGAGAGAGATATGACCTAATAAGGACTGGAGACAAGTGAAAGAATAAATATTCTCTCTTTTGTTATTTGTATAGTCTTGTTTCTGACTTTTCTTCAATATTGCTGTTTGGACTTTTCCGATTCTTTTCTTCAAATAAACTGGCTTCTAGATCCCAAAAATATTGTTACTACGATTCTGAGATGACTCACGGGATAGGCGATTATTATCTGACTGATTGCTACTTCGAGAGCCAATGCCTGGATCATCCTTCGGGAACTGCTGTTCTTTACTCGCAACAATATCTGGTTTTGGTCGTCGTCCTAAGCAAGACAAAAATAATTAACCAAGGAGAATTATATTAAGTGGCTACTGATGTTACATAAACTTCACCACTCTGTGGGAATTTGCATTCCAAGGAATTACATCGCTTTAGTTAACGTGAATATGGCAAACCAAATGCTTTCTTTGTGAGAAAATGTTTTCACAGTTAACTTTTCCATTTTAAGTTTTCTTAAAAATATGACTTTATGGATGAATTTCTTTCTAGATAGAGACTTTGCATATGAAATGGGCATGACATTAGAAGAAGTAAGATCATGTTAGGGATTGTAGCCACCCAGAATTTGGTGTCATAACATGTATACTCTAAAACACATCATTAAATACCTATCAAAACTGATAGCTGGAAAAACAAGTATTTATAGAAAGAAAGCATAGATAACTTAATATTAAAAGCAATTCAACATAGCTTTTTCCAATATGAAGTCCCAACCAACATGATTGCTGAGTCCATCACATCAAGAGAACATCAGCCTGGAAAAGATCTCCTTAATATCAGGACAAATCAATCACTTTATAACAACTGCATTCTAAAATACAGTTATTCGTTACCAGTTCTGAAGGTCACCATGGCTGTCTGGCCCTCTCCAGCACAATTATAAGCAGCCATCTCCACTTCATATAAACTTCCTGGATCCAATTTTGTTAGGCTCAAATGATACTGGTTGGCAGGGACATCTCGGATTATCCAGTTATCTGAAAAATTCATTACCTGTTTTAAAAAAAAGATGAGCACAATAAGCTTTACGGCAGATAAAGGGCTATAAAAAGAGTGTGCCTAAGAGGGATTTATTTATATATTTATTAAATTAAATTGCATAGCCATATATCTCACAAACAAGCAGCTCTGAGGATGCACAACAGAATATATAGCACCTTTTTCAATATTTGACTATCAAGCAATTATGGGCTTTACTGGAGGGCACCAAGTTGGGGAACCTCAAAATACTATTAGGAAAGTTTAAACTGATATCTGAAAAGTTGAAGAAGCTTAACTTAATTTAGACAAATCTCAATATTTGCAAGTCCACTTTCATAAAAAATAAAATATCAGTACAGAAATAGATTAGGAAAAGCAGAAGCTAATGATAGTTACATTAGCAACATTATTATTCAAATGTTATCACAATATACAATATACATTAATATTGTTAATAGTAATATTGCTAGTCAATGTTATTTGTATTCAAGACATAAGGCCATGGTTAAAAACTGAACTTTTATATACATTTTAATACAGATAGTCCTCATTTAATGACTGCCTTGGACAGTGACCATTCACAGCTACAGCAGTGATGAAAAAGTAACTTTGTGACCAATTGCTCTATTTATGACCTTTTCAATGTCTCCCTCTGTCACATTTGCCAATCAGTTAGCACTTATTATCCTGACCTATTTTTTTTTCTCCTCGCAGTGCAGAGATTGCCTAAATAAGTCATGTATTCCTGAGGTATTTTTCTTCTCCGCATAGCACATCCCTAAAATGTGCACAGGGGAAATTAACATGCTCAGCTCTGGGACCTTAATTAGTTGATTAGAACCTGCCAGCTGACTTGCATCTGTTGCCTAACAATGACAAGATCCTAATCAATTTCACACTGAAGACTTTTTTTTTTTTTTTTGGCTTCCTAAGCAGGAGCGCACTAGGCAAACAGCCAGCATTAGCACATTCCTTTCTACGTGTATTTCCCATTGTGTGTCTGCTGACTCTCTTGTAACCCCTTCCTCCCTAAATACAAACATTATCCTAGCACTGGGGTGAGCATTTCCCAAGGGCAGGAGAGTGAGGAAAGGGGCTGTAAGATTTGTTTTTTTAACCAGTTTCCTCATGAATTGAGCTCCAGAAACCTTGTGTTGTTCAGACTCACCTGGCTATTTGGGGCATATTTGTAATGGAAATCATGAATAGCCTTGGGGAAAGAAGACAGGAGATGCTACTTAGAAAACCATCAGAAAAGAGAGACACTTTCCAACACTTCAGGTTTCTTCTCTGCTGATTTTCATCTTCATTTACATTACTGTAAACTATCTACATGGTGCTTCTTTATGTTAATACTTACAATGAATCTCCTCCTGTCCACAACCTTCAACAGCAGTGCACAGGACAAGACTTCTGTCCATTATAAAAGGAAGAAAAGGCTGCTGCTACATAAGCAAGTTTTCTGTTGAAGCACCTGGTCAATATAAGAGGGAGCACACTGCTTCCCTTTTGCCTTTCAGCTCCAATCCAGGAGCTCTCAAACAGTTGCATGCACGACAAACCATTTTATACCAAATTTATATTTGCTGATAAAGAAATAAAGGGAGACTAGTATAGATCTATTTCAAGCTATTTAGCCCTCATCAGCTAATGAGAGCTAAATAGCTTGAAATAGATCTATACTAGCCTCCCTTTATTTCTTTATCAGCAAATATACATTATTTATACACACACACACACACACGTATGTATGTTTGTATATGTATGTGTGTGTGTGTGTGTATATAGAGAGGGGGGGGAGAGAGATTTTCATGGAAACTGTAAATTGATATTGCTGTTAATACAGATGTCATATAAAAAACTAATTGGAATATACTAACCTTGCGATACTTTACAATATAGTAGAGGATAGGTGTTTTGTTATCATGCCGTGGTCGCCACAACAATTCATATCCATCAGTTTTAGTAGTTCGAGGAGAGCTAAGTATGACCGGGGCTTCAGCTGGAGAAACCAGTTCTTTTGAGGTACACTGGACAGATGCTGCTGATGCTGTTGGTTTTGATTTCAAAAGAACAGCTTTTCCTTTTGGCATTTTTTCACTATTGGTAAACCTAGTAGATGAGGTGGCAGATTGTGCTGAATCTCCAATAGGTCCCTGCAGTAATATCTGACTTATTTCTGGAACATAAGAGGGAAGACAATGGCCATGTTTAGCACTTGCAAAACATACATTTTGGCAAATCCAGCCATTTTGTTTACAATGGACATCTCATCAGTCTCAATAATCAAGAATACATTTTTAATGTCACATGAATCTTCAGCAGGCATTAGAATATTTTCCCTTAATTTGGTGTTAATCAAAATCAGGAATGGAAACAGCAAGGAGTTTAACACTGAAAAAACAAAGAATCAAAGGACTGGAAGGGACACTGGAGGTTTCACAGATTTCAGAAATGGTCAAATTTTTGTTTGAAAAATGCCAGTAATGGAGCACCCACAATTCCAAGATACAGGCTGTTTTACCCTCTAACAGCTCTCACAGTCTTTCTATTTTAAGTTTGGAACTCTCTCTGGAAAACTTCTACCCACTGGAAAACTTCTACCCAATGGAAAACTTCTACCCAATGGAAAACTTCTACCCACTGGCTTTTGTCCTTCCCTTTTGTCCTTCCCTAAACCACACCATCTTCCCTATGACAGACCAAGTATTGGAAAACTATTACGTCTCCTCTTAGTCTTACAAGGAGAGACGGATCTCAAAGATGATTATTCTATTACCTTAACTTCACTAGAGACTTACCTGGTTGGGAAACTCTCAACTGTATCATAGCTTGTGCACTCCCAACTTCATTTTCTGCCATGCACTGGTATATTCCTTCATCCTCAGGCCCTACACTAGAAAGGCGAAGAGCCTTACGAGAGAGTTGCATTCGATGGCTGGAAAAGAGGGGAACTGCATTGCGCAACCACACAACTGAAGGCTGTGGATTCCCTCGAACTCTGCAGGTAAACTTTGCACTTTGTCCCCAAGTGATGATCTCCTGGGATAGTTCCATACTAACCTCTGGAGGTTCTGAAAAGGAGATACAATTATACTGCCAGTCATTTGGAGAATGATGAAAGAATACATATCTCTGAAACAGAGAACTCTGTGAAGTATGGTGCTGGCAAAGTTGTACACAAAGAGAAATAGTTTTACTTTTACTTATAGACTTATGGCACTATTTGTCTGCCATGATTGCTTAAACTGCATTAGATTACTCAGTAATAAAAGGTGATTTCAGACAATAGCCCCCATAGTTAAGCCTATATTTGCATACAGTATTTGTGTATTTTACAAGTTAGTGCCTCTCAAGAGATAGGAATGGCTTTGTATTACAAAATCAAGGGAATGAATGAGAGGTACCAGAGAAAAAATTCCTTCCCACTTTAATCCCATCCAGCCAACAAACTGAGAAATTAAAACTGCTCTGAAAATTATAGTGAAGTCAAATTCTGCATATTCAAGGCCAGAATTTCAGATTTTGGAGAAGAAAATGTTATGTCCAATGTTCTGCTCTATACAGAAATCCAAATTAATGCATTATAAATGAAGACCTTTTGTCTGAAATATATAAATATACAATCCATACAACCATTAATAGAACAAAAATAGAAAAGAAGTTATAACTCTTCGCACCAAATACTTGAACATTGTACAGAATGACACTTGCTGCAGCTTTCCTGACTCCGTTGTCAGCCATACAGCTGTAAGTCCCTGAGTCTTCCTCACTGATTGCATCTATCAGAAGATTGCTAAGAAGGAACCTAGTTTTATTGTAGCCAGAGACGCTGGAGCCATCTTTAGTCCAAGTAACACGTGGAGTTGGAATCCCACTAGCCACACATTCAAGAATGAGGCTTTGGCCCTTGGTGATTATGATGGTCTGGGCCTCTGTGGGATAAATTATGCGAGCAGCCTCAGCTGTTGAGCCTAATGCAAAATCAGATAAAGCAAAGTAATTATAAAACAGGATTGCCAAAATAAATGGTTGTCTCTTAAAAACATACTAAACAAAGTTATAAAGTTTCAGCATCTTTGTACTAAAGATCTAAAACTTGGACTTTTTTTGCAAATTACCAAAAAGAATCATTTGTAATATCATCAGCTTTTGTAACTTGTGTTGCAGAAAGGTGCCACATAATATTTCATGGACACTTCAGAAAATTAAGATATCACTCTAGCATATATTACTTTAATTATCCTTTTTTTGATACTTGAAAATTTTCATTCTATTTTACTTCACAAAAATGATGTAAGGAAGATCAGATAATGTTTCTAAATAGTCAACCAGATTTATTGTTACTAGTATGTATATGGATCTCATTTACAATCTAGTGATCAGCACACTTAACATTCTATCCCTTATGGCACACATCTTTCTAACCATTCATGCTTTTGTTTTCAGTGAATTATACGTAATAGAAAACAAGAAACATTAATATCAAAAGGGTGGAATAGGGAGTTAAGTGGTAAATCATCTACTTTCAAATGTCTCTAGCTTCACTCCAGCCAGAGTAGATGCTGATAGCTTTTGCCAACATTTCTGTGATTTTTTAAAATATATTTACTTCCTTAAAAGTTTGTGAACTTTTGAATGTCCAATATTTCTGCATAAGTATGATTTAAAACCTGACCTCTATATAAATTCTAAATAAAGAGAATTCAATTAAACAAAACAGTCAAAAACATTATACTTGTTCATTGATTAACCGAAGAAAATTATCCAAAGTTACATCTTTCTGTGTGATAGAAATATGTGAACCTTTGCTTCCAGTAATTGGTATGTTCTACTAAGCTGCAATAAAAGCAACTAAACATTTCTGATAACTGTTGATCAATCCTGTACATTGGCTTGGAGGAATTTGAGTCCATTCCTCTTCACAGAACAGTTTTGATTCAAGGATGTTGATGGACTTCCTCACATGAATGTCCTGCTCTGGGTCCTTCTACAACATTTATATTGAATTAAGGTCAGGACTTCCACTCGGCCACCTCAATATTAACTTTCTTCTGCTTTAATGATTCTTTGGTTATACAACTTGAGTTTTAGTTCAGGAACCTCTAACCTGACATTTTCCTTTAGAATTGGCAGGTACAATTCAGAATTCATAGTTCTGTCATTGATGGCAAGCCATCCTGGTCCAGAGGCAGCAAAGCAGGCCCAAAAATGATACTGCTGCTGCCACCAGATTGGAGTGCAGTGTTTGCCTTTTGCCAAACAATGCTTTTGATTCAAGACAAAAAATTCTATTTTGTCTCATCCATCCACTATTTGTCCAATAGCATTCTGGGTTTTCCATATAGTCTTTTGCAAATTATAGACAGACAACCATGTTATTTTTGGAGAGTAATGTTTTTTTCCTTGCAGCCCTGCCATACATACCATTCTTATTCAGTGTTCTCCTAATGAGTGAGACCAAACACATGAACGCAAGAAAGATCTTTAGCTCTAGACATTATCCTGGTGGTTTGAAACCTAGCACCTTGCCTAGATGAAACCAAGTGCCTTACTCTTGGTGTGGTTGGTGTGGTGTGGTTGCTGAACTCCTAGGAGGGTGTTGCGTGGTTGGTGTGATGTGGTGTGGTTGAACTCCTGGGAGGGTAACAATTGTACTGAATTGCCTCCAGTTGTACACAATATGCCTAACAATGGACTGGTAGAGTTCAAATAATTTTATAGCATAGTGAGCATCAACAACTGTTTATCATATGTTCTCAGAAATCTCCTTTACTGAAGTCACACCACACTTCCAGCACACCTGTGTTGTGAAGATCAGATCCTGATAAGAGAATATTCAGAATTCTGTGATTTAAGTAAGGCAAGTCCTCCCACATTCACACCTGATTATCATCCCATTGTTTGAAACATCTGACTTTAATTTTACCTTCCAATGAGCTGATAGTCCTAGAGCAGGGTGTCAAACTCACGTCGTTGTGGCAGCATCATGTGACATATTGGGATTTTTCCCCCTTCGCTAAAAAGGGAGAGGGCATGGCCAGTGACGCATCTGGCCCATGGGCCGGGAGTTTGACAGCCCTGTCCTAGAGATTCATATACTTTTGCCACACATAAAGATATAGTTTGGGATCATTTTCCTCAAAGCGAACAAGCATGTTTTGACTCATTTGTTTAACTGGATTCTCTTTATCTAGTTTTACCTCTGCAGCCAAAAGATTTAGAAGCTACAACAGTTTCTGTTAGTTACTTTTTCTGGGAATAACTAATCTAGGAAGCATCTTTATAATTTCTTTTTCCTAAGGGCAGGCAACTGTATTTTGACTATCCAGGAATGCACAGTAAAATATAAGACTACAAGGAGCAACGGGAGGGGAGAGAAATGGCTGTAACTCACAGAAATACTTACAAAAATGAAGTGTAATCTTAGAAACAGTCATACTAAATTTAATAGACTTGCACAAAAAACTCCACATATGAATATGAGATCATAAAAGGTGAACAAAGGAAGACAGCCTATGCTGAATACTACTGGAACTTTTACAGACTAGGGATGCCATTATTCAACAGTTTTGAACCAAATAAGCTGAATATTCAGAAATACCGCCTTACGTCTCACACGGAGTCTTTCACTGGACACAGATGTTTTTACTTCTTGGGTGACAGGGTTGTAGGCTGCACATTTGTAAGTTCCTTCATCATCCTGGCTGGCATTCACTATCTGAAGATTCCCAGATGGCATGATCAAGTAGTTGTCTATTAAGATAAAGAAATCATTCAGAACTATTTTCTGAAAAAAGAAGCATTTCTACTTTACAAGTTCTACCATGATATGGATAGAAAATGAAATCTTTTGGCTACGTTTGCTGTAATTTGCAGCAAAAATTAAGTTGTTTGAATTACCTATTAACTTGAAAATCTCAGACAACAATAAATGGAGAAATATGGCTTAGAACTGTAACAAAGCAGTCTATCTCATATTAAAATATGCTTATTTTAAAATGGACCATAGTGGAACAGTTTTCATACTATTGTGGCAATGTATAACTTTTGCCTCAAAGTCAACTAAAAGGAAAAGAAAATGGGGAAAAATGCATACTTCCTAAAGCCTTGAACTCCATAAAATACGAGGTTTCAGAAGGTTTATCTAATGTAGATGTCAACTACTTGCAAATTTAATATACTTTGTGACCTTTTTTTTGAAAAACAGGGTATCTAAATATATTTTAATTGGAATTACATTGATCTTTCTACCAGCCCTTGCATCTTGCTGTGTGTATGTATTTGTGCAGTTCAGCTAAGAAGCGATTGGAACAGCTGTCAAATTCCCAACTTCAATATTTTCATATACACTTATTTCCATCTAAACTATTCCCTCCTGTTGCCTGATATATCTGTTGTGGATTGGTGGAATGGAACAAAGCTTGGCTTAAAAATGACTCAATAATCAGTATCTAACATCTCTAGGATTCTTTATACCTTCCTTTGACATCAGACATAAGTATGGTATGATCCACTCATTCCTAAAACTTTCTGGCAGTCAAGTGTACTTTTTACAGGCTATGTTTAACATCATGTTAATGTGATAAAGATAATAATAAAGTTATGAAATTGCTACTGGATAATAGACAGAAATGTGTGTGTAGCCATGGAGTCTTGTGTATCTTGAGTATCTTGGAGTCTTGTCTAGAGTATTTTGTTAAAGCTCAGAACAACTGCACAGATAAACAAGAAAATATAGGGAGGTATTGAAATTGATTAGAAAAACAGAACTATTATCTTCCCTAATGTGGATGTCTTCAAATGCATTGACTTCTATAGCCAGCATGTCACTGCTTAGAATTTTGAAAACTGAAATCCACTTATTTGCAGGTTGTCTGGGCTGAAGTAGGATAAAATAAGCATGATTAATTCAGCTGCTTCTCTTTCCACCATCAATCAAGGCTCACCTCTAGAGGCCTCCAACCATTCTTGCTTCACACTGTAGCGAACCTGGGCTTTTGGATGGCTTTCAGGAAGGTCACATGCAATCACAGCTGTATTTCCCTCATCAACTTCTATTATATGCTGACCATCGTATTTAAAGTCTTTGAGATCTATTAAAATTACAGTAAAATTTTAGAAGAAACAATGCATTCTAAAAGTAGAACAAATGAATATATATATTCAAGGCACTGTAACTATAATCATTGAATAAACATTTCCAAAAATATACTTAATTTAATCCAGGGAATCCAAAGTCATTGTCTATGCTTATTTTCCCAATAAAACAGATACATATTTTTGTAGACAGCAAAATGCAGTGATATATATTAAGTAGTTATTATGCCGTAATGACCCAGACTAGTGCATTTTTTAATTTAGAAAATTTTACAAAACAAATTCTTCTAAGGATTATCGAATAGAATATGCAAATATTCTGAAATGCTTCCAGCATATAATTTGGTGAAATGATTTTTTTCTGTGTGCAGCATAGGATATTTGATATATTTTAAAGCATTTTGAGCTAAAGCTTCAAATGTTGAAAATAGCCGGTTTTGCACTTAGAGTAAGATGTTTCATAAAATCCGGCACTCGAAATGCTTGAAAATAAAGGTAAACCTTTACTATAAATCATGACTGCAGTGACTGTATGCTCCAATGCAGTAGATCAGCAGGATCTTAAACATCTCACTAGCCCACATTGGTTTTATCTGATAACAACACTTAACTGAATATTAATAAAACCAAGAGCTCAAAAAGAAATACTATTCCTATGTGAGGGCCAAATATTTCCTGTACTGGCCTTCTGAAGTCTGTTTGGAATTTTTCGGTTCTAAATAACTCCCCAGAATTTTGCCTGCAGCTGTAGGGTTTATGCATAATGAACATTAATCTGAAGATTAAATGATAATTCTTTGGTTGAAAGTTGCCATATGCTAGTTATATATTTAGAACAGGAGAATGTAAATTCAAAAAAGTTTGAGAAACATGCTATAAACAGAACTTCATGCAAAACAACAGTTTCTCCATGTTCCAAATAAAATCATAGGATTACCAGCTTCAAAGCATTTTATATTTTAATATTAGTTACACTGAAAAGAAACACTGTATCAGTTGTTTCCTTACTTTATCATTGTGAAAATAAAACTCAATATTATTTTAGTTACCGTTTCTAAATCACAACTTCTTATTTCCATTACGTATTCTGAAAACAAAGAATTCCTTCCAAAAATTAAACAATTTTAAAAGCAGTAGTTTCTCCTTGTTTTTATAGCTGGAGAACCTGGCCCATTTGCTTGGAAATGTTATAACACTGAGTTAGACTCCCCTTCATATGCCTTGGAAAAATAAGAAGGTGTTACTATCACAAGTTGGACTAGCTCAGGGCAAGTATTTAGGGAGTTTGGACAGCAGAAACCAGAAGAGACTGCAAGTCTCTATTGGCAGAATGGGAGAGTGGAAAATTTTGTTTTCATTCTCTGGGATTTATATCAGCTCTCCAACAGTAAAAGACAGATCTGGCTCCAAGGTTCTCCCACCCACGCTCATGGAAAAGTGACATGAAATTTCTCAAACAGGCTAATTAAAGCAAGATTGCTTCAAAAACATTTTAAAATAAAAAACAGCTCCCTTGGCAGTATAGCAAAAAGCTTTCCAAAATGCAAAATGTATTAGCTGTCAGGAGACTATTTCAGTGCTAGCGCCTGGATTCATGGAAAGAGGGAGGGGAAAGGCTTAACAAAGACATAAAAATGATTTGCAGCAAACATGTTTAATACTTTAAGAATGTCTTGGCATTGTACAACTGAAAATAATTAATAAATGCCAAACAAAAGACGACGTTGCAGGTAAACTTCAGTTAAAATAATTAATCCTTTAAAGTCAAATTTAGGAGGGAGAGCTGTTTCCATAGGATACTGCGGATAGATTAAAGTTAATTCTTCTCCGCAAAAGTTTCCATTCTTCCTAATGTGAAAATGGTGTTTGGGAAGAGAAGGGTGCTGGAATTATTCTCTCATTTCCCTTTTTTCATGCCATAAAGTTTTAAAGTAGGATAAGAGTGGAGAGTAAAAAAAATAAAGATAGAGCTTGGCTGTTCACAGCACACATTTCTCCGATCAACAACATATGAGCCGGATTTTTTAAAAAAAATGTCCATCCTGGTGGTCCAAATTCATCACAGCGATAGTTGAGCCCTATGACTATTGTGAAGGCTTCAGAATTACTGGCAAAAAAATAAGAAAAAAAAAACCCAATTTGTTTTCTTTTTAAGTATTTGAATCCATGAGAAAAGATAACACAGTTCCAGAGTTTTGCAATACAATTTGAAAACTTTCTTTACAAAAGAAAATTTACATTTCTACAATTAGAAGACATTTGTGGCTCTAGAAAGAGAAAACTATCGTTTCACAATAATAAAATAATCTTAAAAGTATAAAATAAACTCCTAGAATGTAATGATGTATTCTGTTCTCCTTTCCCCCTCCAAATAACTTGTTAGTACAATAGAGATTTTTTGGAATGGTGCGGGGCCCATAGGAAAATATCTATCTAACCACTACTAAGCATACAAAAAGAGGAGATTAAAGCAATTTTAGCATAATTCTTATTCTAAAGGAAACGATCTGCAGACCATCACAGATTATAATTTTAATCTTATAATGAAGAAGTCTTTAAATTACAGAATTGGAAAGAACCAGTTAGGTCATTGATCTCTTGCCCTGTCCAAGAATCCAAATTAAAACATACACAACCAATAGCTGTGTAGCCTTTACCTGCACACATTCAGTAAAATCAAACCTTTGTGGGTAATTGGTTCTACAATTAGATGCTATTCATTATTTGGAAATGTTTCTCATCGCTTAATTGGAATCAGCCTTCCTATAACTAAAATTCATTCTTCTATGACCTGAATTCTGGGATCAGAGAAAATATAGTTCATATCATTTCAGGTATGTGTTATCATATCCCTCTCCATAGTAACATCTGTAGCAAACAGATGAACTATTCTTTGCCAGAAAAAGGTGAAGCATCCATTCACAAGTGAAAACTGTGATTACATATTTTAATAATGGTCTCATCACAGATATATTGTTATTTCTCCCCTTTGGTATCTTGTGGCCATCCCGGCTTTCAGTTTTCTCAGAACAACCCTTTCTGCTGTTTGATCTTTTCTTATATGACTTAATTTATAACCCACTGATTATCCTCACTGCCCTTCTCTAATCCTGTTCCAGTTAATAAGTGAAGTCCAAAACTTGATACAATCCTAGATATGCAGCCTAACCTACCTCTTCTGCTAACTTTCAGCTATATCTTTGAAAGTAAAAAGTAAACCCATGCTGAAGTAAAAACTGGGTATTAACAGAACCCAGTTTTCCACCACACATGTGAAACTTGAAAGGTAGGTGATGCACCTGTCTGAAATTTCTACTATCTGTTGGTAAGAAATGTCATTTGTCAATGGATGCTTCACCTTTTTCTGGGAAAGAATATTTAGAATGACCCAATGAAATGGCACAAGATTACATAGACCCAAACAGGAATCCACGATATAGTATGCATTAATGACCTCAATTTTAGTCTTTGCTTATTCTAAAAAGTCTTTTTAATTAAAAAAGAAATATGCAGTGCTGCAAAGTAAGTATCAGCCTCTAAGATAATGTTTAGTTAAAGGAATGCTTTTGTGCTTTAACAAAGCTCAACTGTCACTTTTAAAAATATGAATAATGAGGACTACAACCCAATTCTTTGCTCAGAAGTATTTCCAGCAGCTTGGATAAAAGAGATCATTCTGAGGAGAAAAACTGGATGACAGCTAGCAATCATGTCCACTTTTTTTCTGATAAATTTTGTGATTACGTCTACCATGGTAGCTTTTTGTGAATAGGAAATTTTCTAATGACAGCCATTTTATAAGACTAATGAACTAGATTGAGTGAACTGTTCTTAAAAATGCATTATAAAATCACCAGATTTTTAAATATACCACAATATGAAAAATAGTAAAAGGTCATTTTGGAAAATAAAGTTAATAAAGAATGGCAAATGAGAAAAATTTGAAGTGCAGGATATGAGATATTCCACTATAACATCCAGCTAAACAGCATTTAAACAGTATAGGGGGACTTTCTGCATGGCTTCCATTAAACTTTAAACACGATCAAGAGTCACTCAATACTGAGATGGGCAGCAAATAAATTTAATAAATAAAGAAATAAAAATAATTTGTCTTAGTTTTTGATGGTATTCACTTCTTTAAATCTCTGGTTGAAATATCTGGCCTTTAGCATAGGATATATATTTGTAAGAAATCATGATACTATTGAAAGAAGAGGCTTGAAGTTTCCTATTACATCTTTCTAAACCTTCCAATGCTCTTTTGTCCAAAGAGTTCTTATACAACACTACTGTATTGATTCTATAACTTTTGTAGACTAATTTGAGGTGACACAAAAATCAGTCTCCGACTATAAGAACTATAGGTGACCATTATATTGATATATCATAAAAATACTATGACTAAATCCAATCCAGCTATTTGCAAGTCGTATCAAAACTGAATTTTATCAGAGTACATAATTTTTCTTGTATTCACACTTTCACACCAAGTTTAAAAAAAGTTATATAACCACAATTATTTTATACATATTTCTTCATCCTGCATATATGCACCTCTTCATTCTACACTGGAAATTCTTGGTTTATCAAAGCATCTACTTGAACAGAATGGCTTTTCAATATGGAGCCAAAATCTGTATCAAGGGACTGATTAGAGGCCCTGGCAGAAGCAAAGTTAAGAATGAGGCATTTTGTTGTCATTGAAAAGACAGCTGCAAATACACATAGGTCCCCATAGATATCTTGAGTAGAGGTCATTGCCCATTGGTATTTTGTGAAAGAAAATAAAATGAGCTGAATATTGTTTTGAGGGGATTCTTTCAAATCTGAGCATCAGAATGTAGAACTGCACTATCCTATTATAACTGTGCACCAAATTAATAACAAGAGATGATAGCTAATTACAACTGTAATATTTTAGCATAGCATTAAAGACAGCTGCCAATATTTTCAAACCATACCAATGCAGTGGACTGTTTCCTTGGTATGAATCAAAATGGTACATTATCTTCAGAATCAGTTCTTCTTACGCTAGAACTAGCCTGTTTTAAGGGCATTGATAAATATGTCAATTATATATTTATTGAATTCATTGAAACTTTCCCATACATGTCTTGCCTGAACTTGTATTAATTTCAGGAAATTTTGAGATGCAGTAGCTTTCAAATTTCAAGAATTTAAAATGGAATTTATACTAGTTACCCAAAGTTCTATATAGTATATATACAACTAGTCTTATGCTAGTTTGTCAGAGATAATAAAATTCATCTTGGGAAAAAGGGATTTTACTGAAGAAACATCATATATTTTTATTTCAACAAATATTTATCATAGCATGAGCAATTATGAAACTATTCATAGAATGTGAATAGTTTAATAGAAACTATTAAATTAAGCTAGCTAAGAATAGTTTAATAGAAATCCAAGTATTATTCACACACACACGCGCACACACACACACTCACACTCATACACACAACAGGGTGGTAAATAGGGAGTTTTATATCAAACTTCTTAACCACCTATTTCCTTCATATAAAAGTCAACATTTCAGTATAAAGCAGACACTTAAAATTCCAAACTCTAACTTATTTTAAAAATTTGGAATGAAAATGAAGATTATGACAGTAAGTTAGTAGCATGGGTGACCTTGTTTGAGGAACCTCAGCAAGGACTCCTGAAGAAAGATCTCCAAATATCATTGAAGGACTCAAATAAATTCACAGTTGTAGTCTGTACAGTTTGAAAGCCTTCTTTCATTTCATTTTGGCCAAAGACTGAAAAATATTGAGACTTAACTGTGAATACTTCCATGGATTACACTCTATGCCACGCTGAAAGCAACTCTACATCTCTGTGCAACTGGTTCCTGGTTAGAGTTTAACTACCCATGGTCCTAAATATTAGGCAACGAGAGGGGATATAATAGAAAGAAAGTAGTCTAGAGATAGTGAAGGAATGCAAAAGCTATTAGCACCAAAAAGAGATAAGAAACAAAATCTCACCCTTAGGAAAAAACTAAATGTGAGAAAGAGATTAAAAAGAAATCTTAATTCAGTGTGGTCTAAGAGAAAAGAAAGGGAAATTCTAGCAGCTTTCTGTCTATGGAGATTCTCAATTATCCAAGTCATGGTTGTCCCAAAGGTGCTTTTTTCAAAAGGCAACTGGACTTTCTTCCTTTTTTCTGTTGAAAATGTTTTGCTTCTCATCCAAGAAGTTTCCTCAGTTCTAACTAACTGGTGGGGAATAGAAGAATATATAATCTTTGATAGAATATAAACTCAGGATCAATTCCTCAGTATGAATTATCTGTAGCAAATCAGCTAGCAGGATTTTTTAAAGATTGCTCCAGGATGACTTTTCTGAGTTTCATGAGAGAAGGGGCAGGGAAATGTGCTGCTCAGTGATCAGTTAGTTATTGGATTATTATTATAACTTCATGCAAATATTTAAAACTGTATTTTGGGATATGATTAGGAGAGCAATGGCAAACTGAGAAATTTGAAACAAGGAGCCAAAGAAATTTGTCAGTACATACTAGATTTTCAATTGTATGCCAGTGATGTGGGGTAGAATGATCTTGCTCTGATTGACTAGTTTTGAGTCTTCACTGATGAACTGAGAGATAAATTAATGAAATACCAGATTTCTAGATTACTAGATTTCATACTAGAAAATTTGGAAGAACTTTTCCAATGTTGTATATTGGTCAGGGCACAATAGGAAATGTTAAGGCCACCCCTGCCACCCACAAGGCCTCCTTAGATGAGTACATCAGGGAACTCAAGCAAATAGGACCAGAATAAGATTCCTGTCAATATCAGAGAAAAGAACTAAGTTCATTTTCTACTGTGGAGCCACAGGACACCTAGCCAAGACTTGCACCACTAAAGTTCAGACCTCTGAGTCAGCTACAAATTGCCATATCTGTGGAGCTGCAGGCTATATAATAAGCAAGTGCCCAAATAACTTCAAAGCCTTGTCTTTGGGAAACTTCACAGCTGCCATGAAGACCTCAGCAGGAGGGTGCTCAGACAATTAACTGACATCAGGCAGGTGTATTTCATTATGCTTGTTATTCTTCATTCAATTTCTGGTTTTCGCAGCTCTTGTAGATTTGGGTGCATAAACCAATTTCATAGACAAGACACAGTGCAATTATTTAAACTGCCTACATAGTAATTAGAAAAACCAAAGCTTGTGGAAACTATTTTCAGGCAAGCGCCCCAAGCTGGTCTTATTTTGAAACACACAACACTTTTGAAACTGACAATAAATGATCATGCAAAATTCTTGCCATTCTATATTACAATTTCTTTAGATAGTCCCATTGTGCTGGGCATTGACTGGCTACAAGCCCATAATTTAGGTGTATAGGGAGAGAAAGGAAGAATTTATTTTCATTTCAAAGATGCCAACAGCACCATCTACAGCTCTCCTCGTTATTACCCTTTTCCCTCTCCTGCTCAGTTATCTGAACCCTCTTTCTTGCCAGAAAAGTATACAGAATTTGCTGTTGTTTCTAGGGAAAAGGAAACAAGTACATTGCCTCCTTATCCCATATGTGACTATATCCCTTGGAGCTGGAATCCCAGAGTCTAGCTAAGAGGCAATATCTTACATAATGGTTACCCTGAATGGTTACAATTTGGTGGTAATGTTACACTTTAGAAGTCCTGAAAGAATTAACCTAAGGAGGCTGATTTTTTAAAGGTTTCTAAACAATGTAACCTTTAGGAAATTGTTAATAATTCTGCCTTTTATTTCAGACCTACAGGAGCACATTCAAAAGACAAGCAGGGAGAGGTGCATACAATTTAATTAGAATGAATGAGTGCCATGAATTCTTAACTGTCTTTGATACCAGATGAGGCAAAGTTTAATGCTCAAGTGATGCCTTTTGAAAGGGTTAATTGCAGCATGTCTACTCCAGATACATGAATGAAATACTTTTCAATATTCGGGATAAATATGCCTTTTTTTTTTTTAGAAGAACCACCTTTGCACAAAGTTCCTCAGTATCTCAGAGGAACTCAGCAAACAGAAGTGGGAAAAAGCCATAGGCAGGTAGGCTAATCAATTACTACTTTTCCATATTTTTAAAAAAGTGACCACTAGGGAGACTCATAAGCAAAATAAATGCATTACGAGGCAGAGCAAGCAGCACTTTCTACATTTCTACTCTTAAATGGAAACCATGTTCTTTGAAACTTAATCTAGCTGCAGAGCTCAGTCCAAATCCCCCAAAGGCTTCAGTCCAATAGTGGGCCTCTCCCACAGAGCTTTAGAGTTGCTCTTTCGCTCTTATTGTGCTTCTCCCTTTTTATCCCAACCCAGCCTAAACATTTCATTTCTGATTAATATTTTGATAGCAAGCCAATATTTTTTTGGCATTGCAACAAAACCAGGCTCCATTTTACAAACATATCTCCTTCAAACTTTTTAAAACAATTTTTCTTTCTGTACTCTCATTTCCCCCCGTTTCCCTAAAGAGCTCCTCTTATTTCTGAAACAGACAACGTGAAGAGTTCGTCAACTCATGAATGCAGGTAATAGCATTTACCCTGCAGGTCTGTTCCTCAGAACTCTTGACTCTTGAACAATGTCCATAACCCAATTTGATTGTGAATGATTTACTAAATAGGAGGCACATCCTAATTTGAAAGTGTTGATATGGGCTAAATTCTGTGATGCCTCCTTCATCACGGTTAAGTGTTTATATCAAATCCTAAAATTGGAAGAGGCCATTTTGATCAGAGGTCCCCAACCTCCAGCCCACGGTCACAAGCTTGGTGCCTTGGCATGCCAGAAACTGGGCAATGCAAACAAATGAAGTCCTATCCATGGGATGCAGGCAGCATGAGAAACCCCATTCCCTCCAGTCTGCAGAAAAACCTCTCCGCATAGAACCGGTCCCTGGTGCCCAAAAGGTTGGGAGGCACTGATTTAGATTATCAAATCCAATACCATGCTCAGTACAGGAGCTGCCCATGTTAGGAAGTTTTCCCCCCCTAATATTCAACTTGAATCTGTCCTCCTACAGATTAAGATCATCATTGTTATATTGTTGTTTACACACATTTCCTCTGGCCAGTCTGATAAGCATCTTTGACAAAGGCCATGTTCTGACATGGACATCAATCCAACGGAAGGACAGAATTTAAATGCTTCCTCTATGTACAAGAGACGCCTGTTTCATCTAACTCTGAGCAATGTAACTATGTTCCCTTTCTGAGGCAAGTCAAAAATTTTGAAAAAACAAATTCAAAGCTACTTACTGGCTAATGTTACTGTGGCAGGAACACTGGCAACAATACCTTCAGACATGCGGGCTATGCACTGGTATCGACCCACTGTGTGATTGTTTAAAGCAGCAATGGTGAGCAATCTTTGATCAATATGGATTCCTAGAACATCATCTGATTGAAGCAGTTCCTTTCCATTCAGTCTCCAAGTAACATTTATTCCCAAAGGCTCAACCACACATCCCAGACTCACCAAGCCACCATGCTTCTGGACAATAGAATCAGGTTGGACAGAGACATGAAGAGAATCACCTGCAAAGGAAGACAGGTAAAGTCCTCATAAAGTAGATCAGGTACTTCCACTTTAATTACTTAACTACTTGACTTCCACTGTACAAGAAATTACAAGCTTAAAGCTTTATGGCATTCAAGAGCTAGTTATTTCTTGGCAAGAAAATGTGAAGGTATCTACTGAAATACTAAACTTTCAGATATATATCATCCTAATCTAAATAAGACTGTAATGCTGAATGTCTCTGCAAGTAAATACTGGCATATTCAGCTATCTCCTGCTCCATTGTTTTGTGTCTTGTCTGTCCTTAAGCAATCAACTTTGCACGTGAGTCCACTAGAGGTGGTATTCAGCAGGTTCTGACAGTTCTAGAGAACTGGTAGCGGAAATTTTGAGTAGTTCGGAGAACCGATAAATACAACCTCTGAATGGCCCCGCCCCCATCTATTCTCTGCCTCCTGAGTCCCAGCTGATCGGGAGGAAAAGGGGATTTTGCAGTAACCTTCCCCTGAAGTAGGGAGGGAATGGAAATTTTACAGTATCCTTCCCCTGGAGTGGGGTGGGAATGGGGATTTTACAGTATCCTTTCCTGCCAGGCCCACCAAGCGACACCCATAGAACCGGTAGTATAAAAATTTGAATCCCACCACAGGAATCCACTCTACATCTTTGGGAGGTGGAGAACATGTTGCTCCACAATAATCACATTTGCTTCCATGTCAACTTAAGGAAACTTGGAGTAACAGCGGTTATAAAAGTAAATATGTATTATACCAAAAACCTTGGTCCAGTATCTTTTTTAAAAAACAATGTTATTCATATTCCCCAGAACAGTTACAAGCTGACAATAATCCCTTGCTATTTTGTCATCCCCAGTGGACAATCAGATTAATGGTACTTTTGAATTAGATAAATATGTTTGGTTGCTCACTCAGGAGCTCATTCAGTGTTTACTGAATGTAAACAAATTAATCATATGTAGGCAGAATAGTCAGTTTACTGGAAGTTGATAAGAATTATGACTAAGGAATAGGCAGTATATGCAGCAGTAGAAACTCATAAATATCAAACATAAAACCATGGTTCTTTAAAAATTACAAACAAAAATTGCAAATAAAATCAAGAACCTGAAAATGTATCAGCTACATAGATAAAAAAAATAGAGGCAACAATCACTCACCCAAATTTGTAATGCAGTTAGCAGATGTCAAAAGCAAACACGCAATAGCAATAATTAGTCTTTCCCCCTCTGGTATCATTGTCATCCCACGCAGAGGAATATGGACCAAAAAATACCAACCGGAGTTCCCATAAGCTATCACAGAGCACTTAATAATAGAAATTCAACTTCATGGATCAACCTGGATAGGAAAGGAAGAGATAAAATAAAACAATATATTAAATAAAATGTAGGAAAATTATATTGCTGACCACAAGTTGCGTGTGGTCTTCCAAAGTCCTTCCAAAGGCACTGCCAATTTGAAATATGATTTGGAATACAATGAAAGAAAACAGTAGTTAACAATGTAAGAATTAATAATCAACTATATTTAATCCAATCATTATATATACAATGTATGTGTGTGTGTGTGTGTGTGTGTGTGTATGAGTGTGTGTCTGTGCTTTAACCCCCCTCCATGACACCTTTTCAATTTCAGTACAAACAGCTGCATATCTCTGGTTGAAGTCATTGATTAAAAATTTAAAAAGAACTGGTCCCAACCAGGGTAGCATGAAGTTGACAAAATGCATCACATCATAAATAAACTCCACTGCTTACATACTTGTATAAAATGTTTTGACAGACATTTTGTCATTTGCCTCTTGTCCGTCCTGCAGATACTCATGATTCAATACATATTTTTGAGAAGCTCTACTTGTTTTTTTTCACTAAGGAAGTGGATCTTTTTATTTCTATTTTTAAATTTATTTTTATTTCTCTTTTTTAACTAGTTACCAAAAAAAATGTAGGTCCTGTTATCCCATAGCTGCCAAATATACTTAAAATTCTTTAATCTGTCATTTTTTTAAAAAAATCCAAGCATGTAGTGCAAATAGATCACATCTATTCAGGTACCTGTTGGAACTCTCAAAAAACTAATACATTGTGAAGCAATATTTATCTTTCCAGAATCCATACTGATTTTCCTTCAGCAAGGCGTCTTCTTCTCCGTAGCTAGTTCAAACCTTTAGATGGCCAAACTGATTGGCGTATAATTTCTTAAATCTCCCCCTGAATTCTTTTTTAAAGTTATTGTCATTGTATTGGCTATCTTCCAGGACTCCTGGAAGAACAGGATTTGAGGGTTAGATAATTTTTCTTAAAGATCAGCAATTTCATATCTGAATTCTTTAAGATCTGTTGAATTGATGCCAACAGGGCTTTGTGCTTTCTAACTAAGTAGTATTTCAAGTTGTTTATAATATCTGCTCTTGTAAACTTAATTTGCTTTAACTGTTTTAATTCTTTCCCTGAGAAAGTCAATACAGGCCAGATATCTTCTGTAGTAAGGGCAAAAACAAACAGTTTATTCAATTTCTCTGAAATCACCTTAGCCTGCTTGAATTCTCCTCTCACTTCTTTGTTGTCTAATTGCTTCCCTGTGTGATTTGGGGATATGTCAAAAGAAACACAGAACTGAATTTAGTGGGATTGCATGCAGTACAACAAGATGGACAATATTTAGAATAAATAATATTGAGTAAAAATATGAGGTACTGGTATAAAAGAGGTACAATGAGGTAGTTTCATCACACAAAGTGTATAAACATCTAATTGCAAATGGAAATATATGAAGGAAAATGAAGAGAGAGGCCAGGAAAGTTGTGATTAAACTTCAGTTTAAAGACTAAAATCAAAACCTGAAGTGGTATATCGATACAATGGAAGTAAAGATGGCTTACAGAATAGAAAAGTATGGAAAAGCATAATGAATGTATTGGTGTAAAATAGTTCTAGTTAAATTCTTTTCTCTTCCTCTATCTCCTAGTTTTAATTTCTTTTGCACAATGTTGTTTATCCTGAAAAAGAATACCATGATGGTTCTGATTTATAAGTATGTATGCAATAAACATTTGTTGAATTAACAAAATACTCTAGGTAGCCCTGTAGAACCTGCCCATCATGGTAGTAATTCAGGATATTGTAAAGTAGATCAGTTATGTGGTTGACCTGATTTTACAACCTGTTTGAGATGACCATTAAGCAAATCATCATGGTCATTAAGTGCATCTGTGGTTGTTAAATGAACTAATAGTTCATGTCTGTTTTCTTCAAAACTGTCGTAGAATACATTTATGTGACCATGGGATTGCTACAAGCATCCATAAATGCTACATGGTTATGGAACACCCAAGATGCAGTAATGTGATGATGGGAATGACCATTGATCCATTGGAACGTAAAACAGGTGTGATATGACCGGTTATAAGTCAAGAACTATCTGTACAATAACTATTTCCAGATACTTAAGAATTTTACAATAGTACAAGATATTTGGAATATTTGTTTTGAGCATACTTTTTGGTGAATTTTTTTCTTTTGAGCATTCTAAGTCAATAGCTCAGCTTTGATCACTAACAATAGTGGTTCAGTAAATATTCCTGAATTCTGCTCATTTATTCTTTAATTAACTTTATCCTACATGCCCTGCTATACGTCCTGCTTTTAGCAATTTTCCAAAAATCAGTCCAGTACTCTATATAAAAAGTCAGTTTTTCTCATATGATTTCATAAAGGATATATGAATAGTAGATATGAACCATGTATTTAGTGCTTATATAAATCTATGTATCACAAATCAAATATCCCACCAATCGAATATATTCATAAGGATATTTTCAGCTATAAATAAAAACATGTCTAAACAAGCAGAATGTAACAATGTTTGCCAAGTTTTGTTACCTTTTTATTTGGCTGTGGTTAACTAAAACGAAATATTTTAGTTTAAACAGAAATACAAATGAAAATATTTCTTCAGCTCTTGGGCTCATTTTATGGATTGGGATCACCCAGATATGCCCAGAATTTTGAAGTCAGTGACTATTCCCGCAGATGCCTTTGTTTCTCCAATAGGTGTTCTGCAGGTATGATGAACTACTGTTTTCTAAATCCTAGGAAGCTCCTGGAATAGGTCACTTTAAACAGACAATTACAGTTTTTTTGTTTGTTTATCAATGTATATGCCAAACTAAAGTCTGATTGATACATGCTAGATTTAATTAAGTTAATAAAATATATATCTAATTAAAGTCATTGGGGCAAGTTAGTTACAATTTAAATCCCATTTGTATCAATAAATGTACAACACAAATTAATTGCATATTTACTTTGATATAAGTTGAACTCTGTGGACTGGAGCTAATTCCTAGTACATATCCAAAGTCTGGTAATCTTAGCTTCAGTCCAACTGTTTTTCTAGGCATCTCATTGTATTTATTACCACATAACATAACCCTGCCATATTCAGTCCTGAGATTTTAACTTTCCCATCTCTATTTACATGACGTCTGAGGTATCTGGATGTTGCTATTTTTCCAGATGAAGAATTTCCATCCGGAGTGAGTGTTAAATTGCTATCCCCTTAACCAGGATTTTGATTGGAGCAGAATAAAATAGTCCTCGTCTTAGTACTAAATACATAGCTCCAGTTTTTCCTTTTAAACAAAGCTATCAGGTCAACTGATTTAGACTATGTGGACTGAAGTAAACCTTGAAGTAAAAAAAAAACAATAGAGGTAATCCTCGACTGTAATTGAGCCCAAAATTACAGTAATATGTTGTGGTCATTTAGCGGGTCATTACATGACCGAACCAGATTTTACATTTTTTGCACTAGTCATTAAGCTGCAACCATAAAGTGAATCCATTTTACCCGATGGGTTTTTTTGTTTTTGTTTGCCAGAAACCAGATGTAAATACCACAAATCAGCCAAAGGTATTAAAAATCATGGTCACATGACCAAACAAGGCAATAAATAGAAGAAAAGGTGAACCAGTTGCCAAGTGCCCAAAATGTAATCACATGACCATGGGGTGGAGGGGGTTACACCTGTCATAGCTTTGAAATCAGGTGATAAGTAGCTTTTGTGGGGTGCATTGTAACTTCAAACAGTCATAAATTGAGGACTACTTTTATAAGGATCTTCATGTCTAACAAATTCCAGCACATTAAGTACTCAGGGAATACAATAGCTGCAGTGGTGGGTTTCAAAAATTTTTACTACCGGTTCTGTGGGTGTGGCTTGGTGGGCGTGGCATGGCTTGGTGGGCGTGGCAGGAGAAGGATACTATAAAATCTCCATTCCCACTCAACTCCAGGGGAAGGATACTGCAAAATCCCTATTCCCTGCCCAATCTTGGGGGAAGGATATTGCAAAATCTCCATTCCCACCCCACTCTGGGGCCAATCAGGGGTGGTATTTGCTGGTTCTCTGAACTACACAAAATTTCCACTACCGGTTCTCCAGAACTGGTCAGAACCTGCTGAAACCCACCTCTGAATAGCTGCATCACCAATTCTGAACTCAGAATGAGGTCCCAACATCAAACTGATATACTAAAGATGCCGATGGATAGACAATAACTAATCCAAAGAGGATCAAACAAAGATTGAACGGGTATAGCCAAAGACTATAAAGATGTCAACATTTAAGATACATTAGTAGATATTTCCTAATGAGACTTAACAGACTGTATAAATATCATATAATTTCCTTTATTTCACATGTTAGCAAAATGGATTATCTAAAGCAGATTAGAGTCCTGTAAGGAAAAGGAGATGAAGCTGGCTTTATAAAAGGACCAGGAGCTCAAGAGATTTGTGCATGCTAGAAATGTAAAAACCCAAAGAATACGGAAGTCAGTATGCACTTCCTTAATTATATAAAAAGCAAAGGAACATGTTTAACACATTCTAAAATTTCCACTCAAATCAATAAACTTTTAAAATATTTAAGTGGTTGGATTTTTTCCTTAATAATTCCATAATTATTATTAGTAGAAATCTGAAACTAAGCCTTAACCTGATTCCCTTTTGATTTAGCGCCAAGTGTAATTTAATCTATTATGAATTAAGATTATCTGACAATCTGATTATATTTTATTCAAAATATCATGGTTTTAAAAAACCAGTGCAGTGATATTGTAGACACAGATCGAGAGCGTTTCATCAAATATTGATGAAACTTTATAAAGACAGATAAAAATGAAGAATTGATGAAAATTATATTATGGTCAAATAGTCTACTTCAATGAATTCCTATATGAATGGAATCTGACACAATGTCTACATGGAGCAAAGTTAAACAACTACTTATGTGCAAATTGTTTATAGATTCAGAATAATATAGCAGTAAAATAAGTAGTGCAAACATTTATACAGCTTTCAGTCACTACTTTCAACACATTTCGAAGAAGTAACATTTCCATTTATAGATTTCCTTGCATGCACAGGATGTTTGAATTCCTCCCATAGATTTTCAATAATAATAATCTGGGAACTATGGAGCCATTCCAAAACATTTATCTTTCTTTCTTGCCTTGATATTATGGCTGATTTTAGAAGTTCAAGATGTTTCAGATTGCTATTTTGCTATTCAACACTTGTCAACTTCAGTTCTTCACTGTCAGCAAGGAAGAGTGAGGGGAAAAAAATCCCGAAAGTAAAAATAGGTTCTTGTGAATCATATAAATAAAATGTAAAAGAGCAAAATTGCACAATCTCGTTCAGAACAAATGTCTTCAGGAAAACAAGTTAAATGAATAAAACAATGGAAGATGGGAGGAATCCTGTTGCCCCTGAAAAATATCCAGAAGCTTCAGTTGGTCAAAATGCAGTGGCCTATATGGTTTTGTGCCAATCATGATTTGCATACATGTCACCTCTCTTGCAGGAGCTGCATTGGTTGCTGATTTGCTTCTGGGTCCAATTCAAGTTTTAAACAATGGTGGGTTGCTACCAGTTCGCACTGGTTCGGGAGAACTGGTAGCGATAATTTGTCATTGGTCACCGAATCGGTAGCGACGGCTGGCTGGCCATGCCCCCGAACTGGTTCCCTAGTCACCGTTCGCTCTCCCAGGCTGCCATATTCGTCATTGCCATGTTCTTTGTGCGCACACATCCCATTGCCTTGCAAGTCCAATGGGATGCACATGCGTGAAGAACATGGCAGCGATGGCAGCAGCTTTTTCCACCGGTACTTTTCAGCGGCCTGCAGAGAAAGTGGCTGGCAAAGAAGCCTTTTTGCAGGCTTCTTTGCCAGCAGCTTTCCAGCAGCGGCGGCTGGCTGGAGGACACCGAAAACACTAGTCAGCTTGCCTTCCAGACTCTGGACTAGCCGCCGCGGAAGGTAAGCAGCCTGAACAAAGAGGCGGTGGTGGGGGAGGAAGCGGGACTAGGGCCGGGGCCAATAAAGGAGGGGAAACGGGGGCAACTGGCGAAGGGAGGGTGGGGGTAGATAGGTGGAAATTCCAAACTTTTTCCTACCTTTTCATGTGGGCGTAGCTAGATGGGGGAGTCACGTGACTGAGTGGGCATGGGCGTGAGTGATGTCAAGTTGGCCATGCCCACTCAGTCACATGCCCCACCTAGCCATGCCCACCAAACCGGTAGGAAAATTTTTTGAAATGTACTACTGCTTGTAAAGCCCATCTTTCACCGGTTACATGTACCCAACTCACCAAAGTGGGGAGCAGGGAATATTACAGGTCCCCTCTATTAAGGACGTCCATCTAGTGGAACCAAGAAAAAGGGTTCCCTGCAGTGGTGGGATTCACCGGTTGTAACAATCGGTTTACTTCGTGCACCCTCCAGAGTCTGGAAATGGACCCGTTTCCGGACTTCCTGTACTTCCGATAGGCTTGGTTTTTGCCCTCCCCAGGCTCCAGAGGCTTTCCTGGAACCTCCACGAGGGTGAAAATGGCCTCTCCCAGGCACCAGAGCACTCCGGAGGCTGGAAACAGGCCCGTTTCGGGACTTCCGGTAGGCCTGTTTTTCACCCTCCCAGAGTCTCCGCGCGCCCTGCACTTACCTGGCATCCAAAACCGGCTGCGTGCCGACTCCTGGGAGGGGTGGGGCGGTGTGGGTGGGGTCAGCCAGTCCTTGGAACAACCAGTTCGGCGAACCAGATTAAAATTAACATCCGGTTCACCGGCACCGGTGTGAACTGGCTGAATCCCACCGCTGGCTCCCTGCCTGTGGATCATCACATCTCTGTGAAGATAAAATTAGCCCCCCTCTTGAAACTCTTTCAAAAGGAGCAGAAGGCATGGTTTTGCCAACAGACTTGAGGTCCCCAAGGTGATACAAAGCCCATAAAGTGGTGTCTTTAATTGTTGTTCCCAAGGAGATGGGATTTATTGGATTTTTGCATTTAGAATTTTGTTTTGTAAGCTGCCCAGCATCACAGTGAATTGGGCAACCAAATAAATTTTCTTAATAAACACATGAAAAAGGAAGCGCTCTGCCCATAAAGCTAAGGCTGAAATAATTTAACTATATTATCATTAGTTTGTGGGAATAAAGCCAATGTCTCACTACAGCTATTTATTTATAGGAATTATATGGACATCAATCTCACAATAGCCACTATAGGCTGTTTACAACATTTAAAAACAATATAAAACATAATATGGATAGTATAACATAAAACACAGGAACAGTAGTGGCCAAGGATTCAAACTAGTATTACAAAACAATAAGCACATGATTCACTCCCATTAACACTCCAACCTGCATGTCCAGGAACACATTCATATCTTAAGAACTTTTGAAAGGCCAGCAGGGTCAGGGCCTCTCTAATCTCAGGGTGAAAGGTGTTTTATAGGGCAGCACAGCAGCTGAAAAGATTACATCCTTCAACTGGCAGGATCTGCAGCTTCTTCTTGGTCAACTTTTTAGGCTTCAGATACAATGACATAATCTTCTAAAATGACCTGCTTGACCCACTAACTACCGCTACCATTCCTTGAAAATCTTGCGTTTAAGGAGGTAGGTTTATCATTTAATTTGGGGACCTGAAAGCGTCACCACAACCCTTTGATTGCATAACAAGAAGATTCTGATGTGCTTGTATTAATGTCCAAAAATTGCATACTATAAATAGTGCAAAAGTATAATCAAGCATTAATGATTTAGTATTATGTTCCATAGCCAAAAATTAGAATTATGGCAAATGGATAGGATAGGATAGGATAGGATAGGATAGGATAGGATAGGATAGGATAGGATAGGATAGGATAGGATAGAATAGAATAGAATAGAATAGAATAGAATAGAATAGAATAGAATAGAATAGAATAGAATAGAATAGAATAGAATAGAATTCTTTATTGGCCAAGTGTGATTGGACACACAAGGAATTTGTCTTTGGTGCATATGCTCTCAGTATACATAAAAAGACAAGATATATTCATCAAGAATTATCAGTACAACACTTAATGATAGTCATAGGGTACAAATAAACAATCAGGAAACAATCAATATAAATCGTAAGGATACAGGCAACAAAGTTACAGTCATGCAATCATAGCGGGAGGAGATGGGTGATAGGAACGGTGAGAAGACTAATAGTAATGCAGCCTTAGTCAATAGTTTGACAGTGTTGAGGGAATTATTTGTTTAGCAGAGTGATGGCGTTTGGGAAAAAACTGTTCTTGTGTCTAGTTGTCTTGGTGTGCAGTGCTCTATAGCGTCGTTTTGAGGGTAGGAGTTGAAACAATTTATGTCCAGGATGCGAGGGGTCTGTAAATAGTTTCACAGCCCTCTTTTTGACTCGTGCAGTATACAGGTCCTCAGTGGAAGACAGGTTGGTAGTAACTGTTTTTTCTGCAGTTCTAATTATCCTCTGAAATCTGTGACTGTCTTGTTGGGTTGCAGAACCGAACCAGACAGTTATAGAGGTGCAGATGACAGACTCAATAATTCCTCTGTAGAACTGTATCAGCAGCTCCTTGGGCAGTTTGAGCTTCCTGAGTTGGCGCAGAAAGAACATTCTTTGTTGTGCTTTTTTGATGATGTTTTTGATGTTAGGTGTCCTTTTTAGGTCTTGAGATATGATGGAACCTAGAAATGTGAAGGTCTCTACTGTTGATACTATGTTGTCTAGTATTGTAGGAGGTGATAGTATGGGAGGGTTTCTCCTAAAGTCTACCATCATTTCTTCAGTTTTGAGTGTGTTCAGTTCCAGGTTGTTCCGGTCGCACCATGAGGCTAATTGTTCAACCTCCCATCTGTTTGTGGATCCACTGTTGTCTCGAATGAGACCAATCACTGTTGTATCATCTGCAAACTTCAGTAGTTTAACAGATGGATTGTTTGAGATGCAGTCATTGGTATATAGAGAGAATAGAAGTGGGGAGAACACACAGCCCTGGAGGGCTCCTGTGCTAATTGTACAGGTATCTGATGTGACTTTGCCTAGCTTCTCCTGCTGCTTCCTGTCTGTTAGGAATAGCTGTTTCATTTGACACACAAGGACAGAAATGGCAAATCTATTCATAGAATCATAGGGAGGGGAGGGACCTTGGTCCAACCCACTCTCTGCCCAAGGTAGGAGACCTTATTCCATTCCAGACAAATGGCTATCCAATCTTTTCTTGAAAACCTCCAATGATGGAACACCCATAACTCCAAGAGGCATTGGTTAATTGTTTGCACTGTCAGGACATTTCTCCTTAGTTCCTGGTTGTAGCTTTCTTTAACAAGTTTCTAACCATTGCTTCTTCTCCTGCCTTCAGGGGCTGTGAAGTTGACCCCCTTTTCACTGTAACAGTCTGTCAAATACTGGAAGACAACCATCATGTCACCCCTAATCCTTCTCTTCATTAGGCTAGACATATCCAATTTCTTTAACCGTTCATCAAACAGTTTAGCCTCCAGACCTCCTTACTATCTTTGTTGCTCTTCTCTGCATTCTTTCCAGAGTCTTAGTATCTCTTTTTTAATCGTTTCAACCAGAACATGGTGCAATATTACAAGTGTGGCTTCACTAGTATAGTATTGAGCGGTATTATGTTTTCTTATGATCTTGATACTATTGATGAAGTTTAGGATTACATTGGGTTTTTTTGGCTCATTTGGCAGCACATTATTGGCTCATACTTCAGTGGTGATTCAGTAGGACTCCTATATCCCTCTCATAATTACAAGTGTTGAGCCAGGTACTGCCTATTCTATACTTGTACTTGATTTTTCCTGCCAAGTGCATAACTGCCTATGATTCAATATTTTTAAAATCTTTATAATGAGAGCCTACTTTTCCCCCACTCTCCAACAAGGATAGCGTTCCAACAGAAAAATATGGTTTCCAAAAAATATGGTGGTAGCTTCTTCATGAAATACATACATTAATAACTCTTAAACATTATTACACTAACTAAACAATTGACCTCATTTGAAAGTATTTAACACATTATTTTACATTTGAATTTTACATTTAATATTACTTTATAACTGCAGGATACATTTTGGGAGAGTATCTGAATTTGAAATTTCAGGAAAAAATGTAATAAAATAAAGAGATGTAGACTGAAATAAATAGGAAATAACTATACCCATAAACGTGCAAAATTACAAAATTAGATGATGCCAAATGAAACAAACAGGTGCTACAGGTCTTTAATATCAGTATTAAAATATGCATAATATTACAATGTTTTCAGCTGTTTTGATAGTTTTCACCAACCATTTCCAATCCTATACCATTTTAATTTTTTAAATATTAGAATCCCCATCAGCTCTAGTTTTGATAGATAATGTTTAGGATATTAATTTTATTTGCTACTATTGAAAAAATGTCCATATTTTCAGAATCACCATGGAATATCATGGAATTCAATCAGAAGTACCTTTACTGGTGAGATTAAGGACTGGAATGACTCCAGTGCACTGCAACCAAGAAACATGTACAAATGATGGATTGTCTCATCCACAATTTAACTTATAGCCCCAAATCCACCACAAGTATTCTCTAGATACAAGGAGACCTTAATAGAAAGCAAAGCTAACCTATTTCCTATCATTCTATCCTATCCAGAGAGACCATCATACTAAAATGGGATGTGTAGCTCATCCCCTCATCATGCCAGCTGCCCCATAATCTGAAGCCGTGGCAGCCCGGTAAAGAGTAAGTTCTCCTTACATACGTCCTTTCTTCTATATATTGCTCCCCTTGCAACCTCACACACTTAATTTTCACTCCTCTCCCCCCTTCAATTCTGTATAAATTCAATTTGACAACCCTGCTAATTGGATAAACGTCGTTCCCTGTGCTCCTTTAAAGCAGTTCTCTTTTCTTTTCTTGTTTTTGGAGGGCGATTGAGACTGTTCTTTAACATGAATTCCATCTGCTTTATTTCTCCTCTCCCTATTCAATATCCTTCCTGAATATTTATGAAGGGTTTGCTGCTGCCACAACCGCCATCACAACTTTCTCTCTTTCTTGCCTCCTTCAGCAACCTCTCACCTCCCTCTTTCCCAATGCCCCCCTACCCAGGTTCCTCCTTCCTCTCCCCCCTCCACAAGATATTCTCCCCTCCTATCTCTCATTGCCCTGCACAATAACCTTCCAAATGCCCCCCTTCCACCCCGCTTTAGATAAACACAGGCAGTGTCAAGTGTGAGGAGAAGGGGGGAGGGAGTTCAACTGCCAGTCAAGCCCCACATCTTCAATGAGACCCAGAGGCCTACCCTAATCTGCTGCATGCTTGCCATATGGGAGCTCTGTTGCCCTGGGAAACGCTAACAGGCAGAACGGAGCTTAATAGAGTCCATATTCATTGTAATGCAGTGAGATGGCTCGAGGGACTATTGCCCCTGGGGTCTGTTTTCATTCTTCTGTTCGTTCTCTTTCTTTCTTTCTTGCCCTCCCTTTTTTTCATTCTTTCCTCTTTTCAAAAGACCAGGTCCCTGGAGAGCTCTAATCTGGAGAGGCTGAGGCTCAGTGAAGGGCCAAGGTTTGGAGCTGGCAGGGAAGAAGAAAGAGAGCTAGGAAGGTGAGGGAGATGAAGAAGTGGAATGGACAGCAAAGGAGCAACTAATAAGCATGCTCTAGGGCAGTTGTCAAGATGCCTCCTTGTCCTGGCTAGCTCTGTGTGCCACGGTTGCAGAAGTCGTTCACCCTCAGAATCATTGTCTTGGATAGGGAAGCCAGAGGATGTGGAGATCACCTAGATCAGAGGTGAAATCCAGCAGGTTCTGACAGGTTCTGGAGAACTGGCAGTGGAAATTTTGAGTAGTTCGGAGAACCGGCAAATACCACCTCTGGCTGGCCCCAGAGTAGGATGGGAATGGAGATTTTGCAATATCCTTCCCCTGGAGTGGGGAGGGAATGGGGATTTTGCAATATCCTTCCCCTGGAGTGGGGTGGGAATGGGGATTTTGCAGTATCCTTCCCCTGCCACGCCCTCCAAGACACGCCCACCAAGACACGCCCACAGAACCCGTAGTAAAAAAAATAGGATTTCACTACTGACCTAGATAGTGTGAACAAGGTCTGCCTGCATTATCCTTGTTGGATGGATGCAGGGAGGCCAGAGGAAAGCCTGATCTCAGCAAAATTGAGCCACACGATATGTGCCAGTCCCAGCAAACAACTGCTTTCTGTGGGAAGTGTAGGGATTTGCTCAAAATTCTTTTACCATTTGCCAGAATGGAAGGACCATTCTATCCATTATCTGTTTAATAATAAATAAACAAACAAACAAGCGGGAGAATGATCTTGAATATTTAAGGAAATCTCTTCAAACTTGGAAAAAGAAGTCATCTTTAAAAACAAAATTTATCCTGCAATTCATAGTATCGTGGGGAAAAGGAGTCTTAACTGGCAACTGTGTTTGAATGAAGTGCCAAATTATTTCTTTCTGGCAATAATGCTCATTTGGACCAAAGCAATCGAAGTGTTTACCACTATTACTCTTTATCCAGCGGTGGGATTCAGCCAGTTCGCACCACTTTGGGAGAACCGGTTGTTAACTTTCTGAGCAATTTGGCAAACTGGTTATTGGAAAAAATTATTAGGGCAGAGAACCGGTTGTTAAATTACTTCAACCCGACCACTGTCTGCATCACAAAAGAATTCCAAAACAATTCTCTCTAACAATTCTCTTTTAAGCTCTGATATTCATATTGTTCAGTAACTTCAGGGAGAACACACTATACAACTGGAAAAAATGCCATGTAAATTTGTTTAATAAATAAATATTAAAAAGTGTTGTCACCAAATAATTCACAATACTGTATATAAATGCTACAATATCTACAATGAAAGTTAGCATTCTTTATCCACAATAATTTTGAGGAAAATATACTTATCCCATAAAATATATAAAAATTGCTATGCCTGTACATCTACTATGTTCTTATAAAGTTTTATGCCTAGATTTTGTGACATTTTGTAATGTTAGAGAACAATTTTTAATGTAGATTTAGAAACCATTTGGTATTTAGTGAATATGTCAGATAGTCAGACAGACAGACATGTCTTAAGATTTTTGTCTCTGGTCTATCTCCACATGCAGATTATAGATAGTTCTCGGTTTAGGATCACAACTGAGCCCAAAATTTATGTCGCTAAGCGAAATAGTTGTTATATTATGTTGTTAAGCAAGATAGTTGTTATGTTACTATGTTGTTAAGCAAGATAGTTCTTATAGTTTTGCCCCATTTTTACAATCTTTCTTGCCACAGTTGTTAAGTGAATCACTGCAGTTGTTAAGTTAGTAACAAGGTTGTAAAGTGAATCTGGCTTCTTACTTGTCAGAAGACCTCAAAAGATGATCACATGACCCTGGACATTGCAACCATCATAAATATAAGTCAGTTGCCAAGCATCTGAATTTTGATCATGTAACCATGGGGATGCTGCAACGGTCATAAGTGTGAAAAACGGTCATAAATCACTTTTTTTCAATGGTGACTTTAAATGGTCACCATTTAAATGGTGACTAAATGAATGGTTGTAAGTCTATCTGTAATGATAGACTTACAACATATCCAACATAACAGCAATGATTTATAGTCCTCTATAAATCCCCTTTATGTCAGACAAGAATCTTGGTTCACCACAATATTAATGTTTTTTAAAATCTTCTATTTCAGTTGGAGTCTGGGCAACTTTTGTAAAGGTTCCAAAATTTATCTGAGTCACTATACTTATCAGAATTATTATTCATACCTCTCACTTATACTTGGTTGAGTAATTAGCTGGTACTTGGGAAAGGGAGAATGCACTGACTACACGAATTAAACTCTACAGAAGATGATTTAAAGCAGAGGTCTCCAACCTTGGCAACCTTGGCAACTTTAAGACTTGTGGACTTCAACTCCCAGAATTCCTCAACCAGCAAATTCTGGGAGCTGAAGTCCACAAGTCTTAAAGTTCCCAAGGTTGGAGACCCGTTTTAAAGAGTGCTGGTCTAGTCTCCTCTTGCGAAACCTCGGAGATTTGTAATCCTATAGAGGTTAGGATTAAGAAGCAAGAAGTTAGTACAGGTAGTGACAACTCCATTTCAGTACTGGCATGTTGTATGAAGTAAATCATTGAGACCAGTTTTAATCTGAATTTAGAACTGCTTTTGGTGTTGATAGAGTTTTGTTCAGATTATTTTTATTAGTTTATAACATGTTACTTTGTTAACCGTTCATGTTTCAGTGGCTTTTTGTTCATCCACTAGGGAATCGTATTTGAACCAACCCAGGGACTTGATACATTTATTCTGTTTTGATCTACAGGGTCTGTTCCAAAGTGTACTTTTTGGGGGGCAGGAAGATCATGGCTTGGCTCTTGTACTACAGAGACTTCCTTGGTCCACCTTCAGTCTTCTTTAAAATCTGTAAGAAGTTTCTGGGGGATTCATCATAGGATTTGGAATGAGATGTATTTAATATGCTGGTGTTCTATTTCACCTGAATTGATTAACATTTCTCAGTTGGCAGCTTTTATTACTAAAAACAATCTTAAAGATGTGATTTCCTGTACTCCCTTTGTTTATACAGGTAGTCTTCAACTTATGACCATAATGGAACGTGCCCATTTCGATTGTGAGTCGGTAACTATCATAAAGCACCCACATGACCAGTCTGATTTTGCAACCTTTATTGCAGTGGGCATTAATTGAATTCCACAGTTGTAAAGAGAACTCATTGTTCACAATGGGCCATTTTTGCAACCAACCACAAATAAATGCTGGTTTTCAACAAAAATGTTGTAAAATATGATCATGTGGCTCCAGGATGCTGCAAACAACCATAAATGTGGCCTGGTTGCCAAGTGCCCAACATGCAGACATGTGACCACAAAGGAGGCCTATCCATTGGAACTTCAGAACTGAGTTGAAAGTAGCCCTAGGGAGGTCTATTGCAACATTGAATGGTCACTAAGTGAGTAGTGATAAGTTGAGGACCTCCTAAAGTAATAATGATGCCAAGATGATCGCGATATATGTTTTCAAACATATAATAGTGAAAAAATAACTACTACTACTACTACATCATATCTCCAATCATCATGCTCTAGAGCAGGGGTATCAAACTCGATTTCATTAAGGGTTGTGTTTGACCTCGGGGAGCTGGAGTGGGCGTGGCCAGGTGGGTGTGACCAGCTTGTCATTATTCATGTCAGGGTGGTGGCCACTGCTCTAGAGTTATCAGATTTTATTGAATCTGGAAGAAAACAATCATCTTCAGCAGGTACCCAAAACCAGCAAGGAACTGCATCAATTTGAAAAGAAATAAATCCCATAACTAATGTGCCACCATTTAGAAAGGTCTATTATTATGAGTCCCAATCTATGATGATTGCTATATCTAAGTGGATTTAGCAGAAGGTCTGAAGATATGATAGGATGCTATCAGGAGAGTTGTACATTTATACAATAATTTATTAATATAGTGAAGCATTTAGAGCTTAATATGTAAAATAATAAATTTAATGGATTAGCCAAGTGACAAATATGGAACTACTGCAGATCTTTAAAGATTTACATTACATGGTCCCACCATACCATGCCTTTCATGATATCATGCCCTGCATCTACAACCTACACTTTCAAAAACTGTCTTTTTGGGCAGCATTAGAAACATATAATGCATTGCAATACTCTAATCAGCAGATTAGTAGAGTATGCAGATAGGCTACCTTTATCCAGACTGAGTTGTGGTCAGAAATACAGCTGTGCTTGAGTCTTCAGTGACAAAAGAAGGAGTACTTCCAAAATATTCAATTGTTCTTTTTGAGAAAGTACAATTGTAGCCTGAACAATCTGTCTCCCTGAGAGCCATGACTCAGAAACCACCAGTCAAGAACTCCACCATTTTGTTTGAACTCAATTTCACCATATTCTCTATATTCTCCAACCCACTAATCCTTCTTTTCATTTAAATAATGGTAAGCTGTGTAGTGTGAATAATGTTTATATATAATTATCTTGAGGTAGGTAAAGTCAATAAATTGAAGTTGAATCCAGGCAACAACAAAAAAAGCCCCATGAGCATGTGATTTTTATGTTCAGGAATTGATTCTGTGTCCCAGATAGGCTTACATTTTAGTGAAAGAGCAGTAGCATAACTTGAGGTGTTCCTTGATCCAGCATTTTACTTAAGTCAAGTGGACTGTATATGTTACAGGATCTTTTATCAGTTTTGGTTGGATATACAAGTACAGCTATCTCTTAACAGAAATAAATCCAATCCAAATGGTTCATGCTTTAAGAACCTCCTGAATGGACCATCATGTAGGTCTGTGGAATTCATTAGACAGCTTTTAATCTGTGGAAGGAAACTTCCAACTGTGAGGAAATGATGGAATCACTATATGCCAACATTTTGAAAAAGCTGATGAGCTATTTGCTTTTATGATTTTCATCTTTCAATCTTTCGGATTGCAAAGATTTTGAAAGAGAAGCTTTCTATCTATGAGTGTGTCTGGTTTTAAGATCATTATAGTTGTCTGTATGAACCGGAAGAGCCTCACTGTATGGAATTATACATTCTTTCACCTATAAAGCAACTGAAGTCTAAATTCATCTCCTCTTTAAAAGTTTGATCAATTAACTCGATTATCCAACTGATTGTAGTACTCGATTTAGGTCATCAATGTTACTACTGAAGTAAATTATAGAACCCTTTTATTTACACATCAAGTGTTTTCCTTCCTAATACAGACACACAAACAAGGAAACCTTTAATCAACCATAGTTTCCATCTTGTCAGGAAAATATGTTTTGTGCTTCAGAAAAAAATAAAATGTTAAACCACAGCTTATAGTTCTTTTATATCCTAACTTGTTTTGAATTTGATAAATATAACTTCTAATTTCAGCTGAAATAATTTTTTAAAATGGTATTTTAATTTGGAACCTTCTTGATTTTATTTCAATTCATTCAAGATGGTTTATGGACAATGAATCATGTTAAGGCTCAGCAATAAATGGGTTTAGCACTACTGGTTTTGTTTAGTGAATCATTTGGGAATCTGAAGCTAACATCTTTTTTTCTTGAAATAAGCCATACTAACTAAAATACCATGCTAAATAAACTGCATTCTGTAATTGATTAGCTGATTCAGTGAGAAACAAATGAATGCAGTTAGCATAATATATTTTCATTTGATGAGGAAGAAAGTCATGCCATATGAACTTTATTGTGTGCAAAAAATGGGGGGATTATATCTTGGCACTAGATATACTTATTTGATCCAGTTCTGTGATTAATGCTCACCATTTGTTCTCAGGGACAATTTGATTCCCAATATGACCAACAGAGCTAATTCACTCAGGGGGAAACTTTAAAAAATCCAAAGGATATATTAGAGTGCTTGGCTTATAACAAAGTATTAAAGTAGAAGTTGGGATAAGAGGACCTTGAGGAGAAGTTACAATGAATGCATGGAGAGAGAGGGAGGGAGAGAGAAACTTGGCATGGCCAGTGATGGTTAACTTTAGCTGGAAAAAATAAACAGACATGAGGAGAAAATGGATAATTACCACCATGAATGACTGCACACCTGTTGGCAGAAAAGCATATAGTATCACATTTTGTTGGAAGTTTTCATAAGATGAAGATTCCCTCCCTGCCAACCTCCCATGCTCTCTTCTCCAAACTCCTCAAACAGGCAGCAGGAGAAGGTCCAGCTGGAAAGTTGCTTGTACTGACACAGTTTACATTCTCCATTTCCCCATTCCCTCCACACCACTTTCCCCACACTCCAAAAGTTTTCTGAAGCAGACTTTAAGATTTAAACAAATATCAGTTTATAAAGAAACAGTCTGCTCCCGTTTCTCTCTGCCATCCCTCCATCCTGCCTTTCCCCTCACAGCCAAAACTCAAAGAAGTGGCATTAACAGAACATGTTCAGAAAACAAACATGTGGAGCATATCCAACAATGAATCTGGATGTAGCATGCCCTGTTAAAAAAAACAACACACGAATAGGAAGAAAGAAAAACAGCAAAGTCAATTGGGATTATATACCAGTCAGAAAAAACATGTATGTATAAATAGGGAGAACAATGCCTTCAATTCTCAACTTCTGAACTCAACTTCTTCTGTTTCCAAGTAATTCTACTCTTTGTGGGTTCTTACCCACATCTTAAATTAAAAACATAATTCTATATAGTTATTACTCTTCCCAAAAGGGGAAGAATTAAGTTTTCTAAAGTTGTCCAAAAGTATGTCTGACTGCAAACAAAGACCATTGTTGGTTGCAATTTATTTTGCCTCTAGTGCCCTGCACTATTTTTTTTGGCTTAATCAATGTGGCAACTTGCATTCCCCTTGACCTTGTCCCCTGACTCCTTCAATGTTTTTTGTCTCAATGTCTCAATATTGTGGAGTGACCCAGTTCCATGAGGTTTCTACATAATGCATCAAATCACCCTCAGATGATTTTTTTAAAGCTATGTTTTGGATAGTTGTAAAACCTGGTGAGATCTTCCTCCTATCAAGCTTTGAGGAAGTTCAGCTTTGAAAAAGAACTGCTCATGCTAATATTTACAGGAAAATATCCAGCACATGTATCAAAGCACCTTTCATAAATACCTTCATAATTTGGTAGGATCAAATGATATGCAAACTGAAATGCAATTGTTTGTGATATACATTTATGCATTCAATAAAATATCCAGTTGAAATTTTCTGTGATTTTTATATAGTTGTATTATACTTTAGATATGAACATTAATTTTCATATGGTTGAAAGGAATGAATTGTTGTTCCCCTCCCTGCACCTGGGCTTCTCAAAATATTACAAGTGGCCAACAATAAATAAAAAGTAGCCATTCTTGGTCTAGGGCCACGATGGCAAACCTATGGCACGTGTGCCCAAAGTGCGGCAACGCCCGTTCCTCTTCCGGGTTTCTGGTGTGCATGCTCATGCGATGATCAGCTGGCCTTTGTGCGTATGGCAGTGCCAGAAACCGGAAGAGCTGATCTTCCATTTTCCAGCATAAGCATGTGCGCCAGCCAGCTGATCGGCGCATGTGCATGTGCGGCAGTAACCGGAAAACTTGGTGGCCCGGCGTGCGTGAAGCACTCCCTTTTTGGCACTCATTACCGAAAAGGTTCACCATCACTGGTCTAGGGCCTAGGCTTAAATTACAGTAAACTTAATTTCAGTTTATCATTCTTTACTTTATCTACATAGACTGAAAACCTCAGACATAGTAGAAATTACAAAATAATCAGATTGCACTGTGATCTCCTAAAATATCAGCAAAAGACAAAATGTAGGGTGAGGGAAGACAAGATTCATAAATATTAAGTGAAAGACCCATCCCTGTGCTTTCCACCAAGGCGTATCATTTTCTCAGTGCATCTCTATATGTATGTGTTGAATTTAGGTGGGTTCATCAGATCCAGATTCCCTACACCAGATATGATTCCCCAAAATTGTGCCAAAGGGCAGCAGTGCTATCTGCTGTTCTTAATGTACTCAGTTTCCCTATTGTACCTAATTATATACATTTAAATTATTTTATTTATTTATTTTGGAAAATGAATGGGAAACTGCAAAGGAATGCACCAACCTGAAATGTAACTTGTTACTGTGTCTTTTCTGGATGTTTTAAAACATACGGTGTCAAGTTGGAACATAAAAATGTACAAGTGAGTTTAGATACAGCCTGTTCTTTATCCTTTTGCAAATGGATATTCTGACTATTCACATCCCTTAGGGCAGGGGTGTTAAAAAGACAGCCCGCGGGCCAGATGCGTCATGCACAGGCCACGCCCATCCCAGCTCTGCGAAGGGCAAAAATGTCATGATACATCACATAATGGCAACATGACACGGTGAGTTTGACACCTGTGCCCTAGGGCAACCATTTTTTGACAGTAGCACATATGACATTGTCTCTCTCTCAGTTGTATTTACCCACAATATCATTCTCATCATCATCATTCTAACCATTGTCTATTCACTGCAAGGTGAAGGCCTCTTCTGCATGTTTCCAACTAATACAGTGTTGAGCTTTCCTTTGCCAATTGGGCCCCCAATACTTGCTGATGTCGTTGCTCCATCTTGTTTTAGGCCTCTTTTGTGGATGCTTTTTACCAAGTGGAATCCATTCTATGACTGTCTTGGTCCACTTGCCATCAGTTCTTCTTGCTATGTGACCAGCCTGTTTCCTTTTCAATTCTTTTACTCTTTTGATGGCATCAAGTATCATTCTATCTTTCACATATTCATTTTTTTTATTAATGTGGAAAACATTATTGAGGCATAATCCAACCCTCCCTGATTAAAGCAACTAAAATTTTATAGTAATCATCTGTTTTCTTCTAACACTACTTAGCTCTCTTTTTCAATTAAAATATAAATTTGGCAGTGAAAAACTACATTTTTGTCAATCTCATTCTTGGCATGATATAAGAATGTTTGCTGTCCAAACACTCCAGCTATACAAGGAATATCATCCTTTTCAAGAAAAAATGAAGTTGAAAGCTATTTCAGAGACAGGGAACTAATTTAAGGAAGACAAATGGTGCCTTGAGTAATATTTGATCTCTAATCTGTAATCTTTTATTATTTAAAATATAATTAAAATGGATGTTTCCCTTTAATCAAGGAAAATCTGCCAATGTATTTGAGAATTATTGCTGGTTGTTAATTTTCATTTAGGTTGATGATAACAAACTATGAGAACATGTCAAAGTATTTACAGGACACTTGTGGCAGCAGCAACAAGTTTGTTGCAGTCCTGAACATTTCTTCTACTTCAGTTAATAAAAGGGTTAATGCTAGAATAATGTCAAAACGTTTGCTTCCTTTTCCAAGCAAAACACATTTTTGGCAATGTTCCCCATCTGGGGAGAGTCATTCCACTCCTCTTTTCCTCCGCCTTCTCTGCTCAACAAATGAATCTCATTGCCCAACACACTTCACAACTAGTTTCATCTTAGTCCAAACTCATGGTATGTTTCAACTTCTGCCAAAAAGACTTTTTTTTTTAAAAAAAAGAAGTTTCTATGTAAGTAAAAGGAGAAGTAAAAAGAACAGAGGAGAACAGCTTACTGTGTGATCATTACCCTTTAGAAAGGATTTGGAAGTAACTGAGAGTAGAGATTTTACTCAAATGATCAGAGACTGTTTGAAGCCAGTATCAAACAGGCCACAAGAGACTACGACTTAGTCTCTTGTCTTTCCTTTCCCTTCCTGTACAGTTATAGTTTAGAAATATATATTCTTGACTCTAGCACCAACCCTCTCCTGTTTTTTCTTCTTGTTTTGCATCCTAATTCCAGCCACTGTCATCCAAGAGCAGAGCAAAACTGGCACACATTCTCTCCCCACACCCAAAAGCTAAGAACCAGACAACTGTCTCCGAAGATCATTCCTGTGGCCAAAAACAAGAGGGTTGACTTTCCCACAAGCCCAGGATGATTCAGGAGTGATCAGACAAAATCAACTTTCTGGGTACTCAACCGCCCTCTCTAACCAACAGAATTGGAGGTACTGTTGAGGCACAGCAGGGATGACTAACATGGGCCCATTCTTTGTATACTTTCGTACCACTTCAAGTCTGTCTAAGACTTTCAAAATTACTGATGTGCGGTTATGTGTTCTCATTCTCTAAATATTCTCTGCTTTTGTCTTCAACTTCTATAAGATCTTGCTTAAGGTGCACTGCAGCAACTCTACAAGAACTATCTTTTGAGGAATACAAGAATGCAAAACTAAATCATCAGATCAAGTAAAAGAAAAAATAATTTAGAAGAGAAAAAGAAGTATTAAGAGTTCCGTTTCATATTGCAAACTGAGCTTAAATCAAATCCCAAGTCTGTAATGAATGAGAAGAGCCCTAAATACAGTTAGTCCTCAACTTACAACCCATCGTTTAACAACAGTTTGTAATCATTATGGCCTTGGAATGGGTACTTTACAGCCTGTAAGGCACTTACAGCTATAGTAAAACATTGTAACAGTTTCTTCCCCACATCACATAATTGCATCTCTGAACACTTGATGACCTATTCACTTTTACAACCAGTTGCCAAGTGCACTGCAATCATGTAATAGCCATTTGCAACCTTCTCTGCTGGCTTCCCCAGAAAGTCAAGAAGTTGGCAAGGAAGGTTGCAAGAGGAGGGGACACTGGACTTGAAGTCTGTTCCCCTCGTGTGCCAAGAGTTTTCTCTTCCTGTCCATGCAATGAGGAGAAATCCTTCCCTTTGCTGGAGGAACAGACCTCAAATCTGGCAAAAACACTAGCAAATGACAGCTCAGAGCCTTTCAGAATACTGTTTTTTGCCATCAACTATGCCCCTCTTGAGGGGAAAATGCCAGCAACAGCAGGAGGATTAGCCTTTCAGACTGCTTCTCAAAGGACACTGGAAGGACAGACACCCAATGTGGCGAAAATGCTAGTAAATGCCAGCATTTTCACAATTCTTCTCCTTGGTGTGGCTGAAAGCAGGCCTGGATCTCCTAGGTGTGGTGGGAAGCCCAGGTCCTCTCCCCACCATGCACACCAGGAGGCCTGGCCCCTCTTCCTGGTATTCCACTTAAACATCCAAGCATTGCTTATTTACTACAAGTGGAGAACTGTGATTGTGGTCATTGAGCAAAGCAGTCATGTGGCATCTCGCTTAATGACTGCTTTACTCAATGATTGATCTTCCAGGCCCAATTATGGTTGTAACTGGAAAGCTACTTGTATAAACTGTCTAAAACTGGTGGGATTATCTGGAGTTTTGGGAAGTACAAGAGGTCAAAAAACAACTTCCCATCTTACATATGGAATAGTATGGGGCCAGACAATCCCTGGTAGATGTACTTGTGTCATTATATTAGTATCAATGAAACAAAGAGATAACTTTTAATTATCATTAGTTTATATTTTGCATGCAGAGTTGTTCAGGTTATATATTATTACTTGGTTATGACATTTGTTCATTGTAATAGTCTACCCTTTCCACCATGAGTGCCCTCCAGAACTATTGGGCTGCAACTTCTTATGTACCGAGCTGAGGTGGCGCAGTGGTTAGAGTGCAGCACTGCAAGCTACTTCAGCTGACTGCTAGCTGCAGTTCAGCAGTTCAAATCTCACCGGCTCAAGGTTAACTCAGTCTTCCATCCTTCTGAGGTCAGTAAAATGAGGACCCAGATTGTCGAGGACAATATACTGACTCTGTAAACCGCTTAGAGAGGGCTGTAAAAGCACTATGAAATGGTATATAAGTCTAAGTGCTATTGCTACTACTAGTATTCCAATGTCTGTTTCTTGGGCTGATAAAAGTTATACTGTATCATATCTGGAGGGAATCAAACTGAAAAAGCTCTACTGGATCAAGTACAGTAATTTGTCCCAATGCATTGTTTACAGCCTTTATTTCTATATCAATGTTATCCTTTCACTTAATTGTAATATGATGTCATGTAATTGCCTCAATACCTGGATATTGGTCATTCATTGGTCTTCTTTGGTTTATGGAATTTCTCACTGTTGTCCTGAAATGATTTTGATGTGAAGCATAGCCTATAATGTAGGTATAATAGCATCATGCCACACCATGATTAATTTGGAATTCTGGTGATCAGGACACAAGCATATTTTTCCCAGTCATGGGAAATTTTGAACAATTTTGAACAATTTAATTAATGTTGGTTAATTTTTCCAGATTTGTAAGATACATTAAATTGTAAACTAGCTGAACAGGCTGGGTACCCAGACGTTTCTAAGCCACCCTCTACTCCACAAAATCTAATTAAGGTTAAACAATCCATGTTGTGGGGATGCAATGCTAGTCTTTATCTGATCTGGATAAGAACGTTTTACAATCAAGCCATATTTTATTGCAATATTACTACAATGTGTCCAATATGCATAGATCTCTTTAAACTGAAATAAGAAAGCTCTGATATTTCATCAGCTCTTAGTCCATGTAGTATTCTCTGCAAGGTTTCATCCTTCCATACACTCCATTTCTCTTGTTGCTTGCTAAATTCCAGAATAAAAAACATAATCATTTATCTTTTCCTCATAGACATGTTGCTTTCTTCTGAACAGATTAGATAGGGAGCTGGAATTCAGCAGGCAGCAAATCTTTGAACAAGACAACCTCCCTCCCTGCCAGAAATTGAGGGAAAGATACCTCCCTCAGTTTTTCAACTTTGTCTGAAAAACAATATAAAAGCAATAAGCAATTTCAGCTACCTTTTCAGAACTGCTGAAAAGGCTGTTTGCCTGTACATAATCAAACTATTAATGCAAAGATTATTCTTAAACCAGGCAGTGGATATGGAAAATATGCATTTTCCTTTCTATTCTGGCATACCTCCCACAGCATATTGGAAGGCCCATGAGACCTATTCATTCTATCAAAAAGTGCAGAGAGTCTCCGGCAGTTCCTCTAAAAACTTCAATTCATGCACAGAGGGTGGGCAGAGCTTTCAGCACGTGACGACAAAAAGGCTAGCCATCACTGGTCTAGTGGTTAAAACACCACACTAGAAATCCAAAAACCATGAGTTCTAGCCCTACCTTAGCCATGAAAGCCAGCTAGGTTAGCTTGGGCAAGTCACTCTCTCTCAGCCCAGGAAGGTGTGTACATTCACTGGCTTGAGTTATTTGGAAAAATTAAAGGAGAGAGAGAGAGAGAGAGACAGAGAGACAGAGACAGAGACAGAGACAGAGACAGAGACAGAGACACACACACAGAGACACAGACAGACACACACACACAAAGTTGGTGTGTGTGTGAGAGAGAAATCGTTAACATTTCAAAAGATAGACTCAAAATTCAGAGAGATCTTGACAGATTTGAGCATTGGGTTCTATCCAACAAAATGCAGAAAAGTGGTGAGAAAAGTCCTGAACTTAGACAAGAAAAATCAGATGCACAAGTACAGAATAGGCAGTAGCTGACTCAACACTAGTATCTTGAGAAAGATCTATGTATCCTGGTGGACCACTGTTTAAGTATGAGTCAGTAGTATACTGCAGCTACCAAAACACAATCCTAGGCTGCATGAACAGAGATAACACCATGATCATGGGAACTAATAGAACTGCTGTACACAACACTAGTGAAGCCATATTTATTTGGAATACTGCATCCAGTTCTGGTCCCCATAATATAAAAAGTGCAGAGTACAGAGTACAGCACAAGATGATAAAGTGTCTGGAGGCTAAATCCTATGAAGAATGACTAAAAGAATTAGGTATGTTTAGTTTAACAAACAAAAGACCGAAAGGAGACATGATAGCAATCTTCCAATACTTGAAGGGCTCTATAGGGAAGAGGATATTGACTTATTTTCCATAGCACATGAGATTACAATCATTTGTCCAAGATGATATGAGGACTCCTGTCTTGGGAAGGAGGTTGGACTACTCATTAGAAGATAATCAAGGTCCCATCCACGCCTATGATTTTATGAAGATAATCAGAAGCCAGTGCAGATTTATTAAGAATGAGTCTCACGAATTAATTTTATCTCATTTTTAAATCAAGTGTCTTCCTTAGACTGTAGTTATAAGCTTTATATATCCTTATTTCTCTTTCATTGCATCATAATTACTAAGTTAATTGACTGTATATTGAATGACTTGAAATAAATGCTTGCAGGAAGACAATGATAGGTTCACAAATTGTGCAAAGTCATAAATTAGTATAAATATAGTATAAACACACACACCATTTTAAACTAAAGTCAAACAAATTGTAGTTAAAAGAAATATATGAACCCTGTCTTTGTCTTTTAACGCCACCCTTAAAACATTTATTTCTGATATAAAACTAAACTATAGACTAGTATTAATGTGGGCATCAAATATATGTTCCATCTTCTTTAGTGTGGGGAAGGGGGAAATGGAAAGGTATGTTTCTACTTTTAACTAACCATAGTTTATTGTATATGAACATATGTAAATTTATGGAAGCTTCAATCATAATTAATTCAAGGAAGTCTGGAACACACTGTAAATTTTGTGTCTTGACTTGTTCACTAACCATGGTCTTGGTTATAAACTTAAATATAACCATTTTATAACAGAAGCTTTCTTTTTAAAAATCTACTCACAAACATGTGAGAAGTAGTACATAAACCCAAAAGTTGAACCTGGTTTGTGTGTATGTTTGTATGTTTAATGATAAAATTTAATATTAAATTACAATCAGATCTCTATCTTCTTCCTAATCGATACAAAACGCTATGCTAATCCTTTGGTTCACCTTTAAATATTGCCATGTATTGCCTGTATTGTAATAAAAGTTATATACTGTCAGTGTAACCATTTACACACATCTATCCTATATTATCTTGCTCCTTCTCTCATCCCACTGTTTATATAAATGTGACATTTGTTGGGACTATATCTGTGCATATCCCTAAAATGTAACTATTGCAAAAAATCAGGACTTGCTATAATATTTATTTATGGCAGCATATTATTAAACTATTCTATATTTCCCACATTGATTACCCCACAGTTTTTACTGTCATATTTTTATTATATTATTTATAACACTTTGGAACATTTTAAAAATTACATTTAATGGTATTATCATCAAATAAAAATCAAATAACTTTATTATCACCAGAAAGCCACAATATGATACAGTATAAAACCTAAAAGTAAGTGAATATAAATATATTGACAGGTATGTATAAATATAGAATATATAACAAAGAATGAGGATGAAATAGAATATAAAGCTGTACATTAGCCAAAGGCACTCTGAGAGACAGATACGTGCTACCTAAATTTGATGAATAAATAAAAACAAAAACCTTTTTTTAAAGTACAGGGATATAAGTACATTGATAATAGAATAAAACAACATAAAGCACAGATAAGAATGAATAACTGAATAAATTAGAATCTTCCACTACAAGTAAGATGAATAACAGAGAAGGAACAAAACTGAGCAACCTGTGAGGAAATATAGATAAGACAACTGACAAATAAATGTTGTTTTCTGTGTCTGGAAACCTGAAAGCCATCCTAGAGTCCTTGTAAAGGAAAAAAGATATGGCTAAAGATTCTACTGAGCCATCACCACATTGGCATAGGCACTAGTTTAATGGAGTAAACTTACACTGTCAAAAGAGGGCTGAGGAGGGCAGCGTGTCTAGCATGACTAAAATAAAAGCTCTACATAATTTTTACATTGTACTAGATCAGGTGTGTCAAACTCGTGACATGACGTTGTTGTCACATGACGTATCGTGACCTTCTCCCCCTTCGTTAAACCGGGAATGGGGTGGCTAGTGCGTGACGCATCCAGCCTGTGGGCTGCAAGTTTGACACCCCTGTACTAGATGATAAATAAGAGGCTGATACAAATCCTTCTTGAAGAATCCCTTGAATTATAGGACTAGACACTAGGCTTAGGTTAGTTCGAAGGTCCATATCCCAGATCTATTTTTTGTGAGCACATCTGGCATTTTCAAAATCTACAGAGCAGAGTCTCTCTATTGACAAACCCAATAAATAAGATTTTATTGATCGCTTTTTTAAGCCATATTGTTCAAATGGCCCCTAAGAGCCAAAGGGACCAAACCAATAGGAAGACCAATTTTAATCCTAACCCAAGTTGGCAATAACTAAGCTCTAAGCTCCACAAAAACTAAAGCCATCTCCAAATATAAATGCAGCATTCTTAATACATTTGGGGATTGCAAGACTGGCTCTAATAAGCTTAGTTTGAACCATTTCACAAATATTGAACTTAGTAAGAGTTCAGACTTGAGTACTGTAGAGAAGCTAAAGGGCAGCCTTGGCCAAGAACACTTTGGATGCTGCAGGGATGTACAGTAATGATCTCCCTTTGAATGAAAAAATAATAATCTCCGAATACTTTGGCCTACATTGAGCAAGACTAGCACAATAGAAAAGATGTGGATTCCAAGATTGAGCACATGGAACAGCACCCCGAGGTATTTAAGGGTATACACCTGTTCAGTGGAGTTCCATTAATTTACCATTTATAGTATCGAGCAAATATTAAAACATTCATTTTCTAATACTTTATTAATTATTAATAATCTTTCTTTTACATAAGATTAGAAATAATATATTGTTTTATGCCAGTGTCCCTAGTCCTTCTCACTCCTACATGAGAAATGGACATGATAATTACATCTTCTGCATATAAGGATACCAGAGTCACTTACTCCTCTGCAAAAGGAGAGTGATGAGCAGAGATAATGAGCGCCTGTATTATTGGATTATTGTAGATATTGAAAAGTAAGGGACCTAGCAGAGGTAGTCCTCAATTTACGACAGTTCATTTAGTGACCATTCAAAGTTACAAAGGCACTGAAAAATGGCCATTTTTCATAGTTATGGCCTCTGCAGCATCCCCATAATCATGTGATCATCTTTTGTGACCTTCTCACAAGCAAAGTCAATGGAGAAGCCAGATTCACTTAACAACCAAATTACTAACAGTGATTCACTTAACAGCTGTGGCAAGAAAGGGGTCAAATGGGGCAAAACTCACTTAACAAATATTTCACTTAACAACAGAAATTTTAGGATCAATTGTGGTCGTAAGTCAAGGTCAACTTGTACAGTATTCAGTCTTGCTTTACCGCTCTATGTATTGGAACAACTTCAGAGAAATGGGTATTAGGAAGGTGTTATGTCTATTGGCTTTGCATTTTCCTGGGCATCTTTCTACATGCTTAAGCTCCTTATTTCAACTGATCATAAATTCGCTGACACCTTTTACACAAATGAAAGGTGTAATGTATTTACTTGAGGTTCCCCTCCTTCCTACCTGTGACACCGCATCAGAAACTGCTTTGGCACTTATCTTAACTTTAAAGGTGGTTTGATCATAGCATGAAAGCCTCCTGTTGAAAATTTTATTGCAGGCCCAGATATTAATGCACACAGCCTTCATCATGATTTAAGGTTTTTCTATTCAATGATTCTGGTTTTTAAAAAGCATGCAAACCGAGTCCTCTCCTACTAAGGCCGTGATGGCGAACCTATGGCACACGTGCCACAGGTGACACATGGAGCCATATCTATGGGCACGTGAGTGTTGCCCTAGCTCAGCTCCAGTGCGCATGCACACGCCAGCCAGCTGATTTTCAGGCCTTCCAGTCCCACCAGAAGTCAGAAAACGGGCCGTTTCCAGCCTCCAGAGGGTCTCTGGGCGGTGGGGAAGGTAGTTTTCGCCCTCCCCAGGCTCCAAGAAAGCCTCCGGATCCTGAGGAGGGTGAAAAATGGGTCTACCTGGCCCACCATGCCATCGCATGGCAAAAGTGGGGAAAGCATGGGGGGGTGCGTGGGGGGGACGCATTGAATTGTGAGTGTGGGCACGCAGACATGCAACCCCCCATGCTCCCCACTCTTTTGGCACACAACAGCAAAAACATTAGCCATCACTGTACTAGGGTATACAGTGATATAGTTGACTGACAAAACTTCACTTCTCAAAATACTGTATGTTTTAGCCACTGCTTTCACTTCATGCTCCTATAGCCAAAGGCATAGGTGGAAATCCCAGTTATAAAAATATGAACAGATGACACATCAAAAGTTGCACACCTAATCTTTTTATAATTCTTGCAAGGACAGGAAAATTCAGAACTAACCATTTCACAGATTTGGGACTGACAGACAATAACAATAAATTGTTCATCATTGAGGAATGCAATTTTAAGTTACTCAGCTATTGTTTCATTTTGGTTGAATCAGAGAAGCACAGCTAGATCCTTTATTTTATTTTTTTGCTTTCTCTCCCATATATGGCCTTTTACTGGAACACCACTTCCAAGAATCTAGTGAGTACACATATCATGGATTACATGTACTAAAAAGTTTGTACAGAAAATCCCCAGAAGCCACACAAAGCACAAAATCATTAAATATTTCTTCGAACATGCATCAAAGAAAAGACTTCTAGTACATTTAGCAGCTCATATGGGTCATCTCCACTTGTTTGGATTACAACTGGAGACTTAAATTAAGTTCTCAATGTGTATTTACAAACAGATTGTTTAATCTCTGCTGAAGACTTTTATAGTTCCGAAAAGATTCTTGCCTTTAATAATTTAAAGGTTCCAGAGTTAAACTAGGCTTCTGCAAGGTGATACAAAAAAAAAAAAAAAGGTACCTAAAGCTGCAGTATTTAAAACTGAACTGACGGTACATATTTTTAAATAAGGTTAACCATGGTTAACAAAATCACAACAGAGATGTAAGACAATCAAGCATTAGCTATTTTCCAAAAGGATGGCCACAATATACAGAATCTGAATTGTGTCTAGAAAGATATGAAAGCACAAAGGTTTGTGCATTGGGACTATGCACCACTTCAGATTGAAAGCAAAAAGCTGGTAGGCCATCATCTCTAAATCTCAGTGGTGGACAATAGTTGTGTGATTCCAGGATATTATTCAGCTGTTTTAAGAAGCTGACTCAGATAAGTGTAATGTTTGTGCTGTCACATTGTCAAAAATCCAAATTAGTGCACAGCTTTATTTTGTTTTTTCAAGGATGCATTTTATTAAGCAGTCAACTCTTCTATTCCACACTTGGAGAATTGGGAACTTTGAAAGTGGCATAGCTGTGTGTAAAATGTAATCAAAGAATATTTTCTCAAAACATGAATAGATCTAAATCCAAAATATCACAGTAGACCACAAGAATCACTTACTTGAGTCTGTTTATGTCAAATTTATATGTAGTTTTATTTAAATTGATTTCAAATATTCTACCCTACATTTCTACTTCAAAGCCCTTACTTTGAAATTTATTTATCTGAAGTCAAACACACCTATGTCATGGATTCTGGAGAAATTCTTGAAGAGGCAGAGTTATTTATCAAAAATAGGCCAATGCCATTTATTTATAAGATAATTACATTGTACATTTGCAATGCTTAAACTTAAGTTCTCATTTTACATTTTTATGACCTCATTATCATCCTGAGAATTCAGTGATCTTGTATTTAACACAACTTCCCAAGTTCATAGTATTAGTATAGGCAAAACTTCCTAATACCCTGCAGTTTTACATACACAAATAACATGAATAAAGAGAGTACCAGAGATTCAGTATGAGTAAATTGTACAATTTGCATCAACTCTATCAATAATAATGAAATCTCTAGAGCACACTTGCTGAGGAATTCTGGGAGTTGCAGTACATACATCTTAAAGGGTCTGACATTGAGAAATGTGGTTCTAGATTAATGCTAGACATATCATGGTTCTCCTTATGATCACTGATACACATTGTAAGCAATAGCATTAGCACTTAGACATATATACCGCTTCTAAGTGCCTTACAGCCCTCTCTAAGCGGTTTACAGAATCAGCATATTGCCCCCAACAATCTGGGTCCTCATTTTTCCAACCTCAGAAGGATGGAAGGCTAAGTCAACCTTGAGACAGTGAGAATCGTACTGCCAAACTGCAGGCAGCCGGCAGTCGGCAGAAATAGCCTGCAATACTGCATTCTAACCACTGCGACACTATGACTCCTAGGTTAAGGAGAAATATATCAGTGTGATATGCTTTTGAAAATCCAGTGCTATACGTTGAAAGTAGTTTTAGCATATATGCCCCTTTCCATAGCTATTGAAAACATAACCTTAAGAGACTCATTGTAAGACTTAAATTGTTTAAGCAGCAGACATTTTAACTAAGTGTGTTTATGCATATTTTCTCTGACTATAATACTCCTCTAAAAATTAAGCATTGAGGCAAATCAATAACGTAACAAATTCATCTTCTCTTAATATAGTTCTTTTTTTATATTTCAGTTTTACCAACAGAACCAACTTTAATGACTATACATTTCCAATCATCAGTTAGAATGCATGTCATCATCATTTGTGTTTGTTGGTAAGCAATAATCATAGATGACAGTTTCAGCAAGAAATACCCCTTTGTACCCTACTGACTATTCTCTTCCAATATATTTCATGGCAAAAAATTACCAAAATAAAGAACATTTGATCAGACATTGCTGGAGGATGATGCTGAAACTTCAATCAACCACAATTTTTTATCATATTGGTCAGAAGTAATTATAATTATTGTTCAGCAGTACAGTAGCTAGGCTTCATAGATTCCTCATGTTGCCTAGGCCCTGAGCATTACAGTCTCCAAATATGTTGGGACATCCAATTTTTAATACTTTAAATATCAAAGTTTTGAATATGATGAACATTTCTTCAGTTAGGTTGATGGGAAAATGCAATTTAGTTCATGTAATAAAGATGGGAAATAAAAACACTAAATAAATAAATTTAGGAATGATGTTTTGGAGAACAAAATTACTGGATTGGAAACTAAGCATCCAATGAACCTTAAATGATAAAAGCCAAGCCACTCTGTACAAAACAATACACATACACATACACATACAGACAGAGACATACACATACACACTATCATGGAGTTAAAGAAACATGATATCTTATATAAAGGGGTTGAATTATTTGTGGGGATCAGGATAAAGACCAAACAATAAAATATCAAAATATATTTTTCTGCTATAACTTTAGAAGAAATTATAGGTTTATTCAGAGAGCATGTGCAGATTTTAGACCATTAAAAATTTACTCTTTTCTGTAAATTAATTTATTTGCCAACAAGAAAGTGATGGACAAACAGCTATTTTCAGCACACACAAACCCTTTCCCTGCTTCTTCCCCTTAAGAAACTTGACAAAGCAAAATAATTGGAGGAAAAAGATGGATTGCTATAACAATACATTGAAACCAAAGAAGATTATGAAGCTCAGATCTATTATATATGGACTTCAGACTACATAAATTCACATTGGAATAGACAGAAATATTACCATGATGTCTCAGTCCTTGTTAGAAATAGCTACCTGTAATTTAGACACTTTGTTTTTCATTCGCTAGTGCCTTAGCGCACTTATATTTCAAAGCTTTCATTAAGAAAACAGATGGGAAGCCTAAAGAAACAGGAAGTAAAATTGCACTTAGTTCCCACCTATGCAAATCAACCCTATGTACTTTTATGAAAACACTAAACAATCCATGACCTGTTGGGTCAAGGCTTTCAACAATAACAGAACTTCTAATATATTTGAAAAGTTCTTAAAAATTCACAAAGTTATTTAGAAATGTGCCTTAAAAGTAGCCCATGTTGAACTGTATAGCACAGTCAAACATCAGAGTAGACCACAGGAATTGTGTTATGACATCTTGCACGATGTCATAAAATGCCTTATGATAATTTTCGGTTATAAAATGCTTGATAAAGTTGGGCAAATTTCAATTCCACAAGAGTCATGGGTCCTATAGTGTGGATGCTTTCTTTAAGTTAACTCATTTGAGGTACCTCACTTGAAAAGGTTTTCCCCTATGATGCACTGTTTTAACCAGTTAAAGATGGCAGACAGGAGAGTTTTAGTAATGTATAGATTAGCATAGTCTTCCTTTGCTTAAAAAGGATAAGGAATATATAATACAATATTCTAAATATTCATATTGAGTTTTGCATCTAATAAGAGCTGTGGACTTGTATTCTTAAGTGTGGCAATAATGAGATCTAAAGAAAGAACACAAGGAATCTCTAATAAGTGTTTCAAAAGTTGTGAAACTCATAAAATAACTCAAATAAAAACAACACCTGCCTTACAATTTGTACAAATGTTAGACAATAATGCACTTTTGTTCAATCTCCTACAGAAACCACTAAATCTTAACTTTGGTACTTAAATCAACTTGATTAAGATGTTCCTGTAAACAATTATTTCCTTCCAATCCATTAGACGACACAGCTAAACATCTAGTTATGAAATCTAAAATTCTTCTGTACATAAAGAAAAAGCAATGTTTCCAAATTCTGTTGTATTTAAAAATGTCTGCCAAGACCAAGCAGCTACAGGGGGGAAGGCAAGCAATAAAAGTGTTTCTTCACAGTAAACCCATCCATGCATTTTGTGTAACAGCAACACTTGAGCCCAGCAGAAGCAAAGGATGCTGCTGCCTTTAGATACTTCACTTCTCTATCCCCAGTCAAAACATTTCTAGAAGCAGATAGATAGATAGATAGATAGATAGATAGATAGAAATAGAGAGAGACAGAGGAATAGATACAGGCTTGCTATGGAGAATTTCCAAGAGTATTCTTTCTTTTAAAGCACATTTAGAAGAAGCTATTATTTGGAGAAGTTTAGTCAAGTATTGAGGTTCAACAACAGATGCCAGGCCTTCTATTTTGGTCAAGACTCAAGATACCAAAAGAAATAGGAGAACCACAGTACAATCCCACCTGCCTAGGAGGGAAAACAAACGTGCATAAATACAGTACAATCACTGAAGTCTACTCCCTCTTTTCTCACAAATTATCAAATTCTCCCAACTATCCCTATTCCTTTCCTTAAATTTTCAGAGCACCAAAGCACCGAACTGCAGCTGACTTAGAAAAGTAGCAAAGTAAAATCAAATCAAATCAAATCAAACCAAATCAAATCAAATCAATCCATCTGGTTCTTCCCTTGTTGTTGTTTCAATCAGCCCCGGGAATTGTTTTGCTGTTATTTAGGGGGGGTATGTTTCAGACTCACCTAAGATCTCTGTTGATGCTAACGGGAGACCCAACTAAGGAAAAGGAAGGAACGACAAGGGAGGAGTGGGAACGCGAGGAAAAATAAAACAGCAACAAAGAAGCTGAAATCCCGAGGCTGAAAAAAGGTTTCAGGCCGGACAGATCTGCGAAGCACTCACCAAAGTAAAGCTGGAGCGGCTGACCTGGATGGAGAGGCTTTACAGGGGAAAAAAAATAAAAAGAGAGAGAGAGAGACTGTTGTAACTTGGATGCTGGTGGCTTTTAGGAAGAGTTGCAACTTTCCTAAAAAGCCCAGCAAGATAAGAAAAAGACCCTGCGGAAAGGCACTGGAATCGAGGCAGCCGGACCCTCCATATGGGAGAAGGTTTTTGGATGACTGAACTCTCAAACAATTCCCTTCTTTTTGCTCGCCCACTTCTGGAACCTCCCACTCCTCCTCCTCCTCCCTTTCGGAGGAGGAGGAGAAAAGGGGGAGGAGCTGAAGAAGTGAAAAGAGGGGAAACCGAGCTCCCTCCAAAGGGGCTCCCAACAATACCCTTCCCCTTCACGCTGTGTCGGCGGCGAGAGAGGGGAGCCCTCCATTTGCACCTGACGTCTCAAAGAAAGGGAAAGGGCGACGTTTCAAAGGCTGCTTGTAAAATCGATTTTCCAAATGTGAGAGAGGGGTAGGATGGGAAAGTTAGATGCAAAAGTTTGGGGTGGGTGGAGGGGGGGGAAGGAAGGGGAGTCTCTCATGGCCAGTCCTTTGCTTTGCAACTTGATATGCAGCGGTCTTTACTCCTAACTGCTGATCCGTATTGACCAGCAACAGGCGGCGGAATAGCAAAAGTTAGGAAGAAGTTTGCTATAGTGAATGATTCTCTTTAGCGTAATGAATGATTTCATTAGGGGGAAAAAAAAAGCCAGGCCAATCAGGCCACGGATCGCAAAGGTAATTTAAGTGTGGTGATGGAAGGACAGATCATAGCAAGTAGGCTTTGGACAGGAAAATAAATCCTGTGAAGAGAGATTGCAGGCATTGGGAACGTTTAGTTTGGATAAGGGATAAGAGAGGAGGAATCCTTTTTAAACCAAAGAGGATGACCCAGAGGAGGATAAAGACCAGGAACCAAAATAATAGATTTCAGTCATAGGAAGGAAGAAGATTAATGAATGTTAAAGCAAATTTCCTAACAGTAAGAGCTATTTGATCATGGAATCAATTAACCAGAATGGAGAGCCAAATCAGGGGTGAAATCCAGCAGGTTCTGACAGGTTCTGGAGAACCGGTAGCGGAAATTTTGAGTAGTTCGGAGAACCGGCAAATATCACCTCTGGTTGGCCCCAGAGTGGGGTGGGAATGGAGATTTTGTAGTATCCTTCCCCTGGAGTGGGGTGGGAATGGGGATTTTGCAGTATCCTTCCCCTACTAAGCCCACCAAGCCATACCTACTAAGCCACGCCCACAGAACCAGTAGTAAAAAAAATTTGAATTTCACCACTGGGCCAAATGCATTATTCTGCGATGATGATAGCCATACCAATAACAATAGCACTTAGACTTAGACTTATATACTGCTTTACAGTGTTTTACAGCCCACTCTAAGTGGGTTACAGAGTCAGCCTATTGCCCCCAACAATCTGAGTCCTCATTTTACAGACCTCGGAAGGATGGAAGGCTGTGTCAACCTTGAGCTGTTCAGAATCGAAATCCTGGAGTGAGCAGTGAGTTGGCCCTGCAGTACTGCATTCTAACCACTGCCAACATAATGATGATGATTTTTTTAAAATCTAAGAATTCTGCATGGCTGCCCAATTTGAGCTATTACAACTCTGGGCAGTATACAGTCAACAAATAAACAATTGGTAAAAACAAGCAGAGGCAATATTGGTAGTCCTCACAACCCCAATTGAGCCCAAAATGTCTGTTGCTAAGTGAGATATTTGTTAAGTGAATGTTGCCCCATTTAACATCCTTTATTGCCACAATTGTTTAATGAAACATTGCACTTGTTAAGTTAGTAAAGCGGTTGTTAAGTGAATCTGGCTTCCTCATTGACTTGTCAGAAGTTTTGCAAAAGGTAATCGCTTGACCCCAGGACTGCAACCATCATCGATGTGAGTCAGTTGCCAAGCATTTGAATTTTGATCCCATGACAATGGGAATGCTGCAACAGTCATAAGTGTGAAAAACAGTCATAAGTCACTTCTTTCAGTGCCATTGTAAAACTCACTCTCTCTCTCTCTCCCCTCTCTCTCTCTCTCTCCCCCTCTCTCAACACACAGGGCAGGCGGATGCCCCTGGAGGCCTCTGTCCACCCCATGTTTGCCTTTCAGTGTGCTACTGGAGGCAGGGGAGGCCAAAAACGGGATCTAGATGTAGTTTGACATAAAACCAATAGAAAAGCAACAAGAGAAAATCAGGGAAGGGAATAGTAATTGAAACAGTGTAAGCTAAAGTTAATATTTTGTGAAAGAGTTACCGCATTTTTCGGAGTATAAGATGTTCCAGACTATAAGACACACCTACCTTTTTTGGGGAGGAAAACAAGAAAAAAAAAATCTGCCTCTGCCTCTCAGCAATTTGCCTCTTTGCAGCAAACAGCCGTTTCAGTTTCAGTTTCAGCACAGCCTAATTAGCACAAGAAAAAAAATGCAATTTGCCTGCTTGCAGCAAACAGCCTGTTTCAATTTCAGCTTCAGCACAGCCTGATTAGCAAAAGCAGTTGATTGTCGGTTGGATCAGCCTCCTAAAGATCAGCTGTTTCAGGCTACAGGGATTGTCATAGGCTATTGCCGCCTCTGCACACCCCATTTTCTGAGTGGGCGTGGCTACATTTGGTGTATAACACGCACCCAAATTTTTACCCTCTTTTATGGGGGAAAAAGTGCGTCTTATACCCCGAAAAATACGGTATCTTCCAGCTATATGCCTCCCAGATCATTCATTGGTGAGAATATTCTATCTAATCATTTTTATCTGCATTCCTATAAAAAGCAACAATATCACAGATTTTAAGAAACAACATAAAGCATGACATTTAAATGTGTTTGCTTTATATTGAAGAAATCTGGTATGTAGTAAGACTACTTTAAAAAATAATTTCATTGAAAAACTCATTTATGGTTTTTTACCTTCAGTGAAACTGAAGCCATTGATCTAAGTAAGTACAGGTAGTCCTCAACTTAGAACATTTGTTTAGTGACCATTCAAAGTTATAACGGCATTGGAAAAAGTGATTTATAAGCATTTTTCATACTTCCAACCATTGTAGCATCCTATGGTCACATGATCAAAATTTGGGCAATTGGCAATTGGCATGTATTTATGACAGTTACATTGTCCCTGATCATGTGATCACCTTTTGCAACCTTCTGATAAGCAAAATCATTTAGGAAGCTAGATTCACTTAACAACTGTGTTGCTAATTTAACTGCAGGGATTCACTTTGCAGCTGTTGCAATAAATGATTGTAAAATGGGTAAAAACTCACTTAACAACCGTCTTGCTTAGCAATGGAAATTTTGGGCTCAATTATGGTCATAAGGACTACTTGTACATAAAATAAATCCACGCATGTTCTATGTCTGTGTACACTATAAAAGGCTGAACAGTGTGTTCAACATTTATGTAAAGAAACAGTGAGCTGAAAAAGTTATAGAAGGAAAGGCAAATAAGTCCCGTACATATCTTTGTTGAATTCTGATCAAATCAGCCTTTTACTCTCCCCGTCCCTGAAACAGCAACTTAAAACAGTGGCTATAAGTGGCCTGAAAGATAATTAATTTCTTTTTCATTTGAATACTGCACAAAATCTTGACTGTAGTAGTTCAATCAGTGTAGATAGGAAAATTTAAATCATATATACTTGGGGTACCAACAAGATTGTGAGTGTTTAAACAAAGGAGTATTTTCAGACTTTCAGTACAGTGCAGATACCATGTGCAATGTTGACTTGCAAGGTTGTTTTTGGATTAAAGGTGACAACTTGCATAGATTAGCATTAGCATTCCTGGGCTAAAACTGGAGTTTAGTTGTGCATGTGGAATATTGGTCAAAATATTATTTTATTTTATTTTATTTTATTAAAATTTATATGCCGCCCTTCTCCCGAAGGACTTGGGGCGGCTCACAAATACAAAATGACAATAAAAACAATATCACTAAATAGCATTAAAAATCCAATTTAAAATCCCACAGTTAACTAAAAAACCCAACCAGATCAGGTGATTTAAGTAAAAAGCCAGGTCTTAAGATCTTTGCGGAAGGAATGGAGATCCAGGGCTGTCCAGAGCTCGGTGGGTAATTCATTCCAGAGGGTCAGTGCGGCCACCGAGAATGCCCTCAATCTGGGGGCCACCAGCTGACATTGTCTGGCTGATGGCACCCAGAGGAGGGCAGCCCTATGTGACCGCACTGGACTGTGGGAGGCCAGTAGAAGGTGGTCCCGCAAGTACCCCGGGCCCATGCCATGTAGGGCTTTATAGGCGAGAGCCAGCACCTTGAAGTGGATCCGAAAGGCCACCGGCAGCCAGTGCAGCTTGCGCAGGAGAGGTGTTACACGGGAGTAACGAGAAGCTGTCGTAACAACCTGCGCAGCCGCATTCTGGACCAGCTGGAGCCTCCGAATGCACCCCAAGGGCAGCCCCATGTAGAGGGCATTACAGTATTCCAAACGAGAGATAATGAGAGCTTGAGTGACTATACAGAGGGCATTCCTGTCTAGGAAAGGGCGCAATTGGCGCACCAGGCAAACCTGTGCAAAAGCCCCCCTTGTCACAGTTAGATGATCTACCAAGGACAGCTGGGAATCAAGGAGGATGCCAAGATTGCGAACCCTTTCAGAGGGAGTCAGCAACTCCCCTCCCATCTGCAGAGATGGGGATTCTAGATCAGGGGATGCCGGTATCCACAGCCACTCAGTCTTGGAGGGGTTGAGTCTGAGCCTGTTCCGACCCATCCAGACCTGTACCGCCTCCAGGCACTGGGACATCACGGAAAGGGCATCCCTGGATTGGTTCGGGGTGGAGATGTAAAGCTGAGTATCATCAGCGTACTGATGATATACCACCCTGAAACTTTGAATGATCTCACCCAGCGGCTTCATATAGATGTTAAAGAGCAGGGGGGAGAGAACTGACCCCTGCGGCACCACACAAGTGAGGGGTCTCGGGGAGGATCTCTGCCCCCCCCCCGCCCAAACTGACTAGCATTGTCATTTTAATGTTACAAGGTATGCAGCCTTTGTCATGATACAACTTAGGTGTGTAATCTCATCTATTTTTTTTCTTTGCCTTTCTAAAAAGCATTGTGAAGACTTTGATATACACATAGCAAAGGAATGAATGTAAATCTTTAAAAAATGATTTGATTGTTCAGGATGAGAGTTGAGAAAATTATTGAAAGGTACATGGGTAATGAGAGGTTTTGAATAGTGGGCAAACTATTTTTAGATAATGTCAAGACTGGACCTTGAGAAAAAAAGACATGGGAAAAATAAGCACAATAAATTAAACTGAAAATAGAATAAAATGTAAAAAATAAAGTATGAGATTTGTATGAAAATAATTGTTAGCAATTACCCTGTTTTCCCCAAAATAAAACATCCCCTGATAATAAGCCCAATTGGGCTTTTGAATGCATGGCAATAAGGCCCAGCACTTATTTCAGGGTTCAAAAAAATATAAGACAGGGTCTTATTTTCGGGAAAACATGGTAGATTCAACTGGTTAAAGGAAAGTGGGTGTTAAAAAAAGACAATGTGGAAATGTCTTCTCCTTTTGTTCCATTTGAATGTGAATCATAGCTGAATTAATCCATCAGGAAGCACATTGGGTACAATGATGGCATACTCAGGGAGAAGGGCGGTATACAAATTTAAAAATAAATAAATAAATAAATACTCAGTAAATTGTAGAATTCTGATAAAAGCAACCTTGATGTTTTCTGTTAGTCATCCCACAGAAATAATGTTGAAAAACTCCATCACTTCATGTGATATACTGCTGTGGCAGTCTCCCAGAAAACATGAAAAAGAGAGAGGAGAAGAGGGAAAGCAATAAAAAAACCACCTCCTTCTTAGGGCCCTCAGCTTACCTCAAAAAAAGAAGAAAAAAAATCTTTGCAAAAACACCTGTCTCTTTCTTTCCAACTAATCCAAAACATTCCAAAGACTGCAAAATGACCTGCACAATTGCTAGGTCAAATCAAATTCCATCACTTCTCAACCAGACTATTGCCTCAGCAAAGCTGCCCTAAATGGTCTCTTTTCTATGTTGTGACTAGGGAGAAAGTTATACAGGGATGTTAATAGGTTTTCCAATCCCTCAGAATAAGAGGTGAAACAGACGTCCCAGGTCTCTTAATTCATGTTGAAATGGAGAATATTTTCTTTGCATTTTCTGGTTCTGCTTCAGTGCACCAGCTTTGCCAGATCTCCCTACACAAAGGAGCCAGCTTCAGTTACTTGACTTACAAAAAAATATTGACTGTTCATTTGAATGGGGTTGCTTTGCCACAGGAGTGGTCATCCGACTTTGGATCAGGGATTGCAGTAAAAAAAAAAAACTTGCAGAAAGTGTCTATTCCCAAATCAAAATGAACAAGGCCAAAGATATCCCTGTATCAGGGATGAAATCCAGCAGGTTCTGACAGGTTCTGGAGAATCAGTAGCGGAAATTTTGAGCAGTTCGGAGAACCAGCAAATACCACCTCTGGCTGGCCCCAGAGTGGGGTGGGAATGGGGATTTTGCAGTATCCCTCCCCTGCCACACCATGCCAACCAAGCCACGCCCACGGTACCGGTAGTAAAAAAAATTGGATTTCACCACTGCCCTGCACACCTATGCAAGTAAAAAAAAAATGCCTGTAGGACTGGTATGGCTATTTTAGCCAGAGAAACCCCATTTTGTGAGGGGGGGAAACCTTAATTTGCTTTTAGATGTTTTCTCTTTTAAGCCTCTCATTTTTGGGTCTCACTTCCTTTGTCTTAAAATTCCTGGAAATCAGCCTGATAGATCTATTTAAGATGCTTCTGTCTAGTGTTTATGCCAGTTTAAGAAAACCCTGTTCTGAGATTAAAGTTACTTCTTGCCCTGGTATTAGAACTGGCTAGCAAATGTTTCTGGTAGGCAGAATCAGAAGTTCTCCTGTCATTTCCTATTCACCCTCAAAACAATGTCTGTACATATTTTCCTGCTCTGCTATGTTGTCTATTCAAAAGTATACGTCTCTACCCTATCTCTGTTCTTGTGCTCCTGTCTGGGTTACAGTGCTTCAGTTTGCTACAGATCAGTTCACAGACACTGCCCCTTCAGTTGAGTCTTGGTTTATCATGAAGGGTAATAAATTCTATAATCTCCCCTCCTCCCTATGCCACTGCAGATAGGAGCAATTAGTCTCGAAAGGGTAGGAATACTTGAGGCACCAGCAAAGTGTAAATTGGAAGCACAACAGAGAAATAAACCCTGAAGTCATTTTGATGGTGAGTGGATGATTAATGAAGGGTGATATCACTCATTTCTGCCCACCAGAAAAAAAATAACTGCATGTTATAGTGATGGGGCAACAGGCAACCATGGAGAAAAGCCCTTATTTGATAATGTTTATATCCACAAACCACTTAATACAGGGCTCCCCAAACTTGGCAGCTTTAAGACTTGTAGACTTCAACTCCCAGAATTCTCCAGCCAGCTATACTAGCTGGAGAATTCTGGGAGTTGAAGTCCACAAGTCTTAAAGCTGCCAAGTTTGAAGACCTCTGACTTAATATGATCCATAAATGCTTAGTTTTCTCAAGGCAACTGGTTGTCCTCAGTTTAAAAATGCAGCTGATATTCTTTCCACAAAGTGTGAATATTATATGGAGAAAGGAGAAGAAAGTGCTACGATTCTACTGCCACTTCCTTTTATTATAGGAGGCTGAGATACTCCGCAGCTACTATTTATTAACTGCAGCATTTCAGCAATGTGATATAATTCCCAGCTGAAGCATTAGGTGGGCAGAGCAGGATTAAATCTAACAAGACTAGCAAGGAAGGGTATATGTTAAGAAACATTGCTGGAGTTGCAGTCTTGTTCATACCTTCTTGAGAACAAGCCCTTGAATTCTGCAGGCCTAAATTCTAGCAAGCATACACAGAATATTACTGTTAACCTTATCTTAGAAGATAAAACTTACTTTTTCTAAAGACAGTATATTACTAATGAGGAAATGTTTGCCCATTGAAAAGAATGATTATGCCCTTATTTTATGCCACATGCATCTGATATCTGTTGAGGCTGTAAACAACCAGACGTTAGGCACCAATACAAATGGAAATGAGTATGTCTAGACCAGGGGTCGGCAATCTTAAACACTCAAAGAGCCATTTGGACCCATTTCCCACAGAAAAGAAAACACCGGGAGCCACAAAACCTTTCCCTTTCCTGAGTGTTTCCTGACCGGCCACAAAATTAGCATATGTAGTTGAATTAAACTTTCTGTTTTCTTCTGAAACTTTTCTTTTCTTGGATTTATCCATGATTGGCCTACCGGGGTCGAAAAACTCAATAAATCGCGTGCCGATGGATGTTGCACATTAGCGGTTGTGACACATATTTTGAGCGACAGGGAGCCGCAGCAGAGAGATGAAAGAGCCACATGCGGCTCCAGAGCTGCGGGTTGCTGACCCCCGTCTAGACAAGCATGCATCAAAATACACACAAAATTTACTGTAGATTTTTTTTTAAAAAAAATGTCAAATACGCAAAGATGCAAATCTGATAACTCAGAAAAAAATTTTTTTTATTAAATTAAAAACAATTAAATTAAATTTGGCAAAAATAAGAAACCAAAGTTATGTTTGTTTTCTTGAGTTATTTGTCAAAATAATAAAGGCAGGATACAAACAAACAAACATATTCTCCCATTCCTAGCAACAATAAAATCTTAAACCAGCCTCAAAGCCCTGCAAATCTGAAGAACACAATGTTGGGAAATCTACCTTAAATAAGTCCATTATATCAATTTGTGTTCTCCGTCTCCTGGACAATGAAGAATAAATCAGCTTAGAGTCCTTTAGGGATACAGCATGCTTTGTTAAAGGATATTAAAAGAGGTCATATGTTTCTCCATGCCACCCACTAGGCTCAACCCTAAAATACCTTTCAGGCCTCCCTTTCAAAGCTGCTAGGGGCATCAAATTTCTTCAAAACTTCAACAAATATTTCTGTCTTGGACTTAATTCTAAGGAACTTCTGATACTCTGCCTACATTTTCCTTTGCTTCATTTCATTTCATCATGTTGCTCCAAGTTCTTACAAATAAGGGCCACCCAAAGCAAATGCTTTTTCTTCTTGATGTCTACAGTTGCTCAGTCACCTTTGTTTATTTAAGTATTACATCTTCAACATTATGGAATAATGTCAATTTGGATTGGCAAGAACATAAAATAATATAGGAGAAGAGAGAATAAAATCCCCCCTTACAATGCTTTTACATAAATAAGTCATTTTTCTGTACTTTAGACATCTTTGAAAGCCAAAATGTAATACCACAACAATTCAGCCAAGCAATGGGAATAAAATGTCCTTTGACGTTTCAAAATGGTTGGTACAGTAACATTATACCGCTTTGTTCCAAGTGAAGTCCAAGATGTACAATTATTTTCAGAATTTAAGTCCATATGAAGAAAATATCTTTATTTCAAAGCATACCACTGATACTGTTGGATAACTTTGGGCCCATTTTTCACAACAAACAAACAGTAGGAACTATGATTAGCTGACATTTAAATATCTTCATCTCAACTAAAGAAGATTATCATTTCATAATTGTATTTCTAATGTATGTTTATAGTATTCATATTTTTATAATGGTTATTCTTATTGTATGCATGTTGTCGTATTGTTTTATTCTTTTTAACATTGTAAGCTGCCCAGAGTCACCAGAGTGAGGTGGGCGGCAAAAAAATTAATAAATAAAAATAAAAAATAAAAAATGTAAAACTGTTTGGGTGCCAATTTTTAAAAAATAGCAAGAAAGCTCTGTTGAGGAAGTAATATTAAAAATTCAGTGTTCCTGGATACTGTGTATGTAATCTGCTCTGGTCAGACTTCTAGGCAGTAATTGATCTGTATCTATCTGTCTGTCTATCTGTGTGTATATATATGTATCAGTAGTGGGTTTCAATTTTGGCCGCAACTGGTTTGCTTGTGGGCACACGCACACAATGCTTCTGCACATGCGCAGAGACATCTGAGTGGGTGGATGGAGCCTCCTGCCACCACCACTACCGGGAGCAAACCGGTAGCAACCCACCACTGATATGTATGTATGTAAAGGGATGCGGTGGCTCAGTGGCTAAGATGCTGAGCTTGTCGATCAGAAGGTCGGCGGTTCAAATCCCTAGCACTGAGTAATGGAATGAGCTCCCGTTACTTGTCCCAGCTTCTGCCAACGTAGCAGTTCAAAAGCATATAAAAAATGCAAATAGAAAAATAGGGACCACTTTGGTGGGAAGGTAACAATGCTCCGTGCACCTTCGGCATTTAGTCATGCCGGCCACATGACCACAGAGACATCTTCAGACCGCGCTGGCTCTTCAGCTTTGAAACGGAGATGAGCACCGCTCCCAGAGCTGGAAACGACTAGCACACATGTGCAGGGGAACCTTTATCTTTGTATCAGTGGTGGGTTCCGCCCGGTTCCACCGAGCTGGTAGCGGTGACGATATGATGTCACCGAACCAGTTCTCCCTCTCCGCCCCCCCACCCCACCCCCCGCGTTATTCTTACCTTTTATTTGGCCCCACCCCCAATCTATTGCTGCCTCCTGAGTCCCAGCTGATGGGCTATAAGGAAAAAAACTGTTTAAATTCTTGCCGCGGGGCTTCAAAGGGCCGCCCTACAGCTGATCAGTGTTAAAAGGCAGTGTGGTTGTAGACCGGTGCCTCCAAAAACAAATGAGTAGACAGGTGCCTGCAAAAATAAATGGGTAAACCAGTGTCTCCAAAAACAAATGAGTAGACTGGTACAGCTCTGCAAGCAGTTAAAAGCCTGGTAGACCAGTACCTCTGCTAAATCCTAAAGAATTGTCACATGACCATCAAGCCATGCCCACAAAATAAGCCACGCCCACAGAACCGGTAGTAAAAAAATTTAGAACTCACCCCTGCTTTGTATGTATGTTAAAATCGCTCATATTTGAGTTGTTTTATTCATAAATAATTGTCCTATGGAATTATTGTACATTGAATGGGTTAGGAGCAATCAGATAAATAAATTTGTTTCTTTTTACCTTTCCAGAAAACTAATGGTAATATACATAATTCACACACATATGGTACATACTACAAGCCACAAACAATCAACTGGTCATATTTTAATCTGATTTATTCTGTGAAGCCAATCCATGGACATTGCATCTTGGAAACTTAGAAAACGATGTCATCTGAATAAACCATAGCAACATTTGTAAATGAGAAGACCCCATTTTCTGTTATATAAAACCTATGCATAAAGCAATTGCATAGCAGCCAGTTTCTGATTCCACAACTCACTGAACTTTCCAACTGAATACATGTTAGACAAGTGTTTCTCAACTTTGACAGCTTGAAAATATGTGGACTTCAACTCCCAGAATTTCCTTGTTAGCATGCTGGCTTGGGAATTCTGGGAGTTGCAATCCAGACACCTTCAAGTTGCCAAGCTTAGAAACACTGTGTTAGACTTTCTGGATTATCATTCAGCAATATAAACTCTGGACCACTGGTTTTCTTAGCATTCTAAGAGCAGTTGCATGGACCTATTTATTGTAATCACTGTTCCTATCCTCTATTACTGTTATGTGGAATATTAAATTGAACACTAGAAATATTGGTATCTATGCTGAAGAGAGATGTTGCTCACTCTTTGTCGTATATGCATCCAACAGCCTATATTTTTTTTAAATAAACGTGTGTGTATCAGTTACAAAATTGTTATTATAATTGTTTTTGACAAAAGACAACTCCTAATTGGGACTAGGGATAATCAGGAATATTTTTGAGTAATATTCAACTATCATTCATATTTTAGTAACTTTTAGGAACTGCATTCCTCCAAATTGTTAATTGGTATCCATCTTAACCACCAGGCTTCCAAGATAAGCTTATTTATAATTCTATTTCTTAAACCATTTATTTATTTATTACATTTTTATGCCACCCATCTGCCCTATAAGGTGACTCTTTGACTCTCTCTCCATTGTTCTAAATTCAGTAGGCTAGTGTTTCTCAACCTTTAGCAACTTTAAGATGAGTGGAGTAGACTTCAACTCCTAGATTTCCCCAGCCAGCCATGGGGAGTTGAAGTCTACTCATCTTAAAGTTGTTAAAATACTGAGTATATAGGCTTTTCTCAGATTAGGCATGCATAGGAGTGAACTGCAAAAAAAATTGCCTAATCTGGAGATGATGAGAACTGGAGTCTGGCATAATAGACTGACTAGGTGTCTCAATAGCTAAGACACTGAGCTTGTAAATCAGAAAGGTCGGCAGCCGAATCCTAATACACGTCTCCTGTGTGAGCAGGGGATTGGATTAGATGACCTCCAAGGTCCCTTCCAACTCTGTTACTGTTACATCTGCCGATATGAGTTAAAGGAGACAGCTCTGGTTATTAGTTTTTTCTGCGGCTTCCAGATAAGCAAATGTCTTGTTGTTCAGTCTTCTGTAGAAGGCCTGAAGGTTCACATTTGGAAATACTTTAGCAAAGTTTGACTAATATTTGCTATTCCAGAATCATGCTGTTCATTCTTTGATCAAAGCACTCAGTTTTAATGATAGCTACTGTGTGACACCATTTCAAACCTGTAAATATAATTGTAGGTGTGGTATAGAATCAAACAAGAACATATGACCAGCATGAAAAATGTCTCCTGCACTGTTTGTTTCCATCTCTACCTGCTGATATTAATGTGAGTCATTGACAAGTAGAATACAAAGTTTTTAAAATATAGTAAAATAAGCTCTCATTTATCCTGGTTGGTATCTTCAGTCATTTCCTTTTTTTTTTCTCTTCAGCCTTAATCCAAGCTAATGCCTTCCAGATGAGGTGTGAGCAGCTGATAATTGCACTTGGATCCATCTTCATTTGTGCTTCAGTCAGCACGGCACCTCACTAATGGAACTGAGTTCTGGCAGAAATCCCTGAGACCTGTGTCAAAGAAAACACATTGGAGGGGGAGAAGGGAAGATATTTGGAAAAAAAGGGAGGGGGTCTAACACAACTAGAATCTGAATTCCGATAAGGTCTGGGACTCCTGCAAGTGAAATGGTATGTGTGGGATTTCAGACAGCACAACTTCACTTCTTTCTGCAGGCGGAAACCCGACACCTGCTTTAACTGGCCCTCCATAGCTCTTTCCAATCACTTGGCAAGAAACACTTTACTCTGAGGGAGGCTCATGTTCTAAAGCTGACAGCCACACAGAGCTATAACACACCTGGATGTTACGAATACTAGTCCCATGCAGGGCCTCTGCTGGCTTGACCTACTGGAAATGGTTTTCTTGGAGCTGAGCTAAAAAAGAGGCCTCTTCAAGGTGTAGGGTTGTGTGTGTGTTTTGCAAACCTGAAACTAAAGCATTTTTCCTTTTATCAATTGCTTGCATTCATTGCTGTTTGTAAGCTCAGCAGCAGAAGATAACATCAAATTAGTCCAGGGAGATTTAATTCTGTTCTCCCAGGACTTGGGGTATCATGATTGTAGGCCTCCTGCTAGATGGGTTCCTGGATTTATAGTGTATTGTTTAGGCACTGCCTGATCTTATATACTTTGTATTAAATTTTCAATTTTCCATATTGTTTTTTTTTAATTGTGAGCCACCTAGACTTGTCTTGGAATTGGGTGGCACCTAAATCTAATGAAGAAAAATGCCAATGAAAAGATTGTAAGGGGATTCTATTATTTTACTTCTGTTTACACCCTTTTCAATTTTCTTCCTTTTTATTATTGTAAACTGCTGTAGAAAGTTAGCACCCGCTCCTCTTCTAGAAGAATGAAATATTTTAGGAAATATTAAAAAGACAGAAAATTTCCCCTAAAAGAGAAATAGAAATGTTAAAACAGAAATTCAGCCCCAGTTCCTTGCCCCCAGCAGTTATTTTGGTTATCTACAAGACAAAAGGCTGGGCCAGCTTATCTACAAAACAAAAGACCTTCACCCTCAAGATATAATATGATTAGGCCCTCTACCCATCTCACCACATGGCACTTGGGAAGATTGTATCACCCAGCAAGGTTCAACCTAGCCTGGGACTCAGGATAGACTACAAAGTTACTCCTACATAGCCCCCGGGAGTCTAACAACCAATCAGAAAACATGCCCTTGCCACAGGAACAGGAAGTTCAAATTCAAAGCCCAAAAGAGGGTATAAATCTCTCTCTCTCTCTCCCTCCCTCCCTCTCTCTCTCTCTCTCTGTCTCTGTCTCTGTCTCTGTCTCCCATGTGCTCATTTGCCCAGGACCCAAAAAACCTATGTGGTCCTGTCCACCATTAAACCATCTTTCCAAACAGCCTCCATGTTTCCAATGTCTGGAACTGAACCCAGATGGACATTTCTTTCAACAGTGCCTAGAATAGCGCCATGGTGTCATAGGTGGCCATTAAATTTATTAAATAAACTATCTTTTGTAAATAGAAAAAAACAATTTATTTCCTCCTAATACTAAGAAATGGATTCAGGATACTAGTCTTCTCTACTTCTGAGAACAATTAATATTCTAAAAATGAAAAAATGAAGCAATATTGTTTCCATATAGTCTAAATTAAATGATAACCTTAAGGATTTAATTAATTCTGTACTGATACTACAGAGATAATATTTATTTATTTCTATCCTGCCTTTATTACTTTAAAAATAACTCAAGGCAGTGAATATATCCTAGACCTTTTTTCTTTTTTAACTAATTTTTCTAATTGGTACTTTAGTCACTACCAATATATGTTGATTTTTTTCTCACTGTATAATCACTACTTTAATAATTTTAAAATGACAGGTGTGATTCCTGAAGGGTAGCAACCTGCACTGCCTGGACCACTAGACCTCTTCTGTATATTTATGTGCACACATCTTAGCAAACTGTGAAACCATACATTCATGATTCCATATGTCTTTACTTATACTAAGCCAACAGAAACTTACAAATATTCTTGGTTGAAAAAAAAAATGTTCTTTCATCAACTTAGCAATTGTTGGCAGATCTTATAGGGAGTTTCCACTGTAGACTGTGATTCATTTACCAGATGAAATCTGATCTTGGCCAGTAAGAAGGAAGAGGCAGAAAAACAGACAGACACACTACAGAGTTTTAAAATTTTAGAAAGAAAAAAAAGGCAATCAGAAGAGTAAAAATTGTATATTTGGATATTAGAGTAGAGGATTACAGAAACAGCTCAGTCTGCAGATATTTGTATGTTCCTAATGAATCCGTGTATCTTTCAGGATTCTCCAATCCATTTTTCTCTCTCTACGAAGAGACACTAATATTTTATAAGTATCGAACAATCTCACTCTTACTGATCTTTACAGATGAGCATTCACTTGATATTTACATTTTTTAACTTTATTATTTATATTTCTGTAAACATTGACATTCTTTCCAATAGTTGTAACCATAGAGCTATCTAAACTTGGTCAGTTGCTAGTGTATTGCTAATATAATAGTTATAAATAAATAAACTTATGTATGTATGGCATTATCTTATGAGTATCACACCTAATAAGATTTTAAAAATGGTCTCTCTTCAATATATAAGAAATGGTGTTAAAATTTTCATGATGAAATTGACTTGTATACTTTTATTTTTCCCTTGAGAATGTCCATCTCTGGAAATCTTTAGTTGTTCTATTCCCCCCTGGTCTACTGTTAAAGTTTTAGCAAAAAATTTAGCCCAATGTAAACATTAGCAGAGTATTAAGGGTATTAATAGTCAAAATTATAGATTATGTCCAAGGTTCATAGTTCAAGATTCAAAATTAGCAAAACTTAGTACCCAATGTTCAAGGGGCAAAGCAGAAAGCTTTGTCACATTAAGGTGAAGGGCTGAAATTTCTAGGTGGGCAAACATGAGTTCATACAATGTGTTTTGTCACAGGTAATGTTCCAACATTTCACTGTTCTCAGACAGAGTCCTTACTTGGAAGTTCTCAGCCTGCAATGATACTCAATCAGCTCTGATTGAACTTGGGCATAATATACTTCTCCTCAAGACACATCTTTACGCTACCAGGTGCTTCTTCATCTCTTCTGGCTTTTTATTTAAGGACATGAAGGTAGCAATGCTGTCAATAGTTGGCGAGTTGGAATCAGAGCCCGCAGTGCAGCTGCAAAGTCAGAATCAGTGGCCGTGCCTCACCTATGTTGCGGTTAAGGACTGAGACATGTCTGCTTATTACCACATCTTGTTTTTCCCCTTCCTCCGTCAGTAGTGATTCCTACGTCAGAAGCATGAGATCTATCATGGGGTTTTTTTGAAGGCACCTATTGCTGGTTTGAGGCCTATATTCATTAACACTAGGGACTAGCTAGTTTGCCCAGTGTAAAAGACAGTAGAGCATGCATTTTGTCCTTGATGGAGAGAGCTGTATAGAATTGGGAGACAACGGACCTCAGTGCAGAGTTGGCAATGTGGATGAAATTTATTTTTATTTATTTTATTTTATTTATTTATTTTGTCAAGCATGTATAAAATAACAGATACTGTATAAGGATAATCACGATTATGAATACAGGAAATGAATACGAATAAATGGGGACACTAGGACAGGGACGGTAGGCACGTTGGTGCACTTATGCACACCCCTTACAGACCTCTTAGGAATGGGGTGAGGTCAACAGTAGACAGGCTTAGGTTAAAGTTATGGGGGTTTGCGGATGAAACCACAGAGTCAGGTAGTGCATTCCAGGCATTGACCACTCTGTTGCTGAAGTCGTATTTTCTGCAATCGAGTTTGGAAAGGTTTACCTTAAGTTTGTATCTATTGTGTGCTCGTGTATTGTTGCAATTGAAGCTGAAATAGTCATTGACAGGTAGGACATTGTAGCAAATAATTTTGTGTACTACGCTTAGGTCAGACCAAAGGCGGTGTAGTTCTAAGTTGTCTAAGCCCAACATTTCAAGCCTGGTGGCATAAGGTATTCTGTTGCAAGCAGAGGAGTAGAGGACTCTTCTTGTGAAATATCTCTGGATTCTCTCAATTGTATTAATGTCCGATATGCAGTGCGGGTTCCAGACAGATGAGCTGTATTCGAGAATTGATCTAGCAAATGTTTTGTATGCTCTAGTTAGCAGTACAATATTACCAGTGAAGAAGCTTCTCAAGATTAGGTTAACAAGTCTTAATGCCTTTTTGGCAATGTTGTTACAGTGCGATCTGCTACTTAGATCATTAGAGATGAGTACTCCAAGGTCCTTGACAGAGTGAGGGTTGTCTACAAGGTCATATCCGCCCAGCTTGTATTTTGTGTTCTGATTTTTTTTGCCAATGTGAAAGACAGAGCATTTGTTGGTTGAGATTTGGAGTTGCCAATTGTTTGACCATTCTGACACTTAGTCAAGGTCTTTTTGTAGGGCAGAAGTATTGTTGGTGGTGTTGAATAGTTTTACATCATCAGCGAATAGAACGCAGGACATTTTGCGATCATATTATATAATAATATAATAAATAAGGTAGCTCAGGCCAGGAATGCGGGAGGCTTAGGGCACCTGACTTCTGTGGGTTGATGTCTGTGGGAAAGGGTTGATACCTGTGCTGCTGGTTTGACCTGCATCCTAAGGCTGCTTTACCATCTTATGTTTGGAACTGTGTTCATTTTGTTACCACAGTGTGGATCCTGGAGTGGGGTATAATGGAAGGCCTGCCCAGGGTATGTTTGACCACATATCAAGCCTTATTGACTTTTTCCTCTTCCCTTGGAGATCACTGGTCTTTTATCTGGAGGAATTTTGTTCTGAGATTAGAAGTATTGTAAAATGGATTGGGAAAGGTTGAGTGTGATGCTATAGGTGTCTCCATGTGGGTAAAAGGAGGTGGAGAGGAATAGCAGCCCATAATTCACTTTTGGGAGAGACACTGCATTCTTAGGGGCCTGGTGGGAGCAGGCATAAAATTGGGGCTGCACTGAGAGGTGTGTGGATGTTTTAGTGATAGATTTTTGTTTGGAGAGGTACTGGCATGTAGAGTAGAATTACCCAATATATTAGAATGGTAAATTTAGGAAAAACTTAGTCTTTGCTGGAATAAGAAGCAGCATGTAATGTTCCAATTATTTTCAGAAGACTTTAGCACTTTCAAAGATGCATATGGAATTACAGCTCCAAGCAGTCCCACCCCCCACAAATCACCCCTCTAAAATTAGCAATAAAGCCACCAATTGTTGGCAGCATGGTGTTCCATTTTTTTCCCCTGACTAAAAAACACAAAAGAGGGATGCTAATTTTTTGGAAGGCTTCACACTATTTTGTACTTTGCATTTCCAAACCACCAGAAAGAAAAAATAAATAAAAGGATCAAATATTTCCAGTCTCTCTCCTGTGGAGGAATTGTGTCATTGGATATGCATATTGCAGCCCATGCAAGCCAATGAAGTCATTTAAGAATGCCCAACAGTTATTGTAAGCAGAATGGGACTTGCTGTCTCCGTTTCATTGAACCTTCTTTTTTCATAAGTGATTTATTAAATTATATTGAGACTAAGTATCTTGAATTAAGAAAAATCTATACCAAATTGTTCTTCAGATACTCTAGTTATTGTATGTCTGAGAAAACTTCTCTCCCCTCTTCATTTCAGAGACTTTGAGGTTTTGCTACACTGTTTCTTTAAAATTACCCTGTTTTCTTGATTTATTGCACTATATTTTTAATAACCAAATACCAAAGTCATCTGTGCTTGTGAGAAAGGGGCCTTATGTGTATGAGAGACAGAAACAGAGAGAAAGGTTTTTTTTTCAGGAGAGCTGAAAATGTTGAATTTTTTACTATTTTTCTGTATTCAGTATCATTTTTTGGAAAATGTAATGTATTTAGATACAACATTATAGAGTTTTTAAATTGATATGTTTATTAACATATGATGAGTTCTGCACTTGAACTCAGAGTCCTTAGCTCGCATCTGATAACAACCCACAGTGTAGCGAGTAGGTGCTATCAGTCCATAGACTTCATAACATATTATTCCATATGTCATTCTGTATAATACTTAGAAAAAGAGGAGAGCTGCAGCTGAATATTTTGCTTTGGATAGTAAATTAGTTGGTTTCGCTTGTGTTATTAATACTAGACCTCACTGCTACTCTTCACATGTATTGGCTTTCAATTTCCATTTCTATCCGGGGCAGCCAATTGCACAAATTCATCTAGTATACAACTTCTTCATTATTTATTATTACAATTATTATTTATGTAGTTCGCGTCTTGACAGCATTACTGAAGGCTAGCAGGTTAAGTGACAACCATATGTCAGGAAATTCATCCCATATTTCTTCCTTTATCCTCATTTTTGGAAATGTGGCTCAGGTAGCCTTATCAAGGTGAATGAATGAGATTGGCTCTCCCAGGTATCTTCATAAAGGCTTCAGCGTCCAAGGTTCTCTAACTTTTATACCAATAGTTGGTACCATTTGTTTTATAACTGACTCTAATCCTACCCTATCTCAAATAAAATGTTCTCTAAGAAACTTCTTTCTCCTTCACATTCAAGAATATTCTGTTTTACGGGCTTGAAGTTATAACTGTTGCTGCATAGGTCTTTCCTTGGTCCACTTATTCAGATTTGCCAGATGTTTCAGTGCCAACTGGCATTCTGCAGCAGAAAGAGAGAGAGACTCCTTCATAGTGAATTGGCAGACATTATTGTATTTCTAGACTATGAAAGAGAAAAGGAAATTCTGCCTCAGCAGGCCAAGTTAAGCTGCCATGATAGCAGAGACTGTGCCAAAGAAATATTAGCACACCCACCCACAGAGACATCCACCCACATGCATTTTTGTCCTGAGACATGGATAATACTGAAGGGATAGTGAATGGGTAGAAAAAACAAGGCACAAGTAACTTCAGGTAATTTCTGATTAATTAAAAAAACATGTCAGTGAGCTATATAGCTTGAACTATCTTATAAACTGTTCTTTTATTTTCATAGACCAGTTCCAACCAGTACATTTGGAAACAGGTATAAATATATTTTTCTAACTTGATTATAATCCAGGCTGCTTTGCCTCCACTTGTTTTTTCCATCACTGTACATGTACATGTGACTCTTGAGTGTAAATATTTTTGATGTTCTCCCAAGCACTTTCTAAGTGACAGGAAGTTCTGGGCAATTTTACATAGGGATTTTACTTTTATGGATGAAAGGACAATAAAGGATTATTGTTTCTTTTATAATATGTAATATACATATTATATGGGAAGGTATCAAGCAACAGGCAAATGCTTTGATTCTTCCAAGACTACATCAGTTCAAAGTAATGCACTGACTTTGAGCCCATGATTGTGTCTCCAATTAGCTTCCCAAATATAATTCCCACTAAACCGTTTTTGGCTTACCTGATCTGGATAAAATTATCTTTCTAAGTCCTCAAAGATCACAATTCTAATTGATAGCTGATTATCTCAAATGTGCTTTTTCAAAAGGCAACTGGACACTTCGCTCAATGGTGAAATCCAAATTTTTTTACTACCAGTTCTGTGAGCATGGCTTGGTGGGTGTGGAATGGGTTGGTGGGCATGACTTGGTGGGTGTGGCAGGGGAAGGATACTGCAAAATCTCCATTCCCACCCCACTCCAGGGGAAGGATATTGCAAAATACCCATTCCCTCCCCACTCCTGGGGAAAGGATATTGCAAAATACCCATTCCCACCCCACTCTGGGGCCAGTCAGAGGTGGTATTTGCCGGTTCCCTGAACTACTCAAAATTTCCGCTACCAGTTCTCCAGAACCTGTCAGAAACTGCTGGATTTCACCCCTTGATTTTGCTTCTCATCCAAGAAGCTTCATTCAGTTCTGATGAAGCTTCTGGGGATGAGAAGGGAAAGTTTTCTTCCTCAAAGAAAAACATAGTCCAGGTCTTTTTGTAAAAGCACCTTTGAGACAACCATGACCTGGATGTCTGAAAGACATTGATACTTGGCTAATTGATGTTTTGGATAAATTTTCTTAGAAGAACTGTTTTATTTATGTTATTGTGAAGCATACTCTTGTTATATAGAAATAATTAATTATTAAATTTAAACTTAAACTTTTGAAATGTTGTGTGGTGCATTATCCTAAATCATTATCTCTGAATGCAAAAGGAAGGGGGACATGAGCATAAAAATATGTGAAAAAAATACAAAGGAAATGTATTCCAATATTTTAATAAATACTTCTGGAAAACTTTGCTTTGAAAAAAGAGGGAAGGAAAAACTCAACCCTTTATACAAGTAAACAGTCAAAGAAAACACCATGCCATCTCAACCCAGGTAAGAAATTTATTTTAAAAATTCAGAATTATAACAATTGAGTTTATATTTTCTTGTTCATTATTATTGATTGGACTTTCTGGACAACTACTTAATAACTAATATAACTAATTAGGCAGCTATAGCCACTACTTTTTAAGGGACACAGTGGCTCTGTGGCTAAGACGCTGAGCTTGTCAATCAGAAGGTCGGCAGTTCAGCTGTTTGAATCCCTAGCACCGCATAGTGGAGTGAGCTCCTGTTACTTGTCCCAGCTTCTGCCAACCTAGCAGTTTGAAAGCACTTAAAAATGCAAGTAGAAAAATAGAGACCAGTGCTCCATGCGCCTTTGGCATTTAGCATGCCGGCCACATGATCACAGAGACATCTTCAGACAGCCCTGGCTCTTCGGCTTAGAAACAGAGATGAGCAGAGCCGGAAACGACTAGCACACATTTGTGGGGGAACCTTTACCTTAGCCACTACTTTTATAAGTAGTGGGATGAGAGAACAAGAGAAAATGTTGGGATGAGGGAACAAGAGGAAAAAAAAAACAATGGAAATAGGTTATTTTTAAAAAATAGCTACCATTGTCTCAGTTTGCTTCCTTTCAATTCTGTTAGCACATCATTGAGAGATCTACTGCTGCTCATTCTCTCCCAATCCTATAATATAACATTTTCTCTGTTATTGCTGAACTGATGGAGATCAGAATCATATGAACCAGTGGTGGGTTTCAAAAATTTTTACTACCGGTTCTGTACGTGTGGCTTGGTGAGCATGGCATGGCTTGGTGGGCGTGGCAGGGGAAGGATACTGTAAAATCTCCATTCCCAGCCCACTCCAGGGGAAGGTTACTGCAAAATCCCCATTTCCTCCCGATCAGCTGAGATTTGGGAGGCAGAGAATAGATGGGGGTGGGGCAAGTCAGAATTTTAACTACCAGTTCTCTGAACTACTCAAAATTTCCACTACCGGTTCTCCAGAACTGGTCAGAACCTGCTGAAACCCACCTCTGATGTGAACCAATAAAACAGTTTAATTAGATTAGATTTCAACAGTTCTAAATCAGAAATAAATAGATAAATAGAAACTGTGCGGGAAGAAGGAGAGCCCCCTGATTCAGTACCTGTTTGGATGAACCAACTGGCTGAGTCATCTGCTTCCTTGGTCAAGAACCTCGAACCTTTGCACTGGTAACATATTATCACAGATCACTCAGTCAGTGGTCTCACAGCCATCTTTTTAATCTTCCCAGCAGCTGCTAAGGACACTGGGAGGATTTCACTTTTCAGTTCCCTCCCCCACCCTCTGAGGAAAATTCCTTAAAAACCCACAACAACAGTGGCACAATTAGTGTTGATGCTACTTTGACAGTTTAAGGGAGACTTATCCATCCCCTCCCTCCACCCTTTTTCCACACTTCCCATGTGGTTGTGGGGACATGAAAAGGACAGTTAAACCTCTGCTAAGTAGTTTGCATAACACAGTTGATTGGCAGGAGTTAGTTTAGCACCAAACAAACCTGTTTGGGGTTAAAATTAACCTTTTTTTAATCAATTATCTGGGTTAGGGTATTTGTATAACACATTCATTTCCCTATTTCTTCATTCAAGCAAAGCTGTTATTGAATCTCATAACCTCCCAACTGTTTTCTGTGTTTTTAGAAATCTCCCAGAGTTTTAAACCTCAGTTATATTGCACTCCTATTTTATAGAGCTCATGAGCTTTGATAGAATAGAATATTCTTTATGGGTTACATAATATATATGCCATCTTGCTAAGAAAATTGCAGTGACTAGTCCAGGCAATTGCCAGGACTCAAGACTGAACTGAAGGCACAAAATAAATAAATATAGCCACTGCCAATATATCCTTTCACTGAAATGTTATTTCAGTAAGATGTATTTGCCCTCCTGTAACAAACATCAACTGTCAGTCTTGAAAAAGTGGACAGAGTTAGTGCTGCCACTTGCATCTTGAATCCTTGTCCTTGGTTTCAGGGGACAGATTTTTCTTTGAGTGAGGAATTGGTTTCACCGACTTTGAAGGATATGGTGTGGCATCCTTTCATGAGCTAACCACCTGTGGACCCAGCAGGAGATAATTTTTAATTAGTGTTCAAATTCCCTTTTTTTATTTATTTTATTTTATTTTAAATTTCTATACCGCACTTCTCCCTGAGGACTCAGGGCAGTGTACAGCCAAAATTAAAAAACATGCGGTACAAATATTAAAAACAATTAAAAGATATATAAATTTGGCCCAATTAAAACTCACTACCAATTAAAACATTTAAAAATTTCTTCTTAAGCCAGCCAGAAAGTGGTAGAGGCAGTTGTAGAATTCAATTTTTTTTACTACCGATTCTGTGGGCTTGGCTTGGTGAGCGTGGCAGGGGGAGGATACTGCAAAATCTCCATTCTCACCCCACTCCAGGGGAAGGATACTGCAAAATCCCCATTCCCTCCCCACTCAAGGGGAAGGATACTGCAAAATGTCCATTCCTACCCCACTCCAGGGGAAGGATATTGCAAAATCTCCATTCCTACCCTACTCAGGGGCCAGCCAGAGGTGGTATTTGCTGGTTCTCTGAACTACTCAAAATTTCCACTACCGATTCTCCAGAACCTGTCAGAACCTGCTGAATAGCACTCCTGGGTAGAGGAAGTAGTAGGGCTGTAACTATAGAAGGCCCTGGATAAAGAGGATTTGGACCCTTTACTGCCAAAGTTCAGGCCTGGTTAGAGTACTAAGATTACATCATATTTGTTAATGTCTTCTGTCTGAATCAGGAAAGGGATATGGCAACTTGTCTAAACTGTGTTCAGTACCATAGTTTGTAGTATCTGAAGTGGTTCGGGAATAACGAGAAGCACAAGCAAGCAAGTGACAACAGCTCTTTAATATACAGTGAGACTTCAGCGAAAACTCAAGGGCTGCAGCCCTCCTTATATACAATCCTGGAGGGACTGTCAGCCAATCAGAAACTCATGCAGGTTTGAAACTCCCGCTCAAAAGTATCAATACATAACACCCCTACCTTCCCAGAAAGCACTAACATTCAGAAATTTACATATGTACACACAAAATCTCGCAGGTGCCTAGGACGAGTTCTCGCTCTAGTTGACCTGCGCAGTTCAGTGTCTGGAGGGGCGTCGAGCTGGTCGGAGGGACTCTCAGTCTCTCCCGGCTCCACCAATGGAACCTCCTGGATTTTGTCCGGGGCGTGGTTATCCCCGGCTGGGAGTGGTGACTCGCTGGGGCAGCGCTGGAACCAGGGTTTGTCAGTTAAGTATTCTCGCGGGCTTGAGTTAGCTGTTTTGGGAAAGTCGTTGTAGTTAGGTTCGGAGATGTCCAAATTAATATTTGCTTCACCGACTACCCTTTTTCTAAGCTGGTCTATGTGGCGCTTCCAGAGTCTGTCCACCCCTACGTCTACCGTATATGATTTTGGGCCAGTTACGCCCACTACAGTTCCTGCAACCCATAGAGGACCGCTGGCATAATTTCGAGCGAACACCGGGGATCCAACCTGAAACTGTCTTAGGCCGCAGGTTTCTCCCTTGAAGTTCTCATGCGAGTAGTTAGGGTGAAGCCTGTCTAACACGCACCGAAGCTTCCTGCCCATGAGGAGCTCTGCTGGGCTTCTCCCTGTTGCTGTGCATGGTGTGGCATGCTGGACTGCTAGGAACTGATCTATCCTGGCCTGCCAGTCCCCGTTGTCTAATCTGGACAGTGCTTCTTTGGCTGTCTGAACAAAACGTTCAGGCAATCCGTTAGAAACCGGGTGGAACGGAGCTGACAGGGCATGGCGGATGCCCAGTCCGGCCAGGTAGCCCTCGAAAAGGGTTGCCGTGAATTGCGGGCCATTATCGGATACTAGGGTATCCGGTAGGCCGTGTGTGGCAAATAGCTTGCGAAGGGCCTTGATGACTGCCTCGGCTGTGGTAGATGGCATCAGAATTATTTCGAGCCATTTTGAAAAGGCGTTGACTACGATTAGGAATGTTTGCCCATGGAAAGGGCCGGCAAAGTCAATGTGGATCCTCCCCCATGGGCCTTTTGGTTTCTCCCACTCTCGGACGGGCGCTACTGGGGGATCGGGGCGAGACTCCTGGCAGGGCCTGCACTTCCCCACCCACTCGGAGATGACTTGGTCCATGTTGGGCCACCAGACATAACTGCGGGCTAAGCTTTTCATTCTAACAATGCCCGGATGCCCTTCGTGCAGCAGCTCTAAAACTCTGTTACGAAGCTTCGAAGGGATTACCACCCTGTCACCCCACAGCAAGCAACCCCCCTGCATAAACAGTTCGTTGCATTTGTTAGCAAAACCTTGGTACTCTCCCCCATCCACCTTGACCGGCCACCCCGTCAGCACCCAACCCATAACAGTACGGATGATTGGGTCTCTAGCCGAGGCTTTTGCCACCTCGCTAGAGGAGATAGGGCCCAAAGTCAAAGTGTCCAACAATAGAACGGAGGCTTCCGGCGTTGGGTTGTCAAGTAGGTCGGGCAGGAGGCAGCAGCTAAGTGCATCCGCGTGACCCAGGGTTCGGCCGGGTCGATGGACGAGCTGGTACAAGTAGGCCGACAAAAAAATGGCCCAACTGGTCAGACAGGGGGAAAGGGCAGCGGGGGTTGGCCTATCGCCTGCCAGCAGTCCTAGCAAGGGCCTATGATCAGTCACAAGTTCGAATTTTCGGCCATAGAGGTATTCGTGGAACTTTTTAACCCCCGCAATCACAGCCAGAGCCTCTCTGTCCAGCTGACTATAGTTCCGCTCTGCGCTGGACAGGGTGCGAGAGTAGAACGCAATAGGCGCCTCTAGGCCGTTCGGCAGTCTATGGCCTAGGACGGCACCAACTCCTACGGGGGAGGCGTCGCAAACCAAAACAAGCGGCAGCGCTGTGTTGTACTGAATCAGGAAGCTGTCCTCAGATAGGAGTCTCTTCACTGCTTCAAAAGCGGCTGCCTGTGGTTTCCCCCAGACCCATGGTACATTCTTCCCTAGGAGTTTGTGCAGGGGCTCCAGCAAGCGTCAAATCAGGCTTGGCCAGCAGGCGCCGTTGCAGCCTAATGTCCCGAACACCACAGATGAGTTGCTCGAGCAACGCATCGTCCAAGTCTCTATAGTCGCAATGAGTTGCGGCTTTTCTCAGGCTGGCCATATACGCGCTGACCGGTTCTCCCTCTCGTTGGACGCGCTGTCTGAGTTGGTATCGTTGCACGAACTTGGAGGGCACGGGAGCGTAGTGAGCCCGGAGAGTTGCCATCAGGGTGTCCCAGGAGACGGTTTGAACCGGCGTTGGCTCGCACAGTGACTCGGCCATCTCAAACACGTCCGGTCCGCAGTGGCTAAGGAAGAGGGCTCTCTTTCGATTAGCGGAGAGGCCCTGCATGTCGCTGGCTTCGAACGAGCATTCGAATCGGGTTAAGTACGAGACCCATTTTTCGCGGGTCGGATCAAAAGGCTTGGGCGGAACGTAGGCAGACATGTTCGTATGCCTCCTGTGGTTCGCCTCGTCGCCTAGCTGAAGCTCGTGGTCTCACTGGTCGGCTTCTTGTAGCCTCTATCCCATCCTCATCGCCAATGAAGTGGTTCGGGAATAACGAGAGGCACAAGCAAGCAAGTGACAACAGCTCTTTAATATATAGTGAGACTTCAGCGAAAACTCAAGGGCTGCAGCCCTCCTTATATACAATCCTGGAGGGACTGTCAGCCAATCAGAAACTCATGCAGGTTTGAAACTCCCGCTCAAAAGTATCAATACATAACAGTATCCTTCTAGATTATCCTTGACTGATTGAAGTAGAAGATAAAATATTACAGTGGTTCTCCTTTATTTTGGATTAGCTGGGGCACAGGAGGTGATATTGCTGTAACTTCATACAATATATTAAGCCATAAACTATAAAAACTGGGTTTTAAAATAACATATAGAGCCAAAACCAATCAAACTATATTATGGTTTTGAATAATGTATCAAGTAAGTCTCTATATAACTTTGAGTTTCACTGCAATTTTTGGGTTTGGTCTAATAGCATACTAAACTAGGCTTGTTCAATATACTATATTTTTCATAAAATGACTTAATGTGATATGTGAACCCAACCATTTACCATACAACGAAACAGGTTTGTAATTGAGATCTTGAAGCTGACTGGCTTTAGCATGGCATGCTAGCAGCCTGTCATTGTTCTGTCTGTTCATTTTTAATTCTGTGTGTTTGGTTCTGGGGGAAGGTTGCATTCCTGTGGAGGCTGTTAAGACACCAACAATTTTAAATTTGCAAAATGACTTAAAACAGTGGAACTTAGGCAGACATATTTGAATATAGGATAGCAACCCATGACTTTGGTTGGGTTCAGATAGCTTTCTGAAAGGGGAACGTACCCAAATTCAACTTTTACAGCATTTTTATGTTATCTATTAGCCTTTCTCCTGGCCCATGGTTTTCCCTTGGAGAGATTTTTGCCAGTTTCTTGCATCAATGTGCTCAGCTTGACTTTCCCATTTTAATGGGAAACAAGGAAAGATAAAGCAATTGTCCTTTCTCCACCCACATAGATCTTTAATACATTAGTTTGTTGATGAAGCACTCATGTTCTCATGTTTGCAGCTAACCTTCTTTGGCTTCTCACTACTTCTGTAGGTTTAGTGCCATGAAACTACAGAAATATTTCTAAATGCAGCTGTACTCTACTATCAAACCATTTTTTGGAAGCCACTCAGGTGAGGCACGTTTGCTGCTACATCACTATGGAACTTTTTTAAAAAAATGCAGTCCAGCCTTAACAGCTTCTGGAAGTGTTACTCATCTCAGTCTAAGAACTCAGAATGTATGGAGGCTTTAATATGCGTAAGGCTACTCAGATATACCATATTTTTAAGAGTATGATGCACCTTTTCCCCCAAAAAAGAGGGTGAAAATCTAAATGTGTTTTATACTTTTTTTTAAAAAAAATTTTTTGATTTATATGCCGTCCTTCTCCGGAGACTCAGGGCGGCTTACAATGCGTTAAGCAATAGCCTTCATTCTTTTGTATATTTTATACAAAGTCAGCTTATTGCCCCCACAAACTGGGTCCTCATTTCACCTACCTTAGAAAGGATGGAAGGCTGAGTCAACCTTGAGCCTTGGAGAGATTCGAACCAGCAGAAATTGCAGGCAGCTGTGTTAATAACAGGGTGCACCAAACCACTGTACTATCAAGGCTCTACTCTGAATGTAGCCCCGCCCAGCCTCACAAACAGAGATTTCAGAGGCTGAAAGAAGCCTCTGAAAAAAGGCTTTTATCTAAAATAATATGCAAGCAACAAAAGAAGAATCAGTAGAGGTTCTAACCAAACTATGTTAACAAATCTGGAGAATGACACAATAACCAACAGATCAGAAGAGGTTAAACTACATACCAATACCAAAGAAAGGAGATTGAACAGAGTACAGATAGTCCTTCAGAATAAAAGCCTCTGAAAGAAGCTTCAGAAAAAAAGCCTTTTTTTTTCTGAAGCTCTGTTTCTGAGGCTGTCAGAGGCAGAAAAAAAAGCAAGGCACAGAGCTCACAACCAAGGAACCTGTTGCTAAACTTCACCTCTGAGAACAGCTGATTGGGGGTACTTTTCGGAGTATAAGACGCAGCAGAGTATAAGACGCACCTTAGTTTTGGGGGATGAAAATAAGAAAAAAAGGTGCATCTTATACTCCGCTGTGTCTTATACTCCGAAAAATACGGTAGTTAATATGGTGGCATATGACATACAGCTATACAGATAGTCCCTGACTTACGATCACAATTGAACCTGTATTTTTATTAAAGTTTCTGAACTTGGTTCTAAATCAAGATCTTTAAGTCCTGAAATAGTTTTCTGGCCACATCTGGAAACTATCAGTTTTAGAAAACTATATTAGTCTTTACTTACTGATTATTGTTTATACCCAGTGTAACCTTTCTCCTATCTTAAAATCCTTTTTAGTCAGAGAGAATCCAGAACATTTTTAAAATGCTGAACTTTGTCCAGAGAGATAAAACCATGTGACAGTAAAGATAAATGAGAATTTATGCTTCCTCTTTTCCACCTGTTTTGAGTAATTCTCTCCCCTCCAATGTGTCCTCCCTTTCCTGTCCTCAATTTCAGTTCTTGGAAATAAATGGCTCCATGCAATATTATTGGCTGCTTTCCAGAAGCTTATGAGCTCTGTCTGGGCCCCTGGCATTAACTGAAATTTGAGTTCCATAGGGCACTGAAATCATGGATATCAAGGCTATAAAAACATTGGAAAGAGGGTTGTAAATTCTTCAGAATTCCCACCAAGAGTGTTAAAGATTTCTTTCTTTTCCCCAAGCGCCATGAAAGAGGCTCTGCAATAAATTTGGGAACTGCAGATGTCATTAATATATCTGAGCATTTGGTTTTTTGGCACAGCAAATATTATGTGCCTTAAAATGTTAATTCATAGTCTTATTCTTGAACAGGTTTCAACATTGCTTTGATGGATCTTTCCCCCAATGTACATGTTTACATAACCACACATTTCTTACAATCTTAACACACACAGTATAATTAGATGCAGTGTAATGTTTTACAAAGGTATCCTAATATAATAAAAGGTAAGCAATGTAGATAATGTAGATAAATTTTAAAAAATCTTAACAATCTATAGTAGTGACGGCTAACTTTTTCCGGACCAAGTGTCCAAAGCATGTGACCGTGCTTGAATGCATGCGTGTGCACTCAAACCCCCAAAATGCAATGTGTGAGCATCCCCCGCACATGCACTCCTGCATGCGCCCTGGCCCCTGCGCATGCATGCGGCCTGCCCACATGTGTCCCATCCCATGTACATGCATGGCAGAGACCCAAAGGCCAAGTGGCCGCCGGGAGGCACATGCGCATGCGCAGCGGAGCTGAACTGGGGCGACGGGTCACGTGCCATCAGAAAGGGCGCTGTGTGCCACCTCTGGCATGTGCCAAAGGTTTGCCATCCCAGATCTATAGGATTACACTCATCTGCACAATTATCCAGACCCCCTGGGTAGATTAATACTTCTGTAGAAACAAAACATAAGAATGATTTGTAAAAATAAGGCAATTTATATTTTAATAAATCAGGTTCCTTTGGAAAAAAACTGCATAAATTTATTTCAATATAAAAACAATAAATTCCTCAATGCAATATGCTAAAATAAGATATTCAGCTTCAGAAACCCAGCAATAATCTTAACCATAGTAATATTATGACATTTACATTCCACAATTTCCCCAAAGATTTCAGATCACTATATGAGGTTCTTATTCAATCCATTGTCTTTTTTAATCTATAGGAGGTAAATTAAAACATGGCATAGGTGACGTTCAATTCCATTAGTACCATGACTGCATGGGATCTGAATTCTAAGAACTATATTTAGCCCTCTGTGCATTTTAACTTTTCTTCAGTCGAGTACTGTACATTTTCTTTATGCATTCCTTTTTTTTACATGATAATCTTTGACACTATTTAAGAGAAAACATATTAATGGTTGGTGTAATTGTACCTCAGATAAGTTTAATGGTTAATAATAATCATCTGCCCCATCCTAGACTGGAAATTTAGAGGCGTGCATAAAGGTCTCCTAATGGTTATAAAACTATAATGAATATCTTAATTAAAACAATAGTAGCCTTCATAGCTGTTCTGTTTCAGTTAAAGTTTATCTGCTTTGGTGACCTGCCTTGCTTTACCCAATTTATCCAGAACAAAGAATAATCATATATCAGCAGAAAGTTCCTTTTCTCCTTTCCTTCTCAATTTATCTCTCTCCCTGTACCTCCCTCTCCTCCCCATAAAGCATGCATCTCAATTACACTGTTCCCAGAGTAATTTCTTCATTTTGTCTCAATCTAGCAGCAAAATCAGGCACGGCATATCTCTAAACTTGAGGGCAGGAAGAGTTTTTCTGATTTGGACCAGAAGAACGAGAAAGGACATAGCCTTTCTCTTGCATCATATCCTCCTCTCCCCTTGACAGTTTTTAGAAGAGAATTATCCGTAAAACCAGGCTCTCTGGCTTCAGCAAACTCCCTGCACATGTCAACAAGAAATAGTATCGTGGAGTTTGCAAGGATCTTTTGTTCTCACTTTCCTTTTGTTTCCTAAACTCCAAAGCTCCCTTCACAAATGGTTCTCAGTAGTATTCCATTGGCCAACTCATAGCAATGAAAAAGTGCAGTCTAAACTTACTTTCACTTAACAAAGTTAGTTGCTTCTTTCTTTGTTTGTTTTTGAAAACTGGCATTTCATGTGATCTTTCCAACCATTTCAGAATCAGGAAAGAGTCTTACAAAATACAAGTGTTTTATTTAAACTCAGTTGTTTCTACCATTTGCCTCTAAGGCTGTATAAAAAGACTTGTCATGCCATGAAAATCTAAATGTTTCTGGATCACAATCCAATTAATATTGGCAATTTACCTTAAACACCATATACCATATGGTCTAAACCAGGGGTGTCAAATACGATTTCATTGAGGGCAGCATCAGGTTATGTTTGACCTCAGGGGGCCGGAGTGGGCATGGCTGGGGTGGGTGTGGCCAGCTCAACGTCACTCGTGTCAGGATCGCCTGTGGCGGCCCAAGCACTCTGCCAGAGAAAACAGGCTCCCAAGCTCTGTTTTTGCCTGTGACAGCCGCCTGCAACCATCTGCCAGTGAAAACAGAGCTTGGGAGGGATGCACTGGCAGAGGCACCGCAGGCCAGTCCTTCACTGTTTCCAGGGCATCCCCACGGGCCAGATCTAAACACCCCACACCCCACAGGCCAGATCTAAGCAACCTGTTAGATTCCACTAACTTCACACATGAGGCGAGAGAAGTAAGCAAGAGAACTGTTTATTATTAACAACTTGAACCAACCAAACAGAGAACACTTTGTCAGGGGCTGACAGCTCTTTTATATGCGAGCCGTCGGTCCTATAACCAATCAGATAACTCTAAACTCTCGCGTTATTGTCAGCCCCGCCCCTTAACCAATCACCAGGCAACGTCCCCGTTGCCGGGTCGCCGCTGAGACACAGCACTCCATCACCCCCGGATGGAACATACGTAATCTTTAAGATATTCCAGGCGCCTGCGTACTCTAGAAGAACGCTGGAGCACGGGAGCGGCTTCCGTCCCCGATGGTTCGGGCCCAGAAGGTGGCACTGTTGGTACTGCATTCTGGCTGTCTGCGGAACTGGCTGACTCAGGTGAGTGCTGAAACGGTGGGTGGTTGGGTGGAGCAGGGTTCTGTGAGTTGCTCAAGTGCAGAAAGGGTGGGTGGTTGGGTGGGGCAGGGATCTGTGAGTTGCTCAGTGAAAACGGGTCGAGAGCGGGGCTGTGTGGTGGTGCCGGCTGCTGGACACCCTCATTCGATACCCATGGGTGGGTCTTGCGTCGTCGTCTCAGTTGGTCCACATGCCAGCGACACGAGCGGCCGTCAGTCAGTATAATCCTGTAAGAACAGGGGCCGGTTATTTCAGTCACTCGTCCCGGCAGCCACCGTGGTTCGCCCCCAAAGTTTTTTGCAAATACAAGGTCCCCTCCTTAAATGCCCTGATGCTTGCACTGGCGCCTAGATACCATTCAGGAGCATAGATGGGGTGTAAACGATCTAGTACTGTTCTCAGCCGACGACTCATTAATACTTCCGCAGGGGTTCTGTGGGTGAGTGGGCACGGTGTCGTATGTTGTGTGGACAAATGGATGGCTATCTTCTCGTCCCAGTCCCCAGGGGACAAACGGACCAACGCGTCCTTAGCGGATTGCACGGCCCGTTCAGCCAATCCATTTCCAGCCGGGTGGTAAGGGGCAACAGGTGCGTGGCGGATTCCCAAACTAGCAAGGAAAACCTGAAATGTAGCGGAGGTGAACTGCGGCCCATTGTCGGACACCACCACGTCTGGAATGCCGTGAGTGGCAAACAGCCGATGTAGGACCCAGACCGTGGCCTCAGAGGTGGTGGAGGGCATGAGTTCCAACTCTACCCACTTGGATAGGGCATCAACTACAATCAAAAAGGACTGACCCCTGTAGGGACCAGCAAAATCAATGTGCAGTCTAGACCAGGGTCCCCTGGGTATTTCCCACTCCTGGGGAGGGGCGGATGGTGCTGCTGGTCTGGACAGCTGACAACTGCGGCATCCTGCCACCCACTCGGTGATCTCCCGGTCAAGTGAGGGGCACCACACATAACTCCGCCCCACTTCTTTCATGTGCACCACGCCGGGATGACCCATGTGCAGACTAGCCAGGACTTCGGTCCTGAGGGATGGAGGTACCACGACACGATTACCCCATAAGAGACAACCCAGGTGGACAGACAGCTCGTGTTGCCAGGCTTGGTACGGGGCGAACTGGATAGGAACTTGCCCCAAAGGCCACCCCTTACTGACCCAGTGGAGGACCTTGGACAGGACCTGGTCGTGCAGAGAGTGAGCCGCTATGTCAGTGGCAGTCACAGGGAGAGACAATTCGTCCACGAAGAGGACTGGCAGGGCCAGTGCGGGATCAACTACAGGTGATGGTAACGGGCAACGGCTTAAGGCATCTGCATGGGGAATAAGTTTACCTGGGCGGTGGACTAACGTATAGTTATAGGCTGCTAGGAAGGTAGCCCACTGGGACATACGAGGGGACAGGATATTTGGCGTTTGACGGCGACCATCCAAAAGGCCCAGAAAGGGTTTATGGTTTGTGATTAACTCAAACGCCCTGCCGTACAAATACTTGTAGAAACGCTTAATAGAGGCTACGGCCGCTAACGCCTCTCGATCAAGCTGACAGTAATTACGTTCTGTGGAGGACAACGTCCTCGAATAGAACGCTATTGGAGCCTCTAACCCATTGGGAAAACGATGGCTCAACACGGCTCCTATGCCGTATGGGGAGGCATCCGCAGTTAAGACCAGGGGTAGAACTGAACTATACTGCACTAGCACAGCTGATGATGACAATAGGTTCTTAACTGCTTGAAAAGCGCAGTCGTGCACCTTTGTCCAAACCCAGGAAACGTCTTTTGATAGCAGCCGATGCAAGGGCTCGGCTACGGTAGCCTTGTGGGGTAAAAATACATTATAAAAATTCAACAGCCCCAAAAAGGATTGTAGCTCAGCACGACAGGAGGGTACAGGCGCCTGTTTAATTGCCGCGACTTTGGCGGGAGTGGGGCGGATTCCTTTAGCATCAACCAAATAGCCCAGGAATTCAATTTGTGGAACGCCAATTTTGCATTTCTTTTTGTTTAATTTGAGGCCAGATTTTCGGAAACGGAGGAGAACTGCTCTTACGCGGTCGACAAGCTCGCTCCGACAAGAGGCGGAAACGAGTACGTCGTCAAAATAAGGCACCACTCCTGGCAACCCCTGGAGTAACCGCTCCATTAAATTTTGGAATAAGCCTGGAGCTATGCTCACTCCGAACTGCAGGCGCCGGCATTTAAATGCTCCCCAGTGGGTTACTATGGTTTGAGCCTCTGCAGAGGCATCATCCACCGGGAGCAGCTGGTACGTCTGGGCCAAATCCAATTTGGCAAAAATGGACCCCGGACCCAGGGAATGGAGCAAGTGTTGTACTACAGGGATAGGGTAGGGATTGGCCTGCAACGCCTTATTTAGCGTACATTTAAAATCTCCACAAATTCTGATAGATCCATCGGGTTTTATAGGAACTACAATGGGGGTCTCCCACCAGGAGTGATCGGTAGGTTCTAACACCCCCTGGGAGATGAGTTTATCTAACTCCGCATCCACCTTTGGTCTAAGGGCGAATGGGACCCTGCGTGGTTTGAGACTAATTGGGGCGACCAGGGCATCTAAGTTGAGTGAAATAGGCGACCCCACGTATTGGCCCAGGGAACCATTGAAAATGTCAGAGAACTCATTGAAAAGGTCATCCGAATTGCTCACACACATGGAGTGAATCCCAGATATTCCCAACCCCAGTGAACGAAACTAATCCATTCCCAGTAAACTGGGAAGGAAACCTTTTACGATAATTAAAGGCAGGTGCCCCACAAACCCTTCAGTCTCAATTAGGAATTGACCCTGTCCCAATATTGGGATGACATTACCCTGGTAGTCCCTCAGCTTAACCGGGCAGGGTTTTAACTGCCCCTTTTGAAATTTGGGTAGTAGTCCCTTTAACACCCCCTAAGATAAAATGGACTTCGCTGATCCTGTGTCCACCTCCATCGGGCAGGAAACGCCCTCGATCTTTACAGTCATGGATACTTTTGCGTTTCTGGATGGCCTGGAATGAGCAGTCACCTCAGTGATACAGTAGTCTTGTGAGACGGAGAAACACTCCTCCTTCGCTGGGAGATGTGGCTTTGGCAATGCAGGGGTTTTCGGTGCAGACCGGCAGGCTCTTGCGATGTGTCCCAACTTTCCGCAACGTCGGCAATTCGCTGATCTAAAATGACAGGTTGACCTCGGGTGCTCCTCCCCACAACTGAGGCAGATGGTTTGAGGCTTTTTAAATGATCGCTGCCCTTTGTTCCTGGTCTTTGATGCCTGTAACTGGCTAATCTCTGCCTCCTCATCCAAGGTTTCGTCAGAGGCGATGTCTTGAGAATTCACTGTGGTTGTGGCCATACGGGAGGGTGGGTAGGACTTCCTTATCTCTGCTGTAGACTTCTCAGACATCTCTGCAGCCTGAGCCTCCTCGACCGCAGTTTGTAGGTCTAGGTTCTTTTTGGCTAACAGGCGCCGCTGCAATCTGATATCTTTGACCCCACACACTAGCTGTTCCACTAGTGCGTCATCCAGTTCCCTATATTCGCAATCGAGGGCAGCTGTTCTTAAACGAGCCACGTAATGAGTAATCGACTCCCCCTCTTCTTGGATGACTTGCCGGAGCTTAAAACGACGGGCAATTCGAGATGGGGCGGGGGAGTAATGTTCCTTAAGTCTTTGCCTCAGGCTGTCCCAGGAAGCTGTGTGAATGGGGTCAGGTGCGAATAAAGCCCGAGCAGTTGCAAAGACTTCGGGCCCACAGGAGTTTAAAAAGTGTGCCCTTTTTTTACTGCTGGAAAGGTCTGTGAATTCATTAGCTTCCAAAAAACATTCAAACCTTTCCATATATGCCTCCCACACCTCCGTGGTAGCGTCAAAAAGGGCGAACGTCGGCGGCGCCATCCCTTCTCTCTTCCTCTCGCTCTGCCACTATGAGTTAGAAGCGGGGGGGCGGGGATCTTATCCCACCCTCGTCGCCAGTGTTAGATTCCACTAACTTCACACATGAGGCGAGAGAAGTAAGCAAGAGAACAACTTGAACCAACCAAACAGAGAACACTTTGTCAGGGGCTGACAGCTCTTTTATATGCGAGCCGTCGGTCCTATAACCAATCAGATAACTCTAAACTCCCGCGTTATTGTCAGCCCCGCCCCTTAACCAATCACCAGGCAACGTCCCTGTTGCTGGGTCGCTGCCGAGACACAGCACAACCCACGGGCTGGATCCGGCCCCTGGGCCTTGAGTTTGACACCCCTGGTCTAAACCATGAAGAAAGAGGAAAGTGCAATGTCTAGCGCACTGTTTCTCAATTTTGACAACTTTAAGATTTGGGAGTTCAATTCCCAGAATTCCCCAGCCAGCACAGGGAGTTCAATTCTGCATGTGATAAACTTGCAAAGGTTGAAAAATGCTGGTCTAGTAGCTAGACCCAAACATCACAGAGTAGAGTAGTCCTGCAAAAATAGAGTCCTTCCAAACACTTTAGCTCTGTCCCTTTAAAAAAAAACATTTTCAAAATCCCTTATGGTATGCAGGGGTAAGATGATATCTGGGCAGGAGGAGAGTGAGGTTGGATATGCCTTGTCCCACTCATCCGGCGTAGCTCCCTCCTTATGCTACTGCAAATTTCAAAGAATTTTTGTCCTTAAAATGGATAACCACCAATTTAGAAAGTGAGATCACTGGCGAGATAGTTGAGTTACCTTCCACTAATACACTAATACACACAATCAACACAGACCTTGTTAATCCTCTACCGATAGATTATCAGAAAATATTTCAAGAATAACACAATTCCTTGTTAATGAGTGCTGCAAATTTGTGAGCCCACAAAAATATGAATGACCAACAGACAGGCAGCAAAAAGTATAAAAATTCTCTGCCAATGGTACAGAGCTTTGTAATCCAAATGTAGCATTCCAACTTTATATAGTAGTGAACTTATTTCCTAACTAATAATCAGTTTCTGCAATTTGTGTATCTAAATTGCTCTTTCTAAATCGTCTACAACGTTCTGCCTAAATTATTATATCTTCCCTTTCATAACATTAAAAAAAATAAAGCTCCTATAACTTATATAGCTTCAAATCCCCCTAACTAACTGACTAAGAGCCTGAGTGGTGCAGCAGACTAATGCTACTGTTTAAGGTAGTATTTAGCTTCCAGCTGCCTGCAATTACTGCGAGTTCAATTCTCACCAGGCTCAAGGTTGACTAGCCTTCCATTCTTTCTAAGGTAGGTAAAATGAGGACCCGGTTTGTGGGGGCAATAAGCTGACTTTGTATAAAATATATACAAAAGTATGAAGGCTATTGCTTAACGCATTGTAAACTGCTCTGAGTCTCCAGAGAAGGGCAGCATATAAATCAAAATTAAAAAAAAAAAAAACTTTAGACATAGATCCACTTACATTGGTCCAATTGGAAATATTTCCAAATGTTCTCCTAGGCACCCCCAATTTATAAGAATTTCTGTTCATGAATATAATCTCAACTATGTTCTAGAGAATAAAGATGTCAGCAAATATCTGAAGCCTGCATTCTCACTTTGAGGCAATTTTGGCCATCTTTATCCCACCTCTACTCTTAAACTGGCAGTAAAATCATATAGGTGAATCATATAGCAATATAGGGGAAGTGTCTACAGAGAAGGTAAGCGACTTGGAAATTTCTTACATGTTGTATAGTATATGCATTATATTCTAGAGCAGGGCTGTCAAAGTCGCAGCCCGCGGGTCGGATGTGTCATGCACTGGCCACACCCACACCCGGTTTAGTGAAGGGGAAAAAAGTCCCGATACCTCACATGACATGGCCATGATGACACGAGTTTGACACTCCTGTTCTAAAATTATGCATGAATTGTTTTAAAAAGGAATGAATAAGGATACAAACCTGAAGATACATGTATAGCGGCGGTGGGTTTCTACCGGTTCACCCAGTTCGGGAGAACCGGTAGTGGCGGTGGCGGGAGGCTCCACCCATCCGCCTGGACGTCATCACGGACGCTCTGCGCATGCGCAGAAGTGCCATGTGCGAGTGAAGCAAGTGCGCGCACACACACTCACAATTCCGAACTGGTAGCGAAGGTAAGTGGAACCCACTATTGATGTATAGCCTGAATGTCTTAGACTTCAGCCTGAATCCTTGTTACCAACTTCTAATTAGGCATATTATTGTTATGACACTTCTTGACTGCATGATTGGAAAATAATACCATGTTTCCCCGAAAATAAGACCCTGTTTTATATTTTTTTTGAACCCTGAAATAAGCGCTTGGCCTTATTGTCATGCGCTCAATAGCCCGATTGTTATCCCACTTATTATCAGGGGATGTCTTATTTTGGGGGAAATAGGGTAGGTACTGGTAACTTGGTTTCTCTTAAAATAACTTGAGTTATCATAGTATTAATAGGGGCTGAAGGAGAGGCTATTTGTGTATGCGTATTCAAAGTACACGGACAGAAACTGATGCTCATAACAATGTACTCCTTTAAATCCTAATATTCAGGTACACATAGCACTAGGTTCCTGCACTGCTCATATCTAAAATCTTATATTTCATTCTGGTCTCTTATCCACATGTACTGCTGCATAGCCATAATGGCAATGAACTAAACACCATATGGAAATGACAGGTCTAATATGATGAACGTTTATGAGAATTACCCAGTGTTGGGATTCAGCCAGTTCGTATCACTTTGGGAGAACCGTTTGTTAACTTTCTGAGCAGTTTGGTGAACTGGTTGTTGGAAGAAAACATTAGGGCAGAGAACTGGTTGTTAAATTATTTGATTCCCACCACTAGAATTACTCTAATACTCTAATCACTAAGACACCACTATTTCCATGAAGATGGGTTTCTGTTCACATAGCCTGATACACACATACACACAAACCACAGAGGTTAATGACTTATGGCCACTTCTGACCTTGGGTTGACTCTGAAAAAGTAGCCCAGATGTGAAAGTGACCATACAATGTGGCCTATTAATTACACAAGAGACCGTTTCAGACTCTGAATACTGAGTCTTGGGATTTCTGTTTGTTTTCTTATTTGATAAACTCAAGTCTTAAAATGCTAAGCCTTGAAAGCAACGCATAAGAGTCCATGAGCTGAAGAGGCAACAGGCATACCACTTTCTTTCTCAAGTTCACACACACACACACACACACCCCTCACCTCCACATCTTCTATACTATAGCATAATACAAGAGAAATGGGAAAAGGAGACAAGGAAGGCTACCCACCCACCCCCATGCTGAGCCTGAGTAGACTTTGTGAGAAAACTTCACTCCATCTGCAGCCTAGCCCGGTGGGAGTCAATTAATTCTGAATAACCTAAACCGACAGAGGTATTTGCATTCACAACCTGACTGATGACCGTATAAAATTGATTTATGAAATGAAGTGCTTCCCCACCCCTTATCCCCGATTCAGGCCATAATTGATTATATGTGCTGCAACGAAATTAAAGAAAAGGGAAAAAAATTAAAGAAAAAAAGAAAAGAAAAAAGGGAGGCCCCCCAGACATTGCTCTATATTCCCAAAGTTTCCCGGGATTAGCTGTTCTATTCATCACTTATCATTTTTTATTTAAAATCTTGCTTCCCATCCCCTTTGCTGATGCCCAACCTTTGTTACATTAGCTGCTTCTCACGATAATGTGCTGCACGGTGAAAACTACAAACAAAAGCTACAGCAATCAGGATAAGTCCAATTTGGTGGGTTTAAGAACTAAGAACTTGATTTGATATGATCTCATGTTGCGTGAATGTGTAGCAAAAAGACTTTTCAGCATGATGCGTCAGGTAGTGCCAAGTGATGCTGGCATGATACCGTGGTTCTTAAACTTGGACAAGCTGTCTTAAAATGACACATCAGTGGAGTTTTTCATGCCAAGTTGCCTAAAAGTTTTGTGGTATGGCGACCTTTGTTCAGTATGTTGGTGAAGGTTTGTGTGGCTGTTACCCTTACAAATTTTTAAAGACTATTTTGGGAACTGCATTTTTCTGCTACACAGAAGCACAAATTACTCAACTTCATGTTTTTTAAGTGCTGTTAGAAAAACATCTGATTTTTTTCTCCCTCACACATCTAATGAACCACATCCACACATGGACACATGACAAGTGGCTCAAGAGGTCCAAGACGACTTGCCATTTGATGCAGGAGAATCGCTTGCTATACGCTTAATCTTATGCCACAGTGGCAGCACTGGCACTTAGTCTCCAGCTATTTACTCTAGATCAGTGGTTCTCAACCTGTGGGTCATGACCCCTTTGGGGGTCGAATGACCCTTTCACAGGGGTCTCCTAAGACCATCGGAAAACACATATTTTCAATGGTTTTAGGAATAATTTTATGGTTGGGGGTCACCGCAACATGAGGAACTGTATTGAAGGGTAGTGGCATTAGGAAGGTTGAGAACCACTGCTCTAGATGCATTGCCTGGAAAGGATGGAGGCAGAATGAAGCAGTCCCCACAACCACTGGCAGCTGCTGGTGAGAATCTAGCATCATTTTGCTTTTTTTCAATCTGCTGCCTGAAGTGACTGTTTCACTCTACCTAAAGGTGGGCTGATTTCATCGTAATGCCAGGACTAATAGCCCAGGATATTTGTAGCTCGGTGTTGTAGTCCTTGGCGTTCTCTGACCTTCATGGTTTTCTTGCAGACGTTTCGTTAGTTAACTCGATAACAGTGCTAGGTAATGCTAACACTGATGTTACCTAAGTGGATAAAGAAACATCTGCAAGAAAACAATCAGCCTCAGAGAGTACTAAAAACTCCACAATGCCAAGACTTTTATTCGGTATTTTATGTGTGACAAAATTTATACATAATGTTACATGGGCTCATTACCTCTCACTAACACCAACCAAGTATTTTGTGGTTTATCATGATATGCGAACAAGCATATTGCCTGCAGGGATAATAAAAAAAAAATATTGTGTAATTACATTTTGTACAGAACTGGATAAAACTAAATGCAGTTTTTTACAAGGGGAGATAAGGTTAGTGCATTTGAAATAGCCACAGCAGTCAAACTCCTCAAGTTTAACATAAGATTTATTTTCCCACATTTATTCTACATTTGAACATTCTAAATTGGACAATAAATAATTTGATAAATCTAGATGGTACCTTTTAGCCTGCAGAAAATTATTTGGCATGGTTAAATTCCAGGGAAAAGGGACTAGTATCCTTGCAAGTATAAAACTAACTCTACATGTTCATATAGCATGCTTTGCTTTGAAATTTAATTGTCTGCATATAGATAAGTCTTTTCTTTATTGTAAACTGAAGCTTGAAGAGGACCCAGCCTTGGAATGGTTTTAACCAGTTTCTCTATTTGTTAGAATTACCTCAGGGGCTGTGCTTCATTACTATTTATATGTGGGAACTTAACTGCTGCTCAAATTGAATTCAGGAGTCAGCCTGTAACAGTGAGACAACAAGTAAGGAGGAGGGAGAAGAGACAATAGGACCAAACAGGCTGATCTCATGCAAGGAAGGACAGCAATGCTGGCTTGAGACACTGGCTGCCTCAGTCAGACTCCCCTCCATGAAGCCAGCACTCCTAAAAATTATATGAGAACGTGTTTCTGTAGATACTTTCCAATGTTATCCAAAGCAAGCTGCATCCCCTTGTTTTATGTAGGCAGAGCTAAAATCAGTGCCCCCCAATCTTTTGGACACCAGGGACCGGTTCCAGGGGTGAAATCCAGCAGGTTCTGACAGGTTCTGGAGAACTGGTAGCAGAAATTTTGAGTAGTTAGGAGAACCAGCAAATACCACCTCTGGCTGGCCCCAGAGTAGGGTGGGAATGGAGATTTTGCAGTATCCTTCCATGCCCACCAAGCCACACCCACCAAGCCACAACACACCCACCACGCCCACAGAACCAGTAATAAAAATATTTCAATTTCACCACTGACCGGTTCCATGGAGAGAGATTTTTCCACAGACCAGAGGGCCATGGTTTCATCTGCTGCCTGCATCCCACAGATGAGGCTTCACTTGTTTGCACGGCCCGGTTTCTGGCATGCCTCGGCCCGGTGCCAATCCACAGATCGGGGGTTGGGGACCCCTGTTTTAAATGACTAGGTTTGCTTTTGTATGGGAACCCTCCTGCCCCAGTTTAAATCCAGTCTAGAAATTACCCATCAGCCAGCTCAGAAAGATGCTGTGGTCTCCCAAGAAAACTCTTATTTCTGCTCTTAAGGTGATTGAATGTAATAATTTAATATTTTCTACCCATAAGGCTTTACATCCCTGAGGTTGAAAAGCAGAGAGCTGTCTCTTCTTTAGTGCTATTGAAGAGAAATAATTGCCAACCACAAGAATCTCAGCTGAAGCACTTTATGTCATCTGTCCAAGCCCAACAGCAGCTTCTTCACAAATGTTAAAAATATTAAGAAATCTATGTTCTTTCATATCTGCTCTGTAAACAAACAATAGGTTTTCTCTATGTGTGTATCGCTGTCCTCATTTCTGTCTGCCCCAAATCTGAGGTCTGGGAGGTTTTTAATTTTTTTACTGTTAAAGGGTCACCTGTAGGGGATTTTCAACCAGTGAGGTCTGTTGTCAGCAAAACGTCTTCCAATTTAGACTATTCTCAGTTGGAGGGGGGTGTGTGTGTGAGGAAATTCCAGCAAGGGATGCTTTCTTCGGATTGCATTCTCTTTAAATGGAAATTCCATCTGTTTCTTCCTTAGGGAGGCAGACTGCCGTGGAACTGAATTACCATGGAAAGCAGACAAAAAGCCTGCATCAGATTTGTTGCTTAATTTTAGAGAAATCATGTTTCCCAGAAGTAATGTTGCTGCTTAGCTCTTTTCTTGCTCCTGATTTCTCTTACAAAAATGGGAAAGAAAAGAATTTAAAGGGCATTCTTTATTTTCCCCACAGCTGCCTCCTGAGCCCCCCTTGCTCCTTCTTGCCCAGGCATGCTGGGTAATGCCATGTATTCTTAGACTCCCAATGGCCCCCCATTCCTGTCAATTAGTTACGGAACGCTCCTGGGATTCATGCCTGACAGCTCTGGCAAAGCTGGAGAAATGGTCTCAGTAGGGAGCAAGGGGCCTGCCTTCTTTCTTCCACAAGAAATACCTTTCTCAGCAAGGCTTTGTCACAGCTGCCCCTGCCCCCTATCTACACACATCCACACACATATGTGCATGCATATTGTGCCTGATTGTGAGAACTTTTGGTACGGTACAGAACCAACTGAAGAAATGTTGGCGGGCTGAAATAAAAGTATTGTAAAGACTCCTGGTTTCCCTCAGCTCCTCTATGGCCACTCTTATGAGTGGTTCCTATTACAAAACTTCCTCTCAATTATGCAGCTATAGGACATTTCTCTCCTTCAGTGTCCATGAATTCCACTCAGTTACAAAAATAACACCTGGGTTGGGTGGTGGTGGGGGGTTAGATCAGTACAAGCTCTTTCTGATTGTGGGGAAAACCAATTTTAAAGTTATTCTGTTCTTTTTCAATAGAATGTAATTCAAATTAAGGGTAAGAATTTGTTCCTATAATAAGTTATAGAGAGAAAATGTCCACTTCTTTGTTGCTATTTGTTTCATGTAAATTGGCTTCTTTTGCATTATTTCTATTACTTCTCTCTTAATTTCTAGAACATCTACCTATTCAACCAAGTTCCTTTTTATTTGGATTTTGGGGAGAGTTTTTCAGACCCAGGTCCCATGTCACCCATCAAAAAATTTATAGAAACTTCCTAGCAAAGACCTTCACCCATCTGAAATATATTAAGAGAACTTTAGTTTGGGGAAAAGTTTTATCCATACTTCCTTGCCATTTGCCTCAACACCCCTAATTATGCTGCTATATACCCTCCCCTAGAAAACTCACAGATGTCATCTTAAATGTTTACTCGAAGGACAAATGCCAACTTGGAAAAATGGCTGTTAAGGAATTTGGTAGTGAAATGGAACTTCAGTGTGCCTTTCCCCAATCTCCCATGACCCAACATTACCACTGTAGATGGGTTTCTACAAAATGAGATGCTCTTTTCTTCAAAATATGCCCTCTGCATTTCCACAGAACAGTTATAGCCATTTAAGCCACACAAGGAAAATATCTGCCTCTATGAGATTCTTCCTTGTTAGTGTCCATTTATTCCTATCCTCAGTTTCCTGGACTTTAACCAGCTGTCTATCAATGGGAGGACCTCATCCCTTAAGTCACAATTACTAAAGTTATTCAAAGATCCTTGTTGAGAGACTCGGTCAAAAGCTTTTTGGAATATGGCATCCTCTGGTTCATCTGTAGTTCCATGCCAGTCATATTCTCAAATAGTCCTAACTTTCCTTTGTCCCCTACTCTCTAGGCAAAGAAGGCCTCAAATAGAATAGAAGAAAGAGAATGCTGGTCTGTTACTGTTGAAATGCTATTAGAGCTTCCCAGTGCCATGCCTATGCAGTAGCAGGGCAGCCATGATGGGAGGGCAATATTCTTCTCAGAACTTCCTCAGTCCTGACAGATAGGAAAAGGAGTCTGACCTGAGCAGGTCAGGCTAGATGGTGGATATACAATCCAGCAAGCTAAACAGTTAACCTTTTTTTTTTTTTTTGCAGTTTTTAGGGATAGCTACCAGAATAAAGTGCGTTTTTGCTTCACTATTCTTTACTACACCTTGTCATTTCTTAACTTCCTTTATTAATCCTTGCCATTTTTTTTTCCATCCTATTTTTTTCTCAGGGGAACACTTAACAATACTACAGCATAGCCCCTGGACAAATATATCCTTCTTATAGAAGGAGAAGGAGAGGTAGAACTCATTTTCACCAGTCTTGCATTTAGGGGTAGCTTCTTTTTCCAGTCTAACTTTTTTTGTAAAATTTGTAATCCCCAGTTCCCTGCTTAATTCTAGTCTCCAACAATATACTGCAGCCTGAAGCTGCCAGGAAAAATGAGCCTTGATAGTACAGTGGTTTAATGCACCCTGTTATTAACACAGCTGCCTGCAATTTCTGCTGGTTCGAATCTCTCCAAGGCTCAAAGTTGACTCAGCCTTCCATCCTTTCTAAGATAGGTGAAATGAGGACCCAGTTTGTGGGGGCAATAAGCTGTCTTTGTATAAAATATACAAAAGAATGAAGGCTATTGCTTAACGCATTGTAAGCCGTCCTGTGACTCCGGAGAAGGGCGGCATATAAATCAAATTAAAAAAAAATTACGCATATGGTCCTTAACTCTGTTTTCTCTCACTTTTTGAATTAAAAAAAATCCCTCTTCCCCTTCATAAGATCACAACGTTTTCTGATAATTCTCCATTCCCAAGCTGTTCCCCTTAGCATGTGTGTAAGTGAGCAGCTCAACTTGTTTTTCTCATTGCAGCATGAAAATGCCCTGTGATTTTTAGAGAGCATGTTTTAGACACCTGACATAATACAGACTTCCTTTCACTTCACTACACATCATTCTTCCCCTCCAACCTCCAATTTTTCAATGCAGGTGTACTGGTGTTCTAGAAAACTCATACATCTATGTATAGAAATTGCTCAAGTGACACATTATTGGCAGAAAACATCCCCATGCTAACATCCTGTCACTCACGTAGCACAAAAACATCTCTAAAGCTGCTGTCCTACTTGCTAAGGGGAAAGACTGCCAAGGAATTTTCCTGATGGTTAGAAAGAAATGAAGCCAATCAATAGTTACTGTTAAAGTTTACATTAAAGTTACTTTTAGTTGTCCCACAGTAAAGCATACAGTAAAATATACAGGGACAGAACCTCTGATGATTAGATTAGAATTTGACAGTTAGGAAAGCACGAATCATGCCAGCATATTTTTTGTCAACTCATAGATAGCAGGAATATATATTAATATGGTTATGAGGAAGAGCCCTATGTGTATTTGTGTGAACGCTGGCTCTTAACCAGTCTCTTAAGGTATGGCAAGAAGGATTAATTCCCAGGCTTGTACTTTTCAGCTTTCCTACATACCTTCCGCCTTGACCAGAAGATTAAGGGTCTGTTGAGTCTCTATTTTTATTTCTCTAAGTTCTCTGTCTTTAGCTGAATTATGTGTATACCGGTGGTGGGTTATTAAACCCGGCGGGAGACTCCGCCCACTGACCCCGACATCATCAAGAAGCTTCTGCGCATGCATGCGCAGCCCTGTTGCGAACCGGTAGTAAAGATAAGTAGAACCCACCCCTGGTGTATACTCCATTGAAATGTAAATGAACCTCAGCAACTTTGCTAGTTTTTGCCTTTGCTAGTCTTCATCTCCCCTCTTTCTGTGGTTGGTTTAAAATGTGCTGGCTGCTGTATTCAGTTGGTTGCCCACAGCACTATTAACGATTTGTTGGGTTAAAATTCTGTTTTGACCTGTCCATGGTTAATTGTCATAATTGATTGTTATGCAATTATGTGGTTGCCTTATATATATCTACTATTTGTTTATTGACAGCAATTATAGTATCATTTTTGGACTTAACCAACACTTAGGCCTGTTTAATAAAGTTGAAGATCTAGCCCAGAGGTGGTATTCAGCTGGTTCTGACCAGTTCTGGAGAACCAGTAGCGGAAAGTTTGAGTAGTTCGGAGAACTGGTAAATACCACCTCTGGCTGGCCCAGCCCCCATCACTGAGTCCGAGTCCCAGATGATTGGCTGGGTCTTCTTTTGTTGCTCTGCACAGGAGAATGGAGCTGGAAAGCAGGTTAGTGGGATGGGATGGAAATGGAGATTTTACAGTAGCCCTCCCCTGCCACGCCCACCAAGCCAGGCCCACCAAGCCACACCCACAGAACCGGTAATACATTTTTAAAAATCCCACCACTGATCTAGCCTCGCTCACCTTGCAGTCCTCTGCATTACTACTTCTCTGTTATCTGCTGGCCTTGAACCTTCAGATTGTCCAGGACTCCAGAGAATACAATGGTCGGCTCAGACCGCAACAGTGTAAATGATTGGTTGCAGAAGCAGCTGTGGGAGGAAACTTTCTAGTGGTTAGAGGGAATTGGGAAGAGTGGAGTCTGATGGAGCATAGGTTGTCATTCCCTTTAATTGCCACTGCTTGAAAGAAATTTTTAATTAAAATAGCAGGAGGTAATGATTTTCTCTCAAGTGCATGATATAGTTGATGCATTTTTTCTTAAACAATAACAACTCTGGAGGAGATCTTGACTTTGCTGTAGATGTCATATTTACTTGTACCTTGAAAAGGCCTCTTGACTGTAACCAGTTCGTACATATAATAGAAGAAATGGGCTCCTGTACTACCTGAGTCGCTTCAGAATCAAGCCAACAGTTCTCTCCTATACCTTAGTTTCATGCAGCTACTGTAGTTAATAGATGTAGGTAGATCTGGGCTCCCAGGATTTTCTAAGCTAGAGACAGAGAACTTCCAGGACTTTGCTGAAGATGGCTTGCAAGGTCCCTGATGCAAAGATCCTCCCCTCTAAACTCAAGACCACCTTCTTTTAAACAGAAGCCAGTGTTTGCTCTACCTGTGTTTAGGAAAGATGGCCAGAAGGTGGAACAAATTTCATGAAGCCATATTTTCTGTTATAGTGCAGCCTATATGCAGAGGGACATTCAGCTCTTAAGCTGCATTTAGTTCCTCAGCCTTAACCATTCTTATTTAGAGAATGCTAAAAATGACGCTGTCAGTCTCATGTGGATTCCTTCCTTCCTTCCTTCCTTCCTTCTTAAATGGTGGAATTTCACTGGAACTTCCATGGTCAGAAAAAATGGAAGCTTTTCTTCTGCAATTAATACCTGCTTTACATGCAATATTGGATTGTGATATTGAAGTAAAAGTAGATTAAACCCGTTATCTCTGTGTGTGGCAATTATAGAACTTTTCTCTGACATATACAATGGCACACATGCAATTTAAAAAGCATTGATGTCATTCCAAATGTTATATATAATAATATTATATCTAGGTTTATCCTAAGCCAATGGCTGTCTCTCATCTTGTGACAGTTAATTTTCAAAGTTCATTATGCATTTGGGGGGGGGGGGGAATGAAATGTTTACTTTAGATTGAGCAGCATCCACTGGTGGTCTGGTTCTATCGAGTGACTCTGAATTATGAGAGACAAAAGATAAAAAACATTTTTATGTTATATTTATTCAAATGCTATTAATCTTTGGGTCATGTCACCTTTATCCTAGCTATAGAGAAACATTTCCAAACCATATATTAGAATGTATTTTATATGTATTATGTTTGCTGCTAAATAAAACCCACCAGACTTCAGTATACAGTATTTTAACCTCTGTTCCAGAGGATAGTTTTCATATTGAGTCTTTCAATATTTGGGTCAATGTTTTGCCACCTGGTGGCCAGTTGGGAGATAACAAATTCTTTAGAACTGCGGGATTGTATGGAATAAATATTGAGAGAGTTATAGAGAAAAGTTATTTCCTATCTCTTCAGCTTATCAGAAACTCTGAACCAGTGGTGGGTTGCCCCTGGTTCACACTGGTTCTATAGAACCGGTAGTAAAACCAGCGGGAGGCTCCGCCCACCGACCCCAATGTCATCAAAACGCTTCTGCGCATGCACAGAAGCTTCTTTGCTTGTGTGAGCGGAGAAAGTGCGCGCAGCCCTGCTGCGAACCGGTAGTAAAGGTAAGCAGAAGCCACCCCTGCTCTGAACATGATAGTGGATGGATCCTGGAGGAACATTACTCTTTTTTCTATACTTTAGGTTGCACTAATGTTTTTCAAACTTGGCAACTTTAAGATGTGTGGATTTCAACTCCCAGAATTTTGCAGAATACTGGTTGGGGAATTCTGAAATTTGAAGTTCATGCTACTTAAAGTTACCACATTTGAAAACACAACTCTGCTCTGAGGTTCTAGGTGTCTGGGGGTTACTTAGCCACCTATTTATACTTCTCTTAAAATAAGTTTTGTCTCATAAGAGACAGAAAATAAAAACAATAACATGCAATGGGCCAATCCATCAAGCTTGATAAGTAACTTTTAATATTGTCTCGTCTTATCTCAGACACAAGTATTTCTTGCATGTGCAAAAGGGAAAAGGGATCTGTATGACTGTCTTTTCACCAGGTTTAACCAGTGCCAAGACAGTCAGGATGCTTTTAAACCATACCCTTCATCAAATCAGAGCTGAACTGCATTTCTGTAAAATGTTGACCCAAGCTTTGTAAATCCAAACTCCATCCCTTATGTTTTGTGCATATACAAATCGGACAGATCTTAGATTGTCTCTGTGCCTGGCATTCCCCTAGATACCATGGCTAAGTTTCCAAAATTTGGAATTCTGTATATTCCTAGAACCATTTGGAAGCAACCAATGTACTACAGTGACTACTTCCTGTTCTGGAAGTCATGAAGTTAGGCTTACAAACATTCAGCTATTTACCAGAATTGCTGGTAAATTGAATTCCCACAAGCAAAATAGCTAATAGGCGCTTATGCAATGATGTTAGTAAAAATGATTAGATTATATTAATGATGATAGGGTTATTCCACACCCACAGAACCGGTAGTAAAAAATTTTGAAACCCACCACTGCTCTGGCTGCAAGTAATCCAGTAAACCAGGTTAACCAAACAGCAAACAGGGCTAGCAGTCCAATAAGCCAGGTTAGCTAAACAGTAACCAGAGCAAGAAGTTCAGCGAAGCAGGCAAACTGGCAAGCCCCACAAGACAGAGTACAGCAATCTCTAGGCTTTGGCAAGTGCACACAAGGCTCCACAGATTCAATGCTTGTTCCTGACAAATGCCCCTTCCACCGGCACCTACTTATATCTCAGTCCCCAGGTGTGCCTTGTGAAAGGGGACAGGACACTCTCCTCCCTCGTAGCTGGCTCAATCTGCATTGCTCTTGCCATCGCTCTTCCCTCCGTGGTCTCGGAACAGGAGGGGGAACCTCTCCGGAGCTCTCCCTGCCTGCAAGCCTTACTAATTCAGAAAAGTCTTGCCTGGACTGACTCTGCCCTTCCCCAGTTTCCTCCAAGGCCATTGGAGCTGCCCTCTCAGTTTCTGTCAGTTCTTATTCCAGCTCATCTTCCCCCCACAGATTCAGACTCCGAAGGAGCATGACAGGCAGTTATTGTAATGAATATGATAAAGTACTCAGCAGGCATAGATTTCCTAAGTCTGATTACAGAGGCAATCTGTCTGGTATGAATAACTATGATTGCCATATCATACAGGGTTCTTCTGTATCCCTGACAAATATTAGCCTTGGAAAACAAACATTTACAATACAAAATGACTATTTTTACTAGGATAAATAATAATAGTTTGGTAAGTTTCTGTGTTTTATATATAAGAAGGGATCCTTTCATTTTATCTAATTTTTAGATCATGAATAATTACTTCAATAAAATATGTTAAACCTACTGATTGAATGTTCTGAGGATCGTAACGTTGTAACAGGATTCATAGATCATTCAGCTGATTCTACCTATTCTGAAAATATTTGTAACTGCTGTTTGGTTTTATTAATTAATTAATTAATTTCATCAAGAATGTATTAGATAACAGATATAAGTATAAACGTAATTATGAATACATGAGATGGATACGAATAAAAGGGAACATTAGGACAGGGATGGTAGGCGTGCTGGTGCGCCTTTGCATGCCCCTTAAAGACCTCTTAGGAATGGAGTGAGGTCGATAGTAGACAGTTCAAGGTTAAAGTTTTGGGGGTTTGGGGACGAAACCACAGAGTCAGGTAGTGCTTTCCAGGCATTGACCAATCATATTTTCTGCAATTGAGTTTGGAGCGGTTTACTTTAAGTTTGTATCTATTGTTTGCTCATGTATTGTTGTGGTTGAAGCTGAAGTAGTCATTGACAGTTAGGACATTGTAGCAGATAATTTTATGTACTATGCTTAAGTCAGACTGAAGGCGGCATAGTACTAAGTTGTCTATCCCAAAATTTCAAGTCTAGTGGCATAAGGTATTCTGTTGCGAGCAGAGGAATGGAGGACTGTTCTCATGAAATATCTCTGGACTCTCTCAATTGTATTAATGTCCGATATGCAGTGCAGGTTCCAGACAGATGAGCTGTATTCGAGTCTAGCAAATGTTTTGCATATATAATCCACCATTTCTGAGCAGACACATCTTCTTTCAAAAATAAAGCAATCCTTGACAACTACCGTGTGTCCTAAAAATAAGACCCTGTCTTATATTTTTTTGAACCCTGAAATAAACACTTGGCCTTATTGCCATGTGCTCAAAAGCCCGATTGGACTTATTATCAGGGGATGTCTTATTTTGGGGGAAACAGGGTACAAGCAAACCTGAGTGTGTTTATCCTTTTTCTTTTATTCAGTTTGGTTATGTTAAGCAAACCGAGCAAAGTTGCCATCTGGCAAAAAAAAAACAAAAAAAACCCCAAGCAATATCAGTTGGATTTGGAGAAAGTTGACTGTGGCTTTTCATGAAACACAGCCCTCTATGTAGGAGAGCAAACTAATCAAGGAGAGAACTAATTTAGAACTAAGGAGAAATTTCCTGACAGTTAGAACAATTAATCAGTAGAATGACTTGCCTCCAGAAGTTGTGAATGGTCCAACATTATAAGTTTTTAAGAAGAGATTGGACAATCATTTGTCTGAAATGTTATAGGGTTCCCTGCTTCAGCAGTGGGTTGGACTAGAATACCACCATGGTCCCTTCCAACTCTTTTATTCTGTATTATTGTGTTTCAGATGTGGTACGGAGAACACAGAGCATACTTAGCCTATAACTTGGTTTATTTACTCTCACTTCTGTTATTTATGACCTAAAATGTTGTGTGAACTTAGCTAATGGTCAGGTAATAATGAATTGTGGTTCCAATATGTGAGAGAAAAGTTCTCTCAAGGTTTGCTGTGCCTATTGATTGGTTTCTGGTTTGAATGTTTGAACGGACCAATCAGTACGCAGCTATTAACTCTGAGTTTCCTGGGCTTTGTAACTGACACTCACTCAGTATATAAGGAACTGCTCTTCAGCGGGAAACTTCACTTGATTGCCTTGTCTTCCTTTGACCTCCTTAAGAGCTGAAGTCACTTAGCCTCCTTCTGAGGAAGGAAGATCCTGGGCTCCAATCGCATGGAGCAACTGCAAAAAGAGCTGAATGGACATCGTTCAAAGGGAGATGATTACCGATGTTCTTTGTAGATTTTGTTTTGTTTGTTTTTATTAAACTAGTTTGTTTTAAACTCTTCTGGCTCGCCTGTTTGGTGCATTTGTAAGTGGATAAGTCTGCGGTCTACAAAACCTCCACGACACAATATACTTGCAAAGTCCATAGATGACAAAGGCTGGTCTATAGGCTTCTAGGTCCTTGGCAGACATACTGTATATAATTGCATCAGTTCAAAAACAGTAATATTAAAATGTCCTTAGAATGTATACAATTTTTATGACTAACAGTTAAAATGAGAATGTTTTTATTACAAGCAAAATGTGGATACATTTCCTGCTTCAACTGGCATTCTACCCTCCAACAAGAAAAGGTGCAAAGCTGGGCAAAGCTGATCCTTAGCTGTTAGGTGAAATATTGGAGATTTAATAAGCTGTTTTTTTAAAAAAAGTCATCAAATCCTGGCTCCCAAACTTTATCCACCTCATATATTTTACAAAGGACAAAATCCTGAAGAAACATTATTGTGGAAACTATATAGCTCCAACTATAACTATGCCCATGAATTTGCATAGCATGGCGGAGTCTGAGGCCTAAAACACAAATATATTTGCTTGTTCATGGGATTTGAAGGTTAGATGAGTGTGTCTTTGTGAGTTTGCCTTTTCTGTGATTGGAATTAAGTTTACTTCTGGCCGCCATTATTTTTTCTATATTGCCTATGTCTGTTTGTCAGGTTTGTCTACATGTGCTGCCCAAAGTCACAACAAAGAGATGGGCAACTATATAAATTGATATAATGAACCAATCAATAAATAATAATATATATTTTAACTCATTCTCCATGAGAATCTTCTTCATGTTTGGGCAATCTTCCGTGGCTCTCATAGAAATAGGAAATTCATGGAATGGTATTAAGATGATATTGTATCACCTTAGGAATTTGAAACAAGGTGCTTATTTAAAAAGAAAGCAAAGAAGCTTTGATTTTAACCTAACTATGCTCCTTTCTTTAGTAGAATATTTCAGCTATCATATTACAATGGAAAAGGGTACATAAGAAGTACTAACTATTATGGTGCCAAGATAAAGGCATGAGTATTCATCTGTCAAATGAAGAAAGATTTAAGAATTTGACACAGTCAAAACAGCCATATTATACAAGTGGTAAATTTGAAAGTAAAGGTAGTATATAAACTTAATTTTGCAAAGCTTTTTTTCTAGAAACATTGTATTGCTAATTAGAGTTTCTAAAACTTATGCTAGACCAATTTTAGAGCATTGTTCAATCCCCACCATACTGTATATCTGACATTAGTACAATCGAGCGGGTTCAGAAGTACTTCACGAGAAAAGTCTTGTAGTCTTTTGTACATAATAGAATTCCTGATGCTACTAGGCTCGAAATTCTTGGTTTGGATAACTTGGAACTGTGTCGCTTGTGGTCAGACCTAGATATTGCATACAAAATTACACGTAGTAATGTTTTACCTGTAAATGACTTTTTCTGTTTTAATAGCAACCACTTTAAATGCAATGTAAATCGTTCTAAACCTGACTGTAAAAAATATGATATCTGTAATAGAGTTGTCAAAGTCTGGAATGCCCTACCTGATTCAGTTGTCTCAGCTACAAATTGTCACAATTTCAGTCACAAATTGACTTCCATGGACCTTACATCATACTTAAGTGGTCAGTAGAGGGAGCATGCATAAGTGCACTAATGTGCCTATCGTCCCTGTCATTGCATTTTTATTCTTTTATTCTCATTTTTGTTTGACAAATTCTAATAAACAACTAACTAACTAGCTAGCTAAATAAATAAATAGATCAATTTTAATAGAAGGAGAAGTGCTGGGGAAAAAAATCACAGACCCGTATAATGATAAATTGTGTGTATCCAAAAGGGGAATAGAGAGAGTTGGACCAAGTAAATTCAAACAAACAAAAAATCCTTGTGGACCGCACTCTTCTCTAAAATATTGCAAGTTCATTTTGTATCTTTGATGTTAAAAATCTCCTTCTCACCACCTTTTACTCTGGGGAGGAAAGGGAAATTGCAGAAGGAAGGATGAAGATTGCACAATCAAAGTGGAAGTTAAAAAAAATAATAAAAACCTCCCTTCTATTGACTCCTGAATAGCAAGAGATAAAGAGAACCACATGGGAATCATTGTTTGAAATGAGAGTTCCTAGCCTCCCCTTTCTCATTATTGTGCTATTGCCCCCCTCCCCCTCAAGTCCTTACTCTTCTTATCCACCCTCTGGACATGGCCCACCCTCACTCACCCCCATTTTCTCTTATAAGTCCCAGAAGTTTTTTCTCCCTTCCAAACTTGCACAACTCCAGGCCCCTCAATTTAGCCTGAAAGTCCTATTCAGAGTCACTGGATTGGGGAAAATCCCTTATTCACTTCCCTTCCCAATTTGCCTCATCAGCTGAGCTGCAGTTCAGATCCCACACAACAAAAACGAACAAAACCCCTTGCCATATAATTGATGGCTCCTGTAGGAAGACTCTCTTGCTCTCAAGGGCTCCTGCTGTTGTTGCTTCTGTTTGCAGTTGCTTCTCTCCCTCCTCTGTTTTGTGTTTGTGTGTGTGTTGCCCTTTAGTTAATCAGAGTGTACTGTAGAGTTAAGGCCTGCCCAATCCCATTTTTTAAATTTTCTTTTGCATCTGAGTTTAAGAGATTGGCAATGTACAGACAACTTTTTTCCCTTTTACCCCTGGCTGCTGTCCAAGTGCCAAGAAGCCACATTTCATTGGGCAGAGCAGCATAATGTAGCCTGGTGATGGATGGGGAGACGCAGAGAGGACCTACCTGAGGCAATGGAGGAGACAAAAGAGAAATACACAGTAGAACGTGACACAAGGAGAAAAGCATTGAAAGGCAGCTTGGTTAATGGGCTGGATCAAACTTAGCTGAGTTTGTGTCTCTGTTTGGGTGCTTCTGTGCTTCTACTTAAGATGAGAAGACTTCTTGGGGGGAGAGAGGGGAATCAACAGAATTTTTCTAGCAGATCAGAACATTAAGGTCACCTCCTATCAGGCACAAGCAACCGAACCCACTCTTGAAGGGTTCAAATCAGTTATTTTATTGCATTCTACTTCTATTACAAGCATATCCCCAGTTTGCTTGCCTTCTCTTGGGAACAAACATATAAGATCCCATGGTTTTGAAATACAGTGATCATGTATTTTGTACAACAACTATAGCAGTATTCAGTAGTTATAAATATTCTTCAATCAGTAGATGGCAGCGTTTATAAATTTGCAGTTGCATCTATGGTATACTCTATGTCTTTTTCTCTGAATAAAGGTTCCTACTTTCTTGTTGCAGTTAAGCAGAAAAGCACATGTGGACTGTGCACTGTTTGTTCTTTAGGGCTATATACAGACTTAGGAAGAGTCAGGCTTATACTTCTTGTAGATGTGCAAGGATTGAAGTTCAGTTCCCCACTTGACCCTTTTCCTCTCCTGGACGAGAGTTTCCCAACAACTCAGGTATAAGCTTTACCAGCAATCATCCAATCCGGCAATCATCCAATCCCATTGATAGAGTTTCAACGATATTTTTCCACAATATCATTCACTTTTTTCCCCATTCTGTACATGGTCAAACAGAGGGTTGAGAAGGAAGAGACAGAATAGCAGCCAAAGGCTTTTTGATTCATTATGAATGATCAGTCTGAAATTACTGTACTGTACTCAGCGTTTGCTTTCTGTTATCACATGTAGGTTGCTTGTAAAAATATGTATTCTGCTATGTTCTACCCACACACTAGTTGGCATGATAATAGTCGTCCTGCAATAAATATAAACATGCTACCTGATCAATTTTCTTAGTTTTACAACATGCACCAAAGTTTTCAAGATGGAAAGAAAAAATAAGAGAGAAAATCAGGATGTCTTATTATTTCTAGCATGTGAATTTATGGTCATTGTCATATATTCTTCTGTTTACCCCATGTAGAACTGTTCCTTTGGAGTCACAATAGAAATGAATTTATATATATATATTACTTTTTGGAAATTTTTGGAAAAGAATCTCAGCCATAGCAAACGATTTTTAAAAATGGCACTACATTAAGTATACAAAAGCTGAAAGAATAACTGAAAGAATCCTTGGTGGGTTTTTTTAAAAATGTGTTTATATCCCATCTGACCATTTCTATAGCAATGCCTGGCTAGTTTCAAGTTATTCTGAAACTGCTCAGGCTGATTTAATTCTTGCCAGAAGGCAATTCCACACAGCAGCCTGAGCTGCTGGTTTCCATATTGCTCCAGGCTCTTTCAAAAGCCAACTTCAGAAATTCCAGTCTGGCAGTTTAGATTGTGGTAGAATGGTTTCTCAATCCTACAATTCCTCTGTAGGTCTATAGGAAATTCTGCAGCAAGAAAGAACTTGCTAGAAAGGAAAGAAGTAACATTCCCATTTTGCAATTTACATACATACATACATACATACATACATACATACATACATACGTATCATATCTTTCTCTCTCTCTCACACACACACACAAACACAAACACACACACATATGTGTGTGTGTGTGAGAGAGAGAGAGAGATGAGAGAGAGAAAGATAGAGACAGAGACAGAGACAGAGAGAGATGGAAACCGGAAGCATCGCGGCAAGACTGGCTGGAAAAATAGCGGGCTCTGACATGCTCTGCAAAAATCCAGCCAGACAAACTGCTGTCAGGGAGTCTTTGGAACGGAACTATCCTGTAGGGATGGTGAAGAAGGAGAGGCGTCTCAGACGACCAAGAGGAACAGGCAAGTTCCTTCAGACCGGAGGCAGCTCTTCGGACCAGAGGCAGGAATGGCGGCATTGTAAAACTACTGCTCTGAAGCTGGGGCAACCGGACTAAGTTTTTGTGCAGGAGCGGTGATTGAACAAAGTGCTGTTACCAGGTGAGTGATTGGCCAACTCACAGGTAAAGGAAAATTTCGAATTGGAACATTAAAAGGTGTCCCGGAGCTGAAATGAGTGGCTAACTGGCATTTGGGAAATTCTATGGAGGGAGAAGATCAAAGAGGAGGCTAAAATACTAAAGCCCAAGAAAGTTTTCATATCTACAATTGGATTTGGAGAAACTAAAAATAACAACATAAAAGATCCCGAGGAAAAGCATTTTTTATGTGGATTTAAAACATTTTTGACAGATTTGAGGTTTAGTTGGTTTGAGAATATTGCTGATTTGAGAGAGACATCTGCTGGCAGAAAGAGAGTATTGCAATATTTGTTGGAAGATAGAAAAAAAAGTACAGCTATGACCTTGACTACTAAAAGATAATTTGGAAATTGTGAGAACTTTTAAGGAGTATTTTGTCTTTCTATATTGCTTGGTTTTGATTCTCAATGGCTGTGGAAGATAACAAATCTTTAACTTGGAGTGGACTAGATAAATATTTGAATTGGACATTATTTGAAAACAAAAAGAGACTATATGGATTTTAAGTTTTAATTAAAAGTGAAATAACTCAAAAGTTTTAACAATTTCTTAAACTGGCAATATGGAGTCTTAGATGTGTGAGGAATTAATTGAGATGTTTAAAAATATGTGTGAATTACTAACGGATAATAAAAAGTCAGAAATTTTGTTGGAATACACAGAACAGGAAACAGGGGAGAAGGTGGTAAAAGAGACCATAAATGAGGAGCAAGAAAATAATATTGAAGGAAAAGGAATTGAATGCAAAAAGCAGTTAGATGATTTTAATGGGATTTACAGTGACAAAAAAAGAGTGGTTGGGGGAACATCCCCCCCAAAAGAATCAATCAACGGGTAAGGCAGGAAAGAGTGGAAAGAGATTAGGAGAAAGTTTGGGGAGAATATAATTTATTATAAGATATAATATACATAAAAAGAAAAAAGAAGAAAAAGAAGAAGTTAAGACAATGGGATAAAAGGAGAAAATTATCAAGTGGAATTGGAGAAAATTATCAAGAAATGGAGACTAAGAGAAAATGGTTAAAGAAAGGAAGATTAGTGGAAAGGAGAAAGGGAAATAAGATACATATTAGTAGATTTAAAGGAACTGTATTAATATTATTAATTGTGGATGGTCAACTAAGTTAAAGGGTTTTAATGTAGGATTTGAATATGATGATGTATATTGCTTATAATAAAACAGAATAGCAGATGAAATGTGAAATGGTAATTTGGTTTAATTTTGAGGGCAATCTAGATTAAGAGAAAGTTTAAATGTTAAAAAGTGGGATGGGATTCTGAGAAATATATTTTGTAATGGAGAAATAAGATAATTAATCGATGTTATTGTAAGAGATTAAGAATTAAGGGTGGATAGTGATACTGTTTATGTATTAAGAAGAAATTAAGATAAGATAAAGAAATATGGAAAAAGAATATTATGGCTGAAATTGGAAATATGTAAAATGGGCTTGAAAAAAAAGAACAATATGGCAGAAGCTGAACTAACAAGATATGGTGAAAAATGATTAATTTGCGATAAAGAATTACATAAAAGAGATGAATATGGAAAAAATGGGAACATTGGAATAGATTATAAAGATTGATATATATGAGATGTATAAAATGTGACTTGGTCAACACTCTGTTCATAAAATATGTATGATGAAAGAAAAATTCTAATAAAACTTGTTTACAAAAAAAAAGATAGATAGATAGATAGATAGATAGATAGATAGATAGATAATAGATAGATAGATAGGTAGATAGCGGGGTGAAATGCTACCAGTTCGCACTGGTTCAGGCATGAGGCTCCACCCACCCGCCTGGACGTCTTTACTGCCTGGTTTTAGCCAGGAAGTAACCTGCTTTTTACCCTCTGCGCATGCACAGAAGCTTTGCGCATGCGTAGAGGGTCCAAAATCGCATGTGACATGGGCACGGTGCACGCACTTCTGAACCGGTAGGGAAGGTAAGTAGATTTCACCCCTGCTAGATAGATTGATGATATAGATAGATGAGCGAGAGATAAGAGGGAGGGCAGGGAAAATTTGCAATAAGAGAAGCAAGTGAAGATAGAAGGTTGAATGGAGCATGAATTTCTAATGCTCTGGATAATTATCCCTAACCCTAACTCTCATGAAGCTGGCTCTCATGAAGCCAACTATTGAATAAACCACAATATTATTAATCACAAACTAGGAAAGAACATAGCTACTTGCAGTGGTGGGATTCAAATAATTTAACAACTGGTTCTCTGCCCTAATGATTTCTTCCAACAACCAGTTCACCAAACTGCTCAGAAAGTTAACAACCGGTTCTCCTGAAGTGGTGCGAACTGGCTGAATCCCACCACCGACTACTTGGCATTCCAGGACAAAATGGCTGCCCAAGTCAGCAACCAGAAACTCCCAGGAAGGGAGGAGAGGGGATGTACCAGAGACAGCATCCAAGTGAAACTGGTCCTCTACTAAAATGAAATGAAGCACTGGAGACCATCTGCTCTGAATGGCTTGGACTGGAAAACAGCAGTTTTGAATAGTAGCTGGGAATAACAAGTGTGAGATGTATACTCACAATAGCCTTGGCATTGGAGGAGATGACATCATCCATTCCTGCGCTTAGGCAACAATGAGCAGCCAATTCTGCTGGTAGGCCAAACAGGAAGCATAGATTTGCCTAGCCCCAGAATTACTCTGTCATAAGTAAATGCCTTATTCTATAACAAGAGATATGTATATATGTACAGGATATAAAGGGTTAATTTATTCATCCTCCTTTAATGTATTCATGTGTAATCACCCCCCTTCCTTGACTCCTCCCCTTTGATATAAATAGAGAGTGCTTTTACCTCATGCTTGCTTCTCACTGTAAATCTGACAAGAATAAGTAGAATGCCTATTATGAATAAACTTTTCTTTAACTGAAGAAATTGCCTCTGAATTCATCATTGAGTCTGATCCTCAAAATATTGTAACAAGCTGGTAGCAGAGGATGGTTTGAACTGACTCAATAAAATCCAACATGCCTAAGAAAGAAAACCTCAAGAATAAAAAAGAAAGACCCAATACCAGGGCAAATGATAAAGAAACAAAAACAGATCAAGAAATGATCGACGAACCAATAAATACAACAATCAAAGAATCTGAAGATAACACCACAGACATCGAAGAAACAGCAGATGAAACCGACAACCAAGAAGAGAACAAAATAAAAGACAAAGACCTCAGATCGGAGATACTGAGGCTAATAAAAAGTCAAAAAGATGACCACAAACTCATAGCGGAACTCCGAGGCTTCTTGGAAGAAAACGGAGCAGCGAGAGAAAAAGACATGGAAAAAGCCAAACCCGAAAATACAAAAATGGTGAGCGAACCTACAACGAAAGAAAAAATAACCAGAAGCAAGACCAGAGGTCCCGCTCAAAATTTTGAAAGGCAGCCATCTTCTCTTCAACCGGCCACAGAAATGAACACAGCTGAACCAATCAGAATGCACCATTCAAAAACTCTGGCGCGAAAAAACATAAAAAATAGCAAAAAATATATTTACTCTTCTGAAGAGTCAGAAACAGATACAGAGGAATCATCCACCAAACAAGAAATCGAAACACCCATGAGAAAAATATTTAAAACGTTTGGCACAAGTCTAACAATTTCAAAAGAATCGATAAAAGCCAATAATGCAAAAATACAAAAGAAACGAACCACAGCTGCCAGCAGAACACCCAAGATCGAGCCGGAGACCGAATCATCAGAAGGAGAGCACTACGAGGGAGCTACAGCAAAGAGAACCTCTCCCAGCGGCTTCAGCAGAGAAATGACCAACACGCATGCGCAGATGAACACAGAGAACTACAATGAACTTTATGAAGAAGGAGAACCTTTCAAGCTCATCAGCAGAATACCCACACCATTCTGCAATTTTCAACATCTACAGGACCATGGACTACCCACAGTTGTAAGTAGTGGGAATAGTAATATTGGGAATCTACCTAGTGATTTCCCAAAACTTAGAATTGATGGCATCAATTTACAGGAATGGTGTCAACAAATTCAGGTTGTCTTTATGAAAGAAAATTTATTATTTTTTATAACCAATCCTCCCAAAAGACCTTGGACTCTAAAAATGGACTGCCTGCATCACAGAGCATTCTATTTAATAATTTCTAGCATATCACCTGCCATGTACTACAGTATTAAGCATAATCTTACTGTTTCAGAAATAATTCAATGCATGTTTAAATTGTTTCATAGTGAAAGTGTAGCAACAACCACTAGAATGTCTAAAGATTTCTTTTCAGCCAAATTAAGATCTGGAACCACCATAAGTGAACATTTAATATCCTTAAACAAAACCAGAGCAGAATTACATCTAAGAGGAGAAATAATATCAGAACAGACAATGAAAAGCGTTATCCTTAACTCATTAGATTCATCATGGGATAACTACATATCACACTTAGACTCAATCAATCTAGGATACTTATCCATAGAAAGTCTGTCAAATAAGTTAATAGCTGAAGATAATTTGAGGAGAAGTAGATACAATGCATACACAGAACACAGACAGGCAAAAGGGGTAACCTTCCAAGAAAATCACCAAAAAACAATTGAATGTTACAATTGTGGATCCAGAAAACACTCTAAGGGAGATTGCCCCATGTTTCATAGGGAAAGACAAAACCGTGATTACAGGGGTAGATATCAAGACAGGCAATCATCTATTGATAGATACAGATATAGAGACTCCCCAAACTACAGAGAACGCAGAAAGGATAGAGATAATTCAAGGGACAGAAAATCAGGATCATTAAATGGATTAGATAAACATAACGATGTCATCACACAAAATTCAAAAAACAATACATGGCTCATAGATTCAGGGGCGACTAATCATACAACAAATAACAAGAAAATACTGTCTTCATTCACAAATGATAAATTTATGATAAGAATAGCCAATCAAGAAAATGTTCAAGTCATAGGGAAAGGAGATGTAAATATACCTGGTTTAGGTAAAGTAGAGGGGGTATTGTTGATACCAGAAATATCACATAACATATTTAGTGCAGTGAAATTAAGCCAAGATTTCAACATAAATATAATCTTCTCTGGGGGAAAAGCAATACTAGAAAAGGATGGGACTAAATTGAATAGTGTAGTTATCGAAGGGGGCCTACCCTTCCTTGTAACAGAAGATAAATGGTTGCATAACATTAATACAAACACTGATGACAACATCAACATAGACAGTGAACATAGTAACAACAATGACAATGAAGAACCCAATACACACTGTAATCACAAAGACACACCCACTAGTGATACACACAATAACAAAAGACCCAATATAGGCAAACCAATTCATGATGAATGTGCACACATGTTGCATAGGAAATTGGGACATGCAAGTTTCCCTGTAATACAAAAAATGATTGAACATGCTGATGGCGTTAAAATAAAGGATTGTAAAAACTATTTGGAATGCTCAGTATGTAAATCCTCAAAACTCAGAACAAACCCAAAACCAAAGAGAGCAACAAGGACCTCTAACCAAATTTTTGATCTGGTACATATGGATCTGGTTGGTCCATTAACACCATCCATCACATACAAAAAAAGATATTTCCTAACTATTGTAGACGACTATAGCCGTTATGGATTTGTTTATACTTTAAAACACAAAGATGAAACTTTCCAAAAATTCAAAGAATTTTACAAACGTGTAGAAACACAACACAATATCAAAATAAAACAAATCATGACAGATAGGGGATCCGAATTCATGTCAAAAGAATTCTCACAATGGATAAAAGACAAAGGAATGCTACACTTCACGACTAGCCCATTTTCTGCTTTTCAGAATGGTACAGTAGAACGAAAGAACTCAACACTGCAAACCATGATTAGATGTACATTAGAAGATGCTGGTTTAGGAAAACAATTCTGGTCAGAAGCATTACTATATTCAAACTATACCCAAAATAGGACCTGGTCTAGCATCCTAAATAAAACACCATACGAAGTGATGTACAATAGGAAACCAAAAATATCACACATGCACATATTTGGAGTTACAGCAGACGTACACATACCAAAACAATTAAGACGTAAGGGAGATAACGTATCCAGAAGGCTCAGATTCATGGGATACGAAACAGGCACAAAAGGATATAGATTCATTGACAATAATAACAAATTCATAGTCTCAAGAACAGCAGTATTTCATGAACAGGCCAACTGGTCTAAGATACATCTTAACGAGATAATCCAAAATACAGAACCAAATATTGAACAACAAGACAGAATAGAAAGAGAGAAACATGAACATAACACACATGATGACAAAAACAAAACATGGACAGGTAACCATACCAGGATAAAAACAGATTCATTAACCAAAAAGGAAGCAAGGTATCTACACGATAATGAAAGCATTCCAATAAGAACAATCAGGTGTAACAGAAAACAATTACCCAATAAGTATAAGGATTATATAATGTGTGTGAATGACGAGACACCAACACCTAACACATACGAGGAAGTGTTGAAACTTCCCATGGAAGAAAGAGAAAAATGGGAATTAGCCATAACAAAAGAAATGAACAGCTTGCGTGAATTAGGTGTATTTACACCAGTCCCTGCCCCTAAGAACAAGACAATTATAGGCACCAGATGGATATTCAAAATAAAAGATTTAGAAGAGGGTAATAAATTATATAAAGCTAGATTAGTCGCACAACGTTACGCTCAAAAATATCCTGAGGATTACACTGACACATACTCTCCCACTGTAAGAACCGAAAGTGTTAAGACAGCTTTAGTCATAGCTGCTATACTCAATCTTGATGTCTTTCAATATGATGTGCAGACTGCATACTTACATGCAAAGCTCGACAAAGAGATATATGTAAGGGCACCTCATAGCCAATGTACAAACAGAAATGAGACCTGGTTACTTAACAAAAGCTTGTACGGATTAAAACAATCCGGCAAGCGTTGGTATGAATGTCTAGTCAGCGTGCTTAAAAATATGGATTTCAAAGCCACAACTGCAGACAATTGCTTTTTTGTTAGAAAGGAAGGTGAATCATTAGAATTTGTGTTAATCTATGTGGATGATATTTTGTATATAGGCAAACATAAAGAAAAGAAAGACTTATTTGTATCCAAGCTAAGTGAACATTTCTCTTTAAAGTCGCTAGGAAGGGTAAACAAATACCTTGGAGTTCAAATCAATAAAACAAGAAAGGGATTCAAATTATCCCAGAGAGATAAAATTATAGAACTTCTGGAAAAATGCAATTTAAGAGATGCCAAACCTTGCGATACTCCTATGCAGACTGATTTTCTAAGGAATATGGATGAATCTTCACCTGAGTTCGAGAACAATACATTATATAGATCAATTATTGGTTCTCTCTTGTATATATCTAATTGGACCAGGCCTGATATAGCTCTGCCACTTAATTTATTATCTAGACATGTAAGTAAACCACTTATGTATCATTGGGAAGCAGTTAAACGAATACTAAGATATCTAAAACACAGCATAGATTTCTGCCTACTCTTAGAACCCAATAATATTAAAGAACCTATTATCACCAGTTACGCTGATGCAGACTGGGCAGGTGACATCAAATGTAGAAAGAGCACCTCAGGTTATGTATTATTTTTAAATGATTGCCCAATATTCTGGTACACTGGGAAGCAAGATTTAGTAGCGACTTCCACAACAGAGGCAGAATACGTCTGTTTATCTAAAGCCTCAAATAATTTAGTGTGGTTTAATGATTTATTATCTGATATTTGGAAGAATCCAATACTACCATTTGTCATACATGAAGATAATAAGGCGGCTATAGAAATATCAAGATCTGACGCCATTGGTCAAAGGTCCAGACATATAGATATCAAATTTAAACACATGAGACAATTATCTCAGGATGGATTCATTAAAGCAATCCACTGCGAAACCTCAGAACAAATAGCTGATATATTAACTAAACCTTTACCTTCTAAACAACACAAATACTTGACATCAAAATTACAAGTACTATATAATTCTACATATGTAGAATTCACCTGAACGTAGAGTCAGTTGGTGAAGGAAGGATCTAAAAAAAAAAGTTCTAAAACAATTTGTCAAATCAAGCTGTAATCAATTTTTCCCTATGGATGTAATCAATATTTCTCCAATATTTCCCCTATGAAAATTTCCATGCATGACAACTGTTTTTCATGTTCACATCTGTTAAGGAGTCTATTGTTTTAAAGAATTCTGTTCATTCAGAAATAACATTTATTTACTTCCAAATGGTTATTAATGATAAACTGTTCTTTATCTCATGCAATTTCTCTTTCTTAGACTGTTCCATTACAGAGATAATGGTGTGTGTGTGTGTGTGTATTTGTGTGCGTGTGTGTGTGTGTGCGTGCACACACACACACACACACACACTGTCCAATGTATCCATCTGCTCCCTGAAGCTACTGACTGATATACTCCAAGGGCCTTGTCTGGATTTCACAATGAAAGAGATCACTTCAATTTGGACAGTGTGTAGCAGAGACTTCGAGGATTGGCTGAAGCTTGCAAGAACTGTCTGACACTAAGGAGTTGGTGTCTCCACATTATGGAATATTTGCCATACATGGAAATCAGTAACAGTTTATGAACAGTTTATAATAGAAAAGGAGACATAGACTCCGGCAAGCAGTTTTGTTTTGTTTCCTCTTTTTGTTGTAGCTCCCAACTTTATAAACATTTATCTCTTTTTCAGTGGGGTCTAATAAGTTGAACTAGGACTGCTTGCTAAGCCAGTTGTCTCCCTGCCCCTAAATCTAAATGTGTACAGATCAGTGTAGATGTATTCTGTACCACTCCTTTGAAAGTTGAATATGTTTTTATCTCCTGCCAGGCATTTTCTGAACACAGAGTTCTTTCTTCCATCCCTTCTGATTAGAGTAAACAAGAGAGTTCTGAAAATAATCTTTATAAATGGGGTTTAATGGGCTTTTGACATTGTAGGAGTCAAGGAAGACATCAAACCATAATCTCAGTGTATTATGTGGCTCAACTCTTGATTAAACTGTCTCCTTTAAAACAAAAGAAAACAAATGAGCAAAGAAAAAGATCATTACTTTCCAAGGCACAGCAGATGACCCCAAACTGCACACACATACACAAATCACAGATTTTAATCCCATCCCTTTCGGTAGGCTTGAACAAGAACTTTGGTAGGAAAGTGAAACAAGGGGCTCTCCTATTTCTCAAGTGAACTATTTGCAGTTCAATGACTCTCACTGTGGATATTGAGCTATTTTGAACAAAGTCACAATGTAAAGAAACCTTTCACTCTAATTGCCTGTGATCCTGCTCAATTATGATGTAATTAGCAATGAAACAACAGTGATCCATTTCTCACTTTTGGCTGCTGATCTAATCACTGGTATGAAAAATGGACAGGATGCATTTAGGTAATCCATAGGCCATACTTTTTGGAAAAGGATCATCATGTCAATTGTGGGATACATGATATACTGCCAATAATTGTTTTAATATAGCTTAAAATAAAAAGGAATCATAGTCATATTGGCCCATAGGAGGAAAACAAATCTAAAATCCATAGGTGAGTAAATTTGTAAGATGTAAGGTTACACATTAAATGTGACTAAGCTATCTGTATCCAAGTTTGAATTCCAACTCAGAATGGTAAAAGGTGCCATTTATTCTCTCAGCATTTAGGACGATATAGGGCCCGGTCTGTAGGCATTCATTCCTAATGGTGGTGTAATGGTAAAGGCACACAATTCACAGTCTGTCTTAGACACAAAGCCAGCTGGTCACTCTTTCTGAGCCCTAGGGAGCATCCAATGGCAAACTAATGAAATCTTGCCAAAAAATTGCAGAGACATGTCTAGGCAATCACCATAAGTGAACAATGACTTGAAAGTGCACAAACACATAAAAACAACCTAACAACTAGTCCAATGCATCTTCAGATGTAATATAATCTACCATGTCCGCAAATGCTCTCCTAAGCAACCACATTTTAATGTACATATCGGTAGATGGTCTGAATAGTTGGGGGTAGCCTATTCCAGACGTGAGGGAGCATCACCAAGAAGGGGGCCTGCGGATGATATCCTAAGCACTTCTCTTCCCCAGGTCTCAATGGACAGGTTGAAAAGAGCTTGCCAAGAAATAGAAAATATATGATACTTTACTGAGAATGAAAATGTTATAAAGCATCAACTATCCACATTCAAAACTCTTCCTAAAGACTGAACATTACATATGATGTTAGACTACTATAACTATGAGCCTTGTCCCATGTGGGGGGGAAAATATGAATAGAGTCTGAATCTTGGCCTCCTGTAGAGAAACAGCTTCTTCTCATGTCTTTCTGACTCACAGCTGGATGCAACATGTGTTATTATGTGTTTCTATTTTTCCTTAATTAGTGTAGTGAATTTCCATGGCTAGCTGCTGTGCCACCTGCCCCATCACAGTGGCATTGACATTTTTAGGCATCACTACCGTTTGAGCTCCCCACTATTCCAGATACATCTGGGATCCTCCGAGAGTGAGATTATCTGGGAAAAACTGGACTTGAGCTGCACTGGAGGCTGTCTGGTAGAGTCCAGTGACTTAAACTTTAAAACAAACAAATGTAAAGATACATGGGGAAGAAACTGAACTGAGACAGTTCGCATTAACACTTTTAGGCATCACTACTCTTTCAGGATTCCAAATTAGTCCTGATGCAAGCAGCCATTCTCCTCATTTAGGATAAAAAAAGGCAAGTATTCCCAAATTGTTTTCATTTCACATCAAGGGGTTATTAGCCCTTTGGAGGAGGTATGATTTCAATCTGGGAAACGGAGTAGGCGAAAAGGTTAAATATCCCATCTCTCAGTGTCATTGCCCAAACCCTGTTCTCATACTCATAAATTCTCTTGCAGGCAGCTGTTACTGAGTTTTTCAAAAGCTTTCAGGAAATTTAATCACAGATCTCCCACATGATGCATGATTTTGCTGTTATTTTATAGTCCAGCCACATGGAATATATTATTCATGCAGCAGCTGTAGCCAAATATAAAGTATGTAAAGTAAATATTCAAGGGAAAGGGATATTGTAACCTGATACAGAGATTACAGCGTAGATTGCACTATAATCCTCAGATTTTCCTCATAATATAAAGCTAATATCTTTTCTAAATCATTTATAAGAGAACATGAATTCTAATAGCATCTCCCACAATGGCCACACAATCAGATTTTGAACCAAAATATTTTTTTGTGTTTTTTTTACTAAACTTGCAGCTAGTAAATTCTGTAACTGATGAGCAAGCTTGTTGAAACTGAATGCTTTATAAAAATAATGGTGGGGAAAAATTGGATTTGTTGATCACTGCACTAATATCATTCTCTTGGTTGAGATTTTGTCAGTCTTTGTGGTATACTAACATTATGTGTCCTTTCTCTATATTGGGAGGGAACTCGCAATCCTGCTCAACCTCACATCCCGTGTTTTGTCAATCTGGGGCTTCCAGAAGTCTCATGTCACAATTCCTAGAATTTCCTTGAGGTATGACCACTGCCTACTTTTAACACTCCAGTTCCAAGAATCGCTTGTTGAGTACCTTCATTGCTATATGCATATCCTTAAAGTTTTCCCTCTCTCTTCCATATGCTCTATTAATTTACTTTGCAGCTAAACCCACATATCTGACTGTTATTAAAAACTTTTTAAGCAGAGTTTCCTCCTGTAATGTGCTGTATATTATCTGTAGGTCAACCTGAATCTTACCAGTGGAAAGAAGTAATGCCAATGAATCAGTCTTCTCTTACTTAGAGTTCTCCTGATATGATTGTTTTACAATTCCCATTATTTCTAGCCAGCACAGGCCTGCCTTCCCTAAACAGGAAAATGTTTTATCAATTTGCAGAAGGCAAATCATCATCATCATCATCATCATCATCATCATCATCAAATCAAATTATATACCATCCCCTACATCATGGCCTGGAACTGGCTGTCCATCTCAGCCCGCTGAGCCTCCAGGTGCCAGTACCTGGCCTTGCACTCCTGCAGGTCTTTCCTGTGCTTGGAAAGCCTATGCTCGTAGTCCTCCATGAGATGCTTCTGCTGAGCCTCATTTTCGGTCAGATCCAATTTGAACCAAGCCAGCTATTTTGCCAACTCTTTCTCATGGTGGCTGCTTAGCTCCAACAACTGCTTCCTCTTGGGGCCCTAAGGAGCCTGGGAGGGCAGGGGAGACGTGGCTGGGAGGGGAGGAACGAGTAGAGGCCGGCAAGGCGCCCCTCGACGTGAGTGACATCAAGTTGGCCATGCCCACCCAGTCACATGACCACCTAGCCACGCCCACCCAGCCAGTCATTAGGCAGATCATATTAGTGGTTCACAGGATTTAAAATTATGAATTTAGTGGTCCCTGAAGTCCAAAAGGTCCAAAAGGTTGGGGACCTCTGCTCTATATGATGGGTTCATATCACATGTTCTCATTATGTTGCTGTCATCTCATCCCTATCCCTAGTTGATGCAGCTGAAAGTGTCCTCAACTGTTCCAGTTTTAAACTAGTGTCTCACAATCAATTTTCTCTCAATCAATTTTTGCCATGGACACTTGGGATACTTGACGCAGTCAAAGGTTGTTCAGTTTCTATTGACAACCATAGCTGCTGTACTGTAGGCATAATCCCACCCCTCAGTTGTGGGCATTGTTTTCCATTGTCCCTTTCAGGAGACTACAAAGCCTATGTTTAAAATAGCAATAAAAACAGCTGCAGGGTGTGTGGGGAAGAGGTAATGCGGGAAAGAGCAGAAGAGTTCAGTGCTCTTCTGAAAGAGTACTAAATCTGTGTTTCAAAGTAGTCTGATATAAATTGACAAGACTATTCCTGTCCTGTCATCTGTTTGAACTGGATGACAGATGCTGATGAACCATTGCTTGGCTTCTTTTTCCAAACTGGGAAGGGTGAAAGGCAAATCTAGGAGTGATCACTTTTTATCTGCCGTGTCTTCAATCTGTAACTGAACTGCAAGATGGGGACGGCAACTCTTGGGTCTAGCTGTCTGCCTTGCCTCCTCCTTGAGCCTCAGCTCATGTTAGGGACAGTGTTTGGTACTTGTTTTCCCTGCTGCAGTGATGCTTCACGGGAAGGTAAACAATGCTCGTAAGGTAAAGGTAAAAGTTCCCCTCATACATATGTGCTAGTTGTTCCCGATTCTAGGGGGCGGTACTCATCTCCGTTTCAAAGCCAAAGAGCCAGCGCTGTCCGAAGACGTCTCCGTGGTCATGTGGCCGGCATGACTAAATGCTGAAGGCACACAGAATGCTGTTACCTTCCCACCAAAGGTGGTCCCTATTTTTCTACTTGCATTTTTACATGCTTTCGAACTGCTAGATTGGCAGAAGCTGGGACAAGTAATGGGAGTTCACTCTGTTATGTGGCCCTAGGGATTCAAACTGCCAAACTGCCGACTTTTCTGATCGACAAGCTCAATGTCTTAGCTACTGAGCCACTGTGTCCCTGTTTGTACGATGATGGTAGCAGCCATCAAATATTTCTTTGACTTACTGTGTATTAAATCTATTTTAAAAAGCATTGTTCACTAGCCTCATTCCTGAATCAGAGTAGGAATTAGAGCAAGAAATAGCCTGCTAATATACATTAATGTTGGTTCAAAGACTGAAGGACTGTATATTAATGTTGCCAACTGGCTGTGCCCTTAAAAACATTTGCATTCAAAATAGTATCATAGTTCACTTCACTGTTTGATATGCTAGCCTGAAACTACTATTATTGTGTACTAAAAAAAAATCCCTATTTTAAAGAAGACAATGCTTTTGCCATCCCTACTTTCTTTATAAACTAGTCACAATAAATGGTAAAGCGAGTAAAGCCTTCACAGTGCCTTTAACAGACATGACTGTGGGCTTGATTTATCTCCATAGATTAGTTTGACAGATACGGTCTCATAAAAACTCCAGACAACAAAAGAGCTCAGTGTGAGAGCTTATGAGCTAAGTAGTTATGAGCAGTACTGAAATCAAGCTAGAATGTGTTTCTCAGAGTTATTTTGCAAAGCTTTGTGCTATTGATATTTCTAGAAAAGCAATGGAATAGAAATTTCTGTAACAAAAAGGTGTGACACATTGATAATTGGAAATTTTTCTTTCTGACTTCATGCTATTTTGAATGCAGTTGTTTTTAGCATTTTGAAATTACACAGAACCTAAAAGGAACAGTTGTGGAACACATACAACTTAATAATAAAATAGATTTAACCCATTTATTTCCCCATGCCACTAATATTTAAGGGCTGATAAATAAAATGCAGCAACCAAGAAATAAAAAGAAAATGCAATTGCATGCCATAGTGAGCTTATGGAATGTATTGCTTCCTTCTATATGTTCTGTATCATGTTCTCCATTTGAAAAAGCTATTGGAATATTTAAAAAAAAACAAAATCAGCAATCTTGCCACCAACTATATGAAAATAGATATAGAATGATTCTTCCAAGTAATCATGAATTTTAAGAATGTTTGCCAATCCATTTACACAGCAAACATGTGCATATATACTCCATTTTTTCTACAGCTTGGAGAAGCACCATGCCTTCTTGTTCTAGGAATCCCTATATAATATGAGTAATCCTCAATTTACAACCACAATTTAGCCCAAAATTTCTGTTGCTAAGTGAAACATATTGAGTTTGCCCCCTTTTATGACCTTTCTTGCCACAATTGCTAAGTGAATCACTGTAGTTTTTAAATTAGTCAAACTGTTGTTAAATGAAACTGGCTTCCCTGTTGATTTTGCTTGTCAGAAGGTTGCAAAAAGGGATCACATGACCCCAGGACACTGCAACCGTCATAAATATGAGTCAATTGCCAAGCGTCTGAATTTTGCAACAATTTTGCTGTCAGTGCCTCAGAAGTTGCCTGCTCTTCAAGGTCCTCAGCACCGAGCGGGTCTGTTGTTAGCTGTTGTTGTTTAATAAAAGTTCTAATTACCTAGCCTCGCCTCAGTTCTCATACATTGTTCTCAGAACAGAACAGAAATAATAAAATAAACTCATTTGGGAGTTTTACCATTCTAAAAGGAATGCTAAACAGGAAACACAGAGTGACTTCTGCAATGAAAATAGTCTCCTTCAAGAGAAACACATTATATCTATTTAAAGTAAAGTAACCCTTCCACTTACACCTATCATGCTAAGCAGATGTGAGGAGAAAAGGGGGGGGGGATGACTTTTGCATGGTTCAGATCCTTTTAAGGTTCCAAGGTGTTGCATTTTGTTTACACCAATGTGCTTGGCTGAATGCTCATTTTCAGTGCTTTACACAGCCCTACTATGCAGCTGAACTTTGTCACTGAAGAAGTTTCATAAAGACTGGAAAAGCTTTGCTTCAGATTCAGGGTGCCAGTAATTCATATCCTGCTTACCATTCATTTGGACTAGCAAAATTTTCTGGCTGTGCTGCCTTTGGAGATAATCCAAATGCTGCAGCTGATACCAAATGTTGTTGTGAGACTGCTGGCAAGATGCTTCTAATGTACATTTCCATCTATATTAAAGGTGCTACCTTAGTAGGCTTCCTGGCCCAATTCAAACTGCTGGTTATTATCTTCAAGGCATTATGAAGCACCCATTTTTATTAGTCAATGCCTTACTAGAATGCATTCTGTTTTTCTAGTCATCTAGAAAGTGCCTGTTGAAAATGTCCTGTACTAGAGATACATACAAGTATACTAGAGAACTGGTAGCGGAAATTTTGAGTAGTTTGGAGAACTGGTAAATACCACCTCTGACTGGCCCTGCCCCCATCTATTCTCTGCCTCCCAAGTTCCAGCTGATCGAGAGGAAATGGGGATTTTGCAGTAACCTTCCCCTGGAGTGGAGTGGGAATGGAGATTTTACAGTATCCTTCCCCTGCCACGCCCACCAAGCCACACCCACCAAGCCACACCCACAGAACCGGTAGTAAAAAAATTTGAAACCCACCACTGGTGTGTAGACATTACTTTGTTTGTATAATCTCCATCCTGTGGAATACTTCCCCTGCAAAATATATTCCCAAAATTAATTAAATATATTTTATTTCAGTGAGCCTTTGGCTCTGGCCAATAGGTCCAGAACATTTATTTTGGTTTTGTATCAGATGTTACTGTTATAGGTTCGTGTTCTCTTTTGCTTACTTGTTTTTGTGGATTATTTTTTACTGTGTGCTGTGAGAGGTCCTTTGGATTGAGGCAGTTATTAAACAAATATTTTCATTAATACAGATCAAGCCAAAGCATGCTGTGTTCATAGACATGTGGAATGCCTTATGCACTAACAGCAGGCAGATTATTAATCAAAGAATAAATCCACATGTTCTTTGGAAACAAAAATATTGAGTGAAGTATAGTAACATAATTTTATTAAATGCTTTTCTTGGTAAACCTTTTTCTTTTCCTTTGATATAAGACTTGTGTAGAAATGTATCGTGTGATTTAATATCAAAAGTAGTTCAAAAGACTGCCTATTGTTCAGTATATTTTAATTCGATATATGCCATATACAATAGTTATTGATAATTTCAAAACTACATTCCTTTTGAAACAAATATCAAAAGCCTATTTTAAACGTCTACTTTGATGGGCACAAATGAATCAACTTTATTGTCTTCTAATTTGCTGCCTGCCAAAAAATTCTAGCAGCTGTTTGACCAACAGGTCTAGATTAATATGTTAGATGCTGAACTGCTTAAAAGAGATCACAAGGCCCTAAATAGCAGAAATGAAAATTTCAGGATTTGTTGCCCTCTTGTGGAGAACTTCACATCAAGCATTTCTGAAAATAGGTTCGTGAAACCTGTATCAAAAGGCCCCTCATGACATGTTAAATAATTTTAATTTGTTCTCTCAGCACACCATGGTTAAATCTTGGAGAGGTGATTCTCAACCTGTCAGAGGAATAAATTAAGCTAGATATTTTTCCCCATGTCTAATCACCAAACTTAGTCTGCTTAGGTTGTCTTAAGAATTTTTTCTCAAAAAGAAGATGGAGCTTTTGCCCCAAAGATATCTGCTGAATCTGTTTCAGCCTTCCTTTCCCCTTTGCTAATTACAAATAAATTAGAAAACATTGCATAGAACACGGATAACATGTACTAATTTATCATATAACATGTAATGTTCGTATTTTGAGGCAATACACAATTTCTTAAAATCCATATTGCCGTCCATCAGAGCATCTTAACAGTAACATATTTAAAGTCAATCAGTTAATACAGTCTGATAAAACAAGTTCACCTTAATTTTGGATGCTCTTATCCAAGCAAATGAGGAAAGGCAAAGAGACACTGTACATTTAACTACACTATAACCTTCTATATCCTTCCTTGATGACAGTCCCTTATTTTAAGTGTATAGTTGCAACCATGTAGGTTTAACATTAAATATATAGATTTAAATTGTGACAAAAGGACTTAAAGCATGGCTTTTGAAAGTATTTATTGATTGCATGTAAAAAGATGTATATGATTTTTTCATTTTTTCTTTAATAAGTATAGTTTTTCAGATCAGGTTAATAGAATTCGTCCCATTGGGTGAGAAGAGAAAAAATAAAAGAATAACAAGGATCAATTCATTTCAGTCTGTAAGATCACTGGTTTACATTTGTCCAATTTTGCACAGCAGTAAAAACCATTATTCCAATTCAGTCCATGACAGGCGTCTTTTTCTACAGGGAGAATGATGGGACAGCATCTCCAGAAGGTATTGCTCACATTTGATACAGATGTCCATGGAAGGCCAATCCATCATACTTTTTATGCGGCAGGCAAAGGGTGGTGTTAAGCAATGGGGTTCAAACACAAGAGGTACTCTGGAAGTCATGAGAAGAATTCAGATTATTTTCAAATATGCCTTTTTCATACCTTTATATGTTTTGAACACCTAGTAAGGGTGTACATTTAAAAAAATATTTTTGAAGAAATGTGTGAGTGAATTTTCTACTTTGTAGTTTAATTTGCAACATGATAGGAACTAAAAGCTACTGTCTTCACATATCACACTAAGTTATAATAAGCTTGTTTGGCTTAGACTCAGCACAACTTGGGAACTCGGCAACTGTAGCTCTAATGTAGGGTTTATGGTAGGACACAAAACTTTCAATTTTTTAGGACATGCAAAAAAAGTAGAAGCAAAACAAATAAATGATAGCGTCAGGATAAAAATAAATGTTATTTAATAAACATCACATTTAAATTTAAATAGTAAATTAAAATTAGTAATTTCCTGAAGGCAGATGAAATAGTTGGAAGTTACTAATTTTTCCTACCTCATTAAAATTACTATTTGATGCCAACTTTTGGAGAGTCTCTGGACGCTTTTGGAGATCCTTTATAGCATGATGTGTAAGCCAGGCCATTATGGCTTATTCAACAAACACAGGCTTTATATGATATGATATAAAGTCATATTTTAAATATTCCACTGGATCTTTTAAGTATGCACAATAGTACTTTTTCATGCTACCAGATAGAATATCTGTTACAAAGAGAAACATAGATGCATACTTCACATCTGATCTCTGTGATTCTTTTATAAGGTTCTGCGCAGAACGCGATTTCAAGTGTGAAGGTCAAACCCTGGGATGACAGATAGAGGTTCTCCAGGACAATGAATCTGGGGAACTCCACTGGGAACCCTGAAATGGCCTCCACCAAGTCAGGTAGAAAGGTTGCTATGTAACAGGGAGGCTGGCACAGTAGTTTATTTTCTATTATAAATTAATAGATAAATAGATAATAAATAATATATTCATCTATAGAAATAAAAAAATGAATCAATACCATAATTTTCTGATTTATGAATCATGGAATGTGGAAGTCATTTTCTCAGCATAGAAGCATCATTTTATCAACCCAAGTTTATTATGGACTAATATTTGAAAGTTGGCAAGATAGAGCTAGAGAAGAGAACGTATTATTAATGTAGTTTCATCTTCATGGCAAACTCTCACCTTGATGAATCCCACTGTTCTACTTCAAGCTGTGCAGCTTTTTGGTTGTGCAGGCCTTGATCATCTTCCTTGTCCAGTTGTATTGCTTTAAAGACGTTAAGCGGAAGGCGTGCACAAGGTCTGACTGGCATAGACATCTAGAGAAAAATACCGGGATAATTAACCCATCGATCAAATCCTTTAAATCAGTTAATATAATAAATGAAAAGGACGTTCACTATTAATCTATATAAATAAAAATGTAAATGTCCATTTGTACATAACTGCACATCTCCATAAGTTCTTCACCGATTGCTTTCAAATTTTGACACAACGTTGCATTCGACTACGGGCATGTTTATATATACCTATATTATATACATGTCACACCTGTGACAGGTAAAAACATGAAAAACATTGGAAAACATTGAAAAACATTGACAAACATTGAAAAACAGCGCCATCTGCTAGATATAAAACCAACATGGCAGCCACCCAGCCCTGATTATGCTCAACAGATTTCTGCTCTTTATATTTAGACTCTCCATATTGCTTCCAAGAAACTGTGCATTTGGAATGCAGAGACGCCCGAGGGCCATATCCTGCCACCAGGCTCGGCAGGTAGGCAGCTGCCAGGAAGCTGCCAGGAAACCCTCACAGCCGGCGCTTCTAGGGCTGGGCGGGGCCTGCCCGAGTCTGGCTCCGACCTCCCCCTCCCCCGCCCACCCCGCGAACTAGCCTCGCCCGCCGCTGCTGCTCATCCCCTCACCAGCTGCTCTCGGGGCTCCCTCCAAAGAACACCTGGCAACGAGGCTGCCTGGGTCTGCCAAGCGGGAACCCTCTGTCCCTCGCCTGGCCTGAATTGCACCTGGCCCAGTGCTACCATAGGCCCTGAGGTCAAAAAGACCAGTCGCTAACCAGCGCTATGCGAATCCAGTCGGTGAGCGGGAGATGGAGGCAACTGGAGCCTCCCCCCTCTGGATCGCCTTTGACCAGCGCCGCCTTTGATTCCCAGGTGGGTGCTCTGGCAGTTCACGGAGCCTACATGAAAATTTCGGCCTCTGGCAGAAAAGGGGCTCCGGGGAGGCTTCGGGGGGCGGAAACGGCCAGGAGGGAGGATGGCCGGCCCTCCTTCGTTTCGCCTGGAAGAGCGGGGGATTTAATCATTCCCCTGCCCTTGGCCCCCTGCTGCGCAGTTCTCCAGTTGGGTGTGCATGGCTCCTGGCTTTGCCGCTTTCTTCCTTCGGGCAGGAAGCCCCAAACCAGCCTCAAACCCCCACCACACCCCCTCCCTCCCTTCCCTTTCCTTCCCTGCTATGCATCTCCCCGTCGAGCCCCCAGAGAACATCTGTGTAGGGAGGATGGAGGGAGCCCCCAAGTTTCTGCTGTGGTGCGGAGAGCTGTGAAGGCCTGGCCTGAAAAGCTAAGGGCGATGGCAGGGGATGCAGAAGAGGCCGGGCCAGAGACAGAGATAAACAGAGAGAGAGGGTGGGAGAGAAAGAGACAGAGAGAGATACAGAGAGGGGAAGAGAGAGACACAGAGAGATACCGAGGGGGGAGAGAGAGAGAGACATAGAGAGATACAGAGAGGGGAAGAGAGAGACACAGAGAGATACCGAGGGGGGAGAGAGAGAGAGACATAGAGAGATACAGAGGGGAGGAGAGAGAGACATAGAGAGATACAGAAGGGGGAGAGAGAGAGACATAGATACAGAGGGGGGAGAAAGACAGAGAGAGATACAGAGAGAGGGGGGAGAGAGAGACATAGAGATACAGAGAGAGGGGGAGAGAGAGACACATAGAGAGATACGGGAGGAGAGAGAGAGACATAGAGAGATACAGACGGGGAGAGAGAGAGACATAGAGAGATACAAAGAGAGAGGGGGAGACAGAGAGGGAGGATTTTATGGTTCCCATTGTTTTTTAGCAACCGGTTGTCTGCCCTAATCACCAGCTGGCTAGGCGTGGCTCGGGGGCTGTCATGTGACTGATGAAAGTGGGTGATATTGCGTTGGCCACGCCCACCAAATGTTCGCTGAGAGTTTGGAACTTCAACCTCGCTCTTTTAGCCCAGCGGAAGCACCAGACTGGGCCACAGCAACGCGTGGCCGGGTACAGCTAGTATTAAATAAAAAATGAAGCTACGTGTTATTAAATAGGACAATGCAATATCAATGAGATACGAAGTACCATCAAGCAATTTGATAAATGTTTTATACATTAATTGCTTGATGGCTCCTAAACAAAACTTTATAAATATGGGTTAATTTACACAATGTCTTAGTTGCTCTAACATCTATAGTAATGAAAACCTTTGAAAGGCTAGTGCTGTCCCACTTGAAAACCATCACGGATCCGCTGTTAGACCCCATGCAGTTTGCATACCGAGCAAATAGATCAACAGATGATGCTGTTAATATGGCTCTGCACTACATCCTACAATATCTTGAATCTCCAAAGACCTACGCAAGGGTCCTCTTGTAGATTTTAGTTCAGCATTCAACATCATCATTCCAGACATTCTTCTAACTAAGCTAAACCAGCTAGCGGTACCTGAACACACTTGTAAGTGGATCATAAGCTTCCTAACAGACAGGAAGCAGCAGGTGAAGCTAAGCAGAATCACATCAGATACCTGTACAATTAGCACAGGGCCCCCACAAGGCTATGTGCTCTCTCACTTCTCTTCTCTCTATATACCAATGACTGCATCTCAAACGATCCATCTGTTAAACTACTGAAGTTTGCAGATGACACAACAGTGATCGGTCTCATTCAAGACAACGATGAATCCGCATACAGACAGGAGGTTGAACAACTAGCCTCGTGGTACGACCAGAAAATCTGGAACTGAACACACTCAAAACCGTAGAAATGGTGGTGGACTTTAGGAGAAACCCTCCCATACTTACCACCTCTTAGACAACACAGTATCAACAGTAGAGACCTTAAATTTCTAGGTTCTACCATATCTCAAGACCTGAAATGGACACTTAACATCAAAAACCTCATCAAAAAAGCCCAACAAAGAATGTTCTTTTTGTGCCAACTCAGAAAGCTCAAACTGCCCAAGGAGCTGCTGATACAGTTCTACAGAGGAATTATTGAGTCTGTCATCTGCACCTCTATAACTGTCTGGTTTGGTTCTGCAACCCGACAAGACAGACACAGACTTCAGAGGATAATTAGAACTGCAGAAAAAACAATTACCACCAACCTGCCTTCCATTGAGGATCTGTATATTGCACGAGTCAAAAAAAGGGCTGTGAAAATATTTACAGACCCCTCCTATCCTGGAAATAAACTGTTTCAACTCCTATCCTCAAAATGATGCTATAGAGCACTGCACACCAGAATAACTAGACACAAGAACAGTTTTTTCCCGAACGCCATCACTCTGCTAAACAAATAATTCCCTCAACACTATCAAACTAGTTATTAAGTCTGCATTACTATTAATCTTCTCATCACCCCTATCACCCATCTCCTCCCACTTATGACTGTATGACTGTAACCTTGTTGCTGGTATCCTTACGATTTATATTGACTGTTTCCTAATATGATTTGATTGCTTATTTGTTCCCTATGACTATCATATGCACCAAGACAAATTCCTTGTCTGTCCAATCACACTTGGCCAATAAAGAATTCTATTCTATTCTATTCTATTCTATTCTATTCTATTCTATTCTATTCTATTCTATTCTATTTTTGGTCAATCAAACAAAGAGAATCAATGAAAAAGAAAATAAAGAAAATAACTTACTTTGATGCAGCAATCTTTGCAGATGACACTAAAATTAAAAGGTAATACCTGAATTATATCAATAGCAATCGAATAAAATGAAATAACAAGAGAATTGAATACAAAGAAAAATAATAAAGGAATTGAACAAAAATTAAAATAAAAAAGGAATTGAATAAAAGGAAAGAAATAACAAAGGAGTTACAAAATAAACCACAAACATAAGGTACAAAATAAGTTTCAGGACTGAGAAATTGGCTCATTATTTTTTCCTTATGCCTGCATGATCAATTGCAGGCTTTCCCACAAAGTAAAGATCCCAAATGCCACAACTGCGAAATCTTTTATGAAATGCTTTACTGCAATTAAGTCTGAATTTAATCAACATGTGCTCAGGAATGAAAATCTTGGCTTATTTTGAGGGAAACCAAACAATAAAAATAGTATTTGCTATTGCAGTGGTAAACAATTATTTTTTTGGCTTTGAAACAACTGGAAGAGAGTGTTAAATTTTCTGGGAAATACAATAATAGAACAGGTTTGGAAAACACCATTTAGGCAGTGTTTTTCATACTTGACAACTTTAAAATGTATGAATGTCAACTCCCAGAATCTCCCAGCCAGTTGAAGGGCACTGATGTCCAGATTTAGAGCACAGAAACCAATCCCTGCTCAGTTGAAGAATTGCTTCAGATTTCATAACAGAAGGTAACCATGCTGTTTTGGGGAAAATAGCCAAGACTTTTCTTTTCTAAAGTCTTGGTTACTTTAGAGTGGCAGATCGAGGCTGGGAGTGTACAGATAGTCCTCGATGTACGACCACAATTGAGCCCAAAATTTCTGTTGTTAAGTGAGACATTTGCTAAGTGAGTTTTGCTCCATTTTACGACTATTCTTGCAACAGTTCTTAAGTGAATCACTGCAGCTGATAAGTTAGTAACATGGTTGTTAAGTGCATCTGGCTTCCCCATTGATTTTGCTTGTCACAAGGTTGCCTAAGATGATCACATGACCTTGGGACACAGCATCAGTCATAAGTATGAACCAGTTGTCAAGCATCTGAATTTTGGTCACATTTTTTATAGAATAACAGAGTTGGAAGGGACCTTGGAGGTCTTCTAGTCCAACCCCCTGCTTAGGCAGGAAACCCTACACCACTTTAGACAAATGGTCTGGTCATGATCATGGGAATGCTACAAAGGTCATGTGTGAAAAATGGTCATAAGTCACTTTTTTCAGTGTTGTTGTAACTTTGAATGGTCACTAAATGAACTGTTGTAAGTCAAGGACTACCTGTACTTTGATGCGCTCCAAATACTCCCCCCTTGGGAAATAAAAGCACAGGCATGGTAAATATTTCTCTGCTGTTATTGCATATTCAGAGTGCTGCCTGGCAGTCTTGTTTAGGGCTACCCAATACCGTTTTTGGTAAAGGGACTCTAAGAGTTTCATCTTCAGGGCCGTGCTGAGGCATTTTCAACAAACCTGGGAGATAAAATTGCTCAGATCCATTCTCAGACGAAGACCAAGCATGGGGCAGATCCATTGGAAATCCTTGGAGAACGCTCTTATAGAGCTATTTGGGAATGATTTGATTTTGTGGGACCCGAGGAAGTGGACAGATTCCTTGGGACTCCATGCATGATGATGGTCATATTCAACTGAGAGATGGCATGTGAGTGGGTCCTAGTGACAATTAATTCATTCTTGAGAAAGTGTTCCCAGTACCATTTAAAGAGGTGATGCTGCACTCCCTCCTCAAGAAACTGGACCCTACTGCTCTGGATAATTTTAGTGCAGTCTCTCATCTTCCTTTTTAGGGATGATCATTGAGAAGTTGGCCACATTGCAGCTCCAGAGGATTCTGAATAAGGCAAATTATCTGGACCTCTTCTAGTTAGGTTTCAGGCTCAGACATGGGATGGAAACATCATTGGTTGAACTTTTGGATGATCACACATCTTAAAGTTGCCTTTGTTATTTTCCATTTCATTAATGGAAGTTTGCTTTATTTCCCTCATCCTGAAATTCCATTTCAGGGAGACTTCCTGAACTGCATATTTAGAAGACTGTCTAAGAGAAGAAGTAATATGCTTCACCACTAATTCTGTGTTGCTGGCAGGCTGACAATCCTAAATCAATTCACAGAATATGAACTCTGTTTAACATTTTTTAAATCCTTCTAGTAGAGTTTTCTAAGTGAACTATGAACAACTCACTCCTACATTTGTATGCCGATCTTCCTCATTTATCAGTCAAAAGACTCAAATCCAGGAAGTCCCCACTGGTACTTGCACAACTTCTGCCCAACAACTTTAACATTGATTCCCAATTGCAGCCAATGCTGAACACCCAGATATAGGAAGACATATAAAAGACCCCACAAAAAAGCTGCCAGGCTTTGAACTATTACATCAGCAATAGGGAATCCTGGATAAGATTTGCATCTCACATGGTGTCTGCTGGAATCCTCCCTCAGTGTGACTGCGAGGTCCAATGTCAAACTGGCTGTAAATTGAGGGCTTATACCAGTCCAGTATCTGATTTTTTTAATATAAATGATGCTGTGTTTCAATGGTTAAATGGCCTAGACCTAGACATTGGTATTTGAACCTATATATTTTGAACATTTATATTTTAGTGTGTTTTAATAATCTAGATGAAATGTTAATATATATTGCAAGTCCATGTATAATATGCCATATGCTAAATAAATAAATAAATCTAGGTGAATTAGAAAATTGAACATTTAAAACAGCAAAGCAATTAAACGTATCAGTACATAGTAGGGCGACACAAAGAATTTGAAAGGGTGCTTCTTAAAATGTATTATTGTAGGGGAGACACTCTTTCTTGAAAGATTAAAACTGTCATATGTTTTAAGTGCAAGTGTTTTAAAGTTTTCCCCAGTTCTTTTTAAATGCTTTGCATAGCCCCAATAAATGATAGAGCTGCATCCTGTTTCAGATACAGGAGTGGTAGAATGTAAGTGAACATGAACACAGCACCTGCTTATAACTCATTTGCCAAGACTGGAAGTTTCTTCTCAGCAGCCATGCAATCCTGGAAAATGACATAGCTACTTTAATGAGTAGGAAGCAGGGGTTGCTTTGGCACCACTACACATTCAAATCCCTCAAATCCAAAGCATTTAACAGCCCTAATAGATAATAATGAAAGACATGAGAAGAAATACATGTCAAACAGTGGTGGGTTGCCCCGGTTCACACCGGTTCTATAGAACCGATAGTAAAACTGGCAGGAGGCCCCGCCCACCGACCCTGATGTCACCAAAACGCTTCTGCGCATGTGCACACGCGCAGCGCCGCTGCAAACCAGTAGTAAAGGTGAGTAGAACCCACCCCTGATGTAAAAGCTACTACCCAGGGTAATATAAGCATTTGACTTTTCCCCAAAAAAACTTAACCACATAAATTATAGGTAAAAAGGAGTGCTTTTCTCTTACACAGTAATTTAATTATAAATTATAAGAAGTATATAAATTATAAAAAGGTGCTGTTTACTTACCTGCTGCAGAGATGACACACATAAGGCCATATAAAGAATTGGTTGTGACAAAGGAGACAAAGCTGTAGATGGAAAGTTGTGACAAATGGTCCAATTTCTTTTTATAATATGATAAAAATCAATGCAAGTAATAACACTCGCACAAAGAATGAAGAATGTCTGGAGATTAAAATGTGGGCTACAGTTTCTGCAGTAATTTTATAGCTACATAAACCATCCCTTCCAACCATTGAAAAGACTGAGAATAGCTTTGCATTATGGAAGCTTTCTCTGCACACAAATGTAAAATGAGAAAAAGACCAAAAACAACAAAAAATCCTATGCTAGACTAATTGCCTTCTTCAAAATGTTTCCGCCAGGATATTTACATTATTTTGTATGCTTAATCTGAGTGAAAAACCTGTATGCGATATAAAAACACGAACAGGAATTCATAAAAATGAAATAGGATAATAAGGGGAATGGAACTTTTAATCTCATTTTCCTCTCTTCTGAGATGGTGGGTGGTTTTTTAAAAAAATAAAATGGGGCACATTAAACCAGCGGCGGGTTTCAAAACCTGTTGCTATCGGTTTGCTCCACACACAATGGTAGCTTATCATCAACTGAATACGTTATAGTACCTTTCTTAAATACATTCACAACTAATTACAGCATGACTCAGCATTACAATGAATCAGCAGGAAAACTTTAAAGTCACACAATACATATTCATATTAAAGTCACAGAACACATATATTGCTTGGACAATTTGTTCGGCTCAAACCATATCCTAACAGTGCGCGCTCACGCGCAACGCTTCTGCACATGCTCAGAAGTGTATGGGTGGGTGGGCAGAGCCTCCCGCCGCCACCGCTACCAGTTCGCCCAATCCGGTGCGAACCGGTAGCAACCCACCACTGCATTAAACGTATTTATTTGTTATTGGGGAGGGGGGGGGAGTAGATGGTAAGCAATTATAGGAAAGAAGCTTCAGGATTCTACAAAAAGGAGAGGTGGAGACAGCCTATGATCTACACATTGTTCAACCTGATCTATTGGCAGGAGGATTAAAAACAAAGCAACCAACCAACCAACCAACCAGTGGTGATATTCAGCCGATTCTATCCAGCTCGGGCGAACCAGTAGCAGCAGCTGCGGGAGGCTCCGCCCATCCACCTGGACATAATCATGTCCCGTTTTTGATGCTTTGCTCATGAGCAGAAGGCCCTGCGCATGTGTGCAGATGGTGCGTGCGCTAACATTTGCGAACCGGTAGTGAAGGTAAGTGAATACCACCCCTGCAACCAACCAATCCTCTTATAAGAAAATTACCTCAGCCCTTGAAGGAAGATTGCTTGTTTCTCTTTGGCAGGAATCTTTTATTTCTAAATATCTTGTTCCCATTAAATCTGCAATGCTTGGTAATGACCATCTTGAACATGTCCGACTGTAAGTAGGTGACAACTATAAATCAAATGAAGACATTCAGAAATTGCTCTTTATGCTAAATTTGTAATAAAACCAAGTCCTCTGGAATTTAGAGATAAACTTAGTAGTTAATGAAGAGTTTTCAGTTTGATGTGAATAGCTTAAAAAATAAGAAATTCAAACACACCACTGAGGACCAGCTACAGCCATATTATTATAAACTCAGGAAGTTACATAACTTTCATATTTATTCCTAAATAGAGGAAATTTTATGTATTTATTTATCTCCTGCCTTTATTATTTTTTATAAATCAAGACAGCAAACATATTTAATAGCAGTAGCACTTAGCAATCGCAAAAGCACTTAGCTTTATATACTGCCTCACAATACTTTACAGCATTCTCTAAGCTGATTTATAGAGTCAGCATAGTGCCCCCAATTTGGGTCATTATACCGACCTCTGAAGGATGGAAGATTGAGTTAACCTTGACCCAGTCAGGATCTAACTCTTGACAGTCGGCAGAGTTAGCCTGCAATACTGCATTCTAACCACTGCACCACCATGGTTCTTCTAATACTTCTTCCTTCTCCTATTTTCTCACAAAAGTGGGGTGGACTGAGCTGAGAGAGGATGACTGGCCCAAAGACACCCAACTGGCTTTCATGGCTAAGGCTCACAGTCTTTTGGTTCCTGGCCATAACCACTAGACTATATTGGCTCTCTATTTTATAATATACTAAATGAATAACTGCTAAAGTAATGGTATGTTAATACCCTCTATTTAGATTTAAATTCCAAGGCTTGCACATCTTTAATTATGTGCACATAGAGAAGACACAATGCATTGTAGGGTTTTGTGTGGCTTCAGAGCCAAATCCAAAAAAAGAGGAGCAGTAGCAGCAATAATTCCCCAAACCACTGGAAGTTTTTCTACCCTTTCAATATGAAGATTTGGATAAATGAATGCGTGTTGAAAAAGAACAGATAAGCATAATTTGTTTGTTCTTGCCTTGGTTTCTGATCCCCTGCCATCCTCACATAACTCTCTAAGTTTTATTTTTAGTTCCAAATCTGAGTGAATGCAGCTTGGTCGTGTTTTTTTAGCTTTTGAGAGGTTAATGCGGATGTTTTGTTCAGAGATTATACTATTATGTGGAGAATCCAAGACGAACTTCTGAATATCTCCTGTACAAAAAACAACAATACAGAATCAAAAATGTAAATAGAAATTTTAAACTATTTTGACTTTCTTCAGAGATGATAAAATACTTACAGTTAGTTTTCACTACAGCAGGGAATATATGACGTAATGATGTACAATATGTCTGGTTCAAATATTTTATTTCATTTCTGTTATTTAAGATCCTCTTATGTTTCTTCCAGGATTCCATATGGATTAACCATTTTTTAAAAAAAAATCCTTTATTAATATTCTATTATTTTATTTTGTTCTAACAAGGTTACATACTTGATTTGGGAGAACTGTATAAATATAAACTATTATTTGCATTTTGGAACTTAATTCTATCAAATGGATATAATTTTTTTCAGGTATATGCTAATTGGCTTTTTAACTAACCAACTAGAGATACCGGTAGTTAAACTATATCTCTACTGCAAGAAAGCTATTCTCATTACTAGCCAACAACTGACACTTGAGTCGTATGAGAATATTGTAATTTTATTGTTGTATCACTTAATTTGAGAAAAAAACATATATGCTTGAACTCCATGACTTCTCTCTATAATTGTAGTTTTAATGACTTAGAGAAGTAGAGATAATAAAGGTTTGCATTTGATTTCCAAAGATTAAAATAATGGATAGGACAGTTAATATTCTGTAAGTTAAAAACAAAATTAAAAATAATCTACATAGGTTAGATAGGCTATATAAGTGAACTGAAAGTAACAGGGTGAAATTCAGCAGAGATATAGGCAAAGTTCCTAAGAAAAAGAAATAAAATGTGCAAGTATAAGGAAACAGAAGCATGGTTTGGTAATAGCATCAAAAATTCCTGAAGGGATGTTACGCAGAAGATAACCATGATCAAGTCTCTATTGTCCCAGAGTCCAGGACATAGAATTAAGGCCCTAAAGTATATCAATTTAAGCATACATTCTGGTTGAGCATAGGAAAGGAATTTGAACATGGTACCAGTTACCAAAGGAAGTAGTGAATTTCTTTTCACTGTACGTTTTTCAACAGAGGTTGTACAGTCATTTACTGGAAATATTTTATTTTGGATTTTTGAATTGAACAGGGCATTGGATTCAAAATTCTACATGCTTCTTTTAAATTATGATTCCATTTTTAAGACATTTGTTTATATAGACTATATATCTGAGGATCTGATAAATATCACCCTTGTTTTATACCAGATCATTATATTGGAACCTTCATCAACAAAATTTGCATATGCTAGCTATAATGAAAACAAAGTTCTTAACCAAGAGTAGAAAGATAGAGAGAAAAAATAGAAATGTTCCATTGAATATGAATAGGATATGCTGGGATTTCTACCCCTAATTTTGATTATAAAAGAGAAGTTCATTGATGAAAAAGCAAAATGATGGATGTATTTTTTTTACACATTTATTGGTGTAACAATTACAACATAGATCTTAAAAATAAGTTTATTAACAGGGGGAATTTTAAAAAAAATGAAAAAACAAAGGAACAGGTGAAAAAGATTGGAACACTGCCCCTTTCTACCCTTTTAGCCCAAATGAGAAGAAAAATATTGAAATGGTGTTATTTTTCAGGATGGTGGGAAAAGAAGTATCCATCAATCAGAATAATCATAAATGTGTTATGGATGGGACATAACTATGGCTAAACCAAAGAAAGAGATTTTTTAAGTTGGCTTCATTTCCAGCCACTGACTTCATTTCGAGTCTCAACAGCTCAACAGCTTCAGTCTGCTGAAAATTCCTGAAGCTCTAACCAGTACACAAAAATTGTACACAAAAAACCAAAAATTCCAAGACATCTACATGATCCAGAATGTCTTGAACATACCCTTATCATTGTTGCTACCTTTCTGTTCAAAGATAGGTCGAAGTTTAGGTGGATTTTTCACTTCCATCATAAGCTGCTCATGCAGGCTGAATTTTCGACAGGTCTTCTCCTTCAATTTCCATACTGATACCTAGCAAACACAATAAGTTATAAATGAAAGATGGCAGGAATCTAGGGCCTTGCAGCCCAAAAGATTGTCAAGCCCAGCACCACACACAAAAAAAGGAAAGAAAACCACTCTCTGGCGTGACAGGAAAGTGCAGACAGAGAGAACATAGTCAGCCAAAGAAGCTAGTAAAATTGAAGAGGGAAGACTTGGCACATGGGGTGGTGGTCCCATGGATCAACCTGCCTGGGGCCTCTTCAGCCCTCATCACATTGATAGAAGATGTCTCACAAATGAGAGAGTCTCACATCAAGGGTGAAATCCAGCAGGTTCTGACAGGTCCTGGAGAACCGGTAGTGGAAATTTTGAGCAATTCGGAGAACCGGTAGTGGAAATTTTGAATAGTTTGGAGAACTGGCAAATACCACCTCTGGCTGGCCCCAGAAAGGGGTGGGAATGGAGATTTTGCAATATCCTTCCCCCAGGAGTGGGGAAGGAATGGAGATTTTGCAATATCCTTCCCCTGCCACGCCCACCAAGCCACACCCACCAAGCCACACCACGCCCACCAAGCCACACCCACAGAACCGGTAGTAAAAAAAAAATTGAATTTCACCACTCTCTCACATATACTGTATATGTCTCACATATACACAATAAAGGCTAAATTTGATATGACCCAATACTTACTGCATGGAGGCTATAGCGTTTGTTTTTGATATCATCCACCACCATACTGTAGGGTGAAAGGATACCTTCTCCTGGAGGAATGCTGTGCAGAGTTTTCCCCATAACCTTCTGCAGTCTCATACTTTTCTGTAAATAATCAAATACATCCTACCACAAACCATCCTGAAATGGGGAAGCCCAGCCTGAAGGATTCATATTAGCCTGCAGGTGTATTATATTGTATGACTCCTAAAATACAAGTTGTGCGTATTTTTTTAAAAAAAATGTTCTTGTACAGACCGGCTTATAATATTCAGAATTTCCACTGATATAATATGCTAAAGTGGGAAGGGATTTGTAATCTGAAACAAGCAAAAACATTGACCTTAGGGTTTCATAATGCAATCTTTTTTTTTTCCTTCTTAGCATTTTCCTGCAAGTGCAGGGTTGAAGTTTTTTTTCTTGTATCCATCAAGTATTGAACAAGGCTTGGAAGGAAGAGCTGGCAAGTTCATAGGCCCTTTGTAATTTTCTCTGAACAAGGAGAGGACTTGAGAGTGTCCACAAGTGCTCCATACACTTGCTCCTTGTGAGAAAACTACAAGACAGTGGTTTCCACTGGGTTTAGAGCTCTGGGAGATAAAGAAATCCTTGTCTTACCAGTTAAATGGGATATACAAATAACAAACCAAGAGAGGAACCTGGCTAATTTTCCTATATTGGATTTACAAAAGAGACTTATTAAAGCTTTGAAGAATTTTATGAGATGGGACAAAGAAAAAATGAAAATAAATTAAGTTTTAGGACATTATTTGAAGGGACTAAAGATCAAGATTGTTAAAAGTAAAAGGAAGGAATAAAAAGTTGTTTTATTTGATCAAGGATAAAACATATGTGTTGCTATCTCTTAATGGACTTTTGCTGCTGATCAGAGCTGAACAATGTTGTTTTATGGATTTGTTTTTAGATATCAGATGGGATATGAAAAAAAGAGATCATTTGTTGTATTTTATGAAGTGATAAATTACTAAAATTGTTTATACTAGTGACAAAGGGGGTCACTGCTTTTTATATTTCTTCCTTTTCTGTACTATATACTTTTTTCTTTCTATTCTTTCTGTTTTTCATTTCTGCATTTTTTATTCATTTTTAGTTTGTATTAATTTTTATCTTTTGAATTGTAATTTTTAATAAAATGACTATAAAAAAAAAGAAAACTGGTATTGAAAATAACAAAGTAGACTATCCCTACCCAATTGTTTGTCTTCTGTGTGGCAGAACAGTCTTCTACCTCCATTCTTCCCAAATACTGAAATACATTTAAAAGAATTTTTTGTTTGCTCATGGTAAACCCTTTGATTGCCTTTCCAACCTTCTGCACATTTTCCCTCCAATTTCAAAAGAAAATGATGTGATGAAGATACTGAAGTAGTGACAAAGAAAGATTTAGTTACTGTGTTCTCGCATCCCCCAAATCAGGGGTGAAATGTTCCCAGTTCGGACTGGATCACCCGATCCGATAGCAATGCCAACGGGTGGTTCGGAGAACCGGTAGCAAAAATTCCTGCCCCACCCCCCATGCCCAGCTGAGCCGCCCATTCATCAGAGGCTTTTTTTTAAAAAAGCATTTTTTTCTACCTTTTCGGCCGAAAAAATGCTTATAAAAGTAAAAAAAAATAAGTCTCTGAAGATCGTGCGGCTCAGCTGGGATCGTCAAAGAGGTTGTAGAAAAAATGCTTTTAAAAGCCTCTGATGATCCCAGCTGAGTTGCCTAATCGTCAGAGGCTTTTAAAAGCATTTTTTTTACAACCTCTTCGGCCAAAGAGGTTGTAGAAAAAATGGTTTTAAAAGTAAAAAAAAAAGTTGGCCATGCCCACCCAGTCACATTACCCCCACCACCAAGCCACGCCCACAGAACTGGTAGTAACAAATTTTACATTTCACCACTGCCCCAAATACCTCTTTGCAACTCTGTATGGTTAATGTAAGTTTCTGAAGCTCAATGTACTCAGAGAACAGCATTTGGCAGATGGTTGTATAATGACTGGCAGCCTCGGATGGTCTGTGAAAGTGATCCTCACAGATCTAAAATGGAGGAACAGTTATTAGCTCTGGACACATATTCAATTAAATTCATTAAACTACTACTGAAAAAACTACTGAATTTATAGACCTGACATGCAAATCCTGCTCCATTTCCACTGAATCTCTCTCTACTCAGGGAACAGCTTGTAATAATACCATGTCCCTATGAACTTCTATAGTAACTGTATTTAAAAGTTTCCTATTAATTAAAGTATTTAAACAAATTGTTAAAATTAAATGAACAATTAACTTAAAGTTGTCCTTTTGTCACAAGTAAATGCCTTATTCTCCTTTATGTAAATAATATATGACCAGGGTATCAGGGGTTAACTTATTCTTCTCTATTTAATATATTCATATTTAACCACTCCTACATCTAGCTCCACCCCATGTATATATAAGGAGCTGTATGCTTTCCTTCTGTGCTTCTATCTGTGAATATTCAGTGAATATAGAATGCCTTCTGTAAATAAACAGTGCTTTATTTGAATATCTAATTCTTAATCTACTTATTGAGTCTGATCCTGAAAATATCGTAACAATCTGGTAGCAGAGGATGGTTGAATTGACTCAATAAAACTTTAAATATGTCTGAGAGAGAAAACTCCAGAAATAAAAGAGAAAGACCCAACACCAGGGCATACAGCAAAGAAATGGAAGCAGATCAAGAAATAATCGATGAGTCCATGAATACAATATCGAGAGAATCTGAAGACTGCACTACTGACAATGAAGAAACAATGGATGAGACTGATGACCAAGAAGAAAACGAAATAGAAAACAACGAACTCAGGTCAGAGATACTAAAACTCTTAAAAAGCCAAAAGAACGATGAAAATCTCATCGCGAAACTCCAAGAAATATTAAAAAACAACGGAGCAGCGAAAGAGAAGCACATCGTTACGAATAAATCTAAAGACTCAAAAACGGTGAGCGATCTGCCTGAAAATAAAAATACAGCGAAAAAGAAAACTAACAGTCCCGCGTAAAATTTCGAATGGCAGCCATCTTGGTTTCAACGGACCCCTAAGATGAGCGAAGCAGAACCAATCAGAAAGCTAGATTCAAAATACCTGGCGCGAAAAGCCTTACTCGATGCAAGAAATGAAAAAGAGAAAATTTACACCTCAGAAGAATCAGACATAGAGATTGAAGAGACTTCGATAGATATGCAAGTAAAATCAGCAATGAAAACGCTCTTTGCTGCTTTTGGACCAAAATTGAAAATCACTAAAGGATCAACGAAAAGACAAGCAAGCAAACAAACATCTCAGAATCCACCCACTTCTATTCAAACGACGAAAGCGCCGACGCCTGAACCCAGAGAGCCCTGCAGATACCACCCCATGCCACAGACGATCCCAGGGACCAGCGTTCTCAACCAAAGAAAGCGAGCGCCTGCTATCACCAGGACTCCCAAGATCGAGCCGGAGACCGATTCCTCAGAAGAAGAGCGATGCGAGGGAGCTGCGGCAGCAAGAACCTCTCACGACGGCTTCAGGAGCGAAATGAACAACGTGCATGTGCAAGACTACACAGACAACTTCGAAGGACATGAAGAACAGAGAGAACCATTCAGAATCGTCGCAAGCATACCCACGCCATTTTGTAACTTTCAACATTTGCAAGACCACGGACTACCTCCAGTTGTAAGTAATGGATCCAACAATATTGGGAATTTACCCAATGATTTCCCAAAACTGAGAATAGATGGCATTAATTTGCAAGAATGGTGTCAGCAGCTCCAGGTTGTCTTTCTAAAAGAAAACTTATTATTTTTTATCACTAATCCCCCAAAAAGACCTTGGACTCTAAAATTAGACTGTCTGCACCATAGGGCATTTTTCTTATTGATTTCTAGTATATCCCCTGCCATGTACCACAGTATTAAGCAAAATCTAACTGTATCAGAAATTATTCAATGCATGTTTAAATTGTTTCACAGTGTAGCCACTACAACAAGAATGTCTAAAGATTTTTTCTCAGCTAGGATAAAACCAGGGGTTACCATAAGTGAACATTTAATATCTTTAAACAAAATTAGAGCAGAACTGCATTTAAGGGGGGAAATAATTTCAGATCAAACAATGAAGAGTGTTATCATTAACTCACTAGACCCATCGTGGGATAACTATATATCTCATTTAGACACAATCAATTTAGGATATTTATCCATAGAAAGTCTATCTAACAAGCTAATATCTGAAGATAATTCAAGGAGAAGTCGTTGTAACAATCACATGGAACATAAACAATATAAGAGGGTAGTTTTTCAAGAAAGATATCATGAACCAATAGGATGCCACAACTGTGGATCCAAAGAACATAATAGGAGAGACTGTCCAAAACTCCTCAGAAATAGAAAAAATCCTGACTATAGAAATAGGTATCAAAACAGACAGTCATCAATTGATAGACATAGATATAGAAGTCCACCCATCTATAGGGAACATAGAGGGGGCAGGGATAACTCAAAAGATAGAAAGTCTGGTTCACTGAATGGGTTAAACAAACATGACAACACTAACATACAACAGACAGAGGACAATGATTGGCTTATCGATTCTGGAGCAACCAACCACACTACAAATAATAAAAATATACTATCTTCATTTGTAGAGGATAAATTCGTAATTAAGGTAGCTAATCAAGAGAAGGTTCAAGTCATAGGTAGAGGAAATATTACCTTACCTGGCCTAGGAAAAATAGAGGGGGTATTGTTAATACCTGAAATACCTCATAACATACTTAGTGCAATAAAACTAAGCAGAGATTCTGGCATAAATATTGTGTTCTCAAAAGGAAAAGCAACATTAGAGAAAAACAGAACAAACATAGATACTGTGATTATTAAAGGAGGTCTACCTTATCTAATGACAAAAGAAAAATGGTTACACAACATTGATTTCAACATGGAAGATAACAATAACATAGACAACGAAAGCAGTAGTAATAGTGACAATGAGGAACATGAGATTATTCATAATCACAAAGACACACCCAACAACAAAATACCTAATATTGGTAAACCAATTCATGATGAGTGTGCTCATGTCTTACATAGGAAATTAGGACATGCCAGTTTTCCTGTAGTTCAAAAGATGATTGAACATGCTGAAGGTGTTAAAATAAAAAATTGTAAAAACTATTTGGAATGCTCAGTATGTAAATCTACAAAACTCAAAACTAGCCCCAAACCCAAAAAAACAACAAGATCAACCAACAAAAATTTTGATTTGGTACACATGGACCTAGTTGGTCCATTAACACCATCAATCACATATAGAAAACGTTATTTCCTAACCATTGTGGATGACTATAATCGTTATGGCTTTGTCTATACACTAAAGCACAAAGATGAAACTTTTCAGAAATTTAAGGAGTTTTACAAACATATAGAAACACAACATAATATTAGAATAAAACAAATTATGACAGATAGGGGATGTGAATTCATGTCAAAAGAATTCTCCCAATGGCTTAAAGACAAAGGGATGTTACATTACACATCTAGCCCTTTCTCTGCATTCCAAAATGGAGTGGCAGAGAGAAAGAACTCGACATTACAAACCATGATTAGATGCACATTAGAAGATGCTGGCTTAGGAAAACAATTCTGGTCAGAAGCTTTACAATATTCCAATTATATACAAAATAGAACTTGGTCCAGCATTGTTAACAAGACACCATATGAAATGATGTATAATAGGAAACCCAAAATAGCTCATATGCACATATTTGGAGTCACTGCAGACGTACACATACCTAAGCAATTAAGACGTAAAGGTGAGAACGTATCTAGGAGACTCAGGTTCATGGGTTACGAAACAGGCACAAAAGGGTACAGATTCATCGATAATAACAACAGATTTATAATTTCCAGAACGGCTGTATTCCATGAACAGGCCAACTGGTCTAAAATACATCTTAATGAAATTTTCCCAAACAACTATACAAACACTAAACACCAAGAGGAAAGAACTGGAGAAGAATACAATCACAACATACATAAAAACAAAAACAAAACATGGACAAACAGTCAATACAAAATAAAGACAGATTCATTAACAAAAAAAGAAGCTAGGTATTTACATGACAATGATAGTAAACCAAAAAGAACAATCAGGAATAACAGAAACCAAATACCAAACAAATACAAAGATTATATAATGTATATGGATGGAGAAACATCAACACCAAACACATACGAGGAAGTGCTAAAACTTCCCCCTGAAGAAAAGGAAAAGTGGGAATCAGCCATGACTAAAGAGATGGATAGTTTGCAGAAATTAAATGTATTCACACCTACACATGCACCTAAAGATAAAACTGTTATTGGTACTAGGTGGATATATAAAATCAAAAACTTAGAAGGAGGCAACACCTTATACAAAGCTAGACTAGTTGCTCAAGGTTATGCACAAAAATATCCCGAGGATTACACGGATACATACTCTCCCACAGTAAGAACTGAGAGTGTTAAAACTGCACTGGTCATAGCATCAGCACTTAACCTTGATGTATTCCAATACGACATACAGACTGCATATCTACATGCAAAATTAGATAAAGAGATATATGTAAAAGCGCCTCACAGTCAATATACAAACAAAAATGAAACGTGGTTACTAAATAAAAGTTTATATGGGCTGAAACAATCTGGCAAAAGATGGTATGAATGTTTAGTCAAAGTGCTCAAAACTATGAATTTTAATGCCACTACTGCTGATAACTGTTTCTTAGTTAAAAAAGAGGATGACTCTTTAGAATTCGTGTTAATTTATGTGGATGATATTTTGTATATAGGTAAACACAAAGAGAAGAGAGAAACATTTGTAACGAAACTAAATGAACATTTCTCTTTGAAATTATTAGGTAAGGTAAATAAGTATCTTGGAGTTCAAATTAGTAAAACAAAAAAGGGATTCAAACTTTCTCAAAGAGATAAGATTATAGAACTCCTGAACAAATGTAACTTAAATGATGCTAAACCCTGTGATACTCCCATGCAAACTGATTTCCTGAGGAACACAGATGAGTCATCCCCTGAATTTAAAGATAATACACTTTACAGATCAGTCATTGGTTCCCTTCTATATATCTCCAATTGGACCAGACCCGATATCGCTTTGCCTCTCAACTTGTTGTCTAGACACGTCAGCAAACCACTAGTATATCATTGGGAAGCTGTCAAAAGAATATTAAGATATTTGAAAGGTAGCTTAGATTTTTGTTTATTTTTGGAACCCAATAGTGTCAAAGAGCCCATTCTCACATGTTACGCCGACGCAGATTGGGCTAGCGACACCACATGTAGAAAAAGCACATCTGGTTATATATTTTTTCTTAACAATTGTCCAGTTTACTGGTATACTGGTAAACAAGACTTAGTAGCCACATCAACAACTGAGGCAGAATATGTCTGTTTGTCTAAAGCCTCAAATAACCTCGTATGGTTTAATGACTTATTGTCAGACATCTGGATGAAACCTTCATTACCATTTATCATACATGAAGATAATAAGGCTGCTATTGAAATATCTAGATCTGATGCCATTGGACAAAGATCCAGACATATAGATATAAAATTCAAACATGTGAGGCAGTTATCTCAAGATGGATTTATTAAAGCAGTCCATTGTGAAACCTCAGAGCAAATTGCTGACATACTAACAAAGCCTTTACCCTCTAAGCAGCACAAATATTTGACTTCTAAGTTACAAGTTTTATATTGTTCAGAATCTGAATGTAATTATTGTTATATATCGAATCGGCATTTAGAGGGGGATTTGTCACAAGTAAATGCCTTATTCTCCTTTATGTAAATAATATATGACCAGGGTATCAGGGGTTAACTTATTCTTCTCTATTTAATATATTCATATTTAACCACTCCTACATCTAGCTCCACCCCATGTATATATAAGGAGCTGTATGCTTTCCTTCTGTGCTTCTATCTGTGAATATTCAGTGAATATAGAATGCCTTCTGTAAATAAACAGTGCTTTATTTGAATATCTAATTCTTAATCTACTTATTGAGTCTGATCCTGAAAATATCGTAACACCTTTAAACTAAATGCATTCAAAGGAGATTAGCATAAGGAAGAAAGAAAGTAAGAAGGAAGGGAAGGAAGGAGTTTTTCCTATATAGACAGATTCATTCCACCTCTGTTCTAAACATACTTTATACTGAATGTGTAACATTATTTTTTCTACTCATTCAAAGGACATTTAGAACAAATGGCTAAAGATATAAATTATGAGAAACATACAAGACCTTGATTACATCCTGTAAAGCAACTGCAGTGTTTGAGGTCTCTGCGTTCAGTTTGAGCATAAATGTTATTAGCTTTGCCAGGGACTCGCTCAACTCTCTCTCCATATGGCTCTCGATTCCCCAGTCTAGAGCTTTGTAGATCAATTTTCCTAATGATTCTGTCAACTAGAAAGGAAATACTGAGTGATTGGTCAATTCTGAAAATCTAGGAGAGTTTTGTCAAAATCAATACACAAATGGCTGCCTGGGTGACTGATATTAGAAGAAATTAGCTACTATTTTCATCTGTCTCTAGGCATTTTAAAAACAGTTTTAAAACAAAATTATAAATAAAAACAAATACAAAATTAAAAGTAATAAAACATTAACTAGTACAGTAATTGAGGCAGCTGACAATATTAAAACTAGAAAATGGTTAGAGCATGGGGATAATCCTGATATCAACTGGGGGAGAAAACTATTTCACTGAGATCCCTATCTACTCCACTGCCAAAGAGTATCATTAGCCACACATTAAGGTTAAACTCAGGAGTGAAATTCAGCAGGTTCTAACAGATTCTGGAGAAGCGGTAGCAGAAATTTTGAGTAGTTTGGAGAACCGGCAAATATCACTTCTGGCTGGCCCCAGAATGGGGAGGGAATGGGGATTTTGTAGTATCCTTCCCCTGCCACTCCCACCAAGCCACGCCCACATAACTGGTAGTAAAAAAAATTGAATTTCACCACTGGTTAAACTAGAAGGAAGGTTTTTTTGTATCCCTACTTCCAAGCTATGAGACAGCTGTAATGTCTTGAAGATATTCAGAAAGGATTAAGGAGCAGGTACAGTGCCACTAGCCCAAGTATTCAATATACAGCATAGAATCGCCTTGAGTAACCTGCCTCTTCTGAAATCATTTCAAGAGCAATCTCTCATACAGCTTGTTACAATAATTCAGTCTTGAGATAACCTTTATACGAAATCATTGGCTGAACTCTTATGCACCTCTTCATGAGCACTTTATGACAATTCAGAATCAGTCCTATATCTGTGCTATTATACATTATTAGAAGAGTGAGAAAGACGCTAAACTGAATCCAGGAGCTGGGAAATGGCATCAATCAAGATTGCTATTTCTATTGCTATTGCTATTATCTTTTGTTGAAATGCAACAGAATAATCACATGATGGCTTGACAATTTTTCCTTTTACCAACTAATATGCTTATATGCTACATGAAATAGCAATAGCACTTAGACTTATAGGCCACTTCATAGTGTTTTACCACACTGTGTAAGTGGTTTACAGATACAGCATTTTGCCCCCCAAAATTTGGGTCCTCATTTTACCAACCTCAGAAGGATAGAAGGATCGACCTCCTGGCAGTGGGCAGAGTTAGCCTGCTGTATTGCATTCTAACCACTGTGCCACAATGGCTCCTGAAAAATGTTTTATGATCAAAATGATGGGAGAAAAAGATCAAAAGAATGCATAGGATGAAGTGGGGTGGTGGTGGTTTATCCACCAGTAGTAAGTATGGATAGGGTGCTGATCAGATGATATTTCTTGGATTTGAGGATGATGAACATAACAATGATTGGCATCTACTTTATAAAAGTAGAGGAGTGGAAACATTATGGATGTGGAAATATTCTCAGCTTTAGCTATTCTATTAGGTTTTTTTGCCAAAAGGTTACATGGGCCATCACTAATGAAGACAAGTCAATGAAAATCCCACATGTTTATTCAGCTTTACAAGAAGAATGAAATCCCATCCAAGTTAAATGAATTATCTAACAGCCAAACCTAAATATAGTCACTTCCAAATCACTACATTATTTTGCTAATGTCAAGACTATGCCATCAATTGTGTCAAGCACCATAATCTTACCTTATCTTCTAAAATTTCTCTTGGCTGTTGATTTATGTGACCATCTGAAACAAATGTTTTTGTCAATTTCAGTTTAAATTTAATTTGCATGTTCAGGGTGACCATGGAAGATATTGATAATAGATTGATTCCTGGTTATTTTTTAAAAAAGCTTGTCAAATAAGGACAGCTGAACAGCACTCTGTGGATCATAACCCTAGTTGTTAATGAAAATATTCCACTGTGGATAGATGGGAAAATCTTTCTTTTGTCAAATGGAATATGAGGGAGGGAGGAAACACTATAACATCAACATTCATCATTTCCTCTAGACTACAGATAGCATCCTTTCTTTACCTGCTGATTTCTCCCTTCATGGCCATATTGCTAATGCATCTGGAAAACTTAGGTTGAAGTAGGCTGATATATAGGATTATAATATTTTAAAAAGTAACTGGATGAAGGTAGTCATGTATTTTATAGAGGACTACCTTCTGTTTACAGAGTCTGGTTTAAAGATAGATCTCAGAAGAGAGATGTTGAATTTACTTGGCCATCAGATCGGATAGGCACATATCCCCAGTTATTATGGGAAGGTGTACTATACTTCTATTTCTGTAATCATTATTTCTATAAATCAGCATAAATACATTATCAGAATATACACATTTTTCTAGCTTTTAAGTGTGATGATAGACTTCCAATGTTTCAATATATAGTGCATACTCCAGTGTTTTATTAAAGTTCCTTTGATTTAAGACGATATATAAAACTTCAAGCCTTCTAGAGGTATTTTTCAAAGGGAAAAATTATCAGATATCTATCATTTTAAGAGAAGAAATGAAAATCAGGTTTTTAAAATACTTTAAAGTCTCCTGCTGTTTACTCAGTGGTGTCCTTCAAACAACAGCTTGTCATTATCAACTTTACATTACATTATATTACATTAATTACATTAAAGTCAAATATTCAAATCTGAATTAACAGGAGTTGCTCATATCTAATAAGCATTTTTTCTCTACTATAAATACATTAATTTTTCTTTAGTTCTATTAACAATTCAACAGAATTAGATTTTAGAATTTTTATTTTAGAAAGGAAAACACCATCAATTTAGATGATGTAAATACTACTACATTAAATTTTCATAAACTGTAGTCACAGAGAAACATATGCAATGATCTTAAATTCTATGACTTATTCTAGTTCCCATTATTTACTCACAAACCACAGATGGTGAGGTGATTGTTTCCAGGTAAGTACATTTAAAATTAACATCTTAATTAGGGTAACTCATAATACATTGAAATATTAAGGGAAATAAGAAATTGTAGAAACACATACTTGTAAATGGAAAGAAACCACCATTTTAGTAATTTTAATTTCAATTTCTTACCATAGTTATGTTTGATAGGGAAAGATATACTACCATCAGAATGAATATAGAGTTCATCAATATCTGAAATCTGCATCTGTACTACAGAATCCAGTCCCTGAGCTAATATCTGATTCATTTTACAACAACAGTGAAAGCAAATAGCCCAGGCTTGCTCTTCACTTATGGGCTGTTTATAAAATCTTAGAAACTGAGCTAGAGAGACCTTAGTGATATCCTTTGTATTAACCATTGTAATTGCTGGTTTTGTCCTTTCTTCCCCTCTTCATAGTACTAAGTGAAATCTTTACAACTCAGCAAGTACTTTCACTGTGTCTAATTTATATCCTTTGATAAGGTATTTTCAGGTTTAGTTAGTTTAGAGAAAATGTGGATGTATGTCTTAAAGGGAAAGTAACTCCATACAGTGTTACTCTAGACAGTATTAATTTTGCCTGGATAAAAAAATCAAGCTAAATTTATTTATAATACTCTGCAACAGTTTCCTATAGAGGAATAGATAGGTAGCTGGACGTATCTTACAAAAATATTTATTTATTAAAATAATTTAGTGTTGATAAACTCTACATTCATCCAACACCTGAAATTTCTTACATTAATTTGCATACATACTTGTAATCTAATTTCAAACATCACATATTTCTTTGTAACTTAAAATGTTATGGGAATTCATAATATTAAATATATAAATAAATCATTTATATATTAGCCTCTTTGATTATGTTAATTGCAATTTGTTCAACAAATTATAGTTCAACATGCAGGATACTGATTTTATTATGCTCCATTAACTACAATAAGAAATTTATTCAGTGTTTAAGAAGTTATTGTTGAAGCAAAAATGTCATAGTATCAAAATCCCAGGTATAATTATAATAAAATGTTTACTTAATTTTTTTTTAAAATGAGAGAAAAGAACTTTAAAAGAAACTCAGCGAAGACCATGTAATACCACTTCAGGAGGCAGGTAGAAAACCAGGTGAAATTCATAGAATATCTCATCCTCAGCCCATTGTAAAGAGATCTTATATTTGGAGTAAGCTGTCTCAGTTTAAAGTAACATTTCCCTGTTATCTAAACACACTTTGCAATTTGCAACATTTCTGTGATGGTGCTGGGGAAGATGAAGTCAAGGGATTAGTTCTGCCCAGTTTTTATTGGCTTTATATGGGCAGATCTGTTTCCCTGTGAACTGGCTGGCAACAAATTTTTGGCTGCTAGGATTCAGTGAAGTGGCAAGAAAACTGGGGAGGAGGCATTGTGGAGGAAGTACAGTAATTGTCAAGCTCACTTCTCCATTCCCATGACAGTGTGGGAACTTGGTTATTGCCTTGTTTCCTTGATTTTATTCATAGTCATCATCTCCACACTTTGAACCCTTAGCGGTAATGGACATGCTGCTACAGTGGTTTCTATAAAAATTTGGTCCATAAAGCTCTTAAAGACTTAGCAGGACAGCCAAGGAAAGATGTTCAGAGTTTGTGATTGAAATAAATAGCAGATGCTATGAAGCTGCGGGAGGGGGAAGGTTTGTAATTTCAAAAGGAATTTCAGATTGCAACCTCTGTAGTATAGTTGCTTTCAGAGAGGAATTGTGCTGCTCGATAATAAATTTAAAAGAAACAAAGCAAAACGGAGCAGCATTTCTTTTTGTAGATTACATATTGAAATGTATGTTTTAGTCTCCAAAAATTGATGCCAAATTTCAGTATTCTTGCTGTTTGCCCTTTGAGCCAGCTTCTATTTGGCACTTTGCAGAGATCTCATAATTTATGTCGTATCATACAAAATCAGCCCTAGAATAATGGGAATTGCAGTCATTACACTTTGGAGAAATACTGTGGAAAGAGGATTCTCTTTCTCCAATCTGATTTGTACATAAATACATCTTCCTCAATTTCTCCCTGTACGTGTTAATGAAATTTTCCTAATTTTTTTCTTCTTTCATCTGTTTATGATGTGTAACTATTGCTCCTTTATCGCTGCACTGTTGAAGCGAAACCTTAAGTATGCAGGGAAGAGGAGTAAAATTAAACTCTACAGACCACCCCAACGATGCCCTTGATGTGATGTCTCACTGCCTGGAGGCCGTGCGGGTCTGGATGGGGAGGAACAGGCTCAGACTCAACCCCTCCAAGACCGAGTGGCTGTGGCTTCCGGCGCCCCGATATAGTCAGCAGGTGCCATCGCTGACTATTGGGGGTGAATCTTTGCCCCCCACGGAGAGGGCTCGCAATCTGGGTGTCCTCCTGGACGCGCGGCTGTCTTTAGAAGAGCATATGACGGCCGTGGCCAGGGGGGCCTTTTATCAGATTCGCCTGATTCGCCAGTTGCAGCCCTTTCTGGACCGGGACGCCTTGTGCACGGTCACTCATGCCCTTTTTACTTCCCGGTTGGACTATTGTAATGCTCTCTACATGGGGCTCCCCTTGAAGTGCACTCGGAGGCTCCAACTGGTCCAGAATGCGGCCGCGCGAGTGGTTATGGGCGCAACTCGTTGTGCCCATGTGACACCCCTCCTGTGTGAGCTGCACTGGCACCCAGTGGTCTTCCGGGTGCGATTCAAGGTGTTGGTTACCACCTTTAAAGCGCTCCATGGCATAGGACCCAGGTACCTCTGAGACCGTCTTCTGCCACCAATAGCCTCCCACCGACCAGTTCGCTCCCACAGAGATGGTCTCCTCCGGGTGCCATCGACCAAGTTATGTCGGCTGGCAACACCGAGGGAGAGGGCCTTCTCTGTGGGAGCTCCAGCCCTGTGGAACGAACTGCCCCCGGAAATACGAAAGATCACCGACCTCCGGGTGTTTCGCTGCGCACTGAAGACCCTGTTGTTCCGCCAAGCCAGACTATCAACATAATAGTTTTAAATTGGGGTATTTAAATTTTTTTGGGTTTTAAATCTCAGCCAAATTTATTTAATTATTTTAAATTTTAATTGTTGTTTTGTCTGTGTTTTTAAATAGGCTGTACACCGCCCTGAGTCCTTCAGGAGAAGGGCGGTATAGAAATAAAATTATTATTATTATTATTATTATTATTATTATTATTATTATTATTATTATTATTATTATTATTATTATTATTATTATTATTATTATTTGCTATGCACCGATTAAGGTGCCCTTTTTAGAAAAATACATGTACAGCAATACTAATCTCGGGCTATTTGTGAGTTGCAAATATCTGGATGCAAAACATCTCAGCTGGCAGCAAAGCATTAGTTTACAATCAAACAATGAACAGAGCAGTATTTTCCACTCTTGATATTTTGGGGGAGTTGAAGTCCCCACGTCTTAAAGCAGAGTTCTTCAAACTTGGCAGCTTTAAGACTTGTGGACTTCAACTCCCAGAATTCTCCAGCCAGCATAGCAGCATAGAGAATTCTGGGAGTTGAAGTCCACAAGTCTTAAAGCTGCCAAGTTTGAAGACCTCTGTCTTAAAGCTATCAAGAATAGAAATACTTAAGACAGGGGTGGGCAAATGTGGCTCTTTTACAACCTGTGGACTTCAACTCCCAGAATTCCTGAGACAACCAAGCTGTCTCAGGAATTCTGGGAGTTGAAGTCCACAGGTTGTAAAAGGGCACATTTGCCCACCCCTGACTTAAGAGGAAAAAGGGCGAGCGTGAAACGAGGAGAAAATACGCAAGAGAAGCCTTCCCCGTGGATCAAACTAAAGCGCGCTTCCAGGTCCCGCCTTTCCAACGGAATAGCGAATCAGAAGGCGAGAAATTAAAGGCTTCCCCACTTCTCCTTTGCCCGATAGGGGGGCGGGTCCGTCAGTCGTTCTCCTTCCGGTGACATCTTTTAATTCGGGATTCCCCGCCAGGCAAGATGGCGGCGCCCGGAGGCGGCGAGATGGTGTGGAACCGGTGGGACGTGCCTTGGCCTGCTTGTAATTCGGCCGAAGTGGTCCCGGCTGAACATGCTTCAGGTTAACGGAGAGATTTCAATGCGGAACGAGAATTTGAGTGATAGATAAAGCTGCGGACTTTCCTGCCTTGTCTTTTTTTTTTAGGAAATGACAGACTTTTGACTAAATTATTATCCAGCAGATTTGATCTTGATGCTATAAAATATACGCGTGCGATTGTAAAATAAAAAAAGGAGATCGCTCATTCCGTTAAATAACTTACATTTTTGCCTATATAGGATTGTAATTTGTTTCTGATTGATTTTAGTGGAAACATCTTCCTTTCTTAATGTTAAACCAGTTGTGTCTTAGAAGTGTTTAACTTCGTTGACTTAATACTCTTAGGTTTTTCAAACGATGATTAATATGGGGATAATTGATTAAACTGGACTTAACTTGAGGGATAAACACTTGTGAATATGCACAACTGAGGAAAAAAAAACCCTAAGCACATTCTACTATCCTACTGCATGAAATCAGCTTTTGATTGTAGTTCACTGTAAAATTGAATAAAGCATGGTTTAATTAAACATACATAAATGTGCCATGCAAAAAACAGCAGCTATATATGCAGCGAGTATCTGGAATTCCATGCCAAGAAGTAAGCAAAGTAGCTGAAAGATACAAGATCCTGGACATAATCCAAATGAATTGCCAAAAGGAAAATTTTCCTTATAATTCATAATTACTACAGCTTCTTTGCTAATCTGCTGCAGATAACTAACTCTGGGTTTCCCAAATTATCAAGTGTACCTCTCTTGAAGAGATAGAATATGTGAGGAAGATGGAAATAACTTTTTAATTGTACCATGTTACAATAAATCTACCTTTCCCAAAGTTTTATTTTATTGTCATTCTTTATTTGTGCTCAGATGACTTATTAAGGGGATGTACATTAAATTAATTTATACTAAAGAGAGGTGTGGTGGCAACTGAACTGACACTGGAATTTGAGAGCCACTTCCTTTGTTACTGGTTTATTGAGTGAACTTTTTGCATCTTCCTATCGATGCATGTGTTTATATTTTCTAGTGAGATGCCTTTCAGCTGTTTTGAAGAGGTGTTGGACTGTTGACAGCATGTTAAACAGCAAAATGCTGGTTGCAGAACAGAGCCTTCTGCATTCAATCATTTATAATTACCATTATCAGATGATTCATCAAAAGGCATTTGGGAGTCTTAAACAGGTTGGTAGAATGTTGTGATCTTTTTGGAAATCTTGATTAAATCATTTTAATCTGTAGGAATCATGCATATGTGGCATCCAGCAATTCTGCTTTATGGAATAAGGCCTTCCATAATCAAAAATGATGAATTTGTGTCATTTTTAGTAGAGGAATTCTTCAAGGAGGAGTGAAAAAAATTCCAAAAATAAGATTTAAAAAGACTTAGCTAGCTATAGCCCAACACTTAGATGCTTATATTTTTGCCATGGGTTATGTAATACTGACTGTAAGGATTTTGCATTTACTATATATAATATAGAATGCATTTGGTTCTGCAGAAAGTATGTTTGCTTAATTTTTGGGACATGTAGATTGTTTTCTGTTCACTTATTGAAACATACACTACATTGAAACTTAATTTTGAACGAATTAGGAGTGCCCACAAGTATATATGCTAGAGAGATGGTGCATATGAAGAATCTGGCTATAATTAATATGAGTTATGAAAAAAATGATTCATTTACATCTAGAACTAAGCATATTTATTGGAAATAATGCTATCAATTTGCTTGCTTTTTAATATAGACCAGTAAGCAACATTTTTTATCTTCATAATTTCAGGTAGAACAGTGCTTGAAACGTTTAAATTTAATGAATCTTGAAAAGTCGATTCAAAAAATTGCTCAGATGGATCCCATGTAAGTAACTTGCTAGCATTTCCATGTTTCTATAGTTTTATTAATAGAGGTTGTCCTTGAAATATGACTGTAATGGGCACATGTCACAATGGTCACACAGCATCACTTAACCCCACTCACTACCAGGGTGGATAAAAATCAATTATTTCAATTGGATTTTTTAAATTTTTATCATATTTATTTTAATAAAATGCTTTTGGAGTAGAAATCTATCTAAAGATAGTTTTCTATTTAAGATACATTAATAATTTAGTTTATTCAGCATAAAATGGAGCTTAGTTATGTAGCATGAGGCTGTATATTCTACAATATTTACATTATTGTTAAACTTATTCAATGAACCCAAGCTCTGCAAGCTAACATGCACTCTAAATAGGAAACCTTCATTTTGTTTGCAAATAATAATATTAAAGATTCTAACTGCCAGCAAGAATGAGTCCTTACATTTAAAGAGCACCTGTCATTTCAGATCCATCATGGCAGGGCCTGTTAGCGGGCAGCCACTCGCCTGGAGCCCGCCATGTCCCTCACCTTGTTGTGTCACTGCCGCATCACCAGCCATCCCAATAAAGTGAATGGGACTGTTGGTGAGTCGTCAACGGGTCAGGAGCCCCTGTGGGACAGAGATGACAGTTGCTCTTTAAAAATTATGATTTAAATCGAGTTGATTTAAATCAAATCAACCCTGCTTACTACTCTTCCTGATGTAACCATTAAATGAAAATGAGAATTGTTAAATAGAACACAGTACCTCAGGTGGGGGAGGCCCTGGTGGCCTATACAGATTGCCTGCCCTGAGCCTCTGAAGGCTACTTCCACCCCCAAGGCACCCTGTGCTCCACTTTTCTCTGGGGTCCCTATAGTCCTTCAGCTTCCTTTCCACCCAGCAAGCAAGGGGAAGGCAGTCCATCCAGAGTTTGCAAACTTCTTCACAGAGTCCAAACACCACACTCATCTGGAATTCCTTAAAGCAGATTTTCCCAATACAGATACAACCTTTTGTTTAATGACCAAAGTTACAACGGCACTGGAAAAAAGTGACTAATGACCATTTTTCACACTTAACGACTGTTGCAGCATCCCCATGGCCATGTGATCAAAATTCAGGTGCTTGACAAATGATTCATATTTATGACAGTTGTGGTGTCCCGAGATCATGTGATCACCTTTTGCAGTCTCCTGACAAGCAAAGTCAACAGGGAAGTCAGATTCACTTTACAACCATGTTATAAACTTAACAACTGCAGTGATTTACTTAACAACTATGGCAAGAAAGGTTGTAAAATGGAGCAAAACTCATTTAACTGTCTCACTTAGCAACAGAAATTTGGGGTTCAATTATGGTCATAAGTTGAAGACTCCTTGTACAGTGTGACTACTGTCTGCAGCTATCATGTGATCGAGAAACAACTCATTTGATTTAAAGAGTTGCAGACAGGTTGTATTGCATAGTCTGTGTCATTAACACTATTACCATATCAGCTTGTAACAAAGCAGGAGAGAGTAGCATTCAAGCATTTTCTTCTTTATTTATTTTAAACAGAAAACAGAAATCTGAAAATTCTGAGGAGTCCTTGGTGCCCAGCCAGCCTGTAATAGAAGTTGTTCTGGTGAAGATACTGGGTAGTTGCAAGCTTATACTACGTTTACTTGAATGTTGTTGTACGGCATTTAGGTATCCTTCCCAAAAGATAATTCTGTAGTTGTTATTATCCTATTTACAACCAGTAATGTTATCATTATTGGTTGTGGTGCATAATTTTTCTGATCTTAAGTTTTTGCAGTTCTCTAGCATCATAAATATAGTATAAATGACTTTGATTTTTATTGAATTAAAAATGCAAATAACAAAAAAGTAAATGTGTTTTATTCTTCACTGTCTTAGGACTGAGCATACTGAGCTGAGTAACTGTAAAATAGACATTTAACTTGGATCTCTAGCTTTTTGGGAAATATTATTCAGCCTTAACCTACTTGTTTCTCAGTTTAATTGTTAAACATCTGTGTTTGGAAGAGTATGTATTGTTCAATACTTTGATTCTGGGGTTGCTGAGTCGGTTATGGTATGTACACCTCTTAAATATTTTTATTGTTTCATTTCTAGTTATTCATTTACTTGTTTATAATAAAGGTTTTGCTTAGCCAGTTTCTTGCCAATTAGTTGGGGGGGGCATACCAATGGGTATTACCACAGCACAATTTATAGAGTTCCAACTGCATTTATTGCTAAGGTGGATCCAGGAAAAGTGGTGGATAAAGGAGATTAAATGGCATCTTCAGAAACTCTGGAGCTTTGTTTCAGTTGGGATGGGAAAAAGGAATGTACTTTTTTATAAACTTTTATTTATTTTTCCCTAATTGGTTTTGAGTGGAAGAAATTTAAATATGGCAGATGCCATTAGTGTAAACCTGGTTGTGGGCACTGTATATGTGTAATGGGTTTTATATGCAGATCCCTTTTTCAAATGCTCAATTTGGGATCTTCCTTCTATGCAAAATAATGTCAGGTTGTATATCTTAATTCCAATAAAATTTTAGCGGTATACACATGGGTTTGGGCCATATGTACTGCCCAACCATTGGAATTCATTTTTTCCAAAGATGAAACTGTAGTCTTTCTCCTTTGTTTCAGTTAAATAAAATGTACCAGACATTCTGAGCAAAGTAGATAACTCATTCTTCTATCCATCTATTCTTCTTTGCTTTTGATTAATGAATATAAATTCTGCCTTGTGTGTGCATGTGTTTTGTCTATTTAAGTAAGGCTCATAACATTTCACATCCTTATACTAGTAACTAGCATTTTCAAAAATCCTGGGATGCTGTCCTAACATTTAGAAGCTACTCACTCCTTTCAAGTGACAAACCTCTTTGACTTTTTCTTCAGGATTACTGTTAATTTTATTGCCAAAGTTTATTGTGAGTCAGTACTGGTTAATTCATACTGAATTGGAGATCTTAGTAAAAATCAAGCAAACACAGAATTATGTTAGCCAATATCAAGTGTTACATCTCTCTTTGTGTTTTTCCTTTATTATTCTAGGATTCTTTATGAAGCAGTATTAAAAAAGCTTAGTACGTTATATAAGGATCTGTTTGAATTGCTTCAAGAGGTAGCAAAAATTCACCAAAGGCCATATATTAAAGGATTTGTCTTTCCTTCTGAAATAAATTATTTTCTGGAAACCAGTTATTTAGAGATTAAGAAGAAAATGCCTAAAGCATTTATAGAAAGGAAAACTGGCACTGGATGGATAAATACATTGTTTTCGGTTCAAAAGACCATATCCCACCCTCAGAATCTGAGTGTAGCAGTTCCTCCAGCAGTCAGGAAAAAAAAGAAGAAAAAGAGGAAAGGTACCCAAAATACTTCTGATATTGGAAAACCAGTTTTGATCAACAGAACTAATCAAGGTAAATAGTAATGGCTGCTTAATTTACTTCAATATTAGTAACAGTCACACTCATGCTTATATTACAGCATTGTATACATTTTTTATGCTTTTATAACTTGTATTAAGTTGGAAGATCTGTATTGATTACCTTTTCTCTTAATAGTGTGGAGAATGCCTGAAAAAAAAGATGGGCAAAAAGTAGGGAGGGATGAAAATTGCAAATGCTTAGATGTTTCTTTGGGACGAGACTATTAATTATCTACTGGTGAGAAATCAGGATATCTATTTAGAAATTCAGTGTAAATTACACTATTTAATGTACAAAGTAATAATTTATTAAACTTGCATGTTCAATTCCTAACAACTGTGCCCTAGCCTACAACTAAAAAATTACAATAGAACTATTAAAATATGGCAAGCATTATAGATAAGATAAAATGAAGTGAGGGGTCTCACTGTCCCTCTTCAAAGACCTGGGTAAAAAGCCAATTTTGCTTTTATGAAAAATAGCAGATATCGTGAGGGGAAGCTCATTCTAGAGGGCAGGTGCTGGTACAGAAAAAGCATGATTGGATATCTCAATAGATGATATTTGTTGATGAAAGGAACCTGGAGAATGCTGATCCTGAAAGATTGAAGTGGCCATCCTGACATAGCAGATTTACTGATTTAAACCTATTGTTGTTCAAGATTATTTACCTGTTTTTAGTTTTATCTCTGTGCCTTTTCTCTTACGTCTTGCAGAGAAGTTGGAGTTTGACCTGAAGACATTATGCAAATATCCTAAACCTGTATCACAGAAGGTTTGTCCATTCTATTCTTGTAGGCTTGTATTTATTTATATTTGATAGCCAGTTTGATGTAAAAGTTAAGACATTAGATTAGATTTGGAAGACCATAAGTTTTAGTCTTGCCTTAGACACAAAGCCGGCTGGGTGACCTTGGGTCAATTACTTTCTCTCAGCCCTGGGAAAAAGGCAATGGCAAACGACTTCTGAAAACCTTGCCAAGAAAACTGTGGGGACTTCTCCAGGCTGTCTCCAAGAATCATACAGGACTGAGCAGAAGGAAAAACAATTTTATCGCACATTTATTTTGGATCAGCTGAAAGCAATTATATAACTAATGCTCCTGTCTCCTGTATTATCCATAACAACCCTATAGAAGGAATATCTGGCCCATAATCATCCAGCTGGCACAGTCTGTATTGATTTTCTTTAAATGTCATAAGAACTAACTGCTTTGTAATTTCTTATGTATATGAATAAACATATTAATCTATCACTCTCCTTTGTAAATAAGGTTAGTGATTTAATTGTTAAATTTGTGTAATGAAAGTTTATTCCGTTGAATATGGATTTATAGGATCTCAAGAATATTTGGGAATAGTTGATAATTTGATGGTCAGAAACATACTTTCATGTGGAAAGCTTAATTTTAATTCCTGTCTCATTCTTGTTCGGTATCTTTAGAACATGTGAAACCTTTGAGGGAATCTACTCATTAAATTAAGCAGCACTAATCAATTGTATAATTTGGTCCTAGACAATTTCATAACTTAATCAGGTCTTCTGTGGAATTTTCTTGGTCACGAGAAATAGTGCTGTTTTTTTTTTAAATACGAAGAAGAGAGAACATTTCACAGTTGTTTTGGAAACTACTTTGATATGCATTTTAGGAGGCCATTCAAAAAGCAAATTTTGAAGATTCCAAAGAGATTTTTGTTCAAGGTTAAAATTTGCCTTGTATTAACTCTAAATCTTTTAAAGTGGTTAAAACTGCCAAATATTTAATTTTTCAACTTCTATGAACTTTTTAGCCAAGGATGCTGGGTGTTAAAGTTTATTCTGAGTCTTTAGCTTTTTAATTGTTTTCCAGTGTTAATTTTTTACTATTTTATTTCAGAATTCTAAATTTAGTAATATACTTCCTGAGTCAAAGAAAATCACATCTATTTCTTCTAAAGCCCTGAGATCTCGGCATCTTCACTTTTTTGTGTCCAACTTTAAAGAAGTGCAATCCTTTGAAGAACTGTCTCAAACATTGAAAACAACAGTCATCTGGTGTAAAAACAATAAATTTAGATCAGGGGCTTTCTTCTTAGGAATGAAGCTTTTAAAAAGCAAGAGGCTGCAGCATGTGGAAGCCCAAGGTTGCAGGTGTGTAGATTGTTAGTCCTTGTCTTTCCATATCTTTTAAACAGACTCTGTGTAATCCTGAAATATAGGTGGTCCTTCCTTAGCGACCACTTGTACAGCAACTGTTCAGAGTTACAGTGGTACTCAATAAAAGGGACTTAGGACCAGTCCTCAAAGTTGTGGCTATTGCAGCATCCCCAGGGTCACATGTTTGGGATTCAGGCGGATGGCAGCTAGCTCTCAATTACAAGTACTGCAGTGTCCTGTGGTCACGTATTGACATTTGCAATCTCCCCTGCCATCTTCCTACAAGCAAAGTCAGTGGGAAAGCTGGCAGAGGTTGCAAGTTGCTTCTGCCTTTTGTTTTGTTTTGGTTTTTTTTTTGGGGGGGGGAGCCCCCTGAGCAGTATGGGAGTCTTATCCGTACTGATACAGTGCTTGCCCACATCACCCACATGCCTATACTTCATGACGCTTCCCTGCAGCATCCGCCCTCCCATGCTCCATAGTCTCCACATAGGCATAATCTGTGATACCTACCAGCGGTGTCTGCCTGTAGCTGTCTCCCACCAGTCTGCTTGTCTCGGACACATTTCACCAAGTGTTTTTGGGTTCATGCATCTTCCCATATCATAATTCAGAGGCCTGGAAATTTTGAAAACTAAAAGTATTTCCATATTTGTAATATTTATAATATGGAAATGATGAAACTTCTCAGTGTGCATATTAATAAAATTAAATCGCATGAATGCTGGTGGAGCATGCATCTGCATCGGGTGGGTTCTAAATTTTTTTACTACCGGTTCTGTGGGCGTGGCTTATTTTGTAGGAGTGGCTTGGTGGGGGGGTAATGTGACTGGGTGTATGTGGTCAACTTTTTTTTTTATTTTAAAAGCATTTTTTCTACAACCTTAAGAGGTGAAGAAAAAAAAGCTTTTAGAAGCCTCTGACGATCAGGCAACTCAGCTGGGATTGCCAGAGGCTTTTAAAGGCATTTTTTTTCCTACAACCTTTTTGGCTGAAGAGGTTGTAGAAAAAATGCTTTTAAAAGCCTCTGATGATCCCAGCTGAGCCGCGCGATCATCAGAGGCTTTTTTTTAACTTTTAAAAGCATTTTTTCAGCCGAAAAGGTTGTAGAAAAAATGCTTTTAAAAGTTTTTTTAAAAAAGCCTCTGATGAGGTGGGCGGGGTAAGCGAGTGGCGACTGGGCGGGGGATCGGTTCGGGGGCGTGGCCAGCCAATGTTATTACCAGTTCTCCGAATTACTACAAATTTTTACTACCAGTTCTTGTGAACCGGTGCGAACCGGGAGCAACCCACCACTAATCTGCATCCATACTGTTAAGCTTTCTTCTGTAACCTGTTTCAGATTTTGATGAGTCGATTAAGCTCTTCCAAGCTCACTAGAACTTTGATATGTGAAAAAACTGGATTACGCAAAATAAATGACACTTGGTTTTACAGACTGTTACATCAAACAATTGCTCTTTGCTGCTTTAATTGCTAATCTTTTTTCTCTTACAGATTGCAGCGGAAACTTAGATGTGTTAAAGCCACTATCTGTAAATTCCTTACACTCCAAAGTTGCAGAGAGAGACCCATGCAACTTCTTAGAGGAAATCCCCAGCGAAGTAGTAGACTGTCACGGAAGCAGAGCTGTCTTTCACAGGCTACTTCTGTACATAGAGGGAGTCCTCTCTTCAAAGGAACTCAGTCTCCTTTCCTCAATCAGTGCTTTCTATTTCAGACTTTGGGCTCCAGTGGTACAAAGATTTTTGAGGAAAGTATTCATATTTCTGCCCCTGCAGTGTTGGAGAGTCATCCTACCCATATACAGAAAGAAGCCACTGAACAGAAAGATGACATTGATGATATTTTTAAAATTATAGGTCTCTAAGGCTACTTTCTGTTAAATAATCAAAAAATATGTTCGGTTCAAATGTTATTTCTATTCCATTATAGCAAATGCAGGCAACTGCCTTTAGGTTTTGAAGTTTCCTTGAGGTTGTTGAAAAGCAAGTTGTAATTGTTGGCGGACTAATTTGAATCATCCCTCAATTACTTATTTTTATAGCAATGTTTTACTCTTTTATACCTGTAGGAGTGTTGCTACAGATCATATGAAACTTAAATTGGAACAGTGCCAAACAAATGCTGCTAAGAATAGTTGAATAACAATTTTTTCAAATTATTCTTTGAGGTGAATGGACAGTGGAGGGGAAAAGCACCAAAGAGCTAAAATGGAATGCCTTCAGACCTTATAGCAAATACCTGGAACCAAAAGGTCACTTTGCAATATTGGATGGTTGCAAGAACTATCCATTTTTAAATAATAAGAATATGGCTGTGAATTATACTTAGTATTCTTTAAAGTGATACGCTTTGATGGCCAGTCCTAAGACGGGACAACTTAGAGGTGTCCCAGGTTAATGTTTTATCTCAGAAAGAAAAAAACCATTACTTTTTGAAGAAGGAGGAAAGCTTGCATTTTTTAAAAAGTTATGTATGGCATGGTTATCCTTTCTATGACAGCACATAGAATACAGTGAAACAGAGTTTGTTTATGACTGTCTTCTTTTTGTTTTATTATGCTTGTTTGCCTAGAGTTACTTGGACTATTGAAGTGCCTGATGAATTGAATACTGTATTTTTCGGAGTATAAAACGCATCTTTCCCCCAAAAGGGTAAAAAATTGGCGGTGTCTTATACATTGAATGTAGCTCCACCGGCCCCAATCCTTTGGCCTCTGCCTCCCAGCAATTTACCTCCCTGCAGCGAACAGCCCATTTCAGCTTCAGCACAGCCTGATTAGCACAAGCAGTTGATTGTTGGTTGGATCAGCCTCCCAACCCTCAGCTGTTTCAGGCTGCAGGGATTGCCGTTGCCTATTGCCGCATGGGCCTCCGCCGCTTGCTGCAACAAGGCAAATTGCTGGGAGGCAGAGGCAGTTATTGTGAGTGTTTTATGAGTCTTATTTTCTTCGTGTCCTTTTGTTGTAAAATTTGTCTAGAATCAACAATTAGCTGGAATTTAAAAAACCTTTCACTAACTTAATAAAATGTTATCTGAAGGAAAATAAAAGAGAGGGGAAAAAAGCTTTACATCTAACATTGCGTGCTGAATAACTTACTGATTCTGATTACAATACCAATCTATGCAAAGAAAAAAAGAGTTCCAAACTGGTAAAATTTCATATTATTTCCCATATCCATGCACTAGCGTGTATCTTGTTTTTCTCCCCAAAAAAGGTAGGTGCGTCTTATAGTCCAGAGCGTTTTATACTCTGAAAAATACAGTAAATACCTATAATTTGTTAATAACAATTTTTTTCATATCTATCTTGTTCTTCTCTTACATACATCCAGAATGTAACCTCAATTGGTAACAAAGAGCCACAAATACATTTTTATCAATTTAGTATCAAGTGATTCATCTAATTTACTGTTTAATTCCTCAAAACATTTTCTGATAAATTTGATGTAATTCCTCTCTATAAGTTGCTCTAGTCTAACGAGTCTCTACTCCCCTCTGCTACTTTTGCTGATTTTTTAGCGGTTGCCATTGTGATATTGTAATCCAAAGTAAAAGTTTCAATTGCAAGAGAAAGAGTAAAAAGCAAGTCCGCCCCCTCTCCATTGTTTTGTCTTCCCAGACCCTTAATTCTTTAATCTTAGATGGCACGCCATAGTTAAAGTCAGCATCATAGTCTGGCTCATTTTTTTATATTTTATAAAATTCCCCAATTATCCGCACTTAAATTCCCACAAATGTCTGGTTCATTTGTCCATTTTAATTCCATTTCTCTCCCCCCCCCCAGCGCTTTCATTGAAAAATCTTTTAAAGATTTAAAACCTTTAATCTGTTTTAAACTTTCTTATAACCACTCTGTTAAGCTTTTTGCCAAGTTTAAAATCTTTTATTCTTTTCATTTTAATCCAGAAAAATTGTTGACGCAACAAGTGGAATTTTCTTCCTATCACTCACAAAATCTCTTTAGCTGTAAATTATATTCAAAAGCATTTAAAAATTAAGCTTGTGCAAACCTTTTGTCCATATGAACTGCATTACAGCTGTGGATGTAGCTAACAGCTGTTCAATTCCCAAGCTTATCACAAAAATCTCAGTTCCTGAAATCTATTCACAAGGAGCAGCTGTCCAGAATGCAACTGGGTGCACACAAACAACTTTTTCTGGAAAGACTGCTTGAATTTACTGTCCGGCCACCATTGTTGCTGCACTCTCCACTCTTTCAGAGGTGTTTAATCTGCCATACGTGTTCACCAGAAGTCCAATTTCTTGCATTTTCTTATGTTAAGTTGCTACGCATATAGACGACTCGGCCTTGATGGTCCAGCAACTATCACTGACATAATGCATAAATATATATAGTTTCATTTTAATGCAAAGTGATAAACACACAACACCCAAAGTATTTCTGCAGATTACCATTGTAGAAGAGACCTCATTATTTCAAAATTATGGTTTAATGCTTTTGGTGGAGTAAATAATTATTTCTGAGCTAGTGATTTAGTTCCATTTGTTCCATTTTTTCCTGATAGATTAGCTCAATCAAATTAGACTGTTCCTGCTTGCTAATGTTTGTACTCTTCTGTGAATGAAGAATGGAGAAAAGAAAGATCAATTTAAAGCACAGGTGTCAAACTCAATTGCGTCATGTGGCGTATCGCAATGTTTTTTGCCTTTGCGGAGCCGGGGTGGACATGGCCTGCACATGATGCATCTGGCCCATGGGCCGCCACTTTGACACCCCGATTTAAAAGTATTGAGATTTATGAGCATGTTTTGAGAGTTTGATGGGACAGAGTTAAAAGGTAATAGATATATGGCCCTTAGAAATTTTTAGTTAAAATTGTGAACTAAATATGAATGTAAAGAATGTAAGAATAAGAATGTAAATAAGAAGTAAGAATTATGACCCTCAAATGGTTGCAATCTAAAAAAATACAAGATATAATAGGGAATAATATCCAAGAATGAATACTTTAGCATTTTGTCTTAAAGAGAAGCAGTACAATGCAAGGAATCTCTTAAAACAGTCCACAATTATTTCCATGCGCAGCAGTGTTCTGAATTATTTTTCAGAGCTTCCTTTTATAGAAAGGAAGACTCAACAAATGAGATGAATCAAAGGGTGAATCAAAAAATGAGATGAGCTCAAAAAAAAGGCCTCAAGAGCCATAGTTTGCTTCATCAAATGCTTTTCGAGCCCGTTTTAGTTCTTCATTCATTGTTAACAAGTCCTTCACACGAGCAAATTTTCGCGGGTCTTTACGAATCAAGAAGACTATATCTTCAACCTGTACTCGACCTTGTCGGCCAATCGACATTGCTTTGTGGGTCTATTGGACAAAGAGAAAATCCATTTCAATTAAATCCAATTAAAGACATTTTCTGTGATGCTACTGAGTTGCTCAGTATTTAGACAATGTATTTGCTTATGAAAAGGAAACTAAAAGCTGATTATCCACTCATTTTGTGGCTGAGGGGAGACTAAAACCTGGATATTTCTGCTTCTAGTCCAACACTAATCACTATGCTATTTGGTTCATTAATTGTCTGAGAACCAGTTTGGCGCACTGATTAAGGCATTAGCCCAGAAAACAGGACACTGAGTTCTAGTTCTGCCTTAGGCATTAAATCCAGCTGGGGTACTTTGGGCCAGTTAGTCTCAACCCAACCCATCTCACAGGATTGTTATGAGAAAAATGGGAGGTGGAAGTAGTATTAGATATGTTTGCTGCTTTGAGTTACTTATAAAGTAATAAAGACTGTTTATGAAAAATTGTAAAACAAATTGTTATTGGAAGTTTAGATGGTTGTGTCATAATAGCTTTTATACACGTCTCTGAACTCTTCTTGGTTTTACATAAAACAGAACTGCAAGGAAACAAAAGCCCAAATATGCCATCTGTTGTATCAAATGTCTAATAAGTAGTAACGTATTATAAGAGCCTACCATTTCGGTGATGAATTCTATGACTAGATCTTCAAGAATATCCACAGATTCTGTGTAAGGATTCTGATCATCTCCAAATCCATACATCATACATCTCACTGGAATTAAGAAAGCAAAAATCATCTGCAGGAGGGCACCGAATGGAGCAGCCTGGAAGACTTATGATCTACATAATTATTCACAGTCTTCTAAATTCTCCATTCAAGCAAATGTTTAGTATTTTTAAAATAAATCTACTGGGGAAAGTGTAGTTCAAACTTGAAGGGAAAACAATGACAAATACTGTAAGTATAAAAATACTTACTGTAACTTTAATATCAGTGGTTAAAAGATCATTTTAATAGAACATGTTGAAAGAGGAATATTCTTAGAAAAACTGCCACTTTTATAAACCAAATGAACAAAGTAGCCAACAAGTTCAGTTGTTTATAATTTATAGTTTAGGAAACTTGCACCACTTACATTATATAAGCTTTAGACAACAGTTTTCATAGAAAATGATATTTTACAATGAAACTACTTAAGAGAGGCGTTTGCCTTACTGTTAAAACAGTGGGCTGAAAAGCAAACTCTGCCCTTAGAACTGCCATGGAAGTATTAGCAAATGCAAAAGCCCAGAATACAAATATACTGCACTGTAGTAAAAATTAAGTATTTTATTAGTAATACAATAAATTGATGCACAATTGTTAATCACTAATTCACTGCAAGACCAACTGGCAATGAAAGACATATGACTCATAAAATGTGAAATATTATTCAGTGGATATTTCATTTTCTGTGCTACAAATTGTATCAAATGACACATGAGCAAATGTAAATAACATTTAGACTTATATACCGCTTCACAGTGCTTTACACCCCTCTATAAGCGGTTTATAGAGTCAGCATATTGCCCCGAAGAATCTGGGTCCTCATTCTACTGACCTCAGAAGGAAATGATGTTAAGTATAACTTAACCATCTCAATTTCTTTTTACTTAGTAATGCAGATTGATAGGATACAGATGCTAGACAAAAATCATTCAATAATTCACAGTAATACTGGCATTCAAAAAGTGTACCGCATAAACAAAGAGTTTCTTCAAAAGTGGAGACTATAAAAGGGTTAAGTTTCCTCATTACCTATGAAAACATAGAAAGCTGCCTTATAAAAAATTAGGTCATTAAAACTAATATATCTCTATTTCTTATACTAATAGATGGTACTTCTTTGGTATTTTAACATGCAAATAATCTACTTTACTCTTACTTGTAAGGCTGACATCAACTTACATTCTTTGGAGAACAACCGTTTCCTTTTTCCCTGTCCACCATCTGGCCCTCCTCCAGCGTCTTCAGTATCTTCTTCAAACTATAGATAATAAATCCAACATTTGGGTGAAAAAAGGCATACCCCAAGATTAAGCTAAGAAACAAGGAGTCTTAAAATTATTAATAATAAAATTATTAGGATAGTTAAAAGCAAAGAGACAGCAAAGAGTTCTAAAAAGATCTCTTGAAGTTGGAGAAATAAACAGTACAATATGAAAATAAGTTCACTGTAAACAAAGATGAAATTATGCTTACATAAAAAACCAAATTGATAAGATCTCAGCTAGAAACTTGGGATGCTACAAGCAAAGTTCACAAAAACATCAAGTACGGCAACTACAAAAGGCATATTCCATGCTACATATCATTTGAAGAATTTAACAAACTTTATCAACAGTACAATAATGCCTTTATAAAAAGTATATGAATACTATACAGCTCTGTCCACAGTACATTAAAAATGATATTAAAAACCTAGAAGGGAAATCTAAATGACAACCAAACTGGAGTAATTCATTTCAGAGAAAATTTTGATAAGTAAGAAAAAGAACTGAGCAAAAATAGAATACTATGAGAAAATGGATAGTATCCATTTATACTCATAATTCATAGTAGAGATACTCATAATTATATACTCATAATTCTTAGCAGAAGATTGTGCAGCAATTTGGAATGAAAGGAGAAAAAGTGATTCTTAGCACATGTTGGTACTTGTGTTGCACATATTGACAACTCCTTAAGCTGCATCTTGCTGTGCAACTCCCAAAAAGATGCATATGAATTAACAAAATGCCAGTAACAAAAGATGCAACATAACTGTCGATAAGTATTCCCGATCAATTGTTCCACTCTGAATACAGATGTTTTACTCTAATATATTTCAGCATGTAAAGGTACTGATCTGTTTGAGCTGCTCTAAAACTAATTAGAAAAATTAGTAGTTTCTAACAGCTATTAAATATGCTAACTATGGGGGGATTGCATTCCATTCTGTTTCCTTAAATTGAGTTTCTCACAGACACCCAAAATTTACACTTTGAGTGATGGGAAAGAGAAAAGATAATTTTTTAAAAAATATTTTCTACAAACTTTTTTTTGCAAATTCTATAAGCAAACAAGCTTTATAGTGTTTTTGCCTTTCAACTAATTTGAATCAAGGTTTAACTCTACAACCTCATTTATATGCCATGAATCCACGAAAAAAAAAGTCCATCATCAAACACATACAGCTGTATTAAACCAAGGGGCAGTCCTATGGAGCAAATCTTATTGTGTATACATCTTGAATGAGGGAGACTGTACATTTGAAATTAGTTTGTAAAGCACCATACCACTATGAAATGTGATTCTTCTCAGATGTGCCAGCATAGTCCATAGTCAGTAATGAAGGAAATACTAAGATGTTAATGCAAAGTAGAAAAATAATAATAGAAAGCAGAATTTTAGAATCTATAGGGAGTACATTGCTGGCCTACATCTAGTACACATTAATTCTACAATAAACTTCCTTAACAACAATTTAACTGGAATGCTACTGGGCTCCTACCTTGAGTAGAGGGTAGAAGACCTCAGAGTTCCCTTCCAGACCTATGATTCTATGAGATTACTGGGAATTACCTTGTATTTACAGGATTACATCAGAAAATGTAAAACCAAATTCAAATTTATCTACCTGTAAATCTCCTAATGCCCAGGGAATCTTATTGCCAGTTTTCTTTGCATAAAATGAATCTAGATTGGAATCCTACACTCCGAAATCCAGAGTGAATAAAACAATTCATTTGGACTTATTTTATAGCCTTTATAGTCTTATTAAAGGTTTTCCCTGGTCATTATTCAAAATGATGCGCTGCTATCAACCAACAGGATGTAACTTTTAATGCGAATAATACCCAATAAACCCTGGGTTAAAATTTCAATTTTCTCGAATCGGTGGGTGCGATTGTCTCTAGCATCCCCGGGAAATTTTGAGAAGGCGGGAGTTGGTTTTTTAATCACGGTTCACATCTTTTGTGCTACGCAACACCTTATGTTTCGGCTTCACTTACAGGTGGATCTTCTTCCTCGTCGGCCATCAGGAATCACCTCCTTCCGGGTATAAAAATCTAAGACCGCTTCTGACTAGCAACTCTCCTCCTCCGCTTCAATACGGAAGGCAAGCGTTCAACTGCGCATGCTCCTTTGAGCAAATGACTCTAAACAGGGCTTCGGTTACTTTTCCACCGGCTTCATTGGACAAGTTACGCATGCGCAACCTTGAGAATGGCCGGCGCCGGAAGGTATTCTCCAGGGGTTTTCCATATCTGTTGGGAAGCATCTGCACGGACGCTTTAGAGCGGCGAAGTGATACAGAAAACACACTCGGGGCTGCTTTCTTGTGATCATCTGGATCTTTCCAGCCCTGATTTATAGCCCTAGTGTTTAGATAGAAAGAGAAAACTAGCTTTGAAATGTTAAACAATGATCGATAAATTAAGTCAGGTTTGCTGTTTCTCCACCTAAGATACCGCTGTCCAGGGTGGTTTCATAAATACAAAGCTATGTTTGGCTTAATAATACCGTACACATCAAAACTGAGCTCATGTAATAATCCTACATAAATCAGAAGAAATTCAGCTTAATGGGTTATGTAAATACAGCCACACTACTTTATTTGCCATTTTCAGTCTTTTGCCAAAGTAGCAGAAGTTTAAAAAAATAAAAACTATAGACTCGCATCAAGCTTGTTATCAGAATAAACACCCTTTATGATTTTATCTTCAAATATTGACATATATGGGGAATACTTATGTCCTCCCTGATATTCCAAGTATTTTGAGTTCATGAAATTAACATATCCGAGCATGCATTAAGATGCTGTATACCCTGGAAAATTAGTATTGTGATGAGTACATGTATGAATGTATGCAGGGTAATGCATATTACCTCTATTGGGTGAAATCCAGCAGGTTCTGACAGGTTCAGGAGAACCGGTAGCGGAAATTTTGAGTTCAGAGAACCGGTAGCAGAAATTTTGAGTAGTTCAGAGAACCGGCAAATACCACCTCTGGTTGGCCCCAGAGTGGGGTAGGAATGCAGATTTTGCAATATCCTTCTCCCAGGAGTGGGGAGGGAATGGAGATTTTGCAGTATCCTTCCCCTGCCACGCCCACCAAGCCACACCACGCCCAAAGAACCGGTAGTAAAAAAAATTGGATTTCACCACTGCTCTGTATGAATGTAAATATGAATTGCTTCTGTATTGCTCATTTTGAGTTCACAAACTGGACTTCTTTCTGAAAAATCCTGCCTAAATCATTTAGCTATTGCATTTGATCTTAATTTCAAGAAACAAAGAGTAGGCTGCTTGATAGGGAAGAGGATTGGAAATTAAAATGAAAGTACTTAGAACTGCAGACTGAGAAGCATCAGCTATCTGGATGCTTTAGCCCTATTATATGCCTCTGCTAATTAGAGAAGTTGTGCATTTAAGGCTTATTACCTCACTTGTAATTGATTCCAGTCAAATTATTATTGAATATATTTTTAAATCTTCTGCTGGAATTTGTCTTGTTTAGCTTAAATTCTTTATTTTGAGATTTGCAATCTTGAGTTGAAAGAAAAATGGTTTTGAGGTTTTGTGTGTTATCCATTCAGGATCTGATTGTCATATCTTTCATCTTTCAAACCTAAAAAGACTCAAGAGCAGGGGTGCTATTCAGCAGGTTCTGATAGGTTCTGGAGAACCATTAGCGGAAATTTTGAGTAGTTTGGAGAACCGCAAATATCACCTCTGGCTGGCCTCAGAGTGTGATCGGAATAGAGATTTTGCAATATCCTTCCTCCAGGAGTGGGGGTGGGAATGGGGATTTTGCAGTATCCTTTCCCTGCCATGCTATGCCCATGCCCACAGAACCGGTAGTAAAAAAAAATTAAATTCCAACACTGCTCAAGGTCTTTCATTTCTCATAATTTGGTTTACTTGATCTTTGTTTTCCTACTTCTAAGCATAACATTTAATCTTTGAAATTCACATTTAATCAACATAAGTGTGTATGTATATATGTATATGTATTTACAGTATGTACATATATAACAATATTGAATTTACATGGCATTTATTGTTCCAAAATAATTTATATTTATATAGCATCTAGCATGAAGTTTGAAATGATACTTCCAAATATAATGCTTTATTCAGTGGATAATGGAAGATTTCCAGTAACATGAGCTATGAAGCATCTCAATACATGGATTCCAGTATAATTCAAAGAACTGTGGAAACAAAGACAGAAATATTATATTAGCAGTCTCATAAAAATAAATTTGAATTGTTCTCTATTCTTGCTATTGCTGCCTTTGCTTGAGGAACAACTCTTCCTTAGAGTTTAGGTTCAGCTAGATGGAAACACCTAGTCAACTTTGGCTGATCTCATGATCCTGAGCAGTCAGCTTTGGTAAGTATTGGGATGGGAAACCAAGATTGTAGGTTGTAGATGGTATCAAGTAGCAATTGCAACTCACATTTTAATACAAGGCAATGGCAAACTACTTCATATTATTCCAAGGAAACAACATATGACTTTGTTAGTTGTTACCTGATAGGAAAAAGTTGAGGAAAACATGTGTGAGCATTTTTCTCTACAAAGTCTTGAATCTGTAGCACATTTTTTGCCATCGCTGATTTTGATGCTTTGTCAATTTTGGTTAATACAAGCTGTCAAAAGACAAAAACATACCCACCAAAAATAGCTTAGAACAAGTTTTTGAAACCTTAAATTAAGTTCAGCAACGAACTTAAAGATCCTCACAGGCTGTTCTTTAAAAGAATAAGATCTTGACCTTTCCTCTTCCAACATTTTTTACTTTGAGATATATTTTTTGAATCTGAATTTCACTAACAGCTTTTATCTCTACCTACAAAGTACATGGCCTAACGGATGTCAAACTGGCGGCCCGTGAGCCGGATGCATCACACGCAGGCCACACCCACCCCGCTCTGCAAAGACAAAAAAGGTGATATGTCATGTGACATGATCGAGTTTGATACCCGTGACCTAGAACAAGTAAGTTATAATTGGGAGGTCAAATGGAACTACTGTATTTTTCGGAGTATAAGATGCAACGGAGTATAAGACGCACCTACCTTTTTTGGTGAGGAAAAAAAGAAAAAGAAATCTCCCTCTGCCTCTGAACAATTTTGCCTCGTTGCAGCAAACAGCAAACAGCCTGCTTTACTTTCATTTTCGTTTTCAGCACAGCTTGATTAGCACAAGAAAAAAAAATCTGCTCCAGCAATTTACCTCTTTGCAGCAAGTAGCAGAGCCCTGCGCAAAACAGCTGAGAGCAAACCAGCTGAGTCGGGAGGCCAATCCAATCAACTTGTGCTAATTAGCCTATGCTGAACCTGAAAGGAGCTGTTTTTCCTTGCTGTTTGCTTGCAAGGAGGTAACTGCTGCGAGACAGAGGCCAAAGGGTGGGGGCCAGTGCGTGGGCAGGGCTACATTCGGTGTATAAGGCGCACCTAAATTTTCATCCCCTTTTAAGGGGGAAAAAGGTGCGTCTTATATTCCGAAAAATACAGTAACTTTGGGTCAAATTCTGTGTATTTACAGTGGACATAAAAAGTCTATACACTCCTGTGAAAATAAATTTTTTGAGATGTAAAAAAAATCAGACCAAGATAAATCACTTCAGAATTTTTTTTTTCATTTTTAATATACATATAACACATACAACTGAATTGAAAAGCAAACTGAACAGGGGTGCGAGCACTTTTAATATCCACTGTATATTTCTTAAGGAATGAAGTCCACAAGTCAGTGATAAAGGAAGCACATAATATAGGCACATAATATAAATTTAATGAAGTGCTTAAAAATGCATTTCTTACAGGTAACACCTTTTTTAAGCTAATATTTAGAATAGATTATGTTGGAGCAAAAGGGTTTATGTCAGGATTAGGCAATTTATTTAAAATGGACGGAAATGTTATATTCATTTTGCCATTATACTTCCACATTAATTTCTATGAATATGACGGTTAAAATACTTACACATTTTTAGTACAATTTTAAAATCCCAGTTGGTGAGAGCAACATTTTAATTAAAAATTTTATTGTTTGCATGTACATCTCTTACTAAATTGGAATATAATTCCTAAAAAACTGGCTGCTTCTGTTTCTTCACAAGTTTTTTTTTTTTAAATTATCGTAGACCAATGTTTTTTAACCTTAACAACTTTTAAGAAGTATGGACTTCAACTCTCAAAATTCTACAGTTGAGAAATGCTTTCTTAGACATAATTAATAGAGTCTGGCTAGATGGTATTTATGCTTTCCAGTTACTGTTGGTAAAGGTTCCCCTCGCACATATGTGCTAGTCGTTCCTGACTCTATGGGGTGGTGCTCATCTCTGTTTCAAAGCCGAAGAGCCGGCGCTGTCCAAAGACAACTCCGGTCATGTGGCCAGCATGACTAAATGCCAAAGGCGCACGGAATGCTGTTACCTTCCCACCAAAGGTGGTCCCTATTTTTCTACTTGCATTTTTTACGTGCTTTCGAACTGCTAGGTTGGCAGAAGCTGGGACAAGTAACAGGAGCTCACCCCATTACACGGCACTAGGGATTCGAACTGCTGAACTGCCGACCTTTCGATCGACAAGCTCAGCATCTTAGCCACTGAGCCACCACGTCCCCTTATATGATTTTTAGAGAATCTTAATATTATACACTCATTATTTTAAAGCAAGGTAAGTATGCTACTTACAACATAAGGGATCCCAAATTCTTCTAACATTTCTACAGCAATGTTATCCATTTCCTGAATTCCTTCTTTAGCATCTACTAATAAGAATGTACGCTTCAAACTGCAGTAAATAGAAACAGAGCCACAACTTCTCACAAATATAATAGGAAAACAAATAACAGTCAAGCATGAGAAATAGGTTGTTTTTTTATTCTAATTTTTAAGTTCAGAAATATTTATATTCTATCATTCTACCATACATTTATACCATTATTATGTGGTAAATTCTCCTTTGGCAGAACAACGGAGGTAACCATTTTGAGTGAAGATACATTTTGCTTTTTTGAGAAAATGTGCTGTTTCAGATAGAATTGAAGTGACTCGGCAAATTAGAACAATAAAATTTAAAGTTTAAATAGTGGTTATAACAGCATTGTATCTTATCCAAATTTAATCGTTGTTTCACTTAAACTTTGTGTTGTATGCCCAAGCACATCTCTCTAAATTTTATAACTCTATTCCCCCTCTCCTAATCCCACAGAAAAATTTCCAAGAAATTATAATTTTCAATCTTACTTTGTGCGTTGAGTTAAATAAGGCTCCACCATCTCCGCAAAATCTTTGGGTGCTTTAAACCCATACCCTGGCATATCCACCAAAGTGAAGAATTTTCCCACTTTGAAAAAATTCATTTTCTTTGTGTGACCCTGGAAAAAAAGGAGCTTTTTCTTCCCGACTTCTTTCAGATAAAGCATTATGGAATCTATGAATTTATTTAAAATGTACTTTTAAAAATATAAATTCATGACAAAGTCTAAAAATTTATGTCAATCCTGAACATTAAATAAAACATAAATCTGTAGATTATTGTAGATAATCTACAACTCAAAAGACATACACAGTGGGGCAAAAAAGTATTTAGTCAGCCACCAATTGTGCAAGTTCTCCCACTTAAAAAGATGAGAGAGGCCTGTAATTGACATCATAGGTAGACCTCAACTATGAGAGACAAAATGAGAAAACAAATCCAGACAATCACATTGTCTGATTTGGAAAGAATTTATTTACAAATTATGGTGGAAAATAAGTATTTGGTCAATATCAAAAGTTCATCTCAATACTTTGTTATATATCCTTTGTTGGCAATGACAGAGGTCAGACGTTTTCTGTAAGTCTTCACAAGGTTGGCACACACTGTTGCTGGTATGTTGGCTCATTCCTCCATGCAGATCTCCTCTAGAGCAGTGATGTTTTGGGGCTGTCGCTGGGCAACACTGACTTTCAACTCCCTCCAAAGGTTTTCTATGGGGTTGAGATCTGGAGACTGGCTAGGCCACTCCAGGACCTTGAAATGCTTTTTATGAAGCCACTCCTTTGTTGCTCGGGCGGTGGGATCATTGTCATGCTGAAAGACCCAGCCACGTTTCATCTTCAATGCCCTTGCTGATGGAAGGAAGTTTGCACTCAAAATCTCACAATACATGGCCCCATTCATTCTTTCCTGTACACGGATCAGTCGTCCAGGTCCCTTTGCAGAGAAACAGCCCCAAAGCATGATGTTGCCACCCCCATGCTTCACAGTAGGTATGGTGTTCTTTGGATGCAACTCAGCATTCTCTCTCCTCCAAACACGATGAGTTTGGATGTTTCTACCAAACAGTTCTACTTTGGTTTCATCTGACCATATGACATTCTCCCAATCCTCTTCTGGATCATCCAAATGCTCTCTAGCAAACTTCAGACGGGCCCGGACATGTACTGGCTTAAGCAGGGGGACACGTCTGGCACTGCAGGATCTGAGTCCCTGGCAGCGTAGTGTGTTACTGATTGTAGCCTTTGTTACGTTGGTCCCAGGTCTCTGCAAGTCATTCACTAAGTCCACCCGTGTGGTTCTGGGATTTTTGCTCACCGTTCTTGTGATCATTTTGACCCCACGGGGTGAGATCTTGCATGAAGCCCCAGATCGAAGGAGATTATCAGTGGTCTTGTATGTCTTCCATTTTCTAATTATTGCTCCCACAGTTGATTTCTTCACACCAAGCTGCTTGCCTATTGCAGATTCAGTCTTCCCAGCCTGGTGCAGATCTACAATTTTGTTTCTGGTGTCCTTCGACAGCTCTTTGGTCTTCACCATAGTGGAGTTTGGAGTGTGACTGTTTGAGGTTGTGGACAGGTGTCTTTTATACTGATAACAAGTTCAAACAGGTGCCATTAATACAGGTAATGAGTGGAGGACAGAGGAGCCTCTTAAAGAAGAAATTACAGGTCTGTGAGAGCCAGAAATCTTGCTTGTTTGTAGGTGACCAAATACTTATTTTCCACCATAATTTGCAAATACATTCTTTCCAAATCAGACAACGTGATTGTCTAGATTTGTTTTCTCATTTTGTCTCTCATTGTTGAGGTCTACCTATGATGTCAATTACAGGCCTCTCTCATCTTTTTAAGTGGGAGAACTTGCACAATTGGTGGCTGACTAAACTCTTTTTTGCCCCACTGTACAGCAGATTCATTTTTGAAACAATACTGCAGCATACTGCAAAACACCTAAAATGTAATAGAAAGTGTCTATTTATATGTATCTCACTTTGATATTCTATTAAAAAAAACTGAAGTAGTTTCAGTTTTCAGCCAGTATTTTCAGCCAGGATAGCCAATGGATGGGGTTAGTTTGGAGCCATATCCAAAATATCTTGAGAACACTAAGTTTTTTTATTAACCTGTTCTTGACTTAACAGAAACTTTATACATATATATTTTAGACCTCACTATAATAAAGGAATATACCTATGTAGTATTTACAGGTCTGTCATGTAAATTCTCAGTCTCACCAGGTCAAGCAGAATTTCTGTTTAAGTTTTCTGGGATACAAATTAAACATTTGCCCATAATTGAAAACCCTGATAAAAGCAGAATCCCAGGTCCCATGGAGTATTCAACTCAAATTCAAGCATGACAAAGTTTGGTATAAGTCCAATATATATTTATGTTGAATAAAATGTGAATAGGTTGACTGGACGGAACAACATACGTGTTATTTGTATATTCTGTAATCCCTCATTAATATAGATGCCTAACACTTTAAAATTTTCACCCTGTAATTATGAAACACTGACCAATAAGTGTATGATGCACTTATTCAAAAAATTTACCTGAACTTAAAACTATATTGTTTCAGAAATAAAGTTTCACAATACAGATATAACTTGTTTTGCTTATGCTCTATTTTGCTCTATTCACTTTGAAATAATGTAATCAATCTTCACAAGACACTTACAGGACGTTTGGAAATTCTGACTTCAACATCAGGGGCCAATGAAAACAATGCTTTAATTAAAGATGATTTTCCAACATTGCTTCTTCCTAAAAAGCAAACCTGGAAGAGAAAGTTATAGTGATTTCACTATTCCATTCATGATGCAATAAAGAATATATAATTTAAACAAGGCATATTGATAGTAGCCTGGGGCTTTCCAGATGTGTTGGTTAGTATCAGGAAGCTGGTGTCTTTAATACCAACCTAATACCTGCAGACTCTTGAAAGGGGGCCTGGGTCCAGCAATGGATACAGATGGAATTCCTGATGAAACCACCCTACCAGGACAAGGTATGACTTGGATTACTCCACTCTTTTAGTTGTGTGTTCCTGTTCTTAGTACGTGCCATTTAATGAAGGGAAGGCAGCAGATCTGCTTACGTGTCTTGCTTCTCCTAGGGTGGGAAAAACCTTCCTCATGATCTCTGATGCTACCTCTATCTCTGTCCACTGGTTAATACTTGGATAGAAAGTCATTTGGAGATCAATCCTGGACCATCTGCAGATTCCTGTTAGGGAAGGGAGGTATGTGTTTTGGAAGGCACTATAGTTGGAACCAAGCAGTTCCTACTACCTACCCACACCTCCTCATCAACCACAGCCGTAAGTGCTGATTATCTAGTAGTATATTGACTGATCATCTTTATGCCACTTTGAGGGGGGTAGCTGTTCCTGAGTTCCAAGTCTTTTCTGGTTACCTTCAATTAGTATTGCTCAAGAAAGAGAAGTGAATCAGGTGAGAACCCCCCCCCCCAAGTTAAAATATAAGCTGTCTACTTGTCATGCTCATTGTTTGCTTCTTTTACAAAATGAGAGCTTCCATGGCTCTGCAACCTGTGTGGATTTCTGCAATCTGCAACCATTACCCACCGATCCATCTCTTCTCATGACGTTATTGTGAACAAAAAGCTGGAGTCTTGTTCTTGTTTGCTGCTGCACATAAGCAAATACTTGTGTTATTTTCCTCCCTATGACTCTTCTTCCATCCTTCTCAATAACATTCCTAAATCTCTCTTTCTCTCACTTAATTAAACTAAAATGAAGCCAAAGAGAAGTCCTTACTCTCTTGTAAAAGGTAGAGTTAAGACTGAGAGTTTAAACTTTCTAGCCAAAGTAGTGAAGTTAACCGATTCCTGATGTTTTAGCTAGCCAGGATCAATATTTTTTAATTCAAGCTCATAAAACTTGCTAAGCTACAATAAAACGGTAGGAGTTATTTCAGTGTTTCAAGCTTGTTCCCAAATTCCTGTGACGAAGGTAATACTGATGTACAGAGGTTGAAAGAAAAAACTGGGAGAAATTGTGCATTCAAATAATATTTTCACTCCTGAACTACAATTGTTTTTATTGAGTTGCTTTATTTATAGTGGCTATCATTTTGTTTTGTGGATCTTCCCATTTAAAAACCAAAGCTACAACAAAATGAATTTGGATTATATTTCTTGCAAAACCAGATAAGTACCTGAACGATAACACTGATTTAAAATAGAAAGAGATAGATAGTATGAATCAGCTTGTTTATCTTTGAGTCATTTATAAACAATGATTACCCAAAGGTGCTTTTTCTTAAATGAGAAGCAAAACTTCTTCAAAGAAAAAACAGAAAGTTCAGCTGCCTCTTGAAAAAGCTCCTTTGGGACAACCATGACCTGGATGACTGAGAATCTTCATAGACAATAAATTATTAAGTAGATATTTAATCCCTTATTGGTCCATCCACCAGGTTACCTTTGCAAGTCTGCTATTTGGGCAGCATTCACATCACAAGGACCAAAAATTTGTTTACAATAATAGAGATATTCTGCAATTAAAAAATACAAAGATTTCTACAACCTGGACTTTTGGAAACTTTTTTTTTTTCTGTATCCGACCCTCTGCTCAACATGTCAAAATAGCATAATTTTGATACCATTTGTTCTCCTTACTCTTAAACCTAAATAAAAATGGAACCTCCTTTTCACTGATCCCACCTCAGGCTCAGACATTTCTGGGGCATGATCCATCCGGACTGCAGAAGTGGAATAATCGATGATATGTTGATGTGATGGAATGAAAAAAAACTCAGCTGTCTGGATGTCCTTCTGGTTAGGTTTGAAAATGTAGAAGGATGATTTGTCCACATTAGGAGAAAAGAATTTTGCCAGATCTTGGAGAGGAAACGTTATGGCAGTAAATTGTTTTTCAGGGAGCTGCTGAACTTCTGTAAATGAAGCATACTGTACAGGAGTCCTGCTTCGGGTCATAAGCCGTTTCTGTAGTAGGCTGATATATCTGCTAGATTTTGACAATTGATGCACCTTCACGCATAGATTTTCCATCATCAGGGCAACTCAGTAACTATAGATATGTATCTTCAAATGGGGAGTTTCAAGTCCAAATTTCTAGTGAGAAAAAAGGAAGAAAAAGTTAGCAATCATGATTGCTTTAACTCAGCTTTCTCTAACCTGGTGCTCTCCAAAGGGGTTGGCCTTCAAATCTTATCATCATCAGTCCCCTATTTTTAATGGATGATGGAAATTATTATTCCAAATATCTGGAGAGCATTTGGGTTGGGGATCACTTCCGTAGGTAGTTAAAAAAACAGTGAAACGGAGGCTGTACAAATCTAATAACTAAATAATACTACAAACATTTTACTCCTGCCCCCTATCGCATTTTTTTTTTCTTTAACTGATGCTGGCTAAAAGAATACATCATGTCATCCTGTATTTGTTCCTAGTGAATAAGATTCAATCGCGTCAAAAAATTATTTCCTTTTGCTAGATAAAATCGGATATTTAAAGGCAGATGTTTTTTTTTTGGGGGGGGAAGGAAAGCTGCAATAAAGATTTAGCAATAAACAAAAGATAATCTGGAAAATGGTGCAGCAGTAACTAATTGTAATATAAAATCCATACATTAGAGCAGCTAAGTGATTTTTTTTTTAATTTAAAGAAATGCATTTGAGGCGGCAAAGTTGCTTCCCCAAACACAGAAAGGAAAGTTTTAACGCAATCTGATTGCAGGGACGGGGATCAAAAGAAGACGCGCACAACCACAGCAGAAACCAAGGTCTCACCATTCACGCTTCTATCAGTACGGAAAGCCAGCATGCCTTACCCGGAAGCCGGGATTGCTTGCTCTGAAGTCTTTGACCCGGACGCCAGAGAACATAGAGATAGAAACAAATGGCGGTCCTTGCAAGGCAGTTTAAAAAACAAACCACATTGTATAGCCGTGATTGAACCTGAATGAATTAAAAAGCAGTTCCCTTCCGAAATTTTTACAGTTGTGGGAATTTGGCTTTGGCAATGATTACGAGTTGTGTTAAGCTTTAGATTGATTCACCTTCTGCTCTTAGCCATGTTGGAAGATATAATTCACTCCTAGAAAAAGGAAAAGAAACTCAAAACATATTAAAAGAGCAGGAAAATTCTCCTAAAAGAAAATAAGCAGAAACTCAGGCAGAGTTTCAGCCCCCACCTTTGTCAATGGGCCATTAAGAAGCTGAAGCCACCCTATTTTCCACAACAAAGGAAGGACAAAATTACAGGGGCCTGCAACATCCAAACAGGTACGGGACACAGAAAAAAAGTACCAAAAAGGAAAAGAAATCAAGCCAAAGTAATTAGAATTTTAAACACATGAGAAAAGGAGATATTCACTAAAACACAGTAATAACAAACTGATTAATTATAGGGAACGAACAACTACAAAGGGTTGGGAAAAACAGAGATTGGGCTATAAAACAATTATTTGCCAGATCCAGGAAGGAAGAACCCAATCACAAAAAAGCAGGATTTAAACACCATCAAACAATCACACACACAAATCAAAGGATTCACATGCCAAATCAAAAGAATTTCAAAAGACTTTAAAGGGTCACATAGAAAAATCAAAAGACCTTTTAGGATATAAAAAAAGGGTTTTTCTTACAGCTCAAACTGGCTAACCTCGGAATGTCGTGCTTGTATTTGTTTCTTGCCTGCCTTCCTATAAACAATAAACTAATTCTGCTCTCAAGCAGCTGACCTTCAATCATTTCAAAGTAATCTCCCAGCCAGGAGTTTTGAATTCAAGAAGGGAAAGCTCTGCCTTCCAACAATCCTTAAAGGGAAAGGCTTCTTTTTCTTCCAACAGCCACAACGTGGTTAGTGTTTTTCGCGTGGGCATGTTGTGTGAATTTAATCATTGTGGCTTATCCATCAAACAATGGATAACTCCATAAGAAAGAGGTGATAGAATAAGAGTACCATACATTTTGATGGAGGAATTTGTGGCTTTTCATGTGTAAGCAGCTTCATAGGTAGGTCCGTTTGTTAAAAATGAACTTATACCATATATAAGCAATAGGAAATCATCAAGAGTAGACAGAAGTCTTGGAACATTTATAACATTAACAAGACAACGGTTTAACATGAAATGTGCAGGGTGTTTTCCCTACAGTCGGTGATTATGCTCGGTGATTATGCTTATCAAAGTCTATGTGTTCACATTTAACTCTAATTCAGAGTTTTATTACTCAAGCAAAACAGATGTGCTCATGTATCATGTCCACACTAAGCCAAACATATCAAAATATGATTTAGGGCTTATCAGCATTACAGTCTTAAACCGCCTATTTTTGTATGTAAGCCTCTTTGAAATGAAGCTGTCAGAACAAAATGTTTGGTTTCAAACACTTCTGAGTCCCTGACATTCTATCTGTAAGCAGTAACACAATAATACCGTAATTTATTGTTTGGCAGCTAGGTGGCAATACAGGCAAAAAAGCATTTTTCTGGGAATGTACCTATTGTAAGGAAAAAAGTTAGTTGTGAAAGTTTGAAAGTTTGTGTCTAGTTCTCAATTGGCCTGATCCAAACCTTCAAATCTATTTTCCTTGTGCTTGCTGCCTATTTTTTTCCCCTATGGCAAATCTTAATCAAAAACACTATTTGGATGGTAGTCACAAAAAGTTTTCAGGTCCTTTATCTTTCAAGTGTTTTTAATTATTATGGATCTGCTTTGTCCTTGTGCAAAATTTGGGCTTTATCCAACCATGTTAATATGCCTGTTAGTAGGAATAACACCACTTAGCTACCTAAGAACTGGGATGTTAGAGGGAATAATGAAATAGAGGAAACAATGATTAATTATGCAGTAAATTTAATCTGGTTTATATTTGTGAATAAATATTCAGGAAAAGAATAGAAGAAAGACATATTTTTTCAGAAATATAAAGTTAATATTAAATATTTGTCATTAATGTTAATATTTAGTATTAAATTATGTGCATGTACTATTTTCTATAATAAAATATCTATCTAATAAAAGATAACATAAATCCACCATGTTCCTAATAGTTGTGAGTAGAATTTATACATTTATAATTTTTATAATTTATACATTTTTTCCATGAGACTTATAGAAGCAATTACAAGAGGCTAAATTTGTTATCTATTTGATAATGCTACAACTCCAAATGGCTGGGGAATTCCAAGAGTTGTAGTCCATACATCTTAAAGTTGCTCGGGTTGAGAAATTCTAAAGCTTGGAGCCTCAATACAAGCCACAATTCTGAGAACAGAATTTTTCTACTGACCCATGCAGTATGTATGGGAATGAAAAAGAGGAATTTTGCCTGTAAGTCTTGGTTGTTTTTTATAACTTCTCAGACAATTTCTAATTATAGGCTGATGACACAGGCATGACATGGCAAATATAGAAGCCAGATTCTGGTGGGAAAAAAAGCATTGTCAAACAGATAATAAATTTAGTTTCTTGTTGAAAATTGCTTCTGTAAGTCTCATGGAAAAAATAAATTATGTCTTTCTATTACATGGACATTTCTTAGAATAAATTATTTTAAAACATCCGTGCTTTTTACATGATGAAGCAGTAATGTTTATGTTGTATATATTTGCTTCAGCTCTGGCTACACAAGATTTAAATTTCACAATTCTTGCAGGCCCATGTTCCTTGCTGCTGTGGTTAAACTTTTTGTGTAAAAAATACATGAAATTCTAGGGCTTTTTTGGTTTTATTCAGCCAATAATAATAAGCCAACTGAAGATAAGTTACTGCAACCTTTTGAATGTCTGAACTCTTTACCAACAAGACAAAAACCATTCATCCCCTCCCAAAAAGGGAGGGAGAGACAGAAATGTGTTTTTCAAGACATTTATATGTCAGTTGACATTCCCAGGTTGAGTGAAATGGAAATGCTTTCTGATATACAGACTAGGGGGGGAAATGGTATAATTTTAGTCATCAGAGCAAGGCAGGGGCAGGCAAAAGCTAAAGGCTATATTTGATGTTTTGGAGAAGGGATGGGAAAGAGGGACAGAGTAGTCTTACAAAATGAGCAGGGTTTCGTCATGTATGTAAACAACCAGGATTTTTCTGTTTGAGGTAGAGTGGGTTGTTTTAATTGTGTGAAGCCTTTTTTGGAGGTGTTGAAAAAAAATATCCTTCTGGGTTCAGTTCCAAGTGGGGAAAAACACTGGATTCATGGAAGTTGCTTGGAAAGAAGGTTTATTGATGAACAGGATCACATGCCTTGGAGATCTTGGGCAAAAAAAAGGGAAGAGATGCTGAGAGTCCCTGGGTTTTATACCCTCTTTGGCTTTGAACTTCCTGGGGCACAGGAAGAGTATCCTAATTGGTTGTTGTCAGAAGTCATGGCTAGCTTTGTAAGTTGTCTATGTGGTAAATTTGGTTGAATCTTGTTGGGTGATACAATGAAGGGGAATTAAATGGCTTTGCCTGAAGGAGGTAGATCTTTGTTATGTAGAATAGACTGGCTCAGGCCTTAATGGCCCATTAACAAAGGGGGGGGGATGAGTTTTTGCTTCCCTTTTAGGGGAAATATTCTGCCCTTTTAATATTTCCTAAAATATCTCATTTTCCTAGGAGAGGGGTGGGTGCTAACTTCCTACAGAGATTATGCTGAATTTTGTGCACTTGAACCACAAAATGGTGGGAAACCACATCATTGATACTTTTCTTAAGTACTCGGAGTTGCTAATGGGAGAGTTACTACTGTCCTTGGGTAAATTTATTGGATTAAGTAACTCTTTGTAACATATATTTCTTTGTGTAATTCACAGTGAGGTCACTCAGATGTTTTTCCATATGGCAGTCCTTTCCGTGACATTTAGGTCTCAGAAGATATATTACCACTTAAAGGGGTTTAACTGTTTGTTAATGTAATTTCCAACAAGCACTTTCCTCTCTTATAATGTGAATAGAGAGGGTCTCTCAGAGTTCATGTATCCAAGCACGTCTTCCCCTTATAATAATGTGAATAGAGAGGGTCCCCCAGAGCCCATATATCTGACTCTGTATGATTCCTATTTTATTCACATTATTTCTTTTATCTACATTATTCTTTATTTGCTATATTTACCTCAGTATAGCAATACAATAAATCCAGCTTGATCAAAGGAGACAGAAGTGAAACAGAAATTGCATTGTTGTTAAAAGTATTTTTACTGATTTTAAAATCCAAGTGAACGAACCTGGTGATACTGTAGATAGCAAATAGGTAGGTTAAAATAAGTAGAAGAGCAAATAAAATAAAAGCCAAAGCATATATAATAGCAATATTATTAGTATTAGATTTCAGTCATGAACAATTTCATTACATAAATAATTACAGTTAGGATATAATAAACAAGACGCATTCATGGCATACTCTATGCAGCACCCAGCTTAAAATAAGTGGAAGAACAAATATCTTAAAAGACAATTCATAGCATTTTTTTAAAAAAATAAGAGAACTAAGCTACAATAAGAATAATAGAGACAAATGTAAACAATAGGGCAAAGGTTAGTAAGTAATAAGAAACATGGGAGCAAATTCATTAATGAATTTGGGCAGCATATGGGCCCTTGGTATGTACTATTTATATTCACAACTTCAACTCAAACCTCATCACTTTTTGATTCCCCTGTCAATGTCCCTGCTTGAAACTCCCTCAGGTGTCTGAATGCTTCCTGATAAGTTATTCTATCTGGTCTGCATCTTCAGCATCAGCATCATTTTCCACAAAAAAGGGAAAAAGGTTTGGGAATGGATAAAAATTGAAGTTTTATCATATGAACAACATACTTTAACATACAAGGATCAGAAATCAGCAAGAGCGAACGCTATAAAAACTAATTTTAATTCCCATTTAGTGGCATCTGCTATTTACATGCATTTTTATCAAAGGGTACCTTGGCAGAAACGCTGCATTTCTTAGAAAACTAAACTATTGTACCATTTTGAGTCACATTAGTGGAAATTAATACACTTATTTCCTTTGTGTAAACTTATTTTGAACTTAAACACCCACCAAAAGCATAGACCCATCCTCAGCTACCAATTTAAGCACTGGTTTTGCTTTTGTTTTTCTGTCATGCTTTATTGTCCTATTTCAAGTTTTTGTTCATAAACTGCAAAATATAATACTGGGGAAGCTTGTAGATTTTTAAAAAGTTAACCATTTATTTTACTACACTGTAAAGATGTAGGAAAATTTGTCAACAGTGATGCTTTTTGACTAAGACAATTGATGGTATGGTATTTTTACCATCCATAACATCATACCCAAGGCAGCAAGCTAGTCTAGGGAGCTTAAAGCAAGTCATGTAGCTTCTCCTGCTCTTCATTTTAACAGAGAAGACAAGGTAGAGAACTCAAGAGAAACAGCCTTAGAGGACTTTGCTATTTCTGCCCTCAAACATCAGTTTGCCTGAAGATTTGGCTAACTCTGCCTAATTGTAGGGGCAGTCCTGAACAGTAAATCAAGTCATTTATCAAAATTTGAGAATATTGGGCTTTCCCCCCCCTCTTCCTATCAAATAGAAAAGAAAGTAATTGCTTCTTATCTCTTTGGTTTTTTAAATTGTTTTCAATTGTTCTAAAGTTGTTGTTATTATATTGCATATTCTAATGGCAGCCAGAATTACTCTAGCGCAAATGTGGAAGTCGACCAATACACCATTGGAAGAAACAATAATGAAGAAAATCCTCATATGCGCCGAAATGGATAAATTAAAGATGGAGATCAAAGAAAGAAAAGACTCGGATTATTATAAAGTGTGGAATAGGTTTTATACATGGTTGGAAAACAGAAATCAAATTAAGAAATAAGAATATAAAGTGAAATTTGTAATTAATATACTGGATATAAATGTAAATAACAAAACAGTTAATTATGAATATTTAAAAATAAAGAGAAGGAGCGAGAGGATAAAAGCTAAAAGTAAAGACAAAAGTCGATGCAGAAAGTTGTAAAATTGTATATATCTGTTAGTATTGTATTTTAATGTCTGATGTGTGTATGTGTGTGTGTGTGTTTTGTCTCTTGACTTCTTTTGCTATTGTGTGTTTGGTTTTAAAATGTAAAATACTCAATAAAAATTATTTTATAAAAAAAATGAAAAGAAAGTAATTGCTTCTTATCTGTTTGGTTTTTAAAGTTGTTTTCAATAGTTCTAATGTTTTTAAACGGCCAGTAAATTTATGATTGATTTCTCTGTTTTTATGTATTCAATCATAGCCAATTTGTTATGTAACAGCTTTTCGATTTTCATGAAAAGAATGACAGAAAATTTTTGTGGATATGAAATAGAGAAGCTTGAAGCAGTCTCTGTTTTGAGACAGTGCCTGGGTTCATCTAGCCGCCTTCTTCTTTTTCTTTGAATTTTATTGGAAAAACTTATCTTCACAAGACAGCAGCTTTGTTTAGGGAACAAATGAGAAAAATGCTTGATCTGTTTCCTCAGTGATCACATTTTGACTGTAAGCACAGGAAGTCTTACACAGTACAAAGACAGTTGACAGAAGCAAAATTGATAATCAGTTGCTGCAGAAATGAAAGGATATTAAAAGGAGGAGAAAGATGCCATCTGGCATTTTAAAAAAATGTTCACCGAAAGATGCTCATTAGAACAACAATTAGTTGTACAATAGAATGGGTCAAATAGAGAAACACTTGTGTGAACCATGGAAGCAAAATGCAGTGATTTTATTATGAAGATTTGGGGTGCTGGGACACTTCTCACTATTATGATGGCCATGGCAGTATCTGGTAAGTTCAATATGTTAAAGTAAGTAAATATGTTGTTTTTCTTTGGAACATTTGCTTCTCTGTTTTGGAAAGGAGTAAAATATTTTGCAAAAGATCTGGGATATATTTAAACAATTTTTAAAAATAGAATATTTTGTAAGTAGTTGTCAACACCTATATTCCTAAAGCAATGGCCCTTGCTTTATCATGTTGAAATTAAGTGGCATTATTATATAAAAGTAAGTTCATATTATAACCTGAAGAATAATGATAGAGTGAGAAAAATGGATAATCATTCTAGGTTATAGTGATATAGGTACCCTGTTTCCCCCCAAATAAGACATCCCCTGATAATAAGCCTAATCGGGCTTTTGAGCGTATGGCAATAAGGCCAAGCGCTTATTTCAGGGTTCAAAAAAATATAAGACAGGGTCTTATTTTCAGGGAAACACGGTACTTAGTAATTTATTTTAATTCTTTATTATTTTTATATTACTGTTTGTGTATGTATTTATTCCATAATTCTTCCAGAGTTCAGAGCTGTACATATTGGTCTTCCTTTACACATTTTATATCCATAGCCATCCAGACTATTTTAATATATGGGAAATGGCCAGCTTATGCTATGAACTTTACAGTGAGTAATTAAAAAGTATCACTTTAGTTCTAATCTAAACACTATGCCATACTGACTTTACACCGCTATGTATACAAGCCTAATGCATGACGATTTAATGTACAAACTACAGTATCCAGTTGAATGATTCTGGAAGCCACTTTCAAATTTGACCTTAGGAAATAAGGCGCCTTGTTTAATACATTTCTGAATGCTACTTGCCAAATCAATAATTTATTCAGTTTTGTAGTATAACTTGGACATCAAGTAAAGAGTATACATTTCGTATTATAAGTTTTAGAGGGCTAGCCCTATCAGGAGAAATTGTTCAAAGGAGTACAATATTTTACAAACATTTTATTTAGATCAAAGATGTTCTTCAAGGTGTTATTCTGCTTGCAGGAAGTAATGCAAAATTTATTAATTCTGTAGGCCAAGCATGCTATTATATGTTAAATCATCTGTTTCCTTTGTTAAAATAGTTATTGAGCCAACCCATGCTATAGAAAAAAGTAGGAATAACAGAATTGGAAAAGACTTTGGAGGTTTTCTAGTTCAACTTGGTTTTTTAATTTATTTATTGATAAATGTATAAAGATCGTTTGTGAAAATGTTAGGAGAGTATTTATTGAATACATAGGCCACCAAATCATTCCAGTATGATCATACAGTATGGACTACTGTAATGCTTTCTACATGGGGCTCCCCTTGAAAAGCACCCGGAGGCTCCAACTGGTCCAGAATGTAGCCGCACGGGTGATTATGGGCGCAGCTCGTTACGCCTATGTAACACCTCTCCTACGCGAGCTGCACTGGCTCCCGGTGGTCTTCCGGGTGCGATTCAAGGTGTTAGTTATCACCTTTAAAGCGCTCCATGGCTTAGGACCTGGGTACCTACGAGACCGTCTTTTGCCACCAATAGCCTCCCACCGACCAGTTCGTTCTCACAGGGAGGGACTACTCAGGGTGCCATCAGTCAAATTATGCCGACTGGCGACTCCCAGGGGGAGGGCCTTCTCTGTGAGGGCTCCAACCCTTTGGAATGAACTGCCCCCGGAGATACGGAATATCCTTGATCTCCGTGCTTTCCGCCGTGCCCTCAAGACCCTGATGTTTCAACAGGCGGGGCTAAACATATGAACATGTGAATGATTTTTTTTTTTTAAATGTTATCTAATTCTGGGTTTTATTTAATTGACCAAACTAAGTAATAATTTTAATTAGCAATTTTATGATGTTTGTGTGTCTATATTTTTCTTGACTGTACACCGCCTTGATTCCTACGGGAGAAAGGCGGTATAGAAATATAATAAATAAATAAATAAATAAATAAATAAATAAATAAATAAATAAATAAATAAATTCCAATGTCCAATGGTTTACATTACAACAAAATAATACACAATAAAAACATCCTTCATAGTAAAAACCAAATAATAAAACAGCTGTGATAAAAAAAATAAGAAATTATGCCCCAACCTTTGTAATACAAAGAACTAAAAAAAAGCCCTAAATTAATAGTTACAATAAAAATGAAAAAAATGTAATTAAAAAGGGGTGATGATTAAGGATTATGTCCCGTAGACGCTCTGTATAAGTTTAGCCTTTGGTGATTTTTGGAAAGCTATTATGGAAGGCAGCAGTCTCACTTCTGGAAAGAGGTTGCATCATTGATAAACAACACTTTCTAGCCACAGCTGTCCTGACATCATGAAAACAAATGTGTGTATTCTCTTATATGTAGATAATATGTTTGTTACTGAAAACCTGAATGATATTTAGGAAATGTTAGAACACATTGTATAACGCCACAAGCATGAATCTCAAAATTAATGCATCAAAGGCAGTTGTCTTTGACAGGAAATGTGAAATGAAACTTGGAAGTTACATATATGGTAAATGGTGAAAAATTAGTTATGTGGTAAAACTAGAAGATGTAATATCATTAATAAATGATACAAAAGTGAGTGATCAATGCAAAAAAAGTACATTCAAGTGGTTTGGCCATATAAAGGGATCGAATGATAATTGCACTTGAAAGCAAATAAAGGAGGGAAGAATGAATGGATTGAGAAAAAGGGCTGCTAGAGAAAACCATGGTTGGATAGAATGGGTGAGAGATCCTCAGAAAAAGAGGAGTGAGAAGGCTGATGGACAAAATAACAGTGATGAATCAGTGTATTAATGTGAGAGAAGCAAGAGTGATTTGCCGGCGTAGAAAAGTGGAGAGAAATATAGTGGATGGTTTGAGGTAAATTCAATTAGTTTGACTTCTGTTTCTTTTCTTTTTTTAATTTATCTTTTCAGTACTTTTAATATTTTTCTATGCTTTGCATAATTTAGTTTATACTGATAGGATATAATGCATTGGGTTCTCAGAGGTCACTGGAGGATTAGGCCATTTGTTAACCATTGTTTTTAATGTGTTGCTAGGCTCTGAGAATTTCATTTGTTAAATGGGTGGCCATATAAATCAATTTAACGAGCAAATGTGAGTAAATCTTGCTATGCTAGCAGAAAAATTATATATATATCCAGGTTCTTCCTACGTAAACCAAGATTTTTATGCAGCCCTAGTTCAGTGAAATCCCAATCCACTAGTTTCTAGGCTTTTTTTTCCAGCAGCCAGCAAGCTCCCTGCTGCCCATTGGGAGACTAAGGAGACTAAGATAGATCTATTTCGGACATAAAGCCCTCATCAGTTAGCCTGGGGAGGATACATGGGATGAAGGTGTGGCTAACTGATGAGGGCTTCTAAGTCCGAAATAGATCTATCTTAGTCTCTTTAGTCTCCCAATGGGCAGCAGTCCACCATAAATGATAAAAAGTCCCCTCTTTACATTTATGGTTCCCACATTCATTTGAGGGTACCTTTATACATTCTTGACAATTTATCTGGAATTAAATACCAACGATACATCATCTTATAAAATTTTTCTTTTAAATTATAGCTTAATGTAAACTTTAAACCTTTATTCCACATATTCTCCCACTGTTCAAGCATTATATTATATCCAAAATTCCTTGCCCACTGAATCATACAATGCTTTACTTATTCATTTTCCAGATGTAAATCCAATTACACTTTATAGACTTTTGCAATAATATGTTCATCACTACCACACAGCAAAGTATCCAATCCATTTTTAACAAAGTTAAACCCATGATTTGTTTTTATCTAGTTTAAATCTTTCTTTCATTTATAAGTATGTAAACCAATGACAAACATGACCTTCTGATTCTAACTCCTCCTCAGATTTGAGGGTACGAGCTCCTAAATTAAAAGATATTATTTTACTATAGATCCACCGTTTGGCCTTGTCACCATTTCTTTTCCAAAATGTGGGTTTCCTCCTGTGGGGAAACCCAAAAAGGCATCTGTGTGGAAAACCATGTTTACCTATAATAATTCTTGATAACATTTATTTCTATATCTTTTAGATAAATCCAGTAGATATGCAAAGTTTGGAACAACCATTGAACTGCACTGTCCTCCGGAAAGATATAATCTGACAGTATGGAAGGTGAACTTTAACAATGGAATTCATTGCCATTTATCATTTAAGAGAGAGAACAATACCATAGCCAGAAACTGCAGTATGGACATGGATTGGCTAGCTAGACCGGAAGAAGATTCTGCTGTTAGGATAAAATCATTTCAAATGTCCAAAGAAGGAATATATAGGTGTTTCATTGCTACTGCTAAAGGAATGTTAAACCATGAATATGAAGTATCTTTATCAGGTAAGAAACAACATATTTAAAATCATTGTCTTGGATTGTTATAGTCAGAACTATTATAGTCCTTTTTCATACAGTGATGTCATTTTTCAGGATATTTCAAAACAGTTTATAATATTAAAATGTAAACTTATAAAATATATTTTTATGATTAATACATTTGCTTGTACTTGTTCTTGTAATATCCTGTTTCATTAATGTGTTTAAGGCACAGTGATACCTTCAGCATTATTAGTTTAAGATGGCACTTATTATGGTAGGCTTCCCTCAGGTGTTTCAACAGTCCTTGTTTACATTTATTGCTAACGTTTGCAATCAGCTTTCTTCCACCATCCTTCTGCTTTCAGAAGTGCGGAGGAATAACTGCAGATTGTTATGGAGTATCAGCTGATTATTATCTTCATTTAAACCCGACAAAATGTAGGAATTGCTAATTTTTGAAAACATAAAGAATTTGAAGTTCCATCTTCCATATTTTCCAAATGCCAACATATATATGCAATATTCCTATAACTCATCAACAAATCTTAACCATTTAGTGGGTCATGGTGAGAAGAGAAGAGAAGAGAAGAGAAGAGAAGAGAAGAGAAGAGAAGAGAAGAGAAGAGAAGAGAAGAGTTGGAAGGGATCTTGGAGGTCTTCTAGTCTAACCTCCTGCTTAGGCAGGAAACCATATACCATTTCAGACAAATGGTTATCCAATCTCTTCTTAAAAACTTCCATTGTTGGAGCATTTACAACTTCTGGAGGAAATTTGTTCCACTGTCAGGAAATTTCTCCTTAGTTCTAGGAGAACTAGTTCTCCTAGAACTCCTCTAGTTCTCCTTAGTTCTAGCTCTCCTTGATTAGTTTCCCTCCATTGCTTTTTGTCCTGCCCTCAGGTACTTTGGAGAATAACTTGACTCCCTCTTCTTTGTGGCAGCCTCTGAGACATTAGAACATTGTTATCAATGTTTCAATCTTGCTGTATCATTCCAATTCCTATAGGTATTCTTAGAATATTTTGGGATCATAAAACATTTATATTTATCAGCCCATCATGTCCTGAAGCATGGCTAGATCTCACAGATATTATCTTTTTATTACTCATGCAATGCTCACACATGGAACATTTGGCAAAACCTCCAACCCATCTTTCCTTCAGCAATCTGGGGAGAGGCTTTCCGTGATGGTTTTTATGAGCAATAGAGCAATTTTATTATCAGCACTGCAATTGACCGAGGAGATTAACACAGGGTTGACTGATGATTAATTTGTGATGTTGCAAGAATGGAAAACTTGATAAGAGGAGGGGATGGAAAGGAGGAAGGGAACACTTGCCATACTTTTTTCTACATTCATAGACAGAAAACCAAGCTAAGAAAAAAAAACCTCATGCAAAACTAAGTATGTGGCAGCAACATAAACGTATATATTATTGATTGTAAAGCCACATCTAGAATTCTACATCCAGTTTTGGTCACCACATTATAAAAAAGATGTTGAGAGAGACTCTAGAAAAGAGTGCAGAGAAGAACGACAAAGATGATTAGGGGCCTGGAGACTAAAACATATGAAGAACAATTACAGAAACTGGGCATGGCTAATCCAGTGAAGAGAAGGACCAGGGATGACATATTAGTAGTGTTCCAATATTTGAGGGACTGTCACAGAGAGGAAGGGGTCAACCTAATTTCCAAAGCACCTGAAGGGCAGACAAGGAACAATTAATGGAAACTGATCAAGGAGAGATTCAACTTAGAAATAAGGAGAAATTTTCTGACAGAACAATCAGCCAATTTAACAACTTGCCTACAGATGCTGTGGGTGCTTCATTAGTCCAGGCTTTCAAGAAGAGACTGGACAGCCATCTGTCAGAAATGGTATAGTCCACAGGAAGAGATACCAGAATTAAGGAATGAAGAATATCTGGAGGGAACACATATAGGTAAAATAACGGAAGAAGAACAGGAAATGTTAAACCGACCAATAACAGAAACAGAGTTTGGAATTGCAATGAAAAAACAAAAGAATAACAAAACACCGGGCCCAGATGGACTACCAGTGGGGTTATATAGAAATATCCAAGGATTGATAAGAGGGTTAATGCTAGAAATATTTAACGAGGCGGTAGAACAAGCAAATATACCAAATACTTGGACAGAAGCATTAATTACTCTGATACATAAAGAAGATTCAGATCATCAATTAATACAAAACTATAAACCAATCTCTTTGTTAAATACAGACTACAAAATATTTATGTCAATTATATCCAAAAGAATAAAAACAATTCTAAATAAATATATACATTCTGACCAAAATGGTTTCCTACCAGGCCGACAAATTAAAAATAATACCAGAATAATAATGAATACTCTAGAGCAGTGATGGCGAACCTTTTTGGCATTGCGTGCCAAAAATCTGAGCTGGCGAGCGCTGTTGCGCTCCCGCGTGCCGGAACCCATAATGTAATGCACGCTCCCATTTACGCATGCGTGCACAACACCCCCCATGCTCCCTCTACACATGCGCCCACACTGAGCATGCGTGTCCCCCCCATGCGCCCCCCCACTTTTTCCAAGTGGGCCGGCATACCTCTTACCAGAGAACAACTAGGTACCGGCCCCGTTCCCTGGTGAGACAGCTGTTCCCCACCTGGCGCATGGCGCTGCCAAGATGGCTGGGCCGAGACTGCCCCCCGAGGAAGCTCCAAACGCGAGGCTTGCCTGGGCTCCTTCCCATTGGGAGCTGCAGGTCGAGCAGGTGGTGGACGGGGGACAGGCTATACCTATCGCCACCTAAGTGGAAAGCCCAAAGATACATATGCTACCCTCAGTGCTTCCCCGACACCTACCCCAACACCTACCTGCCTGCCGCCACCGCCACGCCTTGCCTGTTTCCCCATCTCCTCTTCTCTAAATGAGCACTCGACAGCTGGGAAAAACAGGAGCCGCCACATTCGCTCTGCCCCACAATTCTGCTCAGCTCAAGTTCATGGAAATCATGTGGTGGCCCTTGAAACTTTAGGAGGGAACTGGCTCCGAGATTGGGAGGCAGCCTTTGGCGGAGCCAGCCCGATGGGAAACTGAAAAGAGAGGGGCTTTTCCCTTCTTCCGCCTCGCTCATGGGCTGTGGGGTTTGGGATGGCTCTAGAGCCGAAATTCTGATGAGCTTGGCTGATGATCAGGCAACACCAGAGCTTCCTGCTACATGCGTTCATTCTCTTGCCTGTCTTCTTTCCCTGTTTAAAGGAGCCGCACATGTAGGGGGGAGAGATCTGACTAAAGAGCTGTGCTTTAGCTGTGCTAAAGAGCTGCCTCTGCCTTCCACGATCTCCAAAGTTCCTCCCCCATGGAATCTGTTAAATCGTGAGCGATTGAAGGAAGACTCGAAACAATGTAACTGTAACTCTTTATTTAACTCCAGAACAGCAATGGCAATCCAAACCCGGGCAACCCTTTATATAGGAAAGGGGCTGTCCCTGGCTGCAGCCACTGACCGTGCCTTCTAATTTCCCGCTCTCAGGACTAATTCCTGATTGGCTTATTTGAACTGTACTTGATATCTAACACTTCTCCCCCCTAGTTCAGTGTCCGCCCGTCTGGGGTCTCTATGCTACGTAGTTGCGTAAGTAGGCGGGACGTTTGGAGGTTCGACCGGACCTGCGCAGTTCAGTTGTCCCGGTGCCTTCGGGTTGAGAGGTTGAGGTCCGCTGCTCTCTCTGTGTGGGCTCCGGAACTCTCTCGAACTCGGTCTCCGGCGTGGATTCGCCTCCTTCTCCCACTTTACTTGGCTGTCCCCGCCGGCTCCTTTCGGCGCCTGTCACCTCCTCCGTGGATTCAGGTACGTGCTCGCTGTTATTTTCTTCCGGGCTGGTGTTTGGCATGTCCAGAACTGGCGTCTGTGTATTGGCCCGCTCTGGTACTGCTTGCGTGTCTTTTCCTTCCCCCTGGTTGTTGTGCTGGGGTTCCCTCTCGACCCTCGTTAATCTTCCCCTGAGCTGGTTGATGTGCCTTTTCCAGTGCTGGCCGTCTGTTGTCTGGACCCGGTAGGACAGGGGCCCCGTCACCTGGGTTATTGTTGCTAGTACCCAGAGTGGGTTTCCGCTCAGGTTTTTTGCGTAGACTCTGTCCCCTGGCTGGAACTCCCGGATTCTGCTCGTGGAGTCGGTTGGCTTCTCTGTGCTGTACTGCGGATGCAGTCTGTCTAGATGGGATCTCAGCTTACGGCCCATCAATAATTCTGCTGGGCTTCGGTGGGTCATGGCGCTTGGTGTAATGTGCTGGATGGCTAATAGTTTATCTAATTTGGCCTGAATGTCCCCTGGGCCTAGTCTCATAAGCATCTCCTTTGTAGATCTCACCATCCGTTCTGCCAAACCGTTCGTCGAAGGTTTTTTCGGGGCGGATAACACGTGCCTTATTCCTTGGTCCGCGAGGAACATCTCGAAGGTGTTTGATGTGAACGGCGGCCCGTTGTCGGAGACTATGAGGTCGGGAATCCCATGTGTGGTGAATAGGCATCTCAATACTCTAATCACTGCGTCTGCTGTGGTCGTCGACATGAGCACTACTTCTAGCCACTTTGAATATGCGTCCACGATGACTAGGAACGTATTCCCTTTGCAAGGCCCTGCGAAGTCGATGTGCAATCTGGCCCATGGTGTTCCCGGGTTTTCCCAGTCGTGGACGGGGGCTGAATTTGGTGCCACCCTTGATTCTTGGCAGTTTGTGCAGGCGGACACCCACGTCTCGATTTCCTTGTCCATCCCGGGCCACCACACGTAGCTTCTGGCCAGAGCTTTCATCCTCACTATCCCCGGGTGCCCGTCGTGGAGTAATCTGAGTGTATGTTGCCTTAGTGTGTTTGGAACAATGACTCTATCCCCCCACAACACACACCCCTTTAGTCCTGACAGTTCATTTTGCCTCTGTTTGTATGGCAGGAACTCTGTGCTTATTTCCTTTTCTTCCGGCCACCCCTTCCAGATCCAATTTAAAATCCGCGCCAGTATTTTGTCCTTTGAGGTGGCTCTCGCGATGTCGGCTGCAGATATTCGGGCTTCCTCCATCGTCTCGATTAGCAGGATGGTCATCGCTGGCGCTGGGTCCTCCCCCATTTCTGGAAGTGGGCATCTGCATGGTCGATTGATTTCCCCGGGTGGTGGAGCAGTGTATAATTGTAGGCCGCCAGAAACTCCACCCATCTTAGCATTCTGGGCGACAAAACGGGGGTGTTGGTTTGTCCCCTGCTATGATGCCTAACAATGGCTTGTGGTCGGTTATTAGTTTGAAACTCCGACCGTAGAGATACTCATGGAACCTTTTTATTCTGGCTACTGCGGCTAACGCCTCTTTGTCCAATTGGCTATAGTTTCGTTCGGGTTTTGACAAAGTCCGGGAGAAAAATGCAATGGGGGCTTCTGTTCCGTTAGGCATCTTGTGGCTCAATACAGCTCCGATGCCGAAAGTTAGTCTTATTGGTAATGTCCCGCTGTATTGCACTAAAATTCTGTCTGACGTTAAAAGGTTTTTTATATCTTCGAACGCTTTCCTCTCTCGCTCCCCCCATTTCCATTCTGCCTTCCTGTCCAGTAGCCGGTGGAGTGGTTCAGCAGTGGTAGCTTTCTGCGGTAGGAAAATATTATAAAAGTTAAGCAACCCCAAAAATGCCTGCATTTCGGGTTTATTTTTTTTGGGGGGGTGCTTCCTTGATCACTCTCAGCTTTCCGAAGGTGGGTCTAATTCCCGACTCATCTATCAAGTATCCCAGAAACTCGACCTGAGTCTCTGCTAGTTGGCACTTGTCCCTTTTAACTTTGAGCCCCACTTTCTGGAACCTTGTCAGCACCTCCCTCAGCCGCTGCTTTAATTGAGCCGTGTCCCTTGCTGATATTAGTACATCGTCGAAATAAGGGACGACTCCTTCGATTCCTTGTAGGAGTCGCTCCATCAGGCTTTGGAACAGCCCGGGCGCTACGCTCACCCCAAATTGCAGTCCCTTACATTTGAATGCGCCCCTGTGTGTAACGATGGTTTGTGTTTCCGCGGTGGCTTCATCTACGGGCAGCTGCTGGTACGCTTGTGCTAAGTCCAATTTTGGGAAGATCCTTCCCCTCCCCAAAGAATGTAAGAGGTGTTGGACTACTGGTACAGGGTATGCGCTTTGTTGGAGCGCCTTATTTAATGTACTTTTATAGTCTCCGCACAAGCGTACTGACCCGTCCGGTTTAATCGGTGTCACGATAGGGGTCTCCCATCTCGCGTGGTCTATTGGCTCTAACACTCCCTGCACGACCAGTTTATCTAATTGTCCGTCTATTTTTGGCCGTAGCGCAAAAGGGACTCTCTGGGGTTTGATTCGGATTGGGGCTACCTGGGGGTCTAAATTGAATGAAATTGGGGACCCTTTGTACTTGCCTAGCTCGTTGTTGAAAACCTCTGCGAACTCCTTCATCAGGTCCTCCTCCCAGGTGTCGTTTCCGATGTGATCGACGCCGGTGATGGCTAGCCCCAATGGTTCGAACCACTCCATGCCCAGCAGGCTGGGCCGGTCTCTGTCCACAATCGTGAGGGGTAGCGTGGCTTTGAATGTCTTGTAGGCTACGTTGAACTTGCCAATGCCTACCACAGGAATTCGGTTCCCTTGGTAGTCAATGAGTGTGAGGCGCTGTCGTTTGAGGTCGCGGGCTGTGATGTGTGGCAGGAGCTTCTTGATTGTTGTCCAGGATACCATCGATAGGCTGGATCCCGAGTCCACCTCCATTCTGCAGGGTCTCCCCTCAATCAAGACTGTCGCCGCCATCTTATTTGCCCTTTCCGCGCTGGCATGGCCGATCATGATGGTTTGATGGGTCTCACCTCGATCCGCCCAATGGTCATCGTTTCTTTGTCCTCGCCCAAACGGTTGTCTCTTCCCACTTGTCTGGAATCTTCTGTTGTTTGTTGGCGATCGGGGGGGTCTGGTTCTCCTTGAGGCTGGCTGGGATGCCCTGCAGACCCTCGCTATGTGTCCTTTCTTTTCGCATCTTTGGCAGATAGCGTCCCGGAATCTGCATTCGGCTCTCGGGTGGTTCCCTTCGCATCCCGAGCACCAGGCCTCTCTCTTCCCCTGTTGTCTCTCCTTGCGATCGGCTCGGAGGTGATGGACTTCATCCTCCTCGTCCTCTTCCTCCGAACCCGATTCTGCTCTTTCATAGTGCACGGCCGCCTCCTCCTTTACGGGCGGCCCGCTTTTCATTTTCTTCATAGCTGCCGCCGATTTCTGGGAAGCTTCGGTTGCGGATGCTTCTTCCAAGGCCTCCTTGAATGTAATTTGAGGCCGGGCCAGCAACCTACTCTGTAACGTGAGGTCCCTCAGTCCCAGTACTAGACAGTCCCTCATGGCCTGATTCAGGAAATTGCATGCGGCCGCTATTTCCCGCAAGGTCACCACAAACGCACTGATCGTCTCTCCCTCTCTTTGGTCCCTCCGATAAAACTCATGCCTTCTTACCAGGGATGATGCTTGCGGTGCGTAGTGTGCCTTGAGTATTTCTTGCAGCGTTGTCCAGGTCATGGTCTTCAGATCGGCTGGGGCGGCAAGCGCTTTTGCCATTTTAAAAACTGCCGGGCCGCAATGGGTGAGGAAAAGGGCCCTCTTCCTCTGCTCTGATAAGCTCAGCAGATCGTTCGCCTCCATGAACATATAGAATCGCTCCATGTCAGCTTCCCAATCTTCCCCGGTTGGGTTGAATGGACCGGGCGGTGTGATTGCAGACATCACGATAGCCGATGATCTGACCGGTGTTTCGGTTGATCGGATGAGTGGCTGATGATTGCTTGGAGATTGATGTGCAGTCCTGTTCCTTCAGATCCCACTTCGTCGCCAATGTTAAATCATGGGCGATTGAAGGAAGACTTGAAACAATGTAACTGTAACTCTTTATTTAACTCCAGAACAGCAATGGCAATCCAAACCCGGGCAACCCTTTATATAGGAAAGGGGCTGTCCCTGGCTGCAGTCACTGACGTGCCTTCTAATTTCCCGCTCTCAGGACTAATTCCTGATTGGCTTATTTGAACTGTACTTGATATCTAACAGAATCCTACTTTTCTCCTGCCTTCCACGATCTCCAAAGTTCTTCCCCCATGGAATCCTACGTTTCTCCTGCCTTCCACGATCTCCAAAGTTCCTCCCCCATCAAATCCTACTTTTCTCCTGCCTTCCACGATCTCCAAAGTTCCTCCCCCATGGAATCATAGCTTTCTCCTGCCTTCCACGATCTCCAAAGTTCCTCCCCCATCGAATCCTACTTTTCTCCTGCCTTCCACGATCTCCAAAGTTCCTCCCCCATCGAATCCTACTTTTCTCCTGCCTTCCACGATCTCCAAAGTTCCTCCCCCGTCAAATCCTACTTTTCTCCTGCCTTCCACGATCTCCAAAGTTCCTCCCCCATTGAGTGCCTCCTGCCTTCCAGTACTCCTCAGATCTTTGCCGTTTCTCACCCCATCGCGTGTTAGCTTTCTCCTGCTTTCCTGCAGAGGCATCTGCAGAGGGTAGAACCTGCAGAAATCAGGGAACGCTCTGCTTCCGTGCATGCCGGCAGAGAACGGAAGACCAGCTGGCTGATGGGAGGTGCGCGCATGTACGGTGGACCTGGGCTGGGGCGACGGCTGGCGTGCCGGCAGAAAGGGCTCTGCATACCACATGTGGCACGTGTGCCATAGGTTCGCCATCACGGCTCTAGAGTTTTACGAAGCACACCTGGAAAAGCAAGCTTCACAAAATGCATTCGACAACTTGAATTTGAAGTTTATGACCAAACAACTAAAATTTATGGAATTTGGGACCAAATTTGAAAATATGATTGGGAAAATATATACAAAACAAACGGCAAAGGTGATTATTAATGAAGATATGACCAACAAATTCGATCTAACAAAAGGGGTGAGACAAGGATGCCAACTTTCCTTACTTCTCTTTATATTATCATTAGAACTGCTTTTAAAAAGGATTAGAGAGGATCATGAGATAAAAGGACTAAAGATAAAAAACAAAGAATACAAACTACAGGCCTTTGCCTACTGTTCTGTTACAGTTAGTGAGTCATATTGAATTAGTTACCTCAAGAATTAAGAGCTGTCTCCTTAAGAGATTGCATTGTGGGAAATGTAGAGAGAGATTGCATTAAGGGAAATGTAGTCCATGACATGTGACCACATCTGTGTGTCTGATTGGCCACTGAGGCTCTCTGCCTGGGTGCAGAACAAAGACCCGGCGATTTTGAATTACGACAGAAGAGAGAAGCATGCTTTCTGAACAGGGGGACAGAACTACCATCATTTTACACTAGGAAATGGGATAGATTATGAAATATTTGGATGAACCTCACCTTGATTCACCATGATAGTAAATCTATGGTTTCTGAAGGATTCCCAAATAAATATAATCTGCATGAAAACCTGTTTGCTAGAGTTTATCTGCCTTTTCCCAGTGGAGCCAGAGGCCTGGGGAACAGAACACAGACAATCTGGTCTTTATTGTGGATCAAGCCCAACATTGATAAAAATAATAGAAGAATTTACTGGCTGGACTAAAAATAAATAAAAATAAATCTAAATTATTAACTAAAAACCTTACAAAAAAACAAGAGGAAGAATTGGAATGTATAACAAAGATTCAAACAACTAAAAGAATAAAATATTTAGGCATCTGGCTGACCGCAAGAAGTTCTTCAATTAAACATGACAATTATGATAAATTATTATTACAAATTAAAAAAGATTTAGATAATTGGAAAAACTTAGAAATTTCACTCGTGGGAAGAATTGTCACAATTAAAATGAATATCCTGCCCAGAGTCTTATTCCTCTTCCAGGTTATACCAGTGAAATTAGATAAAATCTTTTTCGATACATTAAACAAAACAATTACAAAATTTATATGGCAGGAAAAAAAACCTAGAATCAGATTAAAAACTTTGCAAGATTTTAAAGATAGAGGAGGACTAGCACTGCCAGAGTGGGAGATAAAACTACCAAGCGGCAAGCCTAGTATGGTTGAAAGAATGGATGGAATTGAAAAATCAAAGAATATTAGTAATTGAAGGGCATGACTTGCAAGTGGGATGGCATGCATTCCTGTGGGATGATAAATACAAAACACATTGATATTTTAAAAGACATATATTAAGGAATGCATTGCTACTAATTTTGACTAAAATTAAAAAATACCATTATACAAAATTACCAATTTGGATTTCCCCTACAGAAATATTAATACACCCAAATTTAATAGAATGGGACAGGATAATTAGGTACAAGGATATTCTAAAAGATCAAGGAAAATTAAAAATAAAACAAGAATTAGAACAAGATTTAAAAAGAGAAATAGATTGGTGGACATACATACAAATTTGGTCAAAATACGAAGAAGTCATAAAATTGAATGAGGTACAATTGGAACAAAATGAATTGGATAAAATTATACAAGGGACAGAGCAGAAACTAATTAGTAAAATATATACATTTTTACTACAGTATAAAATGGAAGAGGAAATAGTAAAAGATACAATGATTAAATGGGCGAAAAATTTTAATCATACAATAGAATTAGAGAAGTGGGAAAAGATGTGGCAAACAAATATTAAATTAACACTGTTGATGGCATACAAGGAAAACCAGATGAAGATGTTTCATAGATGGCACTTACCATCGGCAAGAATAGCTAAGATGTTCCCTAATAAATCCCCATTATGTTGGAAATGTAAAAACATTACGGAACATGTTATCACCTCTGGTGGAGATGTCCAGCGGCAAAAAAATTTTGGGCCAAAATCAAAAAGTGGTTTGAGAAAATAATACAAAATAATACAACAAGCAATAAATGGAAAACCTGAGATATTCCTACTAGGGATATTCACAGAAAAATTTACAAAGAAAGTAAAATATTTAATATTACATATTTTAACTGCTCGTATAGTCTATGCCCAGAATTGGGAAAAAAAAATGTACCACTTGAAGACGAGTTAATAAAAAAAATTTTGGAATGTGCCAAAATGGACAAACTGACAAAAGAACTTAAAGAAAAAAAGGATACAGAATACTATAGGACTTGGCACAAGTGTATAAGTGGTTGGAGGGAAGGAAAAATGAAGAAAATTAGGGGAGAAAGATAGAAATGTTAAAAAAAGACAGAAAGGATATGTTAAAGTATAAAAAATAGGAAATAAATATGAATGAGAGAAATACATTGTATATATAGTAATTAAAATGTCGGGGTCAAGTAGTAAATCGGAATAATACAAAGAAGGGGAAATTGTGAATAACGAAGAAGATCACCATGCAATAGCTGTAAAGAGAGTGTGTTTATAAATGTTCTGTGTCTTGTATTGTTATATTGTGTTATAAAAATAATAATTAAAAAAAAAGAAATGGTATAGTCTCCTGCTTGAGCAGGGGGTTAGACTAGATGACCTACAAGGTCCCTTCCAACTCTGCTATTCTGATTGCTCAAATACATGCTTTTTTCTACTGATTCCTACTTCTCAAGGTTATTTGATGTGTTCTTAGTTCTTTGTTCTATCATGTGCTTACTGATGAGTAAATGTGGCTGGAAATCTGATAATAAGATGCCTCTCACACTAAATGGGTGCTATCTTGGTAAATGTAATTAATTATTTCTTATATGTCCCATTTCATTTTAGTGTCTCCACAAGTGTCCTTGACTCATGCCAATGGCACTGCTGTGTGCAAGGCGGCTGCAGGAAAACCAGCTGCAGGGATATCCTGGAGTCCACCAGGAGACTCTCAAAATGTGACTGAAATATTGCCAAATGGCACAAAGACCATTACCAGTACATATAATGTGCAAAATTTTAATGAGGATAAGCTTACATGCGTCATTTCCCATCCTACAGGGGGAATGTCACTTATCTTAACTCTACCAGGTAAAATTTAAGCATTTAATCATCAGTTTCACTAGCTAAGTCACATTCGGTTTACAGTAATCGGGAGGTCTCTGTTCTTTGTTGACATTTTAAATGTGAATAAGTAATACATCAGACTGTCTCTTTAGCTCAGTGCTATTTACTCTGATGGACAAAGGTTTTTAGAATCTTTCCTATCATCACACATGGTCTACTACTGGGCTATGGTCCTTCCTTAACTGGACTGATCCTCCTTCAATCATTCTCGCATGTTAATGAAACAGATTTCCATTTTTCTCTAGTTCTTTGCTTAAGCCATGGGAATTGAGGAAAGGCTGTGCTTGTTATTAAACTATTGATATAGGTACTATTTATGAAATTATTTCAGAAAGTAAGAATAATGAATGCTCTTAATACTAGAAATAAAGTACTCTTTAATATTTTCTTCAAACAATTAGGGTGGCTAGATAGTGATTGCCTTTCTGCCTAAATTGCACAGATTGAAAATTCCAGTTACTTTTATGGAAAGGTTGGATGTTTGCATTCCTATTTGTTTTTATTGCCATGACTTCTTACAGCCGTGATGGCGAACCTATGGCACACGTGCCCAAAATGGCTTGCCGAGCCATGTCATCTATCATGCGCAGCATCGCCCATTCCTCTTCCGGGTTTCTGGTGTGCATGTGCACGTGATGATCAGCTAGCCTTTGTATGTGCGGCAGTGTCGGAAACCAGAAGAGCTGGTTTTCCGTTTCCTGTCATGTGCATGCGCGCCGGCCATCTGATCAGCACATGTACATGCGTGGCAGTAACTGGAAGACTTGCTGGCCGGTGAGCATGTGCTCGCCGGAAATTGGAAGTGCCTTATCCGGTGTGAACATGTTCCCTGGACAACTCCTCTTCCTGGTCGCGGCTGTGACAAGCGCATGTGCGAAGTGTTCCCTTTTTGGCACTTGGTGACCTGCAAGCACGTGCACACTCCCTTTTCGGCACCCGGTGCCAAAAAGGTTTGCCATTAAAGCAATAAAGATTTCGCAATGAATACAAAGTCTTGTGTGTCTTTGTATCCAAAGTTTTAAATAACCTTTTTAATTAGAAAACATGAATCTGTCTAGGAACATATTTAAATTATCATTAGTCATTCTATTTTCTTTTCTTACCCCCCCTTTTTTTATTTAATATAAACAAAACAAGGCTTTAATCTCTCCTACTTATTATTTCTCACACTACAAATTCTCAGGTAGAAATGAAAAAAAGGAAAGTTCTACCATGATAATTATCTATAGCTGTCTTACTGGTCTTTTGGGAATATTTGGATTTTCACTTTCCATCTATCTCTGGAGGTTCTGTGGAAGGTATGTATGCCAAGTTTTAACTTAAATCAACTCATGTTTCTTTCATTATTTATTGGAATTGGTCACGGCAACATTTGTGGGAGTAGAGCAGTGGTGGGTTGTCCCCGGTTTGGACCAGTTCACAAGAACTGGTAGTAAAACCAGCGGGAGTTCCCACCCACTGCTCCGGATGTCATCATAGTTGATCTGCGTATGCGTAGAAGCTTCTGCGCATGTGTAGAAGCAAGGTGTGCGCGCGGTCCCGTTGCTATCTGTTAGTAAAGATAAGTAGAACCCACCCCTGGAGTAGAGGCATTGGCAAGATGGCAGGCAGAACATTGCAATACAAGCCTTTAGAACCCACACAAAAGGGGAGGAGCTTGCATCATGTCACTCTGCCTGGTCTTCCCCCACCCCCTTGCAGACACTGCTGGAACACCATGAGCATCAGCTTGGTGTACTACTGCAGTAGTGAAACCATTAAACTTGAAATGGTGCAGTGTTGCTTGTGCAATGAAATGTAAAATGAGGGGAAAAGCAAAAGGGGAAGGAGTTATGGCAGAATGATGGTAATTGTTCAGCAGGAGATAGGACTCAGAATCACGAACAAAGTGGTAAACTGTCCCTTCATTTTAACTCTGCAAACTTTGCATCTTTTGTTCTGAGGAAAGGATGGTTAAACTGAAAAAACACTTTGTTGTAAGTGGTATAAATTTGAAATGCCATTTTTTTTATTTAACATAACTCATTTGCTGTGGCATTTATTGAGAGAAGGGGATCTGACTATTTTCCTTCCTCCTCCTGTCATCGCAGCAAAAGAAAAATCAGTGCAACTACAAATATAGAAACAGTTTCAGGACAAAACATCCAGGTAAGACCAAGGAAACAATAATTGATCTGTTTCAAACTAGCCTTTAGGGTTTTGTTTTTTTTAAAAAAAATGATTGTTGGCATTGTAAAGTTCACAATAACTTTTAGGAGGCCCAGGCTGTGATTTATACATGCTTGTCATCATATTAAGATTCAGGGGAGAAGACTAATAAATATCTTTAATGATTAATTAGTTAATTTCAGTACTTACTTAGATTTACTGTAAATTAATTTAAATCACAATTTGCTTACACCTTGACCTAGCCATCTTTTTGGAATACAGTGTCTAGCAATGCAGTTCAACAGATAAAAGTGACTCTTGGCTTGAAAACAAAGTGCCATTCCCTACTTATGGCAGGTAGTATGCAAGTAATTCTAATACCAAATACCTGGAGCTGCTGAGTCACAGCCACCTCTATGAGTTGCAAGCAATACAGTTTCAGTCAGTAGAATACTTGTAGTTTTAAAGGCCTTATCTGATGGATCACTGATGGTGAGATACAAGAAAGGAAACTGTAAGGCTTAAGATGCAAGTGCCTTCTCTGAGTCAGAGATGTACAGTTAGTCCTCGACTTACAGTACAACAGTTCATTTAGTGACCAAAGTTACAACGGCACCGAAAAAAATGGCTTATGACCATTTTTCACACTTATGACCATTGCAACACCCTCATAATCATATGATTTATATTTGGATGCTTGACAACTGATCCATATTTATGATGGCTGCAGTGTCCCGGGGTCATGTGATCATCTTTCGCAACCTTCTGGCAAGCAAAATCAGTAAGGAAACCATATTCACTTAACAAGTGTGAATGAACAAGAATAGGGTGTGTTACTAATTTAACAACTGCAGCGATTCAGTTAACAAATGTGGCTAGAAAAGTCGTAAAAGTGACAAATTAACAAATTTGTCACTTAGCAACATAAATGTTGGGTTCAATTGTGGTCGTAAGTCAAGAACTGTAGTGGAACCCATGCAGAAACAAGTATTTGGCAAGACGATGCCCTTTCCAAATCAACAAGGAGATTCAAGCTTACAGTTATGTTAGTAAACAATAGACTTAATTATTATACCATGTTTATGAGCTGTTTTTTAGACATTCTTCTTAATATTCTCTCCCATTCCTCCTTCCTTTTTAATGAAACATCCTTTATTTAATTCTTGTAACAACTTTCAAGTTTAAATACAGAATCTGATATGCTTTGTCAACCCAAGTTTCATAAAGGAAATAAGTGCAACAAGCAATCAAGGCTGAATAATCAACAACAAGTTTTAAAAGAATCAGCTTCCTGTTAAATGAATTGTTCAAGTTATTAATATTTATTGACATCTTAGTTTAACCCATGTTATCCTTAATTTACAGTTTGAGTATTTTAGAGATTACAGTTATATAGACTTGACTTTGCTTATTCTGATTTTACTTATTCTGATTTTGAGGTTGCTCCCTACTGTTTATCATAATTAGTAGACCCTTGCTAACATCTTTCTTTGAATAAATGAATACTTTTTTCCCATAATCAATATTTCCAAATGGAATGTAGCCATACACTTTTATTTATGCTTTATAAATATGATGTCGAGAATGTCAAGTCTTTATGTTTCTTAAGCACATGTTATTTTCTTAAGCACATGATAATGATTTTAATATTTTCACTCACTTTTAACAGAGTTAGTTTGCAATATCAATTATATTATAGCCATTTTATTTATTAAAAATCTAAATTTCCTCTTTGGTCTACAATGGAATTCATTCTAAACACTTTCTGAATCGCTAGTAATTCATCTGCATCAAAATCCAGATAATTTGTACATTTTGTCTTTTCATATTGTCAAGTAAACTTTCCCTTCCAAAATCATCTTGTAATTAAATATCTGTACTTTCTTGTTTGCTGTAAACAATTTTTGCATTTTTTTTCTTTGCTATGCTTCAATTTTTGTTGGACAATGCCATAATTTTTATTTGTCTTACTTTCAAGAACCTCCATCTGATTTGAAAGAATAACTTTTAACACTTTAATTGTAGACAATGAAATATCAATCTTGATTCTTATTGGCTTTTCTCCTTTTTCTCTCCATCCAATTTGGAAGTTCTTGCATCCAATGTTTCCCTGCTCATCAATGATCACTAGTTTCCTGCTAATTAATAATCACTAATAATCACCAATTATCAGTAGTAATGCCCTTTACAACAAACAAAAAGCAAATCAGATAATTATCCCAATAATACCTCTTCAATCAGCAGAACAGTATTTGAAGTAACATACAATAGGGAACCCAATTTAATTTTTATATATCAGCATATAAACAGGGAATAATAAACAGTTTGAACAAGCTATAAATGCTTGTATAACAAGCTATAAAACAATAATAACATGAAATTAGTACATGAAAGCTGTTAAGATGCGGCTAATTCACTAATTAATGTTATGTGTTGAAGTTTTTTCAATATGTTTTACTTCCTGATCAACTCTGAATGCTGGATTCAACTTTTTTCAGTTTAGTTATTCAATCAACATAGTCACTTTTACCACAACTTGTGCTTAAAGCATGCCCACAACAGCAGTCAGCAAAGTTTCTTACTTATCACTGCCATAACAATGGAAACTGTATTCTACTAGAAAATGAGTACCACAGCAAGTCAAAACTGGTGGGCACAGTACATATATAAATCTATCCTCCAATGTTTTAATCATGTAATAAGTCATATATCTGAGCCCTGGTGATGCAGTGGTATTGCAGGCTAACTCTGCACACAGTCTGGAATTCAATTCTGACGGGGCTCGACCTGACCCAATCTTCTATCCTTCTGAGGTCAGTAAAATGAGGATCCAGATTGTTGGGAGCAATATGCTGACACTGTAAACTGCTCGGAGAATGTTGTAAAGCACCTTTGAGTGATATATAAGCTTAAGTGCTATTGCTGTAATTTTTCCTTTTTCTCCATGTAAAAAAATGAAAAAAACTAAAACTTGTTTCTAACACAGCAATACTGGACTCAATTAGATGACTGGGCTGTCTTCCAAAATAAAATCCCCACAGGCTATGAGAGCATCTCCCCAAGAAGGGAAAAAAAGAAAAAGGATTATGGTCTACTGTTACTTTAATTGAACCTAGTTACAATCTTAGATAACAAGCAAAGGGGTCCCAGTTTAGGAATCCATGGCTTAACTTTTGTCTCTAATTCTAGAAGGATCTTCCCTATTTCTCCAGGCCTGCCATCCACTGTAGTTAATCTGCCACAAAGCACTGTGACAGAAAATAATAATCGGAAGACTTTTTACATTTAAAAGATGTTCTAGTATCTTCCAGTAAATGTGCCATTTTCAAAATCCTTTACAACTTTATTTCAGGATAGCTATACTTTCAAATATTCCAAACAAAATTTTAGATCTGAGAATACTAGGATTAAAAAGGAACGAAAGAAAGAATAAGCCTCTTTTGGTAAAAAAAGAAAACAAAATTGAAATTTGTATGCTGTTACCCACAATATGTAACTATGCTTGTACATAAGGTGTGGGGGTGTAGTTTTGTAGGGCTGGGGGGATGTATAATGAGAAGTCAAAATGTCACCTGTGTTATAAAACATGGATTCAGTAACCAATTATAATGATTAGTAACTCAGTGTGTTATGTAATGGAAAAATCCAATCATGTAAAGGAATAGATGTCCTATATTTCCCATCAGGTATAAATGAAATATAAACAGTGCATATAGAATGAAAGAAAAAAAAATAGAGAGGGTTATTAATGCTTCCTTTTTAAAAGAATGCTTTAAAACTTTATTCAGAAGATGTCATGCCTTTTCTTCTCAAAATGTTTTCTTGTTTTATAGGAAAATGATGTGGAACCATATGCTACCTTTGTGCAAGTGGAAAATGTAATATATGATAAAGCATGTAATTTCTCGTCAGGTTAATATCTATGATCTTTCACTTTCAACATAAGACAGCACCAGATCTGAACTGAGGAGAAGTATGTAAGGGCAAAATGCGTTAATTACAGTGAATGGCAACTTATTTTTTTCTCCAATTCTTGGAGACTGCCTGGACAAGTCCCTGCAGTTTTCCTGGCAAATTTTTCAGAAATGGTTTGCTGTTTTCATGTTCTCAAGATCACCAAGCTGGCTAATTTATGCTGAAGGCAGGACTAGAACTCGGTTTCTTGGTTTCTAGCATGATGCCTTAACCACTACATCAGACCAGCTCAAAGTGAACGGCAATGGCAGTAACTTTAAACCAATCTTTCCACTGAACAAGTTGACATTTGCATAAATAAATATCTATTTCTCTTTAAGCACCACAGATTCTTCTAAGATCTCTACTGGCTTCTTCTGTACTGGGCACTTACTTTCTCTCACAAAGACTAAAATATCAGTTTAGAAAGCTGATATGAAAGTCATAAAAAAGCGGATATTCTTCTACCATCATTCTGCTGAATGATGAGTGAGCTGAATCTGAAGAGCTCTGGGACTCAGGTAACTACAAGACGATTATTCAGGAAGAATTTATATTGAAACCTGGTTTACTTCCTCTCTATGGATATATCTAGCTTTCTATACTCCCGCACTGCAATCAAACATCTGCAATTTCTAAGCATTAAAGTTAGTTTGCTGTCTTTCAGAAGGCATGAAAAAAAGCCTTATCGAGATTTTGTAGACTTTTGGACAGACTGCCTGTTGTTGTTGTTTTTACAGTGGGTGAGATTGCTATTATTTTAAGTGATTCAAGAAGCACACAGTATACTCCTCTAAATGATTTGACATTTACAGTCAGAATAAGTGAAGATAGTGGAAAGAAAGCACAATTTGGTCAAAATATTTTTCTTGATGTTTGGTCTTCTGGCATTTTTGAAGTGTACATAATTACACAAAACTAAATTAGGTTAACAGGAAGGCTTGGGCCAATTACTCATTATATGCAAACACATATAAATAAACCTTAATTGCCACTTTTTGTAAGTGAGATCAGTTTTGTCAGAATGTGATTTTGAATGTACAGCAAGTTTATACAGAGAGCTCTAAGGGAGGATATACAATGAGATTTGTTTGGATTTGGAATTTAAATGATTTTTTCAAAGTAGCTCACCAATTTGAAAGGAAAGTCTATTAGAAAAACATTTTCACAAACCGATACATAACTATAAAAGAAGTATAAAAATGCAATCAGTATAAAAATGCAATCAGTTAATTTGCTTGCAAAAAGTGCACACATTAAGGAAAATTGCACATACAATCCACATGATAAATGTGCAGCTATCTATGATCTAAATTTATAGGAGGAAAAATTAAAAATCAAAAGAAAACAAAGCATGTAGATTCACCCACCTGTACTTTTCTCCCTCCACTGTTCAAATAAACCGTTCAAAATGGTTCCACAAATGACTACTGGCCACTGGCTTGCTTTCTTCTGAAGCCCTTCTGGATAGATACAGGTTTGAATTCTGGGAAGGAGAGTGGCAGAATACGTGGCGCATGAAAAGAACAATATACAAAATTCAGTGAAGTTTAAGAGAAAAACAGCCCTTTGAGATGCCAGAATATTGTTATATAAACAATAATGGAAATACATTATTTGGCAAAACACTTTTGCTGTGGTTGGATTCAAATTTGACTTTCTACAACACTGTATATCATATTTGACTGAAAAGGAGATTATTTTTTCTATCCACAAATAATCTGAATTCTTTCGCTCTCTCCCCCCCCTCCCTCCCTCCCTCCCTCCCTCCCTTCCTTCCTTCCTTCCTTCCTTTCTTCAAATTATTAGGAGCCACTAGATGGCATATTAGCCTAAAGCTCAATTAAATTGTGGGAACTTCTCCATGTAGAAAGCCTGGGAAAAATGTTTCCTAAAGAACTTTTGAAAAGAGATTACAACATTTGTCCCCTTCACCATCATTTCCTTCCATGGCGTCCTAGACACATTAGGCTATGAAAGCAGAACTTAGAAAGTAGCTTTGTTTTAGTCATGGTGATGTTGGTTATTAGTACATTGCAACATTTCTTTGATGGTATTAGTTAGCAAATCCATAAACCTCTCCTATGTGATGTAGGAAGATTACAGCAGTGATCATTCACATTATCGCTATAATCAGTGAATGGCTATATGTTTTTCATGGAAACCAAAGTGATTCAAATTGAGTTGATTTTTTAAAAAATTAATATCTTGCAGTTGCAAAATTACTAAGCATTATGCTTTATAGAAGAATGTGTGACCGCAAATTGACATTGAATTTTTTTTTCTTGTTTTTACTTTTTAGAGGAAATGAAATAAATGACGAGTGGTTTTCCTAAACTCAGACAAATATCTTTGGAAGAACCAGGGCCTATAGATACCCAAATATTCATTAGAACCTGAAAGATATTTTAAGGGTTTTAACCTTAAACAGAGCTTAAGGTTTTAACAGAGTAACCAATAGTAAGAGATACTATAAGTGACAGCCAAAGGTGTCCAGATCATTTACACTGTAATCCATTCATTGCCTTGTTAGTTTGAAGAATTTTTTGTGAAACAAAAGGTAGGATATTACAAGCATGTACCCCATTTCTGAATAGTAAATCAATGTATACAGGTAGTCCTCGACTTATGAACACAATTGAGCCCAGAATTTATGTTGCTGAAAAATTTATTAAGTAAGTTTTTTCCCATTTTACAACTTTTCTCGCTACATTTGTTAAGTGAATCATTGCAGTTGTTAAATTAGTAACATGGTTGTTATGTGACTCGGGCTTCTCCATCGACTTTGCTTGTCAGAAGATCGTAAAAGATGATCACATGGCCCTGGGACACTGCAACCGTCATAAACAGGAACCACTTGTCAAGCTTCTGAATGTAAATCATGGGACCAAGGTAATGCTGCAGTGGTTGTAAGTGAAAAATGGTCATGTCACCTTTTTCGTTGTAACTTTCAACCGTCACTAAATGCATGGTGTAAATCAAGGACTACCTGTACTCTCTTTCCCATCAGATTTCTAGGTAAATGTCATGCCCATTGAAGCAATGAGCAGTTTCTCCACTTTCTCTGCCTTATCTTAGCCACTTTATGTTTCCTGCCCATTCAGGCACTTTCAACAGTATCATTCTTAATTAGACAACCCTCCCAATCATCTACATATAATTATTTTGAAGAAAAAAAGATCATCCTTCAGACTTAGCACATGGAAAAGATCCCATTGCCTAATGAAACATGAAACTAAATGCAACCTGGGGCTCTTTGTGATTTGAAACCCATCAATTTTCTGTAAATTTCAGTACAGATACTCCTCGACTTACAACAGTTTATTTGGTGACCATTCAAAGTTACAACAGCATTGAAAAAAAGTGTTTCACTTTTATGACTATTGCAGAAGCCCCATGGTCACATAATCAAAATTCAGACACTTGGCAACTGACTCATGTTTATGAAGGTTGCAGTGTCCCCTGGTCATGTGGTCACTTCTTGTGATTTTCTGACAAGCTAAGTCAATGGGGAAGCCAGATTCACTTAATAACCATGGTACTAACTTAACAACCACAGTGATTCATTTAACAACCGGAGCAAGAAAGGTTGTAAAATGGGACAAAACTCACTTAACAACTCTCTCGCTTAGCAATAAAAATTTTGGGTTCAATTGTGGTGGTAAGTCGAGGATTCCCTGTACTTTGTCTAGTACTTTGTTTCCTTTTAAATTGGAGAACTGCATGGCAATTTTTTGTGAATTTTAAAGAGGAAATTACATATTTTGAAACTGTAGAATTAGAATAAATTCACATTTAAGGACAATAAAAAACACAACCCTATTACCTAAAAGATTAGTATCTCCACTGTATCCTTTTCTACAACTCTACACCTCAAAGGTTCCCTTTCAAAACAGATCTTCTGTCAGATATTGCCTGCATATGATGCACCAGAGACTAGAAGGGGTTAAGTCTTTACAGACATCACATGTGACTATATCAACCAATGAACTCTCTTATTGCACTCTTACCTAGAAACCACTTGGACATCTTCCCCTTTTTCTCTCTCTCTCTCATCTATCTCTCAGCGAGACAACACGTGGACTTCTCTCTCCTTTCAACATCTGAGTCATGCAGTTAGGGTAAAAATGTAACAGGGCATCCTGTTCATTATCGTATGCATGTATATATTTGTAAATAATAAAAACAACTTTTTGAACCTGAAGCTGTATTGACCAAATGACTTCCTCATAGAACCAAATGAACATGACCATAAATATATATCTGATATCTTCTTTATTAAAAAGTGGCCTCTGACTAATTTGCATGTAGTGTGTAATTAGCCATAGCCTTCCAATTAATGAAATCTAGGATAACCTACTAGAGCACTTCAGAAATTATTGGGAGTTTTGCCTTCCTTCTGCTTTTTGGCTTATACATAGATGCCATTATGCTTGCTTGTTCCTTAAGACTTTGTACATCAAATCCCCCAGACTCTACTGCATGTTGTCAAGTTGTTTTTAAAGGTAGCAATGTGTATTTGTTGTACTCTGGGCTCTGGCAAAGCATGAAAAGAAATCTTTAGAAAGCTGTAAGTAATTCACTGATGCCAAACTCTTCCTTAGCTCAAATGAGCTTATTTAGGCAGTCTATCCAGAACCTTGTGAAATCTCAGTAAGACTGTTGCCCTTTTGAAAAACAGAACACTAAATTTAATCTTTGCAAAGATTAACCGTTTTTATGAAATTGTTTTAACACAGAGGTAACACGTAGACCTAAGTACACACAAGATGTTAAAAAAATGTCATCATGAATTATTCTGGACACGGACATTTTACCCCAGTGGAATTTATGGCTGTATAAATCTGAATGTGAGCAAAGATGGTACTCCCCTTTTCTTCCCTGAGTGTTGCCATTACATATTTTTAAGTGCACAGCTGCAGAAACTCTAACACAGCTTGCTTTCCTGCCTTCTAAGAAGTAAAATTCAGATGACTAGTTCAATAGATGCCAGAGAAGGTTGAAGCCAGCTTGCAAAGTATTTAATACAGCTGTGGTACAGCTGTACCACAAACATGCTAGGTTTTTTAAAGTTTAAGCAAAGGTGGGTTTTTTTTCTTCAATTATTTCATGCAATTTTTGAAAAAAATTGATTTTCTACAGAGTTGTGAAAATTTGTAGGATCAGTGAAAGTGATTAAGATAAACTACACATAAAAGAATAACATATCCTCCTTATAAAAATGCCACAAACAAACAAACAAACAAAGTAACAAACAGAAAATACTGTCTGGAAGAAATAGAACAATAGTAACTTTAAGACTCACTCAGAGATCTGTGCTTAATATTAATTTAATAAAGCTGCATTTGATATACTTTCTCCTAACATTTTAGCCTATAAGTGTTATATCTATTGATAATGTTTATAATTGCAGAAATCTATTTGCTTTTTAAGACTAATTCCAAATGGTATTTGCCATTTTTATGCTTCTCTTTGTGCTATTATACAAAGATGTGATCACCAATTCCCACTTGAAGACCAAATCTGAAAGTTTATTCTATATTTATATAAAGTCTTGTCTACATCTTAATATAATGTTTTGTATGTAATTTTTGGTTTGAACAATAGTGAAAAGGGACTTCCCTGAAACTGTTTTAAAAATTGTAATCCCTCCTATGGTATATACCTCATAACTGAATAGAAAAATATTCAGATTTACAAATCCTAATCTGAGGTTCATTTTTTGTCAGGAATAAATGCCTTGCCTCTGACCCAGGGCTAGAGGCAGGGGGGCTGGACAAGCCAACACCCAAGGTCCACCCTAACCCAATAACCCCTCCTTACCTTAGCCACGCCCAGGGGGTACTTAAGGGTCAGCCATGCGGTCCTGTTCCAGTTCCAGATTTGCACCTGTAATGATGAGATGCCTTGTTAATAAATATTACCTGATTTAATGAATACCTGCTTGTTGGAGTTATTGGGCGTGATCCTTGAACACCTTTAACAATATGGTAGCAGAGGATGGTTTAACAGCCCAATTCTAATTCTCCAGAACATGCAAAGGACCACGACAGACAGGGTGAATACCAGGGCATTCACCAAGAAGATGGCAAAACAGCCTGCCCAACCCGAAGCTACGCAAGGAGAGGCCCCTGAAATGAGCGGCCTACTCCACCACACATGCACCCCGACCAGATGCGACGAGGGGTGGAAGGAACAAGAGAGCCCAAAAAGGGAAATGCACGACCTCAAAGGAAAACTTCTGAAGCTGATAGATTCGTCACGAAGCAACACCGACCTCATCGCGGAACTCCGAAGCCTGGTCAAAGGCTGTGAAGCAGCGAGTGAGGAAGATGAAGACGAATCCGACTACAGCGACGAAGATGCGGTAAGAAAGGACTGCCCCCACCAGAAACCCACCGAAAAGGCCGAAGGAGAATTCGCGCCCTTTTCGCGGCAGCCATGTTGGGAAGTGATGTCACCAAAGATGGCCGACCAACCACCAATAGATTCCTGAGATTTAAATCTCATGGCGGGAATCGGGGCCTACTCCAAAGTAGCCACCCAAAACTACCACAACAAACAGGAAAGCCCAAAGTTTAAACCTAGGGGCCCACCTACCGAGCCTGAGGTCAACAAAGCTATCGAACTAATCACCGCGGCCCTAGGGGACAAAATGAAGTTGCCGGACACACACCTCGGTGCCAGGCCAAAGCGCAAAGGGGACCCTAATGCGAGGAGGGCCAGCACCGGTGCCCACCCAGGGGAGCAGATCGCCACCGCGCAGACCCAGCACTACCCAGGACTCCCAGGGAGCCCACCCATAGGAACGGGGCACCGAGGACAACGGGACTACTCACCGGACCGATGACAGGGACCAGATCCAGGGCCCACGGGACCATCCTCAGGCAGAGGACGTCCATCGGCGGGCAGGGGACTTGGCCCGACACCTGGAGGCGACACCCACGCGAGGCCGGGCCATCCGGGACCATTCGCGGCCCCAGCGGGACTTCCGACCTTCCCTGGCGATCCTCACCACTTCCCGAGGCTCCAGATGGCGATCCGTGACGATTTCGACCAAGCGAGGCCGACCAAGGAAGAATCGAAGGCCCATCCGGAAGATTGGGGCCTTCACCCGGGAGCTGCAGAGACGAGCTCCTCACTCCACGGCAGCTGTACAGGAATGAACTTCACGCATGTGCAATGCCTCCCTGTAAGAGAAACGGAGCGAGACATAGAGCTATACCGACGCAAGCACATAGAAGCAAGTCAGTTCAGACTTGCCACAGTCATTCCCCTGCCTTATTGTGAGTATTCTTACGTGAGGAACCATGGACAGCGACACAATGTAAGTAATTTAACTTACAATTCAGGGACTTTGCCAAGTGACTTTCCCAAACTAAGACTAGATGGGGAGAATTTCCTGGACTAGAACCAACAGCTCCAAGTCACCCTGCTGAAGGAAGACCTATTATCCCTAGTCACTGATCCCCCAGAAAAACCCTGGACTTTTGAATTAGATTGCACCCACCATAAAACATATTATATTGTTATAGCTACCATTACCCCCAGCATTTACCCTAGCATTAGCCACCACCTGACTGCTCTAGAGGTAATACAGAGGATGCACAAACTATTTTACTGCCAAAGCGTAGCAAGAACCACTAGGCTATCCAGAGAGTTCTACGCCACCAAACTCAAAGCAGGGACCCCAATGAACGAGCATTTATTGTCCCTAAATGCCACCAGGGCCCAGCTGACCCAAAGGGGGGAGGTCATAAGTGAGAGAACCATGATAAGCATTATTGTAAATTCCCTGAACCCCAGCTGGGACACCTTCATCACGCAGATAGACAACCTAGGGTCAGGGAAACTCTCACTGGAATTACTAACAAGCAAACTCATAGCTGAAGACAGCATCAGGAAAGACTGCTCACTGAGCTGCAGGGAGCAGAGACCCAGCAGAAGGACTGAGCCACAGGGTAGGAGCCACAGTAACACAGAGTGCTACATATGTGGGTCAAAAAACCATTACAAAAGGGACTGCCCTAGAAACGTAGGGGACAGGGACAGGTCACACCGAAGGAACAGACCAGAACAAAGGGCAAGATACACTAACAGACATTCGCCAGAGGACAGACACAGGCGCAGAGACTCCCCTAGCCCCAGGGACAGAAGAAATCACAGGGACAGTTCCAGGGAGAGCCAGACTGGGTCACTGTATGGACTGGGAGACCAAGAACAACACAAGAGTCAGGGCAGGAAGGAAGGCACATGGCTACTGGACTCAGGAGCCACAAACCACACCACATATGACCGTAATCTACTAACCTCATTCACAGAAGAAAACTTTATAATAAAAGTGGCTAACCAGAACAATGTGCAAGTAACAGGGAAAGGTAACTCATACGTGCCAGGGGTAGGGGTAATACAAGGGGTGCTATTAGTGCCGAATATACCCTATAATATCCTTGCCACACTAAAACTGAGCAAGGACAACAATGTTGAGGTGACATTCAAAGAAGAAAAGGCACATGTAACTAGAGGGGGCAAAAGCATAGGGAAAATAGTGATCAGTGGGGACCTGCCATTCCTCCACCCAGTCAAGGACACGCAGCCCAAGGTAAACAACCACTGGAAGGTAAAACCCGACAACCCAGACAACACAAGTGAGGAAGTAGAGGGGGTTAGCCACACACACACCACTAGTGACTCAAGTGAGCAGGGGGCACCCAGGAAGGAAAAGCCAGCGATAGGGAAGCTAATGCATGACAACTGTGCACACCTGCTACACAGAAGACTAGGGCACATTAGCTTCCCTGTGGTGCAGAAAATGATGGAATGCTCCGAAGGTGTAAAAATAAAGAATTGTGAGAACTATCTCGAGTGTTCTATTTGTAAAAGCTCCAAATTAAAAACCAAACCCAGGCCCAAAAAGTCAGGACGCACAACCAATTCAATCTTCCAACTCATACATATGGACCTAGTGGGGCCACTAAGGCCCTCCATCAAATACAGGAAGAGGTTCTTCCTGACCATAGTGGATGACTTCAGCCGCTATGGCTTCGTATACACGCTAAAGCACAAAAACGAGGTATTCCAAAAGTTTAAGGAATTCTATGCAAGGGTGGAAACACAACATAACACCAGGATCAGACAAATAATGACAGACCGGGGGTCTGAATTTTTGTCAAGCGACTTCTCGTGATGGCTGAAGACACGCGGGATAGTCCATTACACAACTTCTCCGTTCTCCGTTTTTCAAAATGGCGTTGCAGAATGAAAAAACGGAACACTGCAGACCATGATGAGGTGCGCACTAGAGGATGCCGGTTTAGGGCAGCATTTCTGGTCAGAAGCACTCATTTATTCGAACTACACTTTGAACAGGCTATGGTCCAGCGTACTGAATAAAACTCCATATGAGTTGATGTACCAAAGGAAACCGCAGGTGTCACACTTACATATATTCGGGGTCACAGCAGATGTGCACATCCCCAAGCAATTGAGACACAAGGGAGACAAGGTATCCAGAAGGTTGAGGTTCATGGGGTATGAACCAGGGACGAAGGGATACAGATTCATAGACAGCAACAACAGGTTTGTGATATCACGAACAGCTGTCTTCCACGAAAATACCAACTGGTCCAAGATACACCTCAACGAGGTGTCCCTTAGCAAGGACAGACCAGGGGATGGCCAAAGGGAGATAAAACACAACGCAGGAAAGGACACAGAGCAGGAGAAGGGCAAACCCAAGAGACAGGAAATACTAGTGAAGGAGTGGAAGGAGAATCACCCATGCATCAAAGTGGACTCACTCTCAGAGAAAGAAGCTAGGTACATGCATGACACTGAGACGCCCCCTGCCAGGCCAATCAGGGCAAACAGGGGCAAAGTGCCAAAAAGGTTAGAGGACTACGTGTTATCCCTCCACACTAACCAATTAACGCCCAACACATATGAGGATGTACTGAAGTTACCAGATGGGGAAAGAGCAAAATGGGAACAAGCCATGGAAAGGGGAATGAACAGCCTGAGGGAACTAAACGTATACATCCCCTCTGAAGTCCCAGCAGACAAAACGCCCATAGGTACCAGGTGGGTCTACAAAGTTAAAACACTAGAGGGAAACAAAGTCCTCTACAAGGCTAGACTGGTGGCACAAGGGTTCGCTCAAAAATACCCTGATGATTACACTGAAACATACTCCCCCACAGTAAGGGCTGAAAGCGTAAAATGTGCATTGGTAATTGCATCACTACTTGGGCTAGAAGTGCACCAATTCGATGTACAAACCGCTTACCTGCATGCTGAGCTCGATAAGGAGATATACGTGAGAGCGCCACCTAGCCAAAGCACCAGGAAGGGGGAAACCTGGGTCCTGAACAGAAGCTTGTATGGACTCAAACAATCAGGGAAACGCTGGTACGAATGCTTATCTAAGACTCTGAAATCCATGGGGTTCTCAGCCACCTCGGCCGACAACTGCTTCTTCACCAAGAAGTCAGGCAACTCTCTCGAATATGTCCTGATATACATGGACGACATACTGTATATCGGCGATCAGTCTAGCAAATGCAAGGACTTCGCCAGTGAGCTGGGGAAACACTTTTCACTGAAAATATTGGGTAAGGTAGATAAATACTTGGGGGTGCAAATTACAAAGACCGACAAAGGTTTCCAACTATCACAGAAAGACAAAATTTTGGAACTGATACATAAATGCAACATGACGAACGCCAAAGCGTGTGAAACACCAATGCAACCAGACTTCATAAAGGACATGTACAATGAGGCTGAGGCGTTTAAAGACAACACATTATACAGATCCATCATAGGCTCTCTATTATACATTGCGAACTGGACAAGGCCCGACATCGCCCTGCCAGTTAACTTGCTATCTCGACATGTAGGTAAACCCACTGTATACCACTGGGAAGCCATCAAAAGGGTATTGAGATATCTAAAGTATAGCGCCGATGCCTGCCTATCACTAGAGCCCGAGAACACCACAAGATCCACACTCACATGCTACGCTGATGCTGACTGGGCTGGGGACGTGAAAAGCAGGAAGAGCACTTCAGGTTACGTATTCTTCCTCAACAACAGCCCAGTACATTGGTACACGGGCAAACAGGACCTGGTAGCTACATCCACAACAGAGGCCGAATACATATGTTTGTCCAAAGCTGCCAACAACTTGGTCTGGTTTGATGACCTGCTCACGGACATATGGGCCAAACCCAACTACCCAATTACCATACACGAAGATAATAAAGCCGCTGTGGAAATATCAAAGGCAGAAGCAGTTGGTCAAAGGTCGAGGCATATCGACATAAAATATAAACACGTTAGACAGTTTGCAAGCATAGGATTCATAAGAGTTATACATTGTGACACAGAAGAACAGACAGCGGACATTCTAACAAAACCATTGCAAAACAAACAGCATACATATCTAACATCAAAATTGGGTGTCCTCTCAAAAATGACACCTCAGGTACACACCACCCAAGAACACCTCGGCCAGGCATTTAGAGGGGGTTTTGACAGGAATAAATGCCTTGCCTCTGACCCAGGGCTAGAGGCAGGGGGGCTGGACAAGCCAACACCCAAGGTCCACCCTAATCCAATAACCCCTCCTTACCTTAGCCACGCCCAGGGGGTACTTAAGGGTCAGCCATGCGGTCCTGTTCCAGTTCCAGATTTGCACCTGTAATGACGAGATGCCTTGTTAATAAATATTACCTGATTTAATGAATACCTGCTTGTTGGAGTTATTGGGCGCGATCCTTGAACACCTTTAACATTTTTTCATTTTTGGAGATATGGTGCCTGGTTCGCAAGACATATTGAATCACAAATTAGCCAATTATATTTCAGCTTTGTATTTTTTTATGAACCTAATCTGTGTGGTTAGGTAATAGTTTGGTGAATTTGGATTACAACCCTGGTGTTTTTATAGTATGTGTATTGAACAAGGTGACTGACTATGTGAGGGATGTTCTCACAATTAATATTTCAACAGATTCCTAATTGTATTTTTTAAAAAAACCGTTACTGCCTTTTCAACAAAGTCAGCTTTCTTTCTCCTTTTCTGAGTCACTATCCCTAAGAGGGTGACTTTTTGCTACAAAAAAGGGATTCACTCTTTCCCCTGTCTAGTGGGAGAAGAAAGGATGAGTAATTTCTGCTCATTAGCAATGTCTTACTGGAGCCTCTTAGCTCTCAGTGAATACATTACAAGGAGATTAATTGCGGTTAACTGCCCTTGTTACTATTGTTGGAAGAAAATTCCCGGTCCATTCCTGGCTGGGAAAAACCTATGCAGATGCTGAAAAGAATTTCGGAAGGCCAGCTGCCGGAAAGCAGGATTCTTTGTTGAAGGAAGGCAAGGAGTGAATGTCTTAAGATGTATTGCCACAGAATAACATTCAGATTGAGAGAGCTACTCACATGAAGTACAGATCCAGGAATTATTTAATCGGAGGGGACTGATAATTTATCAGTCTATAACAAACCACTGCTGTGAGAAGACTCATTCATACAATGCCTGCCAACATGAGTGCAACCAAGCACAGAAATAAACTAATAAAGCTAAAAGAAAAGCAAACCCTTGAAGAGTCAGAGTTCCAAAATGCAATCCAACTTCACAATTCTGTATCAGGCTCATGCGCTAAATCTTCTTTCTCATCCCTCAATTCCTCCACACCAATCATTCCTCTCACTACCCCCTCTCTCTCCATCACCACCATCACATCCCTCTCCCTTCCCTTTCTCCATCACTTTCTTCAATTTTCTTCCTTTTAGCCATTACCAGGTTTTGTTGTTATTGGCCTGCTAGGTTTCTTTTTAATGTAGTGGCCATGTAACACTTTGCTTTGCCATATCTCTTTTCTACTCTTTATTTGGTCTTTCTTGTAGGTCGTTCTGGTCTCTGATATTCAGTAGTCTTTCATGGTATACTACTTAATTGCATATTCTTCATTGTCCTTCAGATATTCTTCCAATGCCTTTTTTATTTCTTTAAGTGATTGGTGTGCTTGCAACATTCCACATCAATCTATGCTCCTCGGTAAGTATCATTATTTGCACTTGGGTGGTTAGAAGCACTTCACAATAAAATGTAGTATAACAACAATCAGAATTTCACTCTGAAACAAGTAATCTACCCAACAAACAAAATAATTGTAAACAGCAGACTCTTTTGCATTTTAGAGAGAGATGTTTACATATCATCTATGTCCAGTATTAAAGTCTACATTTCTTGTCTATAGTACTACAATTGTAGTACTATTGTATCTACCACAAATAACAGGGGGAAAAAAGGACGAAACATTTTTGGCAAGTTTAGCCAGCAATACATATTTTTGACTTTTTCCTACAGTTCTGTTAGCTCAAGAAAAGGCAGAAATTTCGTCCTCCAGATGTCGTTAGATATCCAATTTCATTAATCCAAAAGAGCATGGATAATGGCCTGAGGTGATAAAACTGCCTCTGTAAAGCCACAAGTTCCCCATCTCTGTTTATACAAAATGTGCAAACCGTATAATAAGGCTATTCCCTGAACAGTTTATTGTTCTCATCACCAGATTAGAAACGCAACTACTTCTTCTAAAGAAATATCTGAAAGTGAAATCCATGTTGATCCATTTCTTTTATATCCTCCTGGAGGTTAGTTTGCCATGTTTGTCAAATAAATCAATTTTAAATTAAGTTAGTGTTTGAATTTACAACAGGCTAATTCTTCCCCAGATCTTTTGGGATAGCTCTCCATCCTCCATCATCATTTGGGGATGAATAAGCCTTAGTCTTACTTGAAAGAGAACAATTTATTTTAACAGTATCTGAATACATGCTGAGGTAATATTTGATGCCTAATCGCATTTCTTCAGGGGGGGAAAATCTGCAATTTTAGAAGAAAAGTTTATTTTTCTTTAAAGAGTTATTTCAGTTAATATGAGCTTGTGTATAAGTCAAGGTGAAACACGTAATTAATGTTATTAACCAGAAGGGTTGGAAGACATTCACTCTTTTATTCTTGAGGCAATTGATGACACTTCTGGAAAATTTACTGGTTTGCGAGTATATAAGCTAGCAGTAGAAAGAAATAGAGCAGTGCTGGAAATAATGTTGGGTGTCTTGGAGTATTGCACTTATTTTTTCAAGGGAACCTTATACCACCCATTTCATTTCAACAGTAATAACAGAGCCTGACTTCCTTTCAAATGAAAGCAACTCATTTGAGCACTGCACAGAAATATGTTTTCTACATTTTAGACAATATATTTCTCAAGGAAAACCCAGTTTCATCCTCAGAAAACCAAAACTCTGTCCCCCCATTTTGAAAGATGAATGGGATGAAGTGTAATAGCAATTTCCAACAGTGTAATTATGTCACGTTTGACCGTTAAAATGTGACATGAACAGTCTTGAATCCCCTTATAAAAGTAACTTTTTTCACTAAATGCATCAAATAAGATTACAAGGGTACAAAATAAATAGGTTTTTTAAAGATGATAGGCCTAAAAGCATAGATGTCATCATGTTGGATGAGATCTACTCTTAAAGACAGTTGTTTAAAATGTTTCTAGCACATTTTATAACAAAATGTAACAAAAATACAGTTGAATGCATGGCCGAGCCCATAGGCTATATACATATATATAAAATATAAAATATTCTTCTCAAAGATGTACACCTCCCACCAAATTTAGCAAGTACTTACCTAGAACACTAGCTAGTATGTCTGTTCATGTCTGTAAATCTAAGGTAGTCTTCAGTAGAGATTGCTTAGTTAAAAAGTTTGCATTTCATATAAAACTGAAAAATTATATCTTATCCTTTTTCTCCATAATCCCAAAGTCGACGAGTTATACAAGGATCTATTTCATAGGGTTCAGTGTTCATTCTTGTCTTGCCTTGGTATTAATATATCTGATTACACTTATTTATTTATATACTGTATAGTCACTTGTATATTGGATGTTGCTTATTCTCATAATTCTCAGCAGTTTATTCAGGGAAGTATATCCAGAATTTTTAAAAATGTCTTGCACAGAAATTATTTCATTCATTAAGCAACCCATGGCCCTAAATCAGGGGTGAAATCCAGCAGGTTCTGACAGGTTTTGGAGAACCGGTAGCGGAAATTTTGAGCAGTTTAGAGAACCGGTAGCAGAAAATTTGAGTAGTTCAGAGAACTGGCAAATACCACCTCTGGCTGGCCCCAGAGTGGGGTGGGAATGGAGATTTTGCAATATCCTTCCCTCAGGAGTGGGGAGAAAATGAGGATTTTTGCAGTATCCTTCTCCTGCCATGCCCACCAAACCACACCCACCAAGCCACACCCACAGAACCGGTAGTAAAAAAATTTGAATTGCATCACTGCCCTAAATAGTATGCAACATTACTTGGTAGATATAACTTTGTTAGAATATCCAAGGTAAAAGGGGTTTTGAAACTTCTATAACAGACTAGGAAGATCTACATCTTGAACTTCTGTTTGATGATGTAATTAATAAATCTTACAGTATTGTATATCCAAAATAGTTATTCATTAGCCATTCCTTTTTTAGATATCCCAAAATTTACTGAGAACAATAAACTTCCCACATCTTTTAGACGGAAAGGCAAAATTTTTAATATAGGTTATCAAAAGTTTCTAGAATATTCCAAATCTATACTAAACAAAAATCTGAATTAAAGAGTATAGCCCATTTAGGCTACCTATGAGAGGCATAAAATTTATGGTAGACTGATCTCAAAAACCCATCCTGCTGAGAACATTTCCTGTATCATGCTGAGTAGGGCTAATGCTTTAAACATTTTTTTTTGCATTAAGTCTTGTTTTCCTCTGCACCATTAACACCCATATACAGACTACTGTCTGAAGCAGGTCACATCCTCGTCTCAGGGAAAGAAGGAAAAGTGGAAAGTTGTGGAAGATTTGTGGGGAAGACAAATAAAATAAAATAAAAATGCCTCATATGTGAAGAAAAAAAACTGTGCTAGTGTTTATTTTATAACCACAATATGGTTTTATTTCACAATTTTGTATTACATATACATGTTTTTTTCTGAAACAAATGTAAACATTGGTAACTAAAAATTCTAAAAATCACTCTTTAGTAAACGGATTTTTTTTTCCAAATCTTATTAGTTTGTATTTAAGTAATATTATTGTTTTTCCTTATTTTTTAAAGTATTTCATTTCAGCAGATGTGTTCATCATCCTAGATTTTTTAATTATAAAAAAGTATAGTAAACAATATAGAGGAAGTTCTAACAATTTTTTGCTCAGTAATATTATCTGAAATCACCAGAACAGTTTTAGCATAAAATATATTTGTCATTTCATTATTTTCCAAAAGAGAATAGAGGATATCAAATTTAGCTTGTTTATTCATCTTCTGTTGCATCACTGAGGTAAAAATATTTTGTTTTTATCAAAGTTGAGACCATAGTTTAGCTTTATGTTTCTACATTTTAATGGGCCAACAGAGAAAACATTATTTTTTTAATCTAGTTTTTGCTCTTTTATAAATAACTTTAATAATAGATGGCTTTGCTTTATTGTAACTGACTGAACTGTATTAAATTTATTGTTTTTATACTTCTAAATAAGTCTACATAACTATTATAGCTAATAGTTTAAGGACAAATAAAAATACATCTTTCCTTTGTGAATGGACCTATATACTAATGAATCTATATTGTCATTTATCCTCTGAGATAGTGGATAATCAGAATATTTAAATATTTTAATGCCTTCTGTGCTGTCACCTTCTGAGAACTGAGTAAGTAAAATGTGAGCTAAGCATCCTATGACTCATTAAAGCAGCTACATGTTTCATTCAAGTGTTTAGGACTTTTTTTTTTCCAGGTACATACAGGGACCTGGAAAGTATGTGTCTATTTTACAGAAGCATTCCACTCCCACACATTCCCCCCAAAAAATATGAATCATTTTTGAAGTATGAATAGTTCCTGTAAGTATATCCAATATGTACATTTTGCAAGTTTAAAATTTGAAAATTAATAAAAATAAATATAGGAATGTACAAAAATAAAAAAAATTGTGGAGCCCCTTTAACTTTCATCCTACTTCTTAACTATTCTGAAACTTACTCCAATTTCATGTCTCTGCTGTATTGAAATAAATAATAGGAAACTGGAATGGCCAAGTATCTACAAATTTCACAAAAATCCTGAGGAGAAATGGCTTCACATACATGGAAATCAGTAGTGGGTTTCACTTACTTTCTCTACCAGTTCAGAACTGTGAGTGCGTGTGTGCTTGCTTCGCTCACGCGTGGCACTTTTGCGCATGCACAGAACATCCATGATGACGTCCGGGGGGGTGGGCAGAGCCTCAAGCCGCCACCACTACCGGTTTGCCTGAACCGGGGCAAACTAATAGAAACCTACTACTGATGGAAATGCTCATTATGTTGAAGAATATAATCTGGTAAATCCAAAGATGGTAGAAGAAAAAACTCTACCAAAAGGACCTATGATCTGGAATGCTGATTGAAACTGGGACAACATAATAAAGATGATACTATCAAAATGGGAAGACTGAAGATCTTAGGGTGCTTTAAGAAGGATAACTCAAATGAGTTATGAGCCTTGATATGGCAACTCAAAATATATTGTAGTATGCATTTATTTATTAGCAACTACTCAGCCATTTCCTCCTTAAAATTTTTTTGTATGGAAATAAAATATACAGTAATGAAAGGTGACATTTTATTGTTTGGTCCCCTCCCACTCCAACTGTGTATAAAAGGAGGGCAGCTCATTTGGAAGCCTCCATAAACAGGATCTGTTATGCAGTGCAAATTCAGTGCAGAGACTTATAAGATCACAGATTCAAAATGTGCTGGTAACAAACAAATCAAGAAGGCTTGACAGAAAAACCCAGTCCAGTATAGCCTAGATGATGATAACTAAATAAACTAAAAGCTTCATTCAAATCCAGCATGAAAGAAGGTGGCTAGAAAACAGATGTGTGAGAGATTTTCATTTTTCTAGCCAAGAAAGAATAATGCTTATACTTCCGTTCTGCTTGAAAGAAAAACCAAAGGACTTTATTTAATGCTTCATGCTAAATTTTGGAAAGCCTTTTAGAAGAGCCAGATAAACAATCCCAATCTAGTGGTTGAGGATTAATGCATTTTTCTGTTAAATCCTGGTAGCTTAAGTGAGATGTAGACTGAGGTATTTGTTAAATTATTTCGAGAGCTAGATACAGAGAATGTTTGAGTTCCCATTCAATTTTCATAAGATAGAAACATTTCTTGATGAGAGTTTAGAGAATTCAATTTTATCTTAGAAACTGAGAAGTCTTGTTTTCATACCCATGTAGATAAATTTATCATTATGAATATACCTTGGAAATAGATCTCATTGGAACTTGATAATCATTTATTTCCTCATCAATATCAATGGATCCATGCAAAGTATCAAAAGATTAACACAAGGAAAATGTGAACAGTATGGTTATATCAATTATATTCAAACAACGAGAGAGCTTCTCATGAAGGTAGTCCTCGACTTACAACAGTTCATTTAGTGACTGTCCGAAGTTACAATGGGATTGAAAAAATGACCGTTTTTCATACTTATGACCATTGTAGCAACCCCATGTCACATAATCAAAATTCAGATGCTTCAGAGCTGATTCATATTTATGACAGTTGCAGTGTCCTGGGATCACCTGATCACCTTCTATGATCTTCTGACAAGCAAAGTCAACGGGGAAGCCAGATTCACTTAACAACTTTGTCACTAACTTAACCATTTCAGTGATTCATTTAACAACTGTGGCAAGAAAAGTTGTAAAACGGAGCAAAACTCACTTAACAAATGTTTCACTTAACAACAGAAATGTTGGGCTCAATTGTGGTCATAAGTCAAGGACTACCAGTAGTTTCTCAAAGGATACTTCTACATTATGACTTCTTTACTCTAATGCAGGGGTGAAATGCTCCCGGTTCAGCCAAACCAGTAGCGAAAGCGGCCGGTGGTTCGGAGAACTGGTAGAGATGGCGGCATGAGGATCCGCCCACCCACCTGCTCGTCATTACTTCCTGGTTTTAACCAGGAAGTTACCTGTTTTTTAACTTTCTGCACATGCGCAGAAGGTCCAAGTGTACACGTGATGCGCACGTGCATGAAGCAAAGTGCGCACGCACAGCGTGTGCACTTCCGAACTGGTTGGGAAGGTAAGTAGATTTCACCCCTGCTCTAATGTAGAATTAGTTTTAGGCAGATCACAAGTTTTCAGCTGCTTTTGAAAACTGGATGAATTTATTTCTGGCTCATCATGCATTTGAAACCAAAACTGGGGTTTTTTTGTTCTTCTTTGAAGGCTTGGCTCTCAGATTTCTACCAGGTAGTCTATTTCCTTTGGCTGGAACTCTTGTCTCATTCAGCTTTCCATTCCTTGGATTCAGAACATTGTATACAAAAAGCCAATTTGAAGGTATTTTTAGAATTTATCTTTTCCTTCCTTACTCCATCCACTGAGCAATATTTAATCAACCATGGCTACAGTGATTACAGAATTGTCAGGCTCCAAAAACCAAGAAAAACACACTGAGATTCTTCTTAGCAATTTCCTTGGTTTTTTCTCACCTATAGAGAGAAACCGTACCAAACTAAAACAGACTACTTGTACTTTCCCAAGCATGTACTTGGGATACTATTAGGGAGGAAGAGCCATCTTCACCCTCTGTCTCCTGCATGAACTATCTAAATTGCACTGTTACTCTTCTGAAATGCACTCCCTTCCTCCTGGAACCCAGACAACATGCGATCACAAAAATGACTGCTGACAAACTGTAATTTCACCATCGCAGATTTTTGAATGCAAGAAGTATTTTGGCTCTGAAACTAGAAAGCTCCATTTATAGGATTCAGGATTTTTTTAAAACTCATCTCCCAAAATGAGATATAATAATTCCTACATGGAATGGGAATGTGGAGTTCTTGTTATTCCAATGAAACTTAGATTATGGCACTGATTGAATCACTTTCAATCAGTTTCGCTGCCTCTCCAGCAAATTTGGAAAACTCAACAGTGGCCACAGGATGGGAAAAGGTCAGTTTACATTCCAATTCCAAAGAAAGGCAATGTCAAAGAATGTTCAAACTATCGCACCATTGCACTCATATCACATGCTAGTAAAGTTATGCTCAAAATCCTACAAGCTAGACTCCAGCAGTATGTGGATCAAGAACTACCAGAAATACAGGCAGGATTTCGAAGAGGTAGAGGAACTAGAGATCAAATTACCAACATACGCTAGATCATGGAGAAAGCTAGGGAGTTCCAGAAAAACATCTTCTGCTTCATTGACTATGCTAAAGACTTTGATTGTGTGGATCATAACAAATTGTGGCAAGTTCTTAAAGAGATCATCTTATTTGTCTCTTGAGAAACATATGTGGGTCAAAAAGCAACAGTGAGAACTGGACATGGAACCACTGATTGGTTCAAAATTGGGAAAGGAGGCCGGCAAGGCTGTATACTGTTGTCCTGCCTATTTAACTTATATGCAGAGCACATCATGAGAAAGGTGGGGCTAGATGAATCAAAAGTTGGAATTAAGATTGCTGGGAGAAATATCAACAACCTCAGGTATCAGATATGCAGATGATACCACTCTAACGGCAGAAAGTGAAGAGACCCCTTGATGCTGGTGAAGAAGGAGAGTGCAAAGTTGGGTTGAAACTCAACTTTAAGAAAACTAAGATCATGGCATCCGGCCCTCTCAATTCCTGGCAAATAGATGGGGAAGAAATGGAGGTAGTGAAAGATTTTATTTTCCTGGGCTCCAAGATCACTGCAGATGGGGACTGCAGCCAAGAAATTAAAAGACGCTTGTTCCTGAGGAGGAAAGCTATGGCAAATCTAGACAGCATACTAAAAGCATCATCCTGCCAACAAAATGTTTATAGTCAAGGCTATGGTGTTCCCAGTTGCAATGTATGGCTGTCAAAGTTGTACCATAAGAAAGGCTGAGCGCCAAAGAACTGAGGCCTTTGAACTATGGTGCTGGAGAAAACTCCTGTGAGTCCCTTGGACTGCAAGGTGAACAAACCGGTCAGTCCTAGAGGAGATCAATCCTGACTGCTCTTTAGAAGGCCAGATCCTCAAACTCAAATACTTTGGCCACCTAATGAGAAGGAAGTACTCACTGGAGAAGAGCCTAATGCTGGGAACGATTGTGGGCAAAAGAAGAAAGGGACAACAGAGAATGAGGTGGCTGGATGGAGTCACTGAAGCAGTAGGCATGAGCTTAAATGGACTCCAGAGAATGGTAGAGGACAGGAAGGCCTGGAGGAACGTTGTCCATGGGGTCATGATGGGTCGGACATGACTTCGTAACTAACAACAAATTCCTTTTAAGTATTTTTATTTTCCTTCTTTAAGTAGGAAAAGAAATAAATCAGATTTCTCAAAATTCAGGGAGAAAGAGAGGTGAATTTTTGGTTCAAGGTTATTGATTTTACTACTTCTGAAATATAGCAATAGCATTTTGGCAGGCATTTTGGAAAATATTAAATGTGTATTTTGCCCATAACTTCATTCTTCAAGTATTTTTATGATAGAGCATCTCTATTCTTGCAAGTTTAAAAAAATTATATAAAGCCATCTGTATTTTCAAAAATGTAATATGATTTATGCCAAGTTGATTTCATTTCTGTGGTTAAAACATGCGTGCATGACAGCCAAACCATCTGTATTCTCATTCTCTTTCAAATGTTCATGCCAGAGTCCAGATCATCTCCCTTTCTGTGGGTAAAACATAAATATGAGAGTATGACCACAGAGTGGCTATAAGCAAAAACAGATGAACATAAATTTCAGAAGCCTTTAACTGAAACAGTTACTGTACAATAATGAAGGCTCTGTAATGCAAAGGCAGCTGAAAATTGATCAGGTCAATGAACATTTTTCAGAAATGCATTACTTAACCCCACAACATGGAAATAAAAGAAGAGTCTTCCTGGATTTTAGGCATGGAATAGCTGACTGACGGTCTGACTAATTAACTAACTAAATAGGAAGAAAGAAGAGTTTTCCTACTCAGAGGCACCCCTAGTATTAATGCAAGTTTGGGAGGTTCAGGATAAACTGTCATGTTGCTGGAGAGGGAATCAGTGGCTCTCAGATATTGCCATCCCTGTACCTCACTGTTATTCATGCTGTGGCTTTTGGGAGATACAGTTCAGTATCCCTAGACTTTAGTTCTTGCAGCATAATAGGTAAGCTATTGCTACGTCATCTGAAGGAGAATCCATCGGTACTAAATAATTCTACATTGCCTTAATTTGCTACATCCACAAATTTGATAAGTATATAGGAAGTGTATAGCTTACTGAAAAGAACAATCTACAGGATAGCTACATTATTTTGTAATGTCAGTAGAAAAAACTTTGAATTGTGAAAAAAAAGGAACACTTATGATCTCACTATTTAAGAAAATTTTTTTACCAAATGAAATGAACTTAGTATTTCCTTCACATCTCAAGTTATTCCAGATGCTTTATATTTTCTGTTCTTCTTGGAATCCAAAATTGGACTGACTCTTAGACCCTACATGAATGCTAAACAGAACTGAATAAGCCTTTTTTTAAAAGCAAACAGCGAGTCTGTACATATTACTTCCCGAGCAATAACACAACAGGGAATTATAGCTTCCCTTCTCAAGCATGCATTGCCAAATGGTATGGTATCTGGGGCTTGTTATACAGGGGAAAACTATTGTATATAGACCTTCCAGAATAATTTGACAGCTAGTAGAACACCTTGTTCTATTCCACTTTCACGAAGATGGGCCACTAAGTATGATGTAGTGGATTCCTTTTGTCTTCAGAGAAGAGGAGGATATGAAGAACAATAATAAAACAATGCTTTTCCAACCACCATTATTCCTTGCTTTATATTGGTGTTGCTTTTTTTTCCTTTGGATTTTTTGGTGCTCTTTGAGCTTGGTTGTTTGTTTGCAGATGTTTAATTATCCAACTACATAACTTCAGCAGTGCTATGAATATGGAGTTTGCTTCCTGTTTATATACTGTACAGTAGCTTGCTCTGCCAGGGTTGTTGGGGTGTTGTTTTGTCCTTGAATAGTTCCTTGATTGGGTATTGTTTTCTGATTGATTGTTTATCTGGTGTTAATCCTGTTTATCTACGGGTTGGTTCCTGGAGATGATGTTTTGGTCTTTTTGATTCCTAAGGATTATAGATTTAAAGGGCTTGGATTGAAGTCAATTGCCAAAATCAGGAAATAAATAAGTTAAATCTAGCTGTTTGTCAATGGATAAGGGGCACAAAGAAGCAGGCAATTTACAATTTACACAACCATTTGAATGACTGCTGTTGTGAAGACAGTCCAAGACAAAAACTAAACAAGACACTTTAAAAACCAGACAATATTTGATTTTAAGGCTCTGCATTCCAAATAAAGAGTTATGTACATTGCCTTTAGCTCCTGAATGAAAATAGGATATGAATCTAATAACCAAATAAAAAAAATAAGTGAATGGAGCTGGATTTGGTTTAGTTCACTATGAGCACCTAAGAAAACACTACCTTGTGCATAGTACACAGCGTCTTTACTTGTGAAATATTTTGATCTTTTTTTACTGTTTCTGTTAGATCAGGCACAGAAAAAGAAGATGCGACCAGCGTGGTCCATTCAGCACTTTTATTTAGTGAGAACAAGACTGGCCGCTGCGCTGCCGGAGCTCTCCTTTTAAGCGCTCCCGGCAAGTCGCACCACCCAGAGACAGCATTTTGAATTTCCCACCAGAGGATTAGCCAATCCCCGGCGGATGTCCTTATAAGGACATAACACCCCTCCCCTCCTAGTTAGTAAACTGTCCATCAATGTTAATTAGCGTCACGTAGTCGCGCAGGTATGCTGGACGTCTGGTAGTCCTGGTTGACCTGTGCAGTCCCAATTGAGCTTCGCCGCCGTCCAGGATAGGTGGAGCTCCTGTGTCTCCCAGTTCCCTCCCTGGAACCGGACCGGACTTGGCCGTTGAGTGTGTGGGCTTCGTCCCAGCACCTCCAGCTGGGTCTTGGACCTCCATCCGCTGGTGATGCTGGTCCTTCTTGACCTGGATGTTGGGTGTCTCGCTGCTGGCTATCGGCGCTGATCAGTGGGGAACTGCTGAGCCCCGGTAAGTCTCTGGTGTTTCCTTTCAGCTTGACAGCTTTCAAGGTGGTGGGGTCCGGTTGGGTTCCCGGTTCCCGTTGCCGTTGCTGTGAATGTTTTTGATGTCGTTGGTTCTCGGTTGTTTGCGGTCGTTGTTGTTGTTGACTCTTGTCGGGTCATTGTTGTTGTTGGCCGACCTGACCGGGGTGATGCAGGACTCCCTCGCCTGGGTGGTGGAGGCCCTCCTCACCGGGGTGGTGTCGGCCTACCTTGCCGGGGTGGTGGTGACTGCCCTTGCCGGGGTGTAGCGGGCCTGCCTCAATGAAGTGGTGGAGGTCTCCCTCGCTGGGGTGGCACAGGCCAACCTCACTGGAGTGTTGCAGGATTCCCTCCTCCGGGTGTCCCCGGTCTACTGTCAGACAGTGGTGGAGGTCTCCCTCGCCAGGGTGGCGCAGGCCGACCTCGCCGGAACATTGCGGGACTCCCTCTTCTGGATGTCCCCAGTCTACTGCCTTGTTGCGATGATGGTCTTCCTCGCTGGGGGGTCGCCGGCCGGTCTCGCGGGGGTGTTGCGGTTCACCCCCTTCAGGATGCCACCAGTCTATCCCCAGGGAATGCCACTGGCTCGTCTCGCTGGATTGTTGTCGGTCTACCTCGACGGGGTGTTGCAGTCCTGCCTCGTCAGGGTGTTGCAGCCCTACCTCGTCGGGGTTTTGCAGTCCTACCTTGCCGGGGTGTTGCAGGACTACCTCGCCGGGGTGTTGCAGGTCTGTCTCGTCGGGTTGGTTTTGTCCTACTTCCCTCCATCTTTTCCGGAGCTGGTCAATGTGATGTCTACAGACCTGTCCGTCTTCCAGCTCCACTCTGTAGGACTTTGGGCCAGTTATGCTTTCTATCTTCCCCTTCAGCCATTTCGGAGAACTGTGAAAGTTGAGGGCAAATACCGGATATTGTATGGCGAAGGCGCGAAGCGGGCGGCTGGTGGTTGTTGGCACCTCTGGGTTGTACTGGGGGTGCAGCCGGTCCAGGGATGACCGTAGTCTTCTGCCCATCAATAGTTCTGTTGGGCTCTTGCGGGTGGTGGCGTGCAGCGTGATGTGCTGGGTGAGGAGAAAGTTGTCGATTCTTTCCACGTGCACTTTCCCTTCCACGTGCACGGTCACATGGAATTTGGTGGCGCTGTCGTCATTGGTGTGAGCGATGGTCGTCTGATGGACTGCCCCGCTCCTGAAGAATTTGTCTTCACCGCCTCTGGGTTGGAAAGAGGACCGTTTGTTGACCTTTGGTGATCTTTTTGAATTTCGCGGTTCCGGTGCTTGGGCAGCTCTGGGGCCAGTTCTGCGGCTCTGCAGGCCTCTGCAATGAGCCCCCTCTTCAGGCAGTGTCTGCAGGTGGTATCTCTTCATCGGCAAGTGGCCCTTGCATGATCTCCTCTGCAGCTGCCGCAGCGCTCTCCCCGGTCGCCATTTTGCACGGTTTCCCACCTTGGGGGTCTGGAGACCTTGTGGACGGCCATTTCCTCATCGGACTTGGATGCAGCGGTGGAGTCATCAGTAGAACTTTGGGCAGCCTTCTGTATCTTGTGGACTGCTTTAACCTTCATCATTGTGGCCGCCACTTTTTCCAAAGTCTCCACAGCTGTGGCTTCCTCAACGACTTCTTTGAGCGTTATCTTCTTTCAGCTCAGAAACTTCTTTTGCAGAGCCATGTCTTTCATGCCAAATACAATGTGGTCCCTGATGGCATTGTCCACATTGTCAAATTTGCAATTGGCTGCGATTTGGCGTAGGGCTGCCACAAAATCTTTGATCGGTTCTCCGTCCCACTGGTCCCTTTCTTGAAAGGTGAAGCAGTTGGCGATTGGGGTGCCCGTTGGGGCATAGTGTTCTTGGAGTACTTCTTGCAGGTCGGTCCAAGACATTTCCTCGATGTCCCTTGGGGCCACGAGGTCAATGGCCATCTCCAGTACCTCGGAGCTGCAGTGAGCCAGGAACAGGGCTCTTTTACAGTCGTCGTTCCGGTCCTGGTAGTTGTTGCCCCTCAGGAATTGGTGAAACCGGACCATGTAGGATCTCCATTTCTCCTTCCCGGGGTTGAATGGGGTGAGCGATATGAGCAGAGCTTGCGGTGATGCCATGCTTCTGTCAGCTTTGGTTCAGTGACTCCAGCTCAAGATCAGCTCCCTAATCGGTTCGCACTGTGCCCCAAAATCGTCGCTGTGGTTCCTTTTGTGTACTTCGTCGCCAGTGTTAGATCAGGCGCAGAAAAAGAAGACGCGACCAGCGTGGTCCATTCAGCACTTTTATTTAGTGAGAACAAGACTGGCCGCTGCGCTACCGGAGCTCTCCTTTTAAGCGCTCCCGGCAAGTTGCACCGCCCAGAGACAGCATTTTGAATTTCCCGCCCGAGGATTAGCCAATCCCCGCCGAATGTCCTTATAAGGACATAACAGTTTCTGCAAATGGTAGCATCTGAGTTGAGATGCTAAGCAGAATTGGATCTGGATTTGGATTTGGATCTGGATTTGGATTTGGATGCAAGATGAGTGCGAATTGAAAAAAATGGGAGGAAGGCAACAGCAAATAACTTTTCTTAGTCATTCTTGTGCTAAAAGCATATGCATGTTTTACAGAGAAGGCCATTTTGTCTAAATGTTATTCTTTTTAGCTATCTATCTCAGCTGCTCCTGAAATTTTAACACATTTTTGCTATTTCAACTTAAGTATGCCTGGGTCAGCTTATTTAGAGATAAGCTCTTTTTTTTTTTTTGCCATAGATATGTGGTAGGGTATAAGTTGTAAAACTGGTGTCTGTTGTAATTATAATATATTATTCCCCCAAAGAAGAAAAGTTAGGCTCACAGATGGATTTAGTCAGATTTCTGTGGTATGAGGTAATTAAACCAGAAGGAATTCTGCCAATTGCAGTGTGAGTCTTTTAGAAATAAAAATTCAATAGGCACTCTGTAGATTTTTTCCCCTTTTTGTTCAGCTTGTAAGAATTTTATTTTATGTCCAAAGCATAGAAATATATTGAGGCATTCCCCCTGATAATATCTTTGATTTATTCACAGTTTGACAAATTGGTGGACTCTGCTAGTCATGTTAACTTAAAAACCAATACTCTGGTGGTCTCTATATACATTGTTAACTATATTATAATTCATAATTCATAACCAAGGTGTTTTCCGGTGATCAGAGCTATATTATACATTATAATATATGTTTGGGGAGGGCACTGCAATTCTATGAATATTTATTTAGGAAGAAGAATTTACTATATTAGCAAGCATAATTTTCTTCTGAATAAGATTGCGTTCAGAAGATTAGAAATTGTGAATACACAATAATGAAAAAATCAATGAAGGAATAAAAAGCACCAGAAAACTATTGATTCCTTATTTTTGAATACTCTGTACAAAACAACAGTAGATGATAGTAGTGAAAACTACTATAGATATGGGATTCTGTAATTATTATTGATTCATTCATAACTCTTTACCTCTATACCTAACTTTGCTGGTTTTGTGTACATAAATATAAGACACATAAAGTAAACATGATAGAGACTTTTTGCTTTAACTTTTATAAACCTATATTGTTTTTCATTAATGTATCCTCAGTTAAAAGCTTTAACTTATATTAGGCAATCTACATTTATATTCTACTCATTTTGTGAAAATATTCCAATCTCTTAGCTAACAGCCGTGATTATTTCAGATATATTAAGGAAGAAGTTTGCAGTTCTATCACCATTCATGGAACTGACTTCACACAGTAATAATTTTTGCTAAAATAGATTTAGAAGAGTTTTTCTGCCTTTTTACCTATTCCTCCACACCCCCAATATAGTACTCTTCCAGAGCAATTGCCTTAAATGCCTGTAAATGTCAAGAGATTACAGAGTTGTATAATTCTTAGCCAGTGAAGTCAGCTTTGTAACCATAGTAGCTGTGACTGCAAAGCAAAATTATACAGAAGAGCCCAAGTTGACAAGGCAGTTTGGCATATATAGATAGATACACAAAAGTGAAATAGAGAAAGAATTGATAGTTGATTAAAATTCTCCTTTTCCTTAACTTTCCATAGCTACCTGGAACATAAAGATACCATAGATTAAAATATATTTTTATTAACCTGATGTCACCATTTGATTAAAACATTTTTTCAAAGAGTACATGAATCAAAATTATACTTCTAACAGAATGATAGAGTTGGAAGGGACCTTGGAGATCTTCTAGTCCAACTCTCTGCTCAGGCAGGAAACCCTATGCCATTTCAGACAAACAGTTGTCCAATCTCTTCTTAAAAACTTCCAATGTTGGAACACCCACAACTTCTGGAGGCAAGTTGTTTCACTGATTATTGTTCTAACTGTCAGGAAATTTCTCTAGGTTGCTTCTCTCCTTGATCCATTGTTTCTTGTCTTGCCTTCAGGTGCTTTGGAGAATAAGTTGACTCCCTCTTCTTTGTGGAAACCCCTTAGATATTGGAACATTTAATAATATTACACCAAACAATGTAAAACAATTTTAAAAAGTCTATCCCAATGTGGATGTCATTGGACCAGCAATTCTGAGACAATTAAAAATATGTAGGAATTGCTACCTAGGCAAAAAAGGGGCCAAAATATTCTTAAAATCCAGAACAAGAAAAATTCATAAACTACTTAATCATACACTTCAAATTCACGGGAGGAGAAAAAGGAAGAAAAGGAGGAGGAGCTGGGAGAGAAAAGCACAGACTTGTAAGATTGTTATTATAGCCAATCTTAATAGAAATACTTTTAGCCTTCCTATAAAATTGATTTCCTAGTGTGATCTGTCTAGTAGGGCTGAGGATGAAGAAATAAATTACCTTATGACTTAATTGCTCAATCACTCAAATATTAATTAGCCCCTTGCATGCAGCAATATAACTCTGATTACTATTACAAACAGTATGGATAATTTAAATTGTACATACATAGTTTAACTAAATTCTCCTTACAATTAATCAAGGATTTTAGATAAACGTGGCTGGCAATCTCTCATGGTTAGCAGACCACGTTCTCGGCAATATATTTCATGCTACTGGAATGTATTATACTCTAAAAAGGCCATACATTTGGGATTATGAACCTGCCAAAATGTTTTCATGTTTGAGAATAGACTTCTGTAAACTAAATCCACTTTCCCTGGTAACTGTTGAAATGAAACCCTCCTGAGTAAGAATGAAATAATTACATAACAGTAAAAATGAAATGACACATAAATCCAAACTCTGCCTAGTGATGTGGAAAGCAGGCCAGCTTTCTTCTACATTAAAACTGTTCCCATTTGCTCCTCTCAGTTCCTCCCCTTCCTTTATTCTCATGAAATCTCATTTGTTTGTTTTTTTATAAAGATGCTGGAAGAGATGACGGATTGGAACACTGCAAACTATATGAGCTGGCACAGTTAAGCTATAAATCTGGAATATAGGAGACTTGACCCATAACTGGATTCTTCACCTAGCCATAATGGTTTGTCACCAATATAACCTTGAATAACATGACTATTCTCAGTGCACTGAATCTGCCTGTCCAGTTGAAGCAGAAAAACAAATGGGACAGCCTGAAAAAATATTTTGCTGATGTTTGCTCTACAATATAAACCATGCAAATATTTGGGCCCAGCTATCATCTTCCATTTGCTTCAGTTTCTGCTGAATCCTGAAACTTCACTAATCCGTCTTTGCTTCAGCTTTAGCTCTTTTCTTAAGAATGCATGTTCAATATTAAGAGGGAAGATCCCGTGTTTGCCCTTTATTTAATCTTAACCTTACTTAGACATATGTTCTCCTCTGCAATTAAAAAAATGAAACATGTTTAATCTTATTTTTTAGCCTTCAAGTCAGTTTTTGGCTCCTGGAACTGCTACAAGTCCCTGCAGTTTTCTTCTTTTATTGTAATGTAAATCAAACTATGATTTCTCTTCAGATAATATAAATCTTTAGCCTGAGTCCCTGCAGTTTCTTGGCAAGATTTTTCAGAACTAGTTAGCTATTTTTGCCCTCCTTCCAGGGGTGAAATCCAGCAGGTTCTGTCAGGTTCTGGAGAACCAGTAACAGAAATTTTGAGTTTGAAGAACCGGGAGTAAAAATTCCAACTGGCCCTGCCCCCATCTATTCTCTGCCTCTCAATTCCCAGCTGATTGGGAGGAAATGGGGATTTTGCAGTTTTCTTCCCCTGGAGTGGGGTGGGAATGGAGATTTTACAGTATCCTTCCCCTGCCATGCCCACGAAGCCACGCCCACCAAGCCATGCCATGCCACGCCCACCAAACCTCACCCACAGAACCGATAGTAAAATTTTTTGAAACCCACCACTGAAATGGATCCTGAGTGCTGAGCTGTGCTGCAATGGAGAAACAGGCAACAGAGCATCCGTTGTGAGGGAAGGAGAAGCCGCTTTCCCTCTTTCTTTTCCCTACCCCTCCTCCTTCCCTCATGCTGGCCACTCCATTGCCTGTTTCTCAATTGCAGTGCAGCTCAGTGCCCAGGATCCACTTTGATAATGGGGGAGGGGGTAATTTAACAACTGGTTTGCTCAGGGTCAGGTTGGACCATGCCTCCCACAGCAGCCAACCTAACCCTGGGTGAACTGGTTCTTAAAGTATTTGAATCCCACCACTGACATGTAACCCCAACCAAATCTCTCCCTCTCAAGATTACATTATAATTCCCTTTTTCTATATCCCACTCTTTCTAAATATCAAAGCCATAAATCATAAAATATATATTTTTTTTTACACAAAAAGGCCATTCATTGATGAATATGAATAATGACCTTTCTCTAATCAAAGAGGCCAATTTGGCTGAACTGTGTGGAGTTTAGTTTCCTATGACCATTTTTAACAATGGTCACAATTAACTGTAACACCCTAAACATATCCAAAGTGCTCTGTGACAAGCCTTCAATATGGTTCAAAAACTTATCAGCATTTAAATCATCCCATGCCTCCTAATAGAAAAGAATGAACTATTCTGCTCATACATTTACATACCTGATTCCTTAAGCCTTTTTTCAGTTGAACAAAATACATCAGAAATGTTTACCTTCTAATCTTCTATGTCTTGCAATGGATGTAGAGAGCTGGAGATCCATTAAATTTGAGGCTGGCAAGCAAGCTTCCTTAGTAGGATTATGTAATATGTCATATCTGATAGGTAAAAACATCTTATGACACCTTATCTGGCATTACTCTATGATATCTATACCACATAGATTTTTGATTGTTTTCTTTGATGGTATGACTAAGGAAAACTCTTGGCAAACTCCTATTATTATCCCACCTGAAGTGGTTCGGGAATAACGAGAGGCACAACCAAGCAAGTGACAACAGCTCTTTAATATACAGTGAGACTTCAGCAAAAACTCAGAGGCTGCAGCCCTCCTTATATACAATCCTGGAGGGACTGTCAGCCAATCAGAAACTTAGGCAGGTTTGAAACTCCCACTGAAATGTATCAATACATAACACCCCTCCCCTCCCAGAAGGCACTAACACTCAAATATTTACATAAGTACACACAAAATCTCGCAGGTGCCCTGGACGAGTTCTCGTTCTTGTTGACCTGCGCAGTTCAGTGTTTGGTGGGGTGTCGAGCTGGTCAGAGGGACTTTCTGTCTCTCCCGGCTCCGCCAATGGAACCTCCTGGATTTTGTCCGGGGCGTGGTTATCCCCGGTTGGGAGTGGCGACTCGCTGGGGCAGCGCTGGAACCAGGGCTTGTCAGCTAAGTATTTTGCGAACCCGGGCTTGAGTTAGCTGTTTTGGGAAAGTTGTTGTAGTTAGGTTCGGAGATGTCTAAATTGATGTTTGCTTCGCCGACTATCCTTTTTCTAAGTTGGTCTATGTGGCGCTTCCAGAGTCTTTCTACTCCTACGTCTACCGTGTAAGACTTTGGGCCTGTTATGCCCACTATGGTTCCTGCAACCCATAGAGGTCCGCTAGCATAATTGCGAGCGAACACCAGGGACCCAACCTGGAACTGTCTTAGTCCGGTGGCCTCTCCCTTGAAATTTTCGTGTGAGTAATTAGGATGAAGCCTGTCTAACATGCACCGAAGCTTCCTGCCCATGAGGAGCTCAGCTGGGCTTCTCCCTGTGGCCGTGCATGGTGTGGCATGCTGGACAGCTAAGAATTGGTCTATCCTGGCCTGCCAGTCCCCGTTATCTAGCCTGGACAATGCTTCTTTGGCCGTTCTTACAAAACGTTCGGCCAATCCGTTAGAAGCCGGATGGAAAGGGGCCGATAGGGCATGGCGGATGCCCAGTCCGGCCAAGTAGCCCTCAAACAGGGTTGCTGTGAATTGAGGGCCGTTGTCAGATACCAGGGTATCCGGTAGGCCATGGGTGGCAAATAGCTTCCTCAGGACTTTGATGACTGCTTCAGCTGTGGTTGAAGGCATTAGAATTATTTCGAGCCATTTTGAAAAGGCATCGACTACAATTAAAAATGTTTGCCCGTGGAAGGGGCCGGCAAAATCAATGTGGATCCTCCCCCATGGCCCTTTTGGTTTCTCCCACTCTCAGATGGGTGCTACCGGGGGATCGGGGCGAGACTCCTGGCAGGGTCTGCACTTCCCCACCCACTCGGAGATGACTTGATCCATGTTGGGCCACCACACATAACTGCAAGCTAAACTTTTCATTCTGACAATGCCTGGGTGCCCTTCGTGCAGTAATTCTAAGACCCTTGTTCTTAGTTTCGTTGGTACTACCACCCTGTCACCCCACAACAAGCAACCCCCTTGCATAAACAGTTCGTTACGTTTGTTAACATAACCTTGGTACTCCCCACCATCCACTTTGACCGGCCACCCCTTGAGGACCCAACCCATCACAGTACGAATAACAGGGTCTCTAGCAGAGGCTTTTGCCACTTCGCAAGAGGAGATAGGTCCCAAAGTCATAGCGTCCAGCAGAAGGACGGGGGCTTCTGGCGTGGGGTTGGCAAGTAGGTCGGGTAGGGGACAGCGGCTGAGGGCGTCCGCGTGGCCCAAACTCCGTCCGGATCGATGGACAAGTTGATACGAGTAGGCCGACAGGAAAATGGCCCACCTGGTCAAACGTGGGGATAGAGCAGCGGGGGTGGGCCTATCACCGGCCAAAAGTCCCAGTAAGGGCCGGTGGTCAGTCACAAGTTCGAATTGACGGCCATAGAGGTATTCGTGGAACTTTTTAACCCCCGCAATTGCAGCCAGAGCCTCTCTGTCCAACTGACTATAGTTCCGCTCTGCGCTTGACAGGGTGCGAGAGTAAAACGCAATGGGCGCCTCTAGGCCATTTGGCAGTCTATGGCCTAGGATGGCACCAACTCCTACGGGGGAGGCGTCACAAACCAATACAAGCGGTAGCGCTGAGTTGTATTGGATTAGGAAACTGTCTTCAGATAGAAGTCTTTTTACCGCCTCAAAAGCGACTGTTTGTGGTTTTCCCCACACCCATGGTACATTTTCCCCCAATAGTTTGTGTAGGGGATCTGCGACGGTAGCTTTGTCCTTCAGAAACATTGAGTAAAAATTGAGCAGTCCAAGGAAGGCTTGGAGCTCCGCTTTAGTTTTGGGGGCTGGTGCGCTCTTAATAGCTCTCACCTTGCTTTCGGTAGGGTGGATGCCTGTGCCATCCACCCTGTACCCCAGAAACTCCACAGAGGGGACAGCGATCATGCACTTATTTTTCTTTAATTTAAGTCCCGCTTCTCTAAATCGGGAAAGGACGTTCCTTACTCAGTCCCCTAGCTGACGTTCGTCCTGAGCGCTGACTAGAACGTCGTCAAAATAAGGCACCACCCCGGGGAGCCCTTGCAAAAGGCGCTCCATGGTGCTTTGAAATAGGCTGGGTGCGACGCTCACCCCAAACTGGAGCCTGGTGCATTTGAATGCACCCCTATGAGTTACAATTGTTTGCGCCTCTGCCGTGGCGTCGTCGACTGGTAATTGTTGATAGGCCTGAGCTAGGTCTAATTTGGCAAAAAATTTTCCGGGCCCCAGGGAGTGTAGTAGATGATGCACGATCGGCACCGGATAGGCGCTCAGCTGCAAAGCCTTGTTGATCGTGCACTTGTAGTTCGCGCAAATCCTGATTGAGCCATCAGACTTTACTGAGGTCACTATGGGGGTCTCCCATTTTGCATGGTCGACGGGGACTAACACCACTTGTTTAATTAATTTGTCCAGTTCCGCATCGATCTTTGGTTCCAATGCGAAAGGCACCCGTCTGGCTTTAAGTCTTATTTGGGCTACGTTGGGGTCTAAGTTTAGGGAAATAGGGGTTCCCACATACTTGCCCAATGTGTCCCCGAAGACGTCCTGGAACTCGCTCAGGAGGCTGTCCTTCAGTGACGGCTCGGACATTCGGTGGACACTGGTGAAACCCATGCCGAGGGCTCGGAACCACCCCATGCCTAGAAGGCTTGGCAGCTGCTTTGTGACGATGGTCAGCGGCAGGTCTTTTTCGTAGTCTCCGTAGGTGACTCGGAACGTGCCTACGCCTTCGAGGGGACCCGGTTCCCCTGGTAGTCTAGGATGCGCAATCTTTGCTTGGATAGCTGGTCCTTCCGGAACGACGGCAGGATGGTCTTTAGGGTTGCCCATGACATTATGGAGAGAGCTGATCTGGTGTCGATCTCCATCGAGCATGGCTTGCCGTTGATTTCGACCACCGTGCTGACTTTGTCCTCGATCGCCGTGCTGGCCTGGTCTATGTGTATGCTGTGGCCATCTCGCGGTTCAAATTCGCGCCGCTTCTTCGCGCCTCCTTCTCTCATTGGATGCTTCTGGCACGTCGATTCTGGTTGGCTGCGGTGCTCACGTGGTTGGTGTTTTCTGGGCAGAATAGCTCTACAGACTCACGCCAAGTGCCCTTTTTTCTCGCAACGCCTGCAAATAGCCTCTCTGTATTTGCAGGACAGTCTATCATGGTGCCCGCCACAGCTGGGGCAGTTTCACCGGGGGCTGCCTGCGTCTTTTCTCTGGTGCTCTGTTCAGAAGACGTCCTCATCTGACTCGGACTCCGAGCTGGATCCGGCGTCTTCCCTGTGCACTGGTGCAGACTTGGGACTGTCTTTGCTGGTCAGCGGACGCTGCAGCATTTCTGCGGCTTTTGTGGAAGCTTCATGAGCCCTGGCCTCGTCTAGGGCTCCAGCAAGCGTTAAATCAGGCTTGGCGAGCAGGCGCCATTGTAGCCTAATGTCCCGAACACCACAGATAAGTTGCTCAAGCAACGCATCGTCCAAGTCCCTATAGTCGCAATGAGTTGCGGCTTTACGCAGGCTCGCCATGTAAGCGCTGACAGGTTCTCCCTCTCGCTGTACGCGCTGTCTGAGTTGGTATCATTGCACGAACTTGGAGGGCACGGGAGCATAGTGAGCCCGGAGGGTTGCCATCAGGGTGTCCCAGGAGACGGTCCGGACCGGCGTTGGCTCACAAAGTGACTCTGCCATCTCGAACACGTCCGGTCTGCAGTGGCTTAGGAAGAGGGCTCTCTTCCGATTAGCGGAGAGTCCCTGCATGTCGCTGGCTTCAAGCAAGCACTCAAACCTCGTTAGGTACGAGACCCATTTTTCGCGGGTCGGATCAAAAGGCTTGGGCGGAACGTAGGCAGACATGTTCGGTATGCCTCCTGTAGTTCGCCTCGTCGCCTAGCTGAAGCTCGTGGTCTCACTGGTTCACTTCTTGTGGCCTCTATCCCACCTTCATCGCCAATGAAGTGGTTCGGGAATAACGAGAGGCACAACCAAGCAAGTGACAACAGCTCTTTAATATACAGTGAGACTTCAGCAAAAACTCAGAGGCTGCAGCCCTCCTTATATACAATCCTGGAGGGACTGTCAGCCAATCAGAAACTTAGGCAGATTTGAAACTCCTGCTGAAATGTATCAATACATAACACCACCATAATCAGATAAAGTGCCACAGAAAGACCACTTTTGCTAGCAGAAATTTGGAAAAAAAAATAATTTCGATGTGGAACCCCTCATGGGTGGTGGCCAGTCTTATGGTGGGCCAGGGTGGGGTGAACATGATGTTGTGCATTCATGTCACTGACAAACAATGGTGGAGCATTTTCAAGTCAGGTCACACAGGATGTGAGAATGAGTACTAACCAGGGAGAGTGACTTCATGGTCAAAATAATAAATACATCTACTGTTTAAACTTAGGTTTATTTTATCCTTTCCCTTCTAGGTCAACAGTAAAGAGTGTCACAGTATCCCTATTTCTTAGCAACTCAAGAGTTTAAAAAAAAGCACATAAAGAAATGTAATAAATAAATAAGGTAGCTGTGCTTATCCTCCAGATGGGCAAATTGTAATTTTGCTGGCTTGTTATTCTTTAGCAGGATCTTCTGAGCTCACTGATTTAATTTTACTCTGAGGCTTGGCATTCTCAGTTGTTGGCTATTAGAAATCTTCACTTCTTTCTTAGGTGGTTCCAGAATTTGGGCTGGGTGAGTAGGTATAATTTTAGCCTAATACTGAAAGCAAATACTTCCTGAAAAAAATAAACAGCAGGAAAAAGCACCTCTTGTTTCAGGCTTGAAATGCTGCTTTGATTCTGCTTGGCTGTTATGAAATATGACTGCAATAAAGAATGTTGCATTAATTTTAGTTCAAATACCTCTTAAGACAGAGAACTTTTAAATCCTTACTGTTATGTATTGATACTTTTAAGCGGGAGATTCAAACCTGCATACGTTTCTGATTGGCTGACAGTCCCTCCTGGATTGTATATAAGGAGGACTGCAGCCCCTGAGTTTTTGCTGAAGTCTCACTGTATATTAAAGAGCTGTTGTCACTTGCTTGCTTGTGCCTCTCATCATTCCCGAACCACTTCATTGGCGACGAGGATGGGATAGAGGCTACAAGAAGCCAACCAGTGAGACCACGAGCTTCAGCTAGGCGACGAGGCGAACCACAGGAGACATACCGGACATGTCTGCCTACGTTCCGCCCAAGCCTTTTGATCCGACCCGCGAAAAATGGGTCTCGTACCTAACAAGGTTTGAATGCTCGCTAGAAGCCAGCGACATGCAGGGCCTCTCGGCTAATCGAAAGAGAGCCCTATTCCTAAGCCACTGCGGACCGGACGTGTTTGAGATGGCCGAGTCACTGTGTGAGCCAACGCCGGTTCAAACAGTCTCATGGGACACCCTGATGGCAACTCTCCGGGCTCACTACGCTCCCGTCCCCTCCAAGTTCGTGCAGCGATACCAACTGAGGCAGCGCGTCCAACGAGAGGGAGAGCCGGTCAGCGCGTACATGGCCAGCCTGAGAAAAGCCGCAACTCATTGCGACTACAGAGACTTGGATGATGCGTTGCTTGAGCAGCTGATCTGTGGTGTTCGGGACATTAGGCTGCAACGGCGTCTGCTCGCCAAGCCTGATCTGACGCTTGCCGGGGCCCTTGACGAAGCCAGGGCTCACGAAGCCTCCACAAAGGCCGCTGAAACGCTACAGCGTCCGCTGACCAGCAAGGACAGCCCCAAGTCTGCCCCGGTGCACAGAGAAGACGCCGGATCCAGCTCGGAGTCCGAGTCGGATGAGGACGTCTTCCAAACAGAGCACCGGAGAAAAGACACTGGCAGCCCCCGGCGAAGCTGTCCCAGCTGTGGCGGGCACCATGATAGACTGTCCTGCAAATACAGAGAGGCTATTTGCAGGCGTTGCGAGAAGAAAGGGCACTTGGCGCGAGTCTGCAGAGCCATTCTGCCCAGAAGACTCAAACCACGTGAGCGCCGCAGCCAACCGGAATCAGCGCGCCAGAAGCAGCCAACGAGAGAAGGCGGCGCGAAAAAACGGCGCGAATTTGAACCGCGAGATGGCCGCAGCATACACATCGACCAGGCCAGCACAACGGTCGAGGACAAAGTCAGCACGGTGGTCGAGATCAACGGAAGACCGTGCTCGATGGAGATCGACACCGGATCAGCTCTCTCCATCATGTCGTGGACAACTCTGAAGAGCCTCCTGCCGTCGTTCCGGAAGGATCAACTCTCCAGACAGAGACTGCGCATCCTTGACTACCAGGGGAACCGAGTCCCCCTCGAAGGCGTGGGCACGTTCCGGGTCACCTACGGAGACTACGAAAGAGACCTGCCGCTGACCATCGTCACGAAACAGCTGCCGAGCCTCCTGGGCATGGGGTGGTTCCGAGCCCTTGGCATGGGCTTCACCGGCGTCCACCTGATGTCCAAGTCAACCCTGAAAGACAGCCTCCTGACCGAGTTCCAGGACGTTTTCGGGGACACGTTGGGCAAGTATGTGGGGACCCCTATTTCACTAAACTTAGACCCCAACGTAGCCCAAGTAAGATTGAAGGCCAGACGAGTGCCGTTCGCATTGAAACCAAAGATCGATGCAGAACTGGACAAACTGATTAAGCAAGGGGTGTTGGTTCCCGTTGACCATGCCAAGTGGGAGACCCCCATAGTCACCCCAGTTAAGTCCGACGGCTCAATCAGAATTTGCGCCGACTACAAGTGCACGATCAACAAGGCTTTGCAGCCGAGCGCCTATCCGGTGCCGATCGTGCACCATCTACTACACTCCCTGGGCCCCGGAAAAATTTTTGCTAAATTAGACCTGGCCCAAGCCTACCAACAGTTACCGGTCGACGACGCCACGGCAGAGGCGCAAACGATCGTGACTCATAGGGGTGCATTTAAATGCACCAGGCTCCAATTTGGGGTGAGCGTCGCACCCGGCTTATTCCAAAGCACCATGGAGCGCCTGTTGCAAGGACTTCCGGGAGTAGTCCCATATTTCGATGACGTCTTAGTCAGCGCCCAAGACGAACACCAGCTAGGGGACAGGGTACGGAACGTCCTGTCCAGATTCAGAGAAGCGGGACTAAGACTTAAAAAGAACAAGTGCAGGATAGCGGTCCCCTCGGTAGAATTTCTGGGGTACAGGGTGGACGGCACAGGCATCCACCCTACCGAAAGCAAGGTGAGAGCCATCAAAAGCGCACCAGCCCCCAAATCAAAAGCTGAGCTCCAAGCCTTCCTTGGACTGCTCAATTTCTACTCAATGTTCTTAAGAGATAAGGCCACGGTCGCTGATCCCCTTCACAAACTCCTAGGAAAGAATGTACCATGGGTCTGGGGGAAACCGCAAGCGGCCGCTTTTGAGGCAGTAAAAAAACTCCTATCTGAGGACAGTTTCCTGATCCAGTACAATGCAGAGCTGCCGCTCGTCTTAGTTTGCGACGCCTCCCCCGTAGGAGTTGGTGCAGTCCTAGGCCATAGACTGCCGAACGGCCTAGAGGCGCCCATTGCTTTCTACTCCCGAACTCTGTCCAGCACAGAACGAAACTATAGCCAATTGGACAGAGAAGCTCTGGCTGCGATTGCGGGGGTTAAGAAGTTCCACGAATACCTCTATGGCCGAAAATTTGAACTTGTGACTGACCATAGGCCGTTGCTAGGACTGCTAGCAGGCGACAGGCCAACCCCCGCTGCCCTCTCCCCCCGATTAACTAGATGGGCGATTTTCTTATCGGCATACTCGTACCAGCTCGTCCATCGGCCTGGGCGAACCCTGGGTCATGCGGATGCCCTTAGCCGTTGCCCCCTTCCCGACCTGCTGGACAACCCAACACCGGAAACCTCCGTCCTGTTGTTGGACGCGTTAACTTTGGGGCCCATCTCCTCCGGCGAGGTGGCGAAAGCATCAAATAGAGACCCTGTTATCCGGACTGTTATGGGTTGGGTTTTGAAAGGGTGGCCGGACAAGGTGGTCGGGGAGGAGTACCAAGGTTTTGCCAACAAACGAAATGAACTGTTTATGCAAGGGGGGTGCTTACTGTGGGGTGACAGAGTGGTAATTCCAACAAAACTACGAGGTAGAGTTCTAGAGTTATTGCACGAGGGGCACCCTGGCATCGTCAGGATGAAGTGTTTAGCCCGCAGCTATGTCTGGTGGCCCAACATGGACCAGGTCATTTCCGAGTGGGTGGGGAAGTGCAGACCCTGCCAGGAGTCTCGCCCCGATCCCCCAGTAGCGCCCATCCGAGAGTGGGAGAAACCAAAAGGCCCATGGGGGAGGATCCACATTGATTTTGCCGGCCCGTTCCATGGCCAAACGTTCTTAATAGTAGTGGATGCCTTTTCAAAATGGCTCGAAATTGTATTAATGCCATCCACAACGGCCGAAGCGGTTATCAAGGCCCTAAGAAAGTTGTTTGCCACCCACGGCCTGCCGGATACCTTGGTGTCGGACAATGGGCCCCAATTTACAGCAACCCTGTTTGAAGGTTACTTGGCCGGCCTGGGAATCCGCCATGCCCTATCAGCCCCATTTCACCCGGCTTCCAACGGATTGGCTGAACGATTTGTCAGGACAGCCAAGGAAGCACTATCCAGATTAGACAATGGGGACTGGCAGGCCAGGATAGATCAATTCCTTGCGGTTCAGCATGCATCACCATGCACGGCAACAGGGAGAAGCCCAGCAGAGCTCCTCATGGGGAGAAAGCTCCGGTGTGTGTTGGACAGGCTTCACCCTAACTATTCGCACGAAAACTTTAAGGGAGAGACCTGTGGCTTAAGGCAGTTTCAGGTCGGGTCCCCAGTGTTCGCTCGCAATTATGCCAGCGGTCCTCTGTGGGTCGCAGGAACCATAGTGGGGATAACAGGCCCAAAATCATACACGGTGGACGTGGGGGTAGATAGACTCTGGAAGCGCCACATAGACCAACTGAGGAAACGGGCGGTTGGCGAGGCAAACATCAACGCAGACATGTCCGAGCCTATCTATGACCACTTCTCCAAAACAGCTAACTCAAGCCCGGGGCCGCGAGAATACTTAGCTGACAAGCCCTGGTTCCAGCGCCGCCCCAGCGAGTCGCCACTCCCAGCCGGGGATAACCACGCCCCGGATAAAATCCAGGAGGTTCCATTGGCGGAGCCGGGAGAGACAAAGAGTCCCTCCGACCAGCTCGACGCCCCACCAAACACTGAACTGCGCAGGTCAACTAGGGCGAGAACTCAGCCTAAGCACCTGCGAGATTTTGTTTGTAAATATGTTAATTTTTGAATGTCAGTGCCTTCTGGGAAGGGAGGGGTGTTATGTATTGATACTTTTAAGCGGGAGATTCAAACCTGCATACGTTTCTGATTGGCTGACAGTCCCTCCTGGATTGTATATAAGGAGGACTGCAGCCCCTGAGTTTTTGCTGAAGTCTCACTGTATATTAAAGAGCTGTTGTCACTTGCTTGCTTGTGCCTCTCATCATTCCCGAACCACTTCACTTACATTCTAAAATAAATGTTTTGTGCCTGTTTTTCTTACTTTCAGCTAAGCGACCCTGGGACTTTGAAGACTTGAAATGGCTTTAAAAGCTTTAAATTTCTCAAGTAGGTTGTTCACGTTTATTAATTCATTTTGAAAAGACACAAATTTGCACATTGTTGTAAGGGTAGCCTGGTTTTCCACTTTTGACTTAGTGTTACCAGCCACTATCTGTATTCTTGTTAAAAACCGCATGGTTTTGATGGTATTCTAAGACCCAGTAAAAACAAATATATCAAAGAAAGGTAAAGATTTGAAAAGTAGTAGGTAGTGTGTCTTGCATAAGGAAGATCAACATATGGAATTTGAGTTATGGCCAGTCATCTTCTTTTTCCTCTTCCTATTACCACTCACTGGACTCACTGGAGAAGACCCTAATGCTGGAAAAGATTGAGGGCAAAAGAAGAAGAGGACGACAGAGAATGAGGTGGCTGGATGGAGTCACTGAAGCAGTATGTGTGAGCATACCAGAGGATGGTAGAGGACAGGAAGGCCTGGAGGAACGTCCATGGGGTCATGATGGGTTGGACACGACTTCACAACTAACAACAACAAATACCACACTACCCCATCTTCAACATATACAACTAACCTAAGAAAGTTTCTAAGCAAGCTAATGAGGGAAGTGTGCCAATAGTTCATACTATGTTACAAATTATGGCCAACTATTCATGGCCCTGCTAGCTGATCACATTAAAGATCAGCTAATGCAATCTTCCCTCAAAATGTGTCTATATCAATTTCCAGAATTTCTGACTAGCATAGCATCTACAAGGACCAGATTGGGGGAGGCTGAACTTGGGAATTGTAGTTCTGAATTAATTTATGATAACTCTCTCATATGTTAAGGTGTTGGTCACCACCTTTAAAGCGCTCCATGGCATAGGACCCGGGTACCTTCGAAACTGACTTCTGCCACCAACAGCCTCCCACCGGCCAGTTCGCTCCCACAGAGAGGGTCTCCTCAGGGTGCCATCAGCCAAGTTATGTCGGCTGGTGACACCCAGGGGGAGGGCCTTCTCTGTGGGAGCCCCTGCCCTCTGGAATGAACTGCCCCCAGAAATGCGTAAGATCTCCAACCTCCGTGTATTTCACTATGCCCTCAAGACCCTGCTGTTCCGCCAAGTCGGGCTATCAATGTAATGATTTTTTAAATTGGGTGTTTTAAATTTTTGGGGTTTTAAATCTGAGCCGAAATTATGTAATAATTTTAATTATTTTTAACTGATGTCTGTCTTTGTGTTTTTAATAGGCTGTACACTGCCCTGAGTCCTTCGGGAGAAGGGCGGTATAGAAATAAATTTATTTATTTATTTATTTATTTATTTATTTATTTATTTATTTATTTATTTATTATTTATATTGTTACCTGAGTCCTTTAGAGCATACATACAATGTATTAAATACAATGTCTGTGGAGATTCTCAGTTATCCAGGTCATAATTTTCTCAAAGGTGCTTTTCCAAAAGGCAACTAGACTTTGTTTTTCCTTGAAAATGATTTGCTTCTCATCCAAAAAGCTTCTTCAGTTCTGACTGAATAGTGGAGGATGGAAGGATTTATATTCTTGCAGTCATCTGGGCATCATTAGCACTCATTCTGAGAATCGTTGAGGCCCCTTGGAGGACATTTAAATACAATCTATCAATTATGAAAAATTCAGACTAGTTGCATTTTTGCATTTGAAAAGATAGCACTGACAACTCAATACCTGAGTTGCTCACTAAGATTTTATAAGGTACTTGCAGAACTTTCCTATAAACATTGATGAAACCTAGCTCTTGTTGGGATGAAGGAAAGAACTGTACCATAATATGAGCAGCCTGAAGATGCTCTGTGATTGTCTTTTCTTCCACCAACCTCATAGCCTTGAAAACAAGAAGCATGGAATCACTGCTCACTGTAGTAAGTCATGGAAAAATAAAATTGTCTTACCCCAATCTGTGCAAAAATAGCTTTTTACTGTGGTTTCCAAAAAAATACAAAAACCTGCAGCTGAGCCAGGAATAAATGCACTCCACCCTTAAATAGTGCTAACGTTGCAGGTTCGTGGCAGTCCAATTATGAATTTAAACTGGCAGAGAAGCATGTAGAAGTGTTTTTAATACTTCAGTTGCACTGGCTTAGTTAATAATTCATATTTTGAGAATAAAGGGAGGGGGCTATTGGGTTTAAATGAAACCTGGTCAATTTGGGTAATCATCTTTGGTGGTGCTTCTTCATAGCTTATACTCATCGGTAGCTCGGTAGATAATATGTAAAGGAAGAGACTTATTAACATCGCATGATGACCATATAATGTCCTCTCAACAGTGAAACTGTGGATGCAATTCTAAGGCTGCAGTCATAAATATGTACGATTAACACAGAGGAATTTCTGTGAATTCTCGTATTGTGCTGTGCATCGTATGAGTTTTTCGGATGGGTGAGACATACATGATTGGGATGAAAAGTTGAACACTTGGTAAGCAGTATAAGCATTTCAAGAATGAAAAAGATATCTGCTGATGATATATGAAATATTTTACAAGATTTCAATAATAATTGAATTTAAGGTTGTTTTTGTTCTTTCCAAACTCTAAGGTAACATTGTGACCTTGTGCTTGAATAAAGATTATTACAAAAATAAGATTGCAATATACTTAGGGCTGTGATAATTCTTTTAATTCTATGTAAAGTTCCCAAAACACTAACATTTGTAGAATCTTAACACAAATAGTATCCCATTTTTAATGCCTTGAGGTAACTTTTCAACACAAGTGAAGGGATAACAGGTTACGGATTCCACACTAAATCCTAGGGTTTTTTTAAAAACTAGAGAACATTATTGTGGATAGACAAAAAAGAAATGTGTTAGATCGGCGCAGGAATGAAGACGTGACCAGCTCGTTACATGAGTAACTTTATTAAACAGCAACAGTAGCAAGACTAGCGTGCGCTGCCGGAGCTCTCCTTATATTCGCTCCGGCAGACGCACCGCCCCCTGACAGGGATTCAAACTTTCCCGCCCGGTGGCTGGCAGCCAATCCGGGCGGATGTCCTTATAAGGACATAACACTCCTCCCCCCAGTCCAAAGAAAAAAAACGTTCAGTGTTCGTCAATAAACGTGACGTAGTCCTGCAGGTACGTAGGACGCCTAGGCACCCTACTTGACCTGCGCAGTCTCATTTCTCCCGTGTCCCCGCCCTGGACGGACGGGGTTTCTGTGGCTCCTGGATCCTTCCCCGGAACCGGGCTCGGTTCGGCTGGCGAGTGTGCGGGGTCACCCTCAGCGCCTCCGGCCGGACCGCAGACCTCGGATGGCTGGTTCTGGTGGTCTTCCTCCTAGCCTGTGGATCTTTCGCCTCGGCGGTGCTGTTCGGTTCCGACCCGGGAAGAGCGTCTGAGTCTCGGTAAGACCCCGGCTGTCACTTGCTCCTCCTCGGTCTCCCGGTGGCTGCGGTTCTGCTGCGGCCCGGCCCGCTGTGGTCTGGAGGGTGGTTCGGGCCGGTGCCCTTGGGTCCAGTCTGCCCGCTGTGGGTGGTGTTGGCTCGGGTAGCGGTGTCCGACCTTGCAGGGTTGGCGCAGGTCTCCCTGGCCCGGCAGGCGTTGGCCTTCCCCGCCGGGTTGGTGGTGGTCGACCTGGTCGGGGTGTCGTTGTGGGGATACCTCCTCGGGTCGGTGAAGGTCTCCCTTGCCGGGGTGGCGCAGGCCTCCCTGGCCGGGTTGTTGTCGGCTTTCCCTTCCCCCTAGTCCCTGGTCTACCGCCCGTTGGTGGTTGGGGTCGTCTGGGTTGGGTTGTTGTTGCCGGGTTGTTTCTTGTGTTGGGTGGGGGTCCCTCTCGCCGGGGAGTCGTGTGCCACCCTCGCCCATGTGCTGTGGTGTGCCCATCTGCGATGGTCCCCGGTCTACTCGCCTTGCGTTGAGGTCTCCCTGGTAGGGCTGCCGTGGGTTGCCTTCACTGGTAGGGTGCGGTGCTTCCCTTCTGGGCAGGTCCCGGTCTACCTGCGGGCTGGGTCGGGGGTCCCTGGGCCTGTTGTGCCAGGTGCCCACCTGGCCGGGTTGGTGTTGCCATCCCCCGTGCGGTTGGCCCCGGTCTACCTCGCTGCACTGCCGGTGTGACAGTGCCTGGTAGTGTGCTGGGCCGACCTCGTCGGGCTGGCGTTGCTCTGCCTCGGAGGGGTGTGGTAGGCCTACCTCGTCTGGGTATGGTAGGTCTACCTCGCTGGGGTGTTGTAGGCCTACCCCGTCTGGGTGTTGTAGGCCTCCCTCGTCAGGCTGGTTTTCGTTTGCTCCCCCCCACCTTTTCCGGAGTTGGTCGATGTGACGTCTCACGACCTGTCCATCTTCCAACTCGACGGTGTAGGATTTGGGGCCGGTTGTGCTGGCAATCTTCCCTTTCAGCCACTTAGGAGAGCCGTTGAAATTCAGCGCGAAAACTGAATCTCCTTTGCTGAAAGCGCAAAGCGGCCGGCTGGCGGTTGCGGTCACTTCCGGGCTGTATTGGGGGTGCAGCCGGTCCAAGGGTGACCTCAACCTTCTGCCCATGAGGAGTTCGGCCGGGCTCTTGTGGGTGGTGGCATGCGGCGTGATGTGCTGGGTGAGGAGGAAGTTATCGATGCGTTCTTGCCAGTCTCCCAGGCCCATCTTGGTGAGGGCTTCTTTTGTGAGCCAGACCATCCGTTCCGCTTGTCCGTTTCCGGCCAGCCTGTACGGAGCGGAGAGGGCATGGCGGATGCCCAGTCCTGCCAGGAAGGACTCCATGGCCAGGGATGTGAGCTGGGGGCCGTTGTCCGAGACCAGCACGTCCGGTAGTCCGTGTGTGGCAAACAGGCGGCGCAGGGCTCGGATTGTCGCTTCTGTTGTGGTAGATGCCATGGGTATCACCTCGAGCCACTTGGAGAAGGCATCTACCACGATGAGGAGGTGTCGCCCCTGCATCGGGCCCGCGAAGTCGATGTGGACCCTCGACCAGGGGTTGCTGGGGGTCTCCCAGTTCGTGACTTCGGATTGCGGTGGCGCGGGGCGGACTTCTTGGCACGGGTCACATCTGGAGACCCATTGTTCGATGTCTCTGTCCAGTGAGGGCCACCAGACGTAACTCCGTGCCAGGGCCTTCATGCATATGATGCCCGGGTGCCCGTTGTGCAGTGTCTCTAGTGTCCGCCGTTGCAGAGTGCTTGGGATCAGCACCCTGTCTCCCCATAGCAGACAGCCCTTTATGGTGGACAGCTCCGTCTGTTTCCTGGTGAACGGGCTGAACCTCTCTTCCGTCTGTTTCGATGGCCACCCCCTGAGGATCCAGGACCTTACTTGGCGGAGGGTGGGGTCTCTCTGGGTGTGTGCGGCCACATCTGCGGAGGAGACTGGACAGCTGGCGTCGTCATCTATATGGAATAGATGGAGCGTGGGGGCTGGGTCTTCCACCCGGTTCTTCGATGGGCATCTACTGAGTGCGTCGGCGTTTCCTATGGCTGTGCCTGGCTGGTGCACGAGCCTATAGGAGTAGCCGGCCAGGAAGATGGCCCATCTCGTCATCCGCGGGGACATGAAGGTCGGGATGGGTTGGTCACCTGCGAGGAGTCCCAGGAGTGGCTTGTGATCGGTGACTATGGTGAAGCGTCTTCCATAGAGATATTTGTGGAAGCGCTTCACTCCTGCCACGATGGCCAGGGCTTCTTTGTCCAGCTGACTGTAGTTCCGTTCTGCTCCGGACATGGTCTTCGAGAAATATGCGATTGGGGCTTCGGTGCCGTTGGGCAGTTCGTGGCTGAGGACTGCCCCCACCCCGTAGGGCGACGCATCACAGGTCAGCTTGATGGGGAGCGTCTCGCTGTATTGGATGAGGACGCTTTTGGACGTCAATAGTCCTTTTATGGCTCGGAATGCCGCTTCCTCTTCCTGGCCCCACTTCCAGGATGCCGATTTCCCCAGCAGGCGGTGAAGTGGCTCAGCAGCTGTGGCTTTCTGTTTTAGAAAGATTGCATAAAAGTTGAGCAACCCAAGGAATGCCTGAAGCTCCGTTTTGTTTTTTGGGCTTGGAGCTTCATGGATTGCTTCCACTTTTGATTTGGTGGGGTGGATGCCCGTGCTATCAATGAGATAGCCCAGGAACTCGACTTCCTGTACTCCTATGATGCACTTGTCCCGCCTGACTCTCAAACCCTTGGCCTTGAATCACTGCAGGACAAGCCTGAGCCTTTCAAGGAGTTGGGCTCTTGAGTCCCCGGAGATGAGCACATCGTCGAAGTAAGGCACCACCCCTGGAACGCCTTGGAGCAGGCGTTCCATCATGGATTGGAAGATGCCGGGGGCAGCGCTGACTCCAAATTGGAGGCGGTTGCATTTGAATGCCCCCCTATGCGTGACAATTGTTTGTGCCTCCGCCGTTTTTTCATCAACTGGCAATTGCTGGTAAGCCTGGGCCAGGTCCAGTTTAGCGAATATTGAGCCAGATCCCAGGGAATGCAGCAGGTGTTGCACTACTGGGACTGGGTATGCGCTCTGTGCCAACGCCTTGTTGATGGTACAACGGTAGTCGGCGCAGATGCGCACAGACCCATCATGCTTCAGTGGGGTCACAATGGGGGTCTCCCATGAGGCGTGATCGATTGGCTCCAGGACGCCCTGGGCGATCAGCTTATCCAGCTGTTCGTCTACTTTCGGCCGCAGGGCGAATGGAACTCGGTGGGGCTTGAGCCTAATTGGGGTGACTCCCTTATCCAGATTGAAAGAGATTGGCCTCCCCACAAATTTCCCCAGCTTACCATCGAAGACTTCCTTGAACTCTTCGATGAGGTTGTCGAGTTCGTCCCTGCCAATTTGGTTGATGCCTTCGATTGAAAGCCCCAGCGGCTTGAACCACTCCACTCCTAGCAGGTTCGGTCAGCTGTCCTTTACGACGGTGATGGGGAGCTTGCCTTCGAACTGCTTGTAGGTGACTCGGATGTTGGCTCTTCCTAACACTCCGATGGGGTTTCCCCCAAAGTCGACGAGCTTGGAGTGTAGTGGCTTCAGCTCTCGCTTGGTGATGCTGGGTTGCAGGCGCTTCAACTGCTGCCAGTCCATGATGGAGTAGACCGAGCCCGAGTCTACCTCCATTTTGCAGGGTGCTCCCTCCACGTGGATGGTCACGTGGAACTTGGTGGCGTTGTCTGATGTCGTGTGAGCGATGGTCGTCTGGTGGACCGCTCCGCTCCGGGGAAATTCGTCGTCTCTGCGTCTGGAAGGGCCAGAGGACCGTTTGGATGACCTCTGATAATCCTTCCGATTCTCGCGGGGACGGTGGCTGGAGGGCTCTGTGGCTGGTTCCTCAGCTCTGCAAGCTTCGGCAATGTGACCCCTTCTGTTGCAGCGTCGGCAGGTCGCATCTCTCCACTTGCAGGTTGCTCTGGCATGGTCCCCTCTGCAGCTGGCGCAGCGCTCCCCCTTGTAGTTCCGTTGGGCGGTTTCCCGCCTTGGGGGTCTGGATACCTTGTGGACGGTGGATTCTCCCTCCGATTCGGATCCAGCTGTGGAATCCTCTGTTGACGATTGCGCTGTGGAGCGAATCTTGTGGATTCCCTTTGCTCTGCTTACTGCGGCGGCTGCTTTCTCCGAGATTTCGGATGCGGTGGCTTCCTCCACCACATCCTTGAGCACGAGCTTCTTTCTGCTCAGGAATTTCTTTTGGAGGCCCCTGTCCCTCATGCCGAAAACCACGCGGTCAGCGATGGCGTTGTCCACGTGGTCAAACTCACAGCTGGCTGCGATCTGGCGTAGGGCGGCCACGAATTCTTTGATGGTCTCACCTTCCTTCTGATCCCTCTGGTGGAAGGTGAAACGGTTCGCCACTGGTGTTCCCGTTGGGGCATAGTAGTCTTCCAGGATCTGCAGCAGGTCTGCCCATGGCACTTCCTCGATGTCTCGTGGTGCTACGAGATCGATTGCCATGTCGAGGACTTCGGAGCCGCAGTTGGCCAGGAAGATGCCCTTCTTCCGGTCATCGTCGGCGTCCCTGATGTTGTTGCCTCTCAGGTATTGCTGAAATTTGACCACGTAGGATTTCCACTTGTCCTTCCCTGGGCGGAAAGGAGCAAGGGCTGGCAAAGTGACTTCAGCGGATGCCATGCCTTTGGAAATGCCTGCTGTGGTTCCAGGTGCCGGAGTCTTGGTCTTGTTGGCTTGGTGCCACAAGGTTCGTTTCTTCTCTCTAGTCCTTCGTCGCCAGTGTTAGATCGGCGCAGGAATGAAGACGTGACCAGCTCGTTACATGAGTAACTTTATTAAACAGCAACAGTAGCAAGACTAGCGTGCGCTGCCGGAGCTCTCCTTATATTCGCTCCGGCAGACGCACCGCCCCCTGACAGGGATTCAAACTTTCCCGCCCGGTGGCTGGCAGCCAATCCAGGCGGATGTCCTTATAAGGACATAACAAAATGCATGACTTGGAGTGTGAGGCCAAACAATAAAGGAGCTGAATAACAACAGCCATCCAACACTCCAAAGGAACTTAAAAATACAAATGCTGTAAGATCTTTTTTTTAAAAAAAAAGATAATTAGCAGAACATTGTTGTTTAGGGTGTACTTCATTTCTTGCCCATAGCTAGAAAATGAAAATAAAAAGGTATTTTAGAGGCTGGGGTAATTTTTCTTGCAGATGTTGCTTAAATACTATGTTCACATCACACTTTCTTCTCCAGGCATTTGAAAAATAGATCATGAACATCTATAAATAGTCTCAGCATTCCAGTAACGTTTGCTTTTAACAACATAGAAGAACCAAAACACTGTAATAGAAAAAGGAGGGGATAGAAAGGGGAAAAAATTAAACAAAGGTAAATATGTTTATGAATAGCTTCAGTTTTGACAAAACAGGCAAAGTTGGCTTGATTTTAATGGCCTCATTTAGCTGCCACAATTGGGCCAGCAATTTGGTCATTAAGTAAAGTGACTGCTGAATGAAACTGCAACTGTGCTTAAGATGTTATGTCAGCTTTCCGTTGTTTTACATACGTGTAAAAATGTTGTGCAAGGATTAGTCATAAAGTTACTTTTTTAAACAGTATTGTAACTGTGAACAATCGCTAAATGAGGCATTCACCACTATCTGTATTACACAATTTCAAACCCTGGCAAGTGGTTTTCATTACCCCCAAAAGTGCTTTTTCAGGAGGCAACTGGACTTTCTTGTTTTTTCTTTTGAAGAGATTTCACTTCTCTTCCAAGAAGCTTCTTCAGCTCTGATTGGATGGTGGGGAATGGAAGGATATATATTCGCTGCAGATAGCTGGTCATTTGCATTCTTTTAGAGAATCGTTGAGGCCATTTGGAGGTTTATCTGTGTCCTCAGGGTCACCCGAGTAGTGCAAATGGGTGTGGAGGCTTCTTGGCTGCAGGATATTTTCTGCCCTATGTCCCTTCACTGTTGAAGAGAGGCATAGGCTATTGGGGATGAGTCTGTATAGTCTGCATCTCAAACTGAAGTGCAGATTGTTCATATAGTCTGCACTTTTTCTCGAAATCTGTTCATATTCTCATACCATTTAAAGGGCCTTCATCCCAAAGTGCATAGCTAAAAGTCTATGGAGAGTCTCAATTATCCAGGTTATGGTTGTCCCAAAAGGGCTTTTTCAGGAGGCAACTATACTTTTTTTGGGTTTTTTTCTTTTGAAAAAGAAGCCCAGTTGCCTCCTTTAAAAACACTTTTGGGACAACCATGACCTGGATGACTGAGAATCTCCATAGACTTTCAATTTTCATTACATTTTTCCATAATGCATGGAGACAGCAGCATCAGACAAGGCAGACTACATACTGGATGGGAGAGGTAGGAGCTAGCATTGGTCTGAAGTGGACCATAATAGCCTCTCTGGCCTCATCTGCTACTGTCCATGTTGCTTTACCCTGATGTGCTGAAGCTCAAGGTACTTTTTTATAGCTAGTAACTATCTATGGATTATATTTGCTTAAGGAGTTAAATATCAGTACAATCAAAGACAACATACCTGCAAGCTTTGCATGTCCATAACTGACATGGCCTGAGACATGCCAAAAACAATGATAAGGCATATTTCTATGGGAATAGGTTTGCCATATCAAATGACTTTTTGTGGGACATTTGGTGCTCTCTGAGTTCTCTGCTAGCTCTGTGATATTGTGCTATGGGCGCTACATGACTGTGGCTCAGCAGTGGGTAGGATCAGCATATGGAGCAACTTTGTGATATTTTTGACTACACTGGTATTATTGGAAATGCAGGTGAAGAAAGTATGTCTATGAACTAACATACTCTGAGAGGATGGCAGCTGATATCCTTCCCCAGAATGTCTCTTTTATAGAGTTCATATCAGGAGTGGGTTCTACTTACCTTTACTACCGGTAAACACAGATTGCCAATGATGACATCCGGGGCAGTGGGCGGGGCCTCCCGCCGGTTTTACTACCAGTTCTTGCGAACCAGTCCAAACCGGGGCAACACACCATTGGTTCATATGCTTTAAATATATACCTTAATTATTGGTTGTTTAGAAATAATATTTCAATGAATTTTAATGGATATTAAAATATTAATCAACACTATTTGTGTAGAATAAGATTATATCATTTTTTTCAGAATTCTTCATTACAAGATGCATGTACCATAGCATAACAAACATAGCATGAAACCATAGATGAATAATTTCAAGTATATTATATTGTAGCATGATGTATACCATTCCATTAAATCCATTCCATTCCATTCAACCCAGTCCAGATCTTTTCTGTCTTCCTTTGGATAAGATGACCATGTCCTGTAGTAGCTACCAGATCTGAGCTGCAAACATTTGGATTACTACTAAAATGGTAGCCAACAGATAGTCTGCTAACTCATGAGTTCTGGGATTTCTGCAGTCTAGATTAAGTAGCCCTCACTTGCCGGCCAATAATTTTCTTTAGTTGGCCTAAGAAAAGCTATAGTTGCCTTACTAAAGCAGTTATGGTCCTAATGGCTATGTACAGTCTGAATCACACAAGGCTCAACAAACCAATATGCCAAGATGAAATTAGAGACATTTGACTTCTCAAGTAACTTTTTGTAGATATTTGGATGTTTTAATCTAAACTGTATGTCTTCCCATATACACAATAGCTAAGGTTAAAATTGATTGTTCCATAAGAAATTAAAGAAAATTCTAGTTTGGAAAGCAATTTATCAAAATAAGTTGCATAAACCATGAATTCTATATTTCACTAAATAAGTGATTGTATATTTTTTCCAGTTGCTTCTGTAGACATTTGTAGAGCTGGAATACTGTAACAAGAAGACTGAGAAACAAGTTGTTCTATATTGATATTGCTGTGGAAATGGAACTTGCTTTATGTAATGGACTGGACATATTTTTCTTTCTTAAAAAAGATAAAACAAACAAGCAGTAAATATATGGAAAAAGAACTGCATATCAACATCACCAGTGAGTTATTTTAATTGAGACTATATTGGAATTTATAGAGGAAAAAAGATAAACACTACTTATGGAAGTATAAACAAAAAATTGAATGGCTGAAAGAGATATAGATAAGGTTTTCAGTTTTTTCTGTCCTTTCGGAATTCTTTTCAGTACAGACATGATTTGCAAATGGTTTCAGTTAGCTAGTTGGTTAGTTTACATACAAAAATAAATTAAAATATTGATAAAATTCACCAGGACCAATGTAAAAAGAGAAAATAATTGACAAAGGATTAATGCATAAGTAGTTATAGGTTTTGTATGTTTACGAGTTTAGAAATGAATAGATCTTTTCCCAACACAGATAGTCCTTGACTTATGAGTGGTCACTTAACAACACTTCAAAGTTACAACAGACCTCCCAAGAGCTACTTACGATGCTACAATGGTGGCACAAACTCCCCCAGTCATGTGATCACATTTTTTTGGCACTTGGCAACTGACTCACCTTTACAGTCATTTGTAGCATCCTTTGATCACATGACTGTGATATGCAATCTTTTTTACCTCTTTCTGATAATTACTTCCAGTTTCCAGAAAAAAATGCCTATTTGGAGAAAATGGATTTATTTAACGACCACTGCATTCAATTAATGACTTAGCATTTATTTAATGACCATTATAAAAGCAGTCACAATTTTGAATCTGGTCACATGATGCCTCAAGTTTATGACCATAATTCCAGGCTCAATTACAGTCATAAGGACTGCCTCTATGACATTTATGTAACAAATTTATGTTTAGTTGTAGCTACTTCTAACTGGAGAATAATTTTAAAAGTAATTCATGTCACTAAATATAGACCCTATTTTACAGCACCCAAATAAATGAAAGCACCTACAATACAAAATGTGTTGTTTAATGTAAATACCACTAGCATGTATCCAATAACACAATTTTTAATAGTCTTAAAATGGAGAAAGTTGAAAATGTTAGATTTGCTAAATACATTATAGAAATGGAAATGGAGCTCAGATTTGCTGTATTCCAGAGAACATATTAATAAGAACGAGGGAGATGGTGAAATGAATAGATCAATCTAAAGTAGGAACAAGAAGAAGCAGAACATCCACAAAAATACAACACACTTTGTTTCACGATTAAGAGGAACATAAAGGATCTCACTATGAGTTTGATCACAGAGTTTATTCCATTATGGGAATTAAAGTATTATCTGCCTTCTCCTGGGTCAGGAAAAAAAAAACAAAAAACAATATTGTCACAAAATTAACTGTTTTCATTGCAAATCCCTATCCTGCCTCAGTTGTGTCTGTTCTAAGTTACTGCAGAATAGGGTGAGGGATAAATAACATTCTCCTTGCGTACATGAGACTGAAGTGCTTATTAAGCAAAGCAGGCAAACTGGAGCTGCCTGATGACCCTGGAAGGGAAGGGAAGAGATAACAAAAACCAGGTTGTTATCTTTTCTGCGATGAGAAGGGAGCCAATACATGGGCATAATAAAAGACATTGTTTTTGTTAGACAATGTTCGTAGAAAAGATAGGTTTCTTGACTCCTTAAAAAAGCAAAATAAGAGGTCCTAGATCAGCCCATAGTAAGGTCAGCCCATATTATTATCAGATCCTACATTCTTGCATCGGAGGTCATGTCATACTTTACACTGCTTTCAGTCAAACTATTTACTAAATCTGCATTACTATTACTATTAATCTTCTCATCATTCCTACCACCCATCTCCTCCCACTTATGGCTGTATGACTGTAACTTGCTTGTATCCTTACAATTTATATTGATTGTTTCCTAGTATGATTTGATTGCTTATTTCTACCCTATGACTATCATTAAGTGTTGTGCCCTATTATTCTTAACGAATGTATCTTTTCTTTTTATGTACACTGAGAGCATATGCACCAAAGACAAATTCCTTGTGTGCCCAATCACACTTGGCCAATAAAGAATTCTAATCTAATAAATATCTGTTCAGCAGATCTTCTGTATCTTTTCAGTTGACATGTTATTTCTGTTTTCCTCTTAGGTTTTCTTACTGCTCTTTTTCTAATTGTTTTAATTGTTTTAACCTGTAAAAATGAAGTGTTTTAATGTTGTATGTGACCAGCCATACGCTAAATAAATAAATACAGTGGACATGTAACCCTGTTGTGGATGCCAATGATGGATCTTTCTCCCTTTGCTTTGATTCCTAATTTAAGTGTGCATTTTCCCACAAATGATTTGTGATTTTTTTTTAATGTGCTTTCAAGTCAGTCTTGCCATTGCCTGGAAATCAGCCCCTGCGGTTTTCTTGAAAGTGTTTTTTTCCATTGCCTGCTTAATAAGGCTGAGAGAGTGTGTGACTGGTCCAAAATCACCCAGCTGGCTTAATAGTGTCTAAAGTAAGATGAGAACTCATAGTCTTACAGATTCTAGCTTTATGTCTTAACCAGTACATCAGCCTGGTCCCTTGTGAATTACAAGCAGGGTGATTCATTTTTTTTCCTTCAGTTTCACTGTTCTTCTCCACCAGCAATGAAGCATGAATGGTAAGGTTTTACTTGGGATTCTGTGCAGAGAATAATGGCTTGTGTGCCCATCAAATAATGTGATACAAGAGAAACATATGAGAAAATACCACATTTAAATGTTTCAGAAGGATAGGAGGCATAGCTTGCCATGAATATGCAACTAGCTAAGTTCTGCAGAGTAGGGACAAGTCATCTTGAGAAGCTGCTGGGAAATTTCAATAAGAAGTAGAGTGGAGAAAATAACTTACTTACTTATTTATTTATCAAATTAATATTCATAATTAATCAATTATGATTCATGTGTGAATCATATATGACTCTGGACAGTGCACGCAATTCAAACAAAAGCATTAAAACAACAGCATTAGAAAAACCATTAGAACTATAAATAAAAACAAAACCACAGGAAAGCGCATTCAAATTCCTACATACAGTATGACCATTTTGTGGGTTTCCTATTTCCATGTGATCATCCAGTCTGCTGACAAAACCAAATTTTAAGAGTTTTCCTGAATAACCTTAGAATAGTGTAACATTAATATGTAATTGTACAAATACTTTCTTCTGCAAATAACAGAAATCTGCTCATTTCAGAATAGTGCTTGTATTGAATTGTGTAAATGTGTTCCCTTTCCTTCCCCAAATGAAACAGTGGGAAACTGCTCTCCTTTTCTCTATCAGAGTGGAAGCCTGTAGAGAAATTGAGTTCAAATGGAGAAAGAAGATGACTCTTAAAGAAACTCTGGAAACTTAGTGCTAGTAGAGGGAATACACTAGAAGAAAAATGGCTGCAATAGCAATAGTCAAGGGGGAAACCAGCAGGGAAGATTACAGGCTGTCCCCCCTAAATTGCTCCCACCACTTTTTCTTTTGAGGAGACCCAGTATGGCCTACTCTGTAACACACACCCATCCATGGCCTATAGCACATGCCCATGTATTTATATCCTCCCTATAATTTGATACTCTTTGTTTTAGCAGACTTCCAAGCAGCAAATATCACATATGGTACACATAATAGAAATTATTAAAAGAAAAGAATTTCTTTATTATAAAAATAAAGAATAAATAAATAAAGGAGCCTGAGTGGCGTAGGAAGCTAATGCTTCATAAGGCAGCATTTAACATCCAGCTGCCTGCAATTACTGCAAGTTCAATTCTCACCAGGCTCAAGGTCGACTCAGCCTTTCATCCTTTCTAAGGTGGGTAAATTGAGGACCCAGTTTGTGGGGGCAATAAGCTGACTTTGTATAAATATACAAAAGTATGAAGGCTATTGCTTAACGCATTGTAAACTGCCCTGAGTCTCCGGAGAAGGGCGGCATATAAATCAAATAAAAAAAAAAAAGAAATTATTTACTGGATTAGACTAAGAGCATGCTGTCAATTGCAGAAATCTGTTTTCAAACTGAGACAAGCTAGGTCTCCTGGAAGTTTTAAAATGGATGACTACTGTATTCCCAGAAATGCACCATAAAAGATATTTCTTAAAGCTCAGAACCCTCTGTACATCAAAACTACTTTTTTTTACTCATACATGCTGTACATATTACCAGGAAAAAGAAAATGCTGAAAGAGAACAAAGAAAATTATGCATTACTACAGTGCATGGAATGCTCAACTCTTGGCCAAATCTTTAGATCCAAATTCTGGCACATTGTTCAGGGAACTCAATGTTCCATTCACCCATTATTTAGAATGAGGAAAACATAAATTAATGTCTGTAACTCTTTTATTTTTACCAAAATCTTCAAATTTTCATTCACTTCTAATTTTTTTTTTTTGAAGATCACATTAGAAAGTGAAAAAGATTAGAAGTGGGTGAAATTTCCTAAGAACAAGCCAAAAAAAAAAAAAAAAGGAAAATAGCTGCTGAGCAAGTCTCTTTCTGGCAGTCAAAATGAAGGCTGAGATGGAGGCACTATGGAAAGCCTAAAGTCTTAGAAGCATTCCTATCTGCTAAGTTGAAATTATTTAGTTCTCTAGAGCAGGGGTCTCCAACCTTGGCAACTTTAAGACCTGTGGACGTCAACTACCAGAATTCCTTAGCCAGCTTTGCCAAGGTTGGAGATCCCTGCTCTAGAATATTTTGATAAATTGTGGATTTAAAATATCAGGTGTTATTAAGTTACGAAGCAAGCTGAAGACTTATAGAAGTGCTTGATGAAGTCAATCACTGCAATATAATCAAGGGAGGGAGACTACTATTCCTTTCTATATCCTACATGGTGGAATAAATTTATGATTTGAATTTAAAAAGCTCTGCCTGTATCTGATTAAGAAATAAATGCAATGCTGGCCTAACAAGCAAGAAACTGAAAATCACCTCCCTTCCCATTCTTCACATTAAGCAACAGCACAAATATGTGTTTCTCCAATACTGTAACTCTTTTGGGATCAGAGGAAAAAACCCACCTGAAGCCATTTCTTGACAAGGTAAAAGATCAATGACAGAAGAAATATAAACTGATTGAGAGAGGAGAATTCAGTTTGTCTTGCAACAGGATACTAAGAACATTTCTGCTTCTGCACAGAAATTACTCTTCTTCCAAACACACTTTTACATTATTTTTTTCTTTAAAAAGATAACAAATGGTGTAAATGAAAAGAAATCAGATATGTAAATGGATGATAATTCCTCTTTTCCCTGTCCTTGGGTGAGCTCTATGCTGGTGGGGGTGTAAGTAAAGAATCATGAGTAATTCAATATTTAATAATTTTTTGAACATTTGCCTTCTGTTATAACAAAGAGTTTATAAAGTCCTTGTGAAGTTTTATTTTTTATAACTTCACCTCTATATGATATGAACAACCCATAACATGTAAGGAAGAAGAAATTTATTTAAGATTTAGCCTATTTATTTGTAGGAATGTTAACTTTCAGCATATTCATTATCATTCTGGTTACCAAGAACAGAATGATTTTGAAGTTCTCTGAATATGTTCTGCAGTTTTGTCTGACTTACAGCATTGCAAATTTGTCAGTCTGTTATTTTATTCAATATTCAGTTAATTAAATTCTCTTTCGATTCCATTTTATACATTATTTCTTACATAGAGCAGTAACTATTAAACATTAAAACTACATGATGATTTTAAAGTCTCTGGGTGCTCTATGTATATACTCTAATATTGAATCATTGGAAGACTACTAATAGTATCCCTATTTTTGAATACTGATTGATTATGTTCCATTAAGTAGTTGTTGACTCTTAGCAACCACATAGATAGAATTTTCTCTAAGACTGTCCTTAACTGGACTTTCACGTCTTCTAATGATGCATCCATTGCCATTGTAACTGACGCCATCTACCTTACCGCTAAGCAGGTCATCCTCTTCGTCTCTTTCCTTGCATGTTGTCCATCTTTAGAGCCTTCTCCAGATAATGTGTCTCAAGTATAATAATTTAAGCCTGGTTATTTGTATCTCAAATGAGACCTCTGGATTGATTTGTTCAAAACTCTATTTGTTTGTCTTCTTGACTGTCCACAGTATCCTCAGGAGTTTTCGCCAAAACTAAAGTTCAAAAGTTTAAATATTCTTTCTATCTTGTTTCTTCAGAGTACAACTTTAATTTGGATACTGGATAATGTTATATTAAAATAACAATATTTTGATTGCATACTGAGGGTGGGAGTTAAGATAAGGCCACTAAATACACAAGGTTTGACTTCAGAATAAAGCTGCGGGTCATACTGCTTCAAATCAAAATATAAAATGATCTGTTATCTGCTTTCTATATTAAACACAATTTTTCAACTAATGTTTTATAGCTTGACTTTAGAAGTTTGAAGAAAGTAGTCCCTAGAAAAAAAATAATAAATTCACCACCATATACTGTATATTGCTGATGAACTTTACAATTCATCTAGTTCTTCTAAAAAAATAAGGGATGCTGTGTAAGGATTGAGATGTTACTGTTCTGCCTTCAATATATCTTAACTTCTGCATTTTTTCAGGCACAAAGAATTTGAGGACACGTTATCATCACAAACACTTCTACTGACCCACTTTAGTAGAAACACAGGAATTTAATCTAAAAGAAGGTACACATAAATGAAATGCAGGAAGTGCAGGTTATAATTGCCTACCACTGGTGACAATTACTGGCATTTTTATATTGGTGAGCTAAACTGATTATTATGCTGGCTTCTTCACATAACTTGGTAAATATAATGTTGCTTATTTGATTTTGGCATGAATCTAGTTTATTGCTTAGGTTTATGAAGGAAGCAGTCTTATAGCTTGTTCAATAAATAGTAGTTAAAACTGAATGTGCTTGATGTGTGAATTCAGAGGATTTTTTTTCAATTTAATGTAATAGAAGTGAATTTCTTGATGAATCCAAATTCAACTGTTTCAGTTATTTCATTGTTCTGAGTTCAACTGTGATATAAAACCCACATAATAATCTTTTAATCACATTGCTATACTTTCATTGTTTATTTTTATTGTTTCATTGTTTTACTATTGTTATATTTACATTTTTTATAATTTTACATTTTTACTGTTGTAAGCCACCCAGGGCAAGATGGGTGGCAAATAAATTTAATAAATAATAATAAAAAATTGAGATCAAATACATATATTTTTAAAAAGGCTAGGTGGAAATACGATATAAGAAAATTGCACAGAGGAAGCATAAAGATAATGTAAAGCCAGAATTTCCTGGCTTTATTTCTGGAAGACAGAAGATTGTCAAGAGAAATTGTAGTCTTCCTGAGAAAAATTGCATTACATTGAATCTGACATTCTACCAACAAAACATCAATGTATGAAAAAAGTCTGGAATATCAAATTAATTGTTGAGAGTCCTTTAGAGAAAAAACTAAATATTAAATATGGACAATTGAACAAGCAGCTTCACTGAAATGAAACATTTATAATATTCTACTTTGATGAATACACTAAAGAAGAATACATTGTACAGTTTGTGCTAAATTACTGTTTAATTGTGTTTACTGAATAAATCGAGTCATACAACATATTCTGCCATAAAACATCATTTAAAAATCTGAATAGTGAGTTTTCACAAAATGTTATAGATCATTCTTGACTTATAACCACAATTAAGAGCAGAATTTCTGTGGCTGAGCAAGGTGGTAGTTAAATGATTTGTTTCTGACTTTCTGACTTTTTTTGTCACAGTTGTTAAGGGAGCCACTGCAGTTGTTAAGTGAATCATGAAGTTATTAAGCAAATCTGGCTTTCCACATTGACTTTGTCAGAAGCTGGCTGGGAAGGTTATAAATGGCAGCCACCTGTCCCAATTGTGCCCCAGATGCTGCAATTGTTGTAAATGCTTGCCAGCTGCCAAGCACTCAATTTTTGATCTCATGACCATCTAACATCATCGCTTTTTTCAGTGCCATTATAACTTCAAACGGTCGCCAAATGAATTTTATAAGTCAAGGACTTATACCTTATAGATTAGTGTATTGCAGATGATATATTCCTCTAAACGATATCCTTCTTCTATCACTTATCCATCTCTATACTAACAAAGTTCTAACAAATGGTTAATCTCAGAGGCCCAACTATCTGCCCAGACCATTGCAATCACAGCACTGCTATGATTGATGGATGGCTTTTCCTGGTGATATTGACAAAAGGAAAAGGAGAGAAAAGTAGCCAAGTCAAAGCTATCCACTAGTCCTTCTGCTTTGCTCATCATGCAGATGTTACCAGATGAGGCAATTGGGATTGGCAACAGGGACAGCAAAATCTTTGCTGTTTTGTTTTCTACTAATTCACATATGGATGAAATAACATTGGGGAAATTCACGGATCAGCATCGGAACATGAAAAAGTCCCCTAGTTTGATTTTTCCCTGCTGCTATAGATATTGTACCCTTTCCCCAAAGCAGCACATTGCATATAAAACTGATATTTGCTGCCAATATCAAAAAAAAAAGCAGTCAGAAGGAACTGAATACATCATCACAATATAATGTCCACAGTTAAGTCAACAGATAAGTGGTCTGTATTAGCATTATATTAATGCAATATAATTCTAGAAGATCCACTCGACAGAAAATTATAGGAAAAAACTCCTTGGCCTATGATCCTTCAGTGACAACAATTCTCCTAGTTCTTTTTGAGGTAAGATTGCCTTTATTCAATTTCTTACCACTAACCTTTGGCTCAACTTAAAAAAAAAATTCCTCTGCCTCTTTTAGATTCAGAGTTCATCTTTTATTTATCTGTCAAGGTGCCAAACTAAACATATTTAGTTCTTTTAATCAATTCTCATAAGTCAGTGCTTTAATCTAATTACTTGTTTTAACTGTTTATAAAAAAAGCCAAATCCTTGTTTTTAAACCACTGTGACTTCAGACTTCTTTAAGTGTGCTCCAAAGTTTATGGCATAATTATCATTTAGCTGAGTTCCCAGTGCACTGTTATACATGTGCACTGCCAAATGTTATGGTCACTATTATAAACACATTGTGAATGTCAAATTTTCATAGACTTAGAGATAAGAGGTAGGCCTACATGATTTCACAAGAATCTGCAAAGATCTCAGTATTCGTTTATAGCAGTGGTAAAATCCAATTTTTTTTACTACCGGTTCTGTGGGCATGTCTTGGTGGGCGTGGTGAGGCTTGGTGGGCATAGCAGGGGAAGGATACTGCAAAATTCCCATTCCCTCCCCACTCCTGGGGGAAGGATATTGCAAAATCTCCATTCCCACCCCACTCTGGGGCCAGCCAGAGGTGGTATTTGCCAGTTCTCCGAACTGCTCAAAATTTCCGCTACCGGTTCTCTAGAACCTGTCAGAACCTGCTGGATTTCAGCCCTGATTTATAGGCTAAGATTGCAGAGGCCAGGACTTTCTGTTTCCTGTTTTATCCAGTAGCTTCATTCTTTTGCTTCTTTCTTCGTGCTGAAAGAAGTGGAAATGTTATCAGTCACTTGGAATTTCCTCCCCAAAGGGGTTAGAGAAAGCTATCTCTGTCACGCAGAATATTGAATTCAATTTTTTGACCATGATAACTTTTGTCAGTCAGCCTGGGCAGCAATGTGCATATTAAAAAAATAAAAATCAGTGATAGTACAGTTTCTCATGAACAAAAAAAAAAAAAAAAAAAAAAAAAGTAGAATCCATAGTTGGGTAATATCAAAATGATATGAAAGAACATGCCAGATTGCCAGAATACCTCACTGGACAAATATATGTTTTTTAAAAAGTGAGAGAAAGAACAGAAATTTCCTAACATTAAGCTTGTTGATGCAGCCTTGAAATCTGCTTGCTTAAGGCCACAAGATGGAGGCTCTAGATGGAATACAGTGAAGACTTTCTTCACACACATCTAACCATACCATGAACATACTTATTTTGCTGTGTCCCATGATGCTGTCTTAATCTTATCATCACCCTGCAAGTGAGGATAATTTAAATCATTCTGATCTGTTCTGTTTTAAAAGTAGTGTTTTGGCCCATAAATTACTAGATATTAGCCAACTATTCTGTGAGCATAATCCCTTTCTGTAAGGAAAGAGCCTAATCTCTATGGACCACTTCAAACTAGTGTGGTCATGCTCCACTTGCTCTCAGTTTCTCTCCAGGTAGAATTAGCTGTTGCCCCTGGCAGGTCTCTGCTGTTTATTGATCAACTGTTGAGTGTGATACTGTAACTTTAGCATTCTTCAAAACGACAGTTTTCAAAAATGAAAGATATGCTTAGTTTTTGTAAAATGGATGTAGAATAATTACACTCTGATATTGTGAATGATTGCAGTTGCTTGTTTGCTGACACCAAGATAGTCATGGCTATTGGAGAAAAAGACTGTGGCGTTAATAAAATTATAGAATACGATTTGATCCAATAAATACGAAGAATCATTTGCAGAGACAATTTTCAACAACAACCCCTATTATGGAAAATCCTCTGAAGGCTATAAAATCATGTTCTGTAAGTATAAATACTTGGAAACAGCTTTTTGGGTGATGATAGGAATTGCCTAGTATAACTGCATAAGTGATTCATACCCTCTACTTCTTGGAAATTATCTGATCTCTCTACCTGTCAGTTCACACTCCGTTTAACATTCAGACAAGTGTCTTTGGAAATAAACCAACAGCCATCCTGCCAGATTTAATCTACTCACATTCTTTTAGTTTGTAGAGTACAAAAATGTGACAGAGAGGCCTTCCAGATTACTTTTTATCACACTAACAGAACTTCACATTTATATAGATTTTTTTAAAAAATGACTTAACTAGTCCAACAATATACAAAACCTCAGTATTTGTGCATTCCTTCTCTTAAGTTTTTCCTGATTGAATTAGCCAAATTTTCTTCCTTTGAAGCTCACTCCATTTCAGACATCTGGATATTCATAACATTTTTCCTTTCTTTGCTGCTAGTTTTTCTGTTACATTTTTTGAGAGAGTGTTTGAGCGTTCAACTTTTTCAATGCCTTTACTAAGTTCTTGTCATACCATTTCAGTACTATATAGAGTACATGTATCAATAACAATGTCTTTGCAAAATTTCTTCTGGAGCATGCAGATAATTGCTTTGGGTTTCCCTCATCCAAGAAACTTCTTGATGCTATGTGAGTCATAAGGGAAGTACCAGTCTCAAATCAAAGCAGCCCTTGCATATGAAAAAGACCATAGATAAACTTTGGAAGTTGTAGCCATCTTCCTTTGATGTCTGACACAAGTTTAGATGGTTTAAAAAGAAGACTGGACAATTTATAGAGGACTAAGTAGTTGTTAGGGGCGTGGTGGCTCAGTGGCTAAGATGCTAAGCTTGTCGATTGAAAGGTCGGCAGTTCAGCAGTTCGAATCCCTAGTGCTGTGTAACGGGGTGAGCTCCTGTTATTTGTCCCAGCTTCTGCCAACCTAGCAGTTCGAAAGCACGTAAAAAATGCAAGTAGAAAAATAGGGACCACATTTGGTGGGAAGGTAAAAAGCTTTGGTGTTTAGTCATGCTGGCCACATGACCACGAAGATGTCTTTGGACAGCGCTGGCTCTTTGGCTTTGAAACTGAGATGAGCACCGCCCGCTAGAGTCGGGAACGACTAGCACATATGTGCAAGGGGAACCTTTACCTTTTAAGTAGTTGTTAGCTCTCAATTAGCATACCATAAACAGCAGTTCAAATCCTGGTGACTTTTCTTGGCAACAGTATGGAAGTAGCTTGCCATTGTCTTCTTTGAATATATTTTTTCAGATTCTAACATGGGATTTCTTTCTATCCAAGTACTAATCGTATCCATCCCTGCTTAGCATTTGATATCACTCAAAGCAAGATAGTGCTACCATTAATTGTAGACATTGCTAGGGAGTGATTTCAATTAAATCTATAACATAATTTGTTTTAATCTTAGCATGATGACTAAACATTTCTATTGTGTTTAAACTACCCACAATTTAAATTACCCACCTTTGATACCCAAAATTTAATAATCTTGATTTAGCATGTATTTGAATAAAGAACAAGGTCTATATTTTGTGGATAATATACAACTCTTAGACTCTTTTTGCACTGCAGCCTTAAGCTGCTGGATTCCTGTGTGTAAATAAAACTAGTTTAAGAAATCTATTTTCAGATTGGACCCCTTTCAGTGCTTTGGCCAAAGGATGACCCGAAGTTCTGTCTGGAGCATATTTACCATAGCTTTACTTCCTGGAGTGACAGAGGAAGAAAAAGGCCACACCACCGTTTTACCATTTTTCCTGAGCTAGAAGGGGAACGTGGCAGAAATCTCATCAGTTTCACCCAATTTAAAAAGAAAGAAAAAGAAAACAGTCCATCATTTCAATGAACCTATAAACAAACACACAAACAAAATTCCTAGCTTTTCATTTCATTCATTCAATTTGTGAACTTGGAAATAAAAATCATCTTGGAGGGCCCTCCATGAATAGTAACTGGAGAGGACATGGTATTCCTGTCCCAGTAATCAACAGCAGTGAAGGCTGTTATCTTACAATAAACTGAAGTGGGGCAGATGAAAAGACAGTGCTGCTTTAATTGCACATGCCAAAAAACACTATTTTTGATGTGTAGGAGAAAAAGATAGGCAAAAGTTCTTTCCTCTACCTTCCGCAGGGGAGATAAGGGTGTTAGAAGTCAATGCTGTGCATTGCTGCCCTTGAAAAATAGTAAGTGATTTGTATTTAAGAATAAGAATAATAACAGACTTGGAAGGGACCTTGGAGGTCTTCTAATCCAACCTCCTGCTCAGGCAGGAAACCCTGTACCATTTCAGACAAATAGTTGTCCAGTCTCTTCTTAAAAACCTCCAATGTTGAAGAACCCACATCTTCTGGAGGCAAGTCGTTCCACTGATTAATTGTTCTAACTGTCAGGAAACTGTCTACTTGTGCTGGAGCTTGCTGATCAGTATGTGACTTGTCCACAAATTCAGCATTAGTTATTCAATGCAAAAGAAAAAGAAACTTAGGCATGTATAATCCCCTTTCTGCTAGAAACACATAAGGTAAAGAGTATTTTGCTTATTTCATGAACTAGAAGGGAAAATCAAGGTTAGCTTGGACCAAGATATGTGTGCTAAATTTCACATTTTTAATACAGACTGCTTAATTTTGAGCTCTACTACATCTTTCATTGATCCTTTGCAGTAGGTAAGATGAATGAATAATGATGCTATAAGCACTGAAAATTTGCCCTTCCAGAAGGGAAGGTCATAAAATAAGGATTAGATTAAATACAATCTATGGAGGAAATAGATGACAACCCATTTCAGTATACAGTGAGGAAACCAAATAAACATTTGCAACCAGACTAATGTTAATATAATACAGAGGTGAAACCCTTTAGATAAGAAAGTATCTAATGATTTACTGGGGAAGAACAAGGGCAGATGCAAATAGTATTAATGCTTCTTTTATTTTACCAACTTATTATGGTCACCCATCTCACAAAACTACACATAAAAACAATAAAAATTAATATTACAAACAGTAAAACACTACAGTGGTCACCAATAGTAAATTCAGGCAAAGAATCAGCCAAAATCTTTCAATTGGACTGCTAACCACCCAACTCCAGGCTCTGGAGTACATCCAGGTCTCCAATGTTTTAAAAAAGTATTTATGATGGATGGTTGGATGGAAGCTGAAAGCACGTCCAGCCACCGATGTCACAGAGGGAAAGAAAAAGTTTGGGGCTGCAAATTCCAGATTGGCACATGGAATGTCAGAACTGTGAATAAAAGCAAACTTGAAGTTCTCGAGGAAAAAATGTAAGGTCTAACATTGACATTCTGGAATGAATGGGCTACATCATTTCAGAAGAGTTGCTATTCCATGCAAGAAAATAATAGAAGAAACTGAGGAACCATTATTATAGCTTCTGTTAATAGGGTGCTATAATCAGTGCTCACTACACCCTAAACATGACAGAACTTGAAAAAGATGATCTAATAATTTTGCTTTCTTTAGCTGAAGTTGTGATTTTGCAAGAAGCAGATAAGTTGCATGTCAACATCAAGTGCCTCTCACCTCTCTCTCTCTCCCTCCCTCCTCCCTCCCTCCCTCTCTCCTGACTCTATACAGCTTCTTCATCTTTGCTTTCAGAGTATATTATTTGAATATTGTATTGTTAGTCCAGTGATATCCATATTTAGATAATCTTCTAGATCAGGGGTGTCAAACCAGTGGTGGGTTGTTCCTGGTCCAGTCCGATTCTATAGAACTGGTAGCAGGGTGGATAAAAATCAATGATTTTTTTTAAAAAAATCAAAAAAATCAGATTTTTTAAATTTAAATCGGATTTTTTAAATTTTTATTGAATTTATTTTAATAAAAAACTTTTGGGGTAAAAATCTCTCGTAAGATAGTTTTCTATTTAAGATACATAAATAATTTAGTTTATTCAGCATGAAATGGCGCTTAGTTATGCAGCATGAGGCTGTATATTCTGCAACACTGGGACTATCGGTGAGTCAACAGTGGGTCAAAGGAGTAGCAGAGATGACAGTTGCTCTTTATAAGGCAAATAGTGAGTGTTTGGTCTAAAAATCTCCTTCAGTTTCTGTTGTGAAGTTGATTAAGTAACTTTGGAGTCTAACTATTTCACAGGGCTTGTATATTATCTTTGGGAGAACAGACCTTTTTAGTAGGCTTTTAGTAACAAATCAATGAGCTAGGGTTTTATGACTATTATGTAATATTTATTAAATAATTTATTAAACTGTTTTATCCAGTATGAAATTTAGATTATATTTGTAACTTGTTTTTTGGGCCTTTAGGCCATAAATATAATTGATTGAGCTAAATTAAGGACATGGACTGTTCAAACACTCTCTAAAATGTTAAAAGTCTTGCTTTTAGTACATTGTTGCTTTGAAGAACATTCTAACCAAATGTAATACTTGCATTTTTATAAAACAATTGGTAACAAAGCTGTTGTTAGAAATCAATCGAACAGTCCACTGTTACTCCTCAAATCAATAGGTCCAAATTTGGTTGTGAGGAGTTCATCCAGATGATTTCCATCTGCTGCACTAAGCCACAACAAGTCTGGTCCTCACCCAAATCACTTCTTGGGTGTTTTCTTTAAAACAGCAGAGGTGACTTCTTTCATGTTTTCGATTTGAAAACATGAAAGGTTTAAGGAGAACTTTAAACTTTTTAAACTTTTAAAGGTTTAAGGACTTTTGGAAAGAGGTGGCTGAAGGAGCCATTATAGTTGTCCCAAGTAATATAACAGTCCCATAACAAACTTTTTTCCTGAAATGTGAGGACAAGCGGGAAAGAAGGTTTTCTATCAGTTCAACTCTCTTTCTGTCTGTCTCTCTTTCTCTCTCCCTCTCCCTCCCTCCCTCTCTCTCTCCACCCCCCCCCCCCCCCCCCCCACACACATACACCCACACCAACCCTAGCGCTGGGTTTTTTCAGTTTGGGTTGGAGCCGGGTTGAAGTTATCCTAGTCTTTCTGGAAGGAAATCCAAAAGGGGGAGGAGGGAGGAGGGGAGAAAGGGTGGGAGGGAGCCAGGCAGGCAGGCAGGCTTGGGAATGAAGATTAGGAAGGTAAAGAGAAGCGCGCTATTTTCTTCGCTTAGTGCGCGCTTAAACCACTTTGCCTGGGAAATGTATTAAGCCCTAATTCTTCGGGTCTGGAGAGACAAAGGAGCCCCGCTGCAGGCCAAAGAGCGGAACTGAGGTGGAAGCGGCCGTGAAAGTGTGGAAGAGAGAGGGAGAGAGAGAGAGAGAGAGCGCCGAGCCGGAGCGAAATGTGTCTCTCTGGGGTTGCTCCCGAAAGGAGGCAGAGCTGCGGCTAGATGGAGAGAGGAAAGCTCCGGGCGGCAGCGTCTGTTTGCCTGCATCCGCTTCCCTGAACCTTTCGGTGGGGGGGGGGGGAATCTGTTTGGCCCCCAGCAGAGCTATATGGCAGCCTCCGCGGTCTGAAAGAGAGGATCTGGAAGAAAGTCTTGGAGAAGAAGTTTGCTACAAGAGTAAGTTTCACTGCTGTTCTGAGACTTTTGACGTCCTGTACATGTGTAGGTCTGACAGGCTGTACTAATAGTGTGTAGATTATATGAATCTTTTTGACTTTTCTATAAAAACTACTCCCACTATTGAAACTGTCATTATTGTGTGTGAATGACCCCCCACTCATTCCCAGCGACAAGAGTGCTCATCTTCTTTCAAATCATAGGTTCATCTTCAGAATCAAGATTGTGTCCCTATAACAGAATCCGGTTAGCTTTCGTCTCACTGAAGGGGTTGCTGTTGTCACATATACCAATGCTAAGGTTGAATCTCACTTCTAAAGGGAAAAGTGACACAAAAAATCAGCAGAAATGGGTAAAGCTTCTTTTAAATTGTGTTTTGGGAGGATCGGCAAGATTTCTCTTGATGACGACTCCCTCTAAGAATGTTGGATATCTTTGGTCTTTTCTAAGAGCCCAGTAATAGTGTGTTTCTCCTCCCATTTTCTTTTTTTTTAAGGTCACGATGAACTGGACACCACTTGTGACCTTAGCTGTGTTGTGGGCAACGTGGCTAGTGTGTGGCTCACATAAGCCAGTGAGGCAAGCTGAGAGGGGGACTCTTGGAGTCAGAAAAGAACCTGTGACCTACAGGAGCAGTATCAGGAGTTCTGCTTCAACCCAGCCCAGGTTAGGCAAGGTGCCTCGGAGACGTGTAAACCTTCCTGGGAGGTATGGGCAACGTCCCCTTGTTAAAAGGGATTCTTTGGAACCTAAAAACCCAGCAGCCACTTCCTCAAAAAATAAATCTCGGGTTCAGATAAGGACTGGTGAGATAAAAATACGGCAGATGAAAAGACCTAAGCTGGAAATGATTAAAGATGAAGGAACATCCACTGCAGTCCAATCACGGGTTGTACGTTTCTCATCAGGGTTCAGTTCTCCCAATATTTTGGCTAGCTTTGCAGGCAAGAATAGAGTCTGGATCATCTCTGTTCCCCATGCCTCAGATGGCTATTACCGGCTCATGATGAGTCTGCTGAAGGACGATGTCTATTGTGAGTTAGCGGAAAGGCATGTCCAGCAGATTATACTGTTCCACGGGGAAGGTGAAGAAGGGGGGAAAGTTAGGAAGATATCTCCTGAAGGGAAAATCCTAGAGCAGCCTCTAGATCCAAGCCTCATTCCCAAACTCATGACCTTTTTGAAACTAGAGAAGGGGAAATTTGGAATGGTGCTGTTAAAGAAGACGCTGCAAGTTGAGGAACGCTACCCTTACCCAGTAAGGTTGGAAGCTATATATGAAATCATTGACCAGAGTCCCATCAGGAAGATTGAGAAGGCAAGGCAAAAAGGCTTTATTCAGAAATGTAAAGCAGCTGGAGGGGAGGGCCAGATCATCAAGGAAGGACTCAGTGGGGGCAACAGTACAAGAGCAGCTCCCAGTGGTGGTCATGTCCAATCATTCCCGAGAAAGGAAGAAACAAGGAAAGGCAAAATGCAACCAACCAGAGTGAAAACTGTGAAGAAAGTGGTGGCAGCCACAATGCCATCTCCTTCCCCCATGACATCTACAGCCACTACCTTCCCCCCAACAACCACAACTCTCAGGCCAGTTGCCAGAATAACAACAATACCAAGCAGACCCACAACCACCATCACAACTACTCCAACTACACAGAGAACATGGACCACAAAATCACTCACAGAGCTTCCTACAGAGCCTGAGACAACTATCGCTCCTGAGACAGAGGCCTCCCTTTCCATATGGAGAGAAAACCGCAGAGGAAAGCATCCAGGCCACACACAAAGACAACCAACAGTTACTAAAAGACCCAGGAAAGCCAGTCATTATGACACTTACACAGAAATGCCAAGGGCCACCTCCGAGCATTACACCAGGACAAATGCTGGCAGATTCAGAGACAATCGCACAGACAAGAAGGACAGTCGGGACCCCAGCATCACAGCTGGCCAGCAGAAGCTTCCTAAAAGCAAGCATCCAAAAAAGAAAGCCCAGGACAAGATACTGAGCAATGAATACGAGGATAAATATGATTCAGGGCAGCCTGCTATTCCTCATTTAGAGGAAAGTATCCCCATAGGAAATATTCCACCCAAGAAAGCCAAAGAGTCAAAGAAACGCATCCCTTTAAATAAATCTGACAAGAAGAAAGAAAGGTATGACAAGAAAATTGAGAGACAGGCCAAGAAAGACAGAGCTGAAAGGAAAAGCAAGCAAGAAAAAGAGCGCAACAAGAAAAACAAGAAAGGAAGCAAGACAGGGAATGATGGAAGCCTGAAACCTCACACTAAGTCTTTCATACAGACCTCCAAGAAATCTGTGACAAACCTTCTGAACTTCTTTGAAGGCAAAAGACGACTTTTGGTAAGTAGATTATCCCTGAACATACATCACTCATATTATGAATTATGAATAAGACTAGATTTTTCTTTCTAAACAGGCATCTATTGCATTAGTTTGGCTTCTGAAAGTTTTTGATGGCAGTCCGTATTTTGACATGTTCATTTTGATGGTACCATAATATTAACTTTCCCCTTATTTCCTCTTACTCAAGCATGATGAACCTATAGTTTTCTAGATACTCTATTATTCAGGTCCTTTCATCCCTCATCTTTGGCCATGTTGGCTGAGATTGTTGAAACTGAAGTCCAGCAATATCTGAAGGACTGTATTCCTCTGTTTGAATGGCCTTCTGAGAAAGCCAATGTGATTCTTGTAAACCAAAGGTCCTGCCAGAATGGAAGAGTCCTTGGGAGTGACATTTGACTGTTATACAGGCACACTATCCTTGCATCCTCCTCCCTGCATTCTTCTTACTCATATTTGTGTATATTCCTGGCCTTCTCTCTATTTTCATTCCTTTTACAAGCATTGGGAACCTTTCTTTCACCAGCTTGTAACTTTTTTAAGAACTTGGAGTCACTACAGAACATTTCTGCAGAGAGCTGCTAAGGTAAAGAGCATGAGAAAGGCAGGATAGGCCCTCCGCTCAACTGTGGGATCCTTACTTGGTGCAAAGCCTAGACTTGCACTCAGCCGTCTGCATCCAACTGCACCACTGTAACAAAAAATTGTGCATTGATAGTACAGTTCTTAGGAAAAGTTTTTTTAAAAAAAATTTGTGGGAAAACCCTGTTTTTATAGATCAGTCTTTGCTGTCTATGTTGTTGAAATATATTATACTGAATTACAATAGTTATTGTACTGAACCGGGGCTCCTTATCAATATCTCTTCACTGTCAAATCTTCTGCTGAAGGGGGAGGACCTTTCAAAATAGACCTGAGGCATGGGCAGCAAGAGAAAAATGTCACAAAGTCATTTTGCATGAGTGGAGGTTCACTCATGAAATATTGCACATATCCCCCAATGTTTAGGGGCTTTTTAAAAATTTACTGAATTCTCCGAAACATCTGCTACTATCTTCTGTTTTTCTTTCTAGAGATGTCTTATTTACATTGCCATATCTAAGAAGGCTTTCCCTGTTCAATTTTATACCTGGGCCACATACCTTCTGGAATAATTGACTAGGAACTATAACAACTACCAATAATGGATGAGACTAGACTCAGAATGGTTGGGGACCTTCTGTCTTCATCTGACATTTTATAAAATAATTATACATCCCCTTTCACATTTTGTTTCTGCCTGGCAACCTCTAGGGCAATATTTTCAGGTGTTAATATTTTCAGGTCAGGTGCATTTGGCCTTCCCCCACTAACAGCTTACTTTGCCACTTACAGGTAGCTCTCAGTCAGCAAAATAAGACCCAATGCAAAGCTGGAGCATGGCCTCCATACTGGGTTTATAGTACCTTGCTAACCTTGTGCTTCCTAATTGAGAGTCTATATTTTCAAGATGCCTAGTCAGTGGCCTGGCTGATGTATCTTGAAGCCAGGGAGCTAAGGGCAAGGAGTCTAGCCACACCTTTCACATCTTCCAAGAAGATGCTTGAGTTCCTCTGCCAGCTGTTGAACACCAGTTGTTTCTATAACAAAAGGAATCAGTGTAAGAACATTTAAAACACTTCTGGATTGTTAGCATATGAAACATTGGCATCCTCTGATTAAGAGGGAACACAGATTGCCAAGACGTGCCAATGTAAACTGCAAGTAAGAACAGGATTTAGAGTGGTGAGCTACAGGCTGCATTTAAAAGTGGGTAGGTCCTGGAATTAATAAAGTACAATTAATATGATTACTTCTTATATTTTTAATAATCTCCTTCTGTCATAGAGATTTTAAAAATATAAACACTAGTTTAAAGACAGTGAACGACTCACATTCTATAACCACAGAAACAGATTATTTCATGTTCCTAAATGTCAGACAAATTAAACTAGCCGTTTCTTTTTCAAGCACATGAGTCAGCTTGACTATGAGATATGAAAAATAGAAAAAGGACTTCTCCCTGTGCATGGGTGACTTAGGAAAAGAACCATAAGGCTCACCGGGACCCAAAATATTGCCTGCCATGGTACCTTATGATGGAGGAGGACAATATGTGGCATTACATTTCTTCAGAATTAATATACTTGATAAGAGCGATTGATAAAATTTTGAAAGATAAAGTTTTCTATTTCTACCTTAGTTTGACATTAGCATGACATGTTTCTAATAACGTAATTATAAATCTTGTGGAGCAAATCATTAAATCTTTTCTCAGTAATTTGCACAAGTTGTCAGAAAACAAGAAACAGAGATGGTAGAATCTGTAACCCAGCAATATGAAGCAATGAATTAGCAATAGTTGAAAACAGGATGTTGTATGTTTATTGTTTTATAGTTCATGCTGAACATATTTATATACATTTCAACTTCCAGCTTTTCTAGTTGATATTTTGTTCATCATATTGATGACATTTACTGGTTCTTACTTTTTTCTGGCATTGTTCTAGGATACGAATGTACATATTTGCAATATTTTAGCATGTTGTCAGCAAGAGGAATAAAGTTCTTTTTGTATATAAATTATATGGTTTCAGTGATGTGATGAAAGTCTGAAACCATAATTTTTTATTACCTGTTTTTGCCTTTCCCAGAATTTAACAATTGTATATGACATTAAACTCCCACCAAACATTATTTAAAAGAAATGTGGTAACCTCCTCAGATGTTTTTCTTGACAAACAACATTTAATTTCATGTCATATTATGACAATTCATACTTACTTTATTGGTTATTATTTATGCAAATAATGGTTACTATAAATGCAAAACAAAACACATTATTATGCATGATAAGTGAAACACAAATTTTATTTTGTCATGTTTTATATTATTAGAAATTTATAGAATAGATTTTTTGGGGAAATTAATTTGTTGCCAAAATTTGTTAGTGGTTTGTGCACTAACAAATAAACCTGTATTCCTTGTATCTATTGTTAATTAAAAAAACAACATTGGAATATAGGTGCAATATTATTCTATATGAATTCTGGAGGAATCCTTAGAAAATAAAAATGGTGATTGTTGCAGCCAACTCCCTCATTCTGTAGTTGGGAGATAACATGTTGAAAATCTAAGGGAGTAATTTTAATGAAGTATATATGTATACATGGGCTTTGTCTGCTTGTGTGTGTCTGTTAACTATTTAATGTGTTAAAGTTATCCAGATGCATTTCTCCAGAGTAGAGCTAACGTATTGGGTGAAGAGTATTCTGATTGCCATGGATGGCTTATGAAGACACTCATGTTGGCAGAGAAGTGGGGAGGTGGTTTTTGCAGAATAGGTCCATGGCCAACCAATCCAAGTTTGCTCTTCTATGAGGAGAACAGGAAAGAGGATTTTGGGATTACTCAGTTCCCAGACTACCAGCTTCTGGACATACTAATGATGCTTGTAGATAACATGTGGGGTCATTTGTAAATTCTGGCTTTGCTTTCCTGTCTCCTGTTTGTGTCTATGGTTTTGCTTCAGGCTCGTTTATTCTACCTTGGCCAAGTTACATTTGTTTGCTATTCTGTGGGGTGGAAGTACAGTCTGAAATATTGAGTGTGCCTTTTTTATACATAAACATAAAAGAAATTCATAGCCAGGCAGCATTTTCACCAAAGTTTAATTTTAACCCTCTGACAAGTCCTTGGTTTGCAATCCCCCATGAGTAGACTCATACAATGTGTTCATCCAGAACTAGGTCTACTAGCTATGGGCTGAAAAATCTAGAATGGCAATAAAGAATAAACATATTCTTCATTGCATGAGCATGACTGCCATCCAGTGGCTATCAGGATTTTTGCAATTCAGATTTTGTAGCAATCCTGACCAGTCACATACCTTGTTTAGCAAGGTATGTGTAAATCAAGTCGGTCCACCCTAACTGGATTATGGTATAAAAAGAAATACATTTTATGTATGTTATATTTGTTAAAGAAAGGTGGGTAATACATTCATCAATGTAACATACTAAACTATAGATGTGTTTGTATTTCAGTGATAGAAATCCTAGGCTTTTATCAAGTCATATTTCCTTGCTTCATCATGGGAATTATTAGGCAAGCAAACAATGCTAGCCTTCAAACAAGCTTATTTTTACAACTGGATCTAGTTGAAAAAATAATCAGGAATAATTTCTAGAGACAAATGTACTTAATTAACTATTGAATTCTAAATTCTACAAATTCAAAAGGGCTCCTTTTCTGTATATTTTCAAACTGATCTTTTTAAACCATGTATATTTGCAATGTGTAATAAATTCAAATATATCAAAAATTCTATTTAGGAAGATACTATCAGCTGTACAAATATCATGAAAGAAAGGATGTTTTGCTTAATTAATGCCATAGTATTTTCTCACTGTATGGTAATGTTATGGGAGTACTAGACACATAACTAACAATCTATCAAAACATGTTATATTATTGATTAGAATGTTGGCCCAGGAAACTTTGAATTCAAATATGCATTCATCTGCAAAGCATCATTACTCAGCCTAACCTAATTTACAGACTTTGTTATGGGAAAATAAATTGACAGTTGAGCTATATTTATGACTTTGAACTACCTAACGTCTTCCTAAGAGCTGTTTCTATGTCTATAGTTTCCAAAATAAAATTTGATACTTTAATGTGTACTGATAGATGCTTCTATCTAAGATACGTTGGAATTCAAGAAAGATGTTATCGTTAGAAAATGGCCTATTGTCTTCTTTATTTGGAAGCCTTATATACTGTCTAGATCAGGGGTCCCCAACCCTGGTCTGTGAACTGGCACTGATCTACTGCATGTGATAAACTAGGGCATGCAAACAAGCAAAGCACCATCTGTGGGATTCAGGCAGCACACGAAACCACGCCCACTCCGGTCTGTAGAAAAAATCTCTCTCCATGGAAGTGGCCCCTGATGCCCAAAAGGTTGAGGGCCGCTGTCTCGATAGCCAGTCAAAGGTCCTGGGCAAAAATATCCAAAACTATAACTATCTCAGTACTGTCTTTTTATTCATATTTTTTGTTCTTGCCCATTCATGTCCAATTCCATGCTCAATGATTTTGCCTATGTTCTGGATACTGAGTACTTCTTGGCCATATTATTGGTTTAGGAATGATAAACTAATAAACTTTTCATTCATTTTTTGGTTCCTGCCTTAGACTCACTGTGTCTGGCTGTGTTTTCTCCCCAAAACTGATTCTGGCAGAGCATTATGATATTATGAGAATTTACTTATCACAAATTACATCTAAAATTCCAACTAGTAAATATTGTTTCTCATCACTATTAAAATAGAGGGAAAGGAAAAGCCTTGGTGGGTGGCATATTAACTATTGGACCTTGTGTTTAGTTTTCTGAAACTAATGTTCTGTCATTTTATTAGCTGATCACAACACCCAAAGCTGACAACAACATGTATGTGCAACAGAGGGATGAATATTTGGAGAGCTTTTGCAAAATGGCGACTAGAAAAATTTCAATTATCACCATCTTTGGCACAATGAACAACAGTCATATGAAGATCGATCATTTCCAGCTAGGTTGGTTTAATTTTATTATATAGAATGCTCAAGGAGTTTAGCAACCATGAAATACATAAACTATGTATGCATTTAAAGGGATTCTGTTTGTGTGGAAAGCCATCCAGAATCACAAATGTGAGATGGACAGTTGTATAAATCAAGCATATAAATTAATAAACCCAACTCTGGTTGGGAAGAATACGATCACCCTTTCTCGGATAACATGATTCCCTTATGTATTTGTATTCCCCTTTTGTATATATACAGGTGACTCCAGTATTTCCTTTGGATTTTTTCTCCCCTAAGCATCATATTCAGATTTATTGAGTATCTCTCTAATAACTTACAAACTAATAAAACAATTGAAAGTTCAAAAGTATGATTAAATCACAAATCCTTTAGCTCATGAAATATGTGATTAGCCACATATTTTATATCTAATTCTTTTATGTAATTAAACTTGACTTAATTTTTTTACTTGTATGAAGGGCCAGACAACAGTGAAAGGGAGTAGGGGGAAATCATCCCATTTGTCCTGTTCTCAAAATTGAAATAGCTTCTACTGGCCTTCACTGTCCACTTATCAGCATGGATATCTAGGGCAAGACAGCCTTTTTACAAAGACTTCGGGGGGATTTCCCAAAATCCTGAAACTCCATGGGTTTGTGAGACTGTTCACACACAATACTAGGTGAAGGGGGAGAGTATGCTTACACTGCCAAGGTTAGTACATCCTTATTTTATAAATTCAAGTAAAAAAGTTTCTAACAATTAATTGAAGAGGCAGGAAAAAGTCTATTTCTAAACAAGCTCTGAGATCTAAGAAATATTTGTCTTCCTTTTTCTTAATTTTATTTTTTACTAAAGTAAAAGTAGATGAAATGTATTCTTCTGCACCACTTTCCTCTTGTCAACTGAAGTATTCTGATACCTTAGGGCTACAAACATTTACATTTTATAAAGTTCATACTGTATAGGCATAATACAAATATTAAATTTCATTGCTTTCTTTTGAGTATTGCAAAATTGTTAGTTGTTTCTGACGGATGGATACATTTAAAAATATCAGGATGGGTCCAAAGAAGCTGTTTTGTGAATTTGAAGAACTTATATTGATATTCCACCAGGGGAAAGGCGCATATTTTTTTCATGTTTTCTCTCCTGCAGCTGTCCCTCCCAGTTATGTCCTGATTTGCTTTTGAGCTTCACTAATATTGTTATCTTTTAATCCAACAAATTCCAAAAGGAGAACAAAGAACTGGACATATGAAGATGCTGGGCTTGTGCTGTAAAGGTCAGCTGGCAACCTAGACAAGTTCAGACATTCACGGTCCTTTGGCTAAATATAGAGTCAAGACCTTTACGGGAGGGTGATGTACCCTCCATCACATAGGATACAGACAAGTATCCCAACCTCTCTCTGGGCTAGAGATAGCTTTTAAAAACAACAAGGAGAACAAAAAAAAAAAGTGTGGATTTGGGCAGGAAAAATGAATACTTTAGAAGTGGCCTCCTTCAGCTTTTGATTAAAGTGAACTTTACAGGAAACAAGTAATAAAAAGAACAACTGTTTCAAGGGTCTTTTATTTTTATTAAACTTGATAGCTGTCTGGCTAGGAGGTAAGCTTGGATTCTTTTTTTCCTTTTTTAATGTGGTTATTGAACGTTATTGCACCATTCTTCAGATTCGGTGTGAAGTCACTAGCTTTATAGAGTGGTCTTTTTAATTTGTATTATAAAATTAAAACATCTCTTGTTTCTCAAAGGAAATTAAACCATTTGTAGCAAATCAGCATGATTCCGAAGTCTGCCTTGAACATTGACTGTATTTGTGTTCATTTCAGTTTAAAGGGGGATTTTATATTTGATCCATTGTATAACTCCATCTTTTTATAAGGTTTGCTTTTGTTTAACTTTTGTGAAATTAGTCCATATGCAAAGAAAGCATTGAAACCTCTAAGCCAGGGGTGTCAAACTTGCGGCCTGTGAGCTGGATGCGTCATGTGCTGGCCCCGCCCCTACCCGGTTTAGCGAAGGGTAAAAAAGTCCCAATACATCATGTGACACTTTCGTGACGATGCGAGTTTGACACCCCTGCTCTAAGCTATGGTTAAGAGGATACATTATAGACAGTTTCCTTTGTACTTTTTCCATTGGCAATGTGGCAGATTGTAGGAGTTCTCATTGTCTCATGCTGGGATTGTGGGAATATACAAGCTGAGATACCCCATAAAAGTAGGTAATGACAACCAAGACATTATTTCAAAAGGCAACAAGGTGAAGCCAGCTTTTTTTCTGGCTAATTCAATAAACAATGTTTAAAACTATCTGTGGTTTAACAAAATGAGAATATAAGGTGTGTAAAGGCAAAGCCTGAGTTCATACATTATATAAACCATGTAACTTGGTTAGAAGTGGCTTAGCATGTTACATGAATCATGGCTGAGTACATTACGTGAACATGGCCAATTGTGACACGTAAACAAATTTTCATACACACAAACAAAAGATCAGTATATGAGAGCCTTTAATTTGTTTAGATTTAAAAAAAACAACACAGTGTACAGCCGCCAGTCTTATGACATCGAAATACATTCATTTTGTAGCATGTCTGTTCATTTGCTTTGAGAGTTACAGACAGGAGAATAATATACTTGAATTATTTTCCGTTTAGGAAGCTTAGGAATGAATGTAATTGAATAATGAGAACTTTTATTAGAAGAAACAATTTCTTGAAATCTCTTTCATGAGAATAAATTTTATTGCTATATAAGAACAAAACCACATATCATGACATGATTCATTTAATTTTTATAAATGCACGAATAGGGAAAGTGGTTTACACAGATCTTGGAATTTATCATATTTCCCCACGGATGTGGTGATCTCTCCAGTCTTCTCAAACTCCATTTCTGGGTAGATTTTGAACTGCTCATTCTTGATTTTAAGTTGTGCTACATATACCAAAATACTTAAAATGATTCAGTGATATCTAAAGTATAAAGAATTACTAAAAAATACCAGATCAGATCTTTAGAGAAAGAGAATGAAAAATATACCATTGGATGATACTTCTCAGTTAATTTTAATGTTACACCTCCAGAAATCCAAACATAGTTTCTTGGGAAACATGGCTAAAAAACATGCAGATCTTCTCTTAATTGTGGAGAGGAAGAACTGCCTGGTTTTCACAACAGAGATAATTCTAATAAGTTTTTTTTAAAGAAAGGTACATATCGGAAATCCCTAGATAAGTTCATGATCTATAATATTGCTTTGTCTATATCAGACCATCTGTCTTTTGCTTGATACCATTATGATTTGCACTGTTGTTTGGGCTTTTGGTTTGCCTATTAGTAGTATCTAAGGAATAATCTTCACATGCTTGACAAGTACGTAGCAAGTTTTCACCATTATTGCTTGCGTTAGTGAAAATTAATGTGATATCTGATAGGTATCTTTCAAGAGGACAACAGAGTCATCTGCTTATCCTCATTTTGTTTTCTTTTAAGATAATGAGAATCCTATGAAGGTGATAGAGGATGAAGACCTGGTGGACCAGAATCTCATCAATGAGCTGAGAAGAGAATATGGAATGACCTATAATGACTTCTTTATGGTGTTGACAGATTCTGATATGAAGGCCAAGGTAGGAGGAAGTATATTAGCAAAATTAATGAATAGATCAGATGTCCTGTGGATGGCTTGGATTACAATTACTATGATATTTTAACTAGTGTGACTGACTAAGAGTAGAGATGAGAACGGCAGAAAGGAGAGTTGATTGCAGGAGAGATATGGTTCAGGTACAAGCATAAAACTGAGTTGTTTTTGAAGAGGAAAGTGGAGTTGCAGAAATAATTTTTAAAAATGTCATTTCATTTGAAAATACTGTGCCAGGTTGAATGCCTATGGAGATTTTCAGTCATCCAGGTCATGGTTGTCCCAAAAGTGCTTTTAAAAAGGCAACTGGACTTTGTTTTTCCTTAAAGACGTTTCGCTTCTCATTCAAGAAGCATCTTCAGTTCACTTCAGTTCAGAACTGAAGAAGCTTCTTAAATGGGAAGCAAAATGTCTTCAAGGAAAAACAAAGTCCAATTGCCTTTTAAAAAGCACCTTTGGGTGTACCAGGCTGACACACTTACAGAACATGCAATTCCACAGAAAGATCTAACAATGTCATTAAAGTTTTCACCATGTCGCCTTTAGCAAAACAAATATGGCTATTTGTATATATTTCTTTCCTGCTGAGATGCCATGCAAAAAGCTCCCAGTTAAACTACTGCTCATGGACTGTCTAGACATGACAAGGAACAGTTAAAATTTATTGCTATATACACTTTTGGATCATGATGATATTAAACTGCTTCTATCCATAAATCATTATCTGCGTTGGGAGGTGCCAAGAGATTTGTTTGCAGTTAAAACTCATCTTAATTCTTTTTTTTATAGCAATACTATGAAGTGCCTATTGCCATGAAGTCTGTGTTTGATCTGATAGATACTTTCCAGTCACGTATCAAAGAAATGGAAAAACAGAAACGGGAAGGCATTGTTTGCAAAGAAAATAAGAAACAATCTCTGGAAAACTTTTTGTCCAGGTATTTCCTAAAGCAACCTCACAGTTCTTATTTTCTTTTAATAATATAAAATGAGGGAAATGTTAGAATGCAATTGCCACCAACCGATCAGTTTGAGGTTTTTTTTTTCTTAAAACAAAAAAGCATATATAATCAGAAATAAATAACTAATCAGAACATTGCCTAAGCTTACTTCCTCCCAGCCGCAGTGAATCATTTTGTGAATGAAGGCAAATGTAGGAGAACGTTGCAGGATCTAATCTGAGTCAGTCATCGACACCAGAGATTTATTCTTCTAAGTTTTTGGACTCATGCTGGAGAGCATCCTCAGGGAACTTCCCACTCTGCAGAAGGAGTCAGATTCTTGGATACAAAACTCTTCCCCCCAAATGTGTTAACATAAGGTGTAGAACAAGACTGGACAGACTTCAAGCTTATGTGGTGTATTTTGTTCGTTAGAAGAATTCTGAAAGTCCAACAAAAGCTGAGCAATAGAGAACAGTACTTCAGGAGGATGAACCTAAGGTGCAAATTTTGGGGTGTTCCCAGGGTGATTTGAAGCAATGATCACTGGCTTCAAAATGTTGGGTGCAAACAGATAAAATCAAAGCCTTGCCCTATTTTTAATATGTCTTACATGCATTATATGCACGTAAAAAGCAGCAGGACTTCAGTTGTCCAATTTTGCCAGCCCTTTTGATATCAATCAGTGACTATGGCTATCAACCCTATCAATCTCTTCCCTTTTTAAATATTTAAATTTTAATCTGTTTTTAAATTATCGGGGTGTTTTAATTTGTCTGGGCCAAATAATTTAATTTGATTTTATTGGGTTTTTAAATTTTGTGTATCTATGTATTTTATTGTTGGCTGTTCACCGCCCTGAGTCCTTTGGGAGTAGGGCGGTATACAAATCGAATAAAACTAACTAAACTAAACTAAACTAACCCAGGAATTTGAGAACAAGTACAACTGTGTTTCCAGAATAATTAATTAACTGAAGAAAGTGTTTTGGACTGTTGATAAATAAAACATTTCTGTGGGGAAGCTCTTTTATGGACAGTTGTGGTTCCTTCCAAACCACCTTTGGTCCATAATCCTCCAAATCCTGCCAATTTTTCATGTAGCCTTTTAATCTTTTCCAGGGGAATGAAGAGTCTGGGTATAAGTTAATAAAACAGAGCTGCAACAAATAGGAGAGTTTATCAGCAACCTATCAAGGCCAACTGAACCAAGATAGATTATCCCTTCCCTTAGACCAGCGGTTCTCAACCTGGGGGTCGCGACCCCTTTGGGGGTCGAACGGCCATTTCACAGGGGTCGCCAAAGCCCTCTCTCGCCCCCCCCCACGCCTTCACTCACCCTCACCCTCTGCCTCTGTTGGATCGCCCGGTTGCCGTTCACTTACCCCGCCCACTCCCAATCTATTGCTGCCTTCGGAGTCCCAGCTGATGGCTAGAGGGAAAAAAAACTTTAAATTCTTGCTGCAGGGCTTCAAAGAGCTAACTGCAAAGAGGTAAATTTCTGGAGCAAATTTTTTTCCCTCTAGCTATGCTGAAAAAGCGAAATTGAAAGTAAGCAGGCTGCAACGTGACAAAATGAGGCAGAGAGATTTCTTTTTCTTCTTCCTCACCAAAAAAGGTAGAAATTGGATTGCATGGAAATAATTGGAATATTCATGTTCATATTGATTAATATACAAAAAAGATAGTTATATAACTAATTGATTTATATTAAAATGTTGAATTTGTATTAAACAACTGTATTACATAATTAACCAATGTGAGGATGGATATAAAAATAGATGACAATGCGAAGGGGTATAATATAGAATAGAAGGGAAAAATTGAATTTGATTAAGATTAGAGATGAGGATGAAGGGTAATATTGTTTTTTTTAAAAAATAGATGAGGAATAAATATGGTAAAAAGGAAATATAGAAATTGTAAATTTAATTGAAATGACTAAATACTGTGTTGGAAGAAATATCCTTCTGGGTTCTGCTCCAAGTGGGGAAAAAGACACTGGAAACATGGAGACTGCTTGGAAAGATGGTTTAATGGTGGACAGGATCACATGGCTTGATGGGGCCCATTGTGTTAGTTTCTGTTGCTATTGTGTTGCAAATGTCCTTTGACAAAGGATTGACTTTCTGCCTCTGGCCCATTAACAAAGGGTGGGGGGCAGGAAGGTGGGAGCTGCTTTGTCTGTAAAATATGCTTCTCCATTTCTCATCCAGGTAGGGAAATATAATATTCTGCCTTTTTAATATTTCCCAAAATATTTCATTCTTCTAGGAAGGGGGTGGGTGCTAACCTCCTACAACTGTTTAAATTTGTGAACCAAATACTTTATTCAAAGAAAATACGTTGTAGGGTTGTATGTGTGTTTCTAATTATTGCTATTTATTCCTATTTGTTCTCTTTTATTCTTTAAAGTTTAACAACTCATTCTTTATTTTAATATCTTAATATTTGTTTGGGTTTGGCTTTCTTCCCTTTCATCTTTTTTATTGTACAGCAATCTTTCTCCTCAAACCTACCACCTCTGTCTTTTCTTTCTTACTTACTTTCTCTTCCCCCCCTCTTCTTCTTCTCCCTACTTCCTCTTTCTTTCTCTTTCTCCTCCTCTCTTCCTCCCTCTCTTACCTTCACTCCTACTCTAATTTCCCTTCCCTTCCTTCATCCCTCTCTATTGCTGTATCCTTTTATGCATATGGACTACTCAGAGGGCTGAAAAAGTTATTTTTGACTGGTCCTCGCACTTTTGACCAGTCCTCGAACTTAAGACTATCCTCACAATTTACGTATTTGCGCTATCTTGTCACCATGGTGAAGAGAAACAGTTGTGAAATGAGTGACATGGTTGTTAAGAATGGTACAATGAGCATAAATGATGACCAGTCATAACTGCGAAGACCGGTCAAAAGTGTGAGGACCTGTCAGAAATCACATTTTTCAGCCCTCTGGGTAGTCCTTTTGTGCACAGGGACTACTCAGAGGGCTGAAAAAGTTATTTTTGACTGGTCCTCGCACTTTTGACCAGTCCTCGAATTTACGACTGTCCTCACATTTTACGTTTTTTGCCCTATCTTATACCATGTTGAAGAGAAGCAGTTGTGAAATGAGTGACATGGTTGTTAAGAATGCTGCACAGGCATAAATGTGAGGATGGTCATAAGTGTGAGGACCAGTCAAAAGTGCGAGGACCTGTCAGAAATGACTTTTTTCAGCCCTCTGAGTAGTCCCTATACACATAGCCATGGCCATCCGGTCACATGACCAGCTAGCCACGCCCACCCGGCCACATGACCTCCAAGCCACACCCACAAAATAAGCCACGCCCATAGAACCGGTAGTAAAAAAATTTAGAACCCACCCTTGGTTGGGGGTCACCACAACATGAGGAACTGTATTAAAGGGTCGCGGCATTAGGAAGGTTGAGAACCACTGCCTTAGACTCTGCTTCATCCTCTACTACACAGGAGTGGATAACTTGCAGTTTCCAAATATCTGTGGACATTCTCAGTCATTCAGGTCTTAGTTGCCTCAAAGGTGCTTTTTTTCTTCTTCAAAAGGCAATTTGACTGTTTTTTCCTTGAGGAAGAAGTTTTGGCTTCTCATCCAAGAAGCTTCATCTGTTTGTCATCCCACTCCATCATAACTGATGAAGCTTCTTGGGTGAGAAGCAAAATGTTTCCTTCTTCTTCCTCAAGGGAAAAACAGTCCAGTTGCCTTTTGAAGAAAAAAAAAGCACATTTGAATTTGTAGTTTCCAGCTGTTGCCAAATAACTCTCAGCATCCCTCCACATTGACCATTATGGCTAAGGCTACAGATGTTGAATTCACCAATATCTGGAGCGCTATTGGTTGCTTTACAGGGTCTATCACAAATAGGCAGAAGCTACACAGAAAGCTGTAATGACTAGCTGATGGATTCTACCTAGTAATGTGGGGACTTCTTTTAGTATGTCCTCTTTTTCATTCCAGATTCCGGTGGAGAAGGAGACTACTGGTAATATCCACTCCCAGTGAGGAAGACTGGGCTTATTCACAGCAGCTTGCAGCCCTCAGTGGGCAAGCATGCAATTTTGGTAAGTAATAATTTTGGTAAATAATAAGAGCCAGTTTGGTCTAGTGGTTAAGGCACTAGGCTAGAAACCAGGAGATTGTGAGTTCTAGTCCTGCCTGAGACATGAAAGCCAGATAGGTGAGGAATTCTGGGAGTTGAAGTCCTCCAGGTTTAAAGTTGCCAAGGTCGGAGACCCCTGATTTATAGGATTGCACTCTAAATGTTTCATATTAGATTCTTACAAAGCAAACATCTCCAGGGTTAATCTCAGACTCTGAATTATGAAGAGAAAAAAATGACTGATCATGAATATAAATTTTCCCAATATCCTTTCTCATTAAGGTTTAACCAAATTATGGTATCCCCGTAAATTACTAAAATAGCAGAATGGAATGTCTTCCCTTTGTATTTTTTAGTAGTGATTTGAGCAAGTCTGATACAGATTTTTAAAAAAATAACATATGAATTCTATGTACTGTTATCTGGCTCTGTTAGACTCCAGGATTGGGGAACTGCCTTAGGTAGTTCTAGATACCGAATTTCAGTGGGCTACACACACGTATAGTATAAAAATTATGATTATATAACTGAAATATTTTGAAAAATGTTGCATTTAATTCTATAATTGTGTATTTTGCATTATCACAATTATTGACATCAAGATGTTTAATAATTGATGCCTTTCTTCTATAGGTCTGCGACATATAATTATCCTCAAGTTGTTAGGCCTGGGAGAAGAGATTGGTGGAGTTCTAGAACTATATCCAATCAATGGTAAGAAATCCTTTTCAGATTTTGACTGTCTTAGATTGCCAAACAAAAACATGATGTGTATTATTCTTTATGCTGAACCTTTATTTATTTATTTATATTTAGAAATAGTGAATTATCTTGAGACTAGGCAGTACAATAATAATAGTAACCTCATATAAATACATAGTAGTGTCATCCTTCCCTAGGACTTTGGGTTGTGAGCCTCAATTGAAGCCCAGTGTTATTGCTGTTCGTATTGACATTTTATTTTTTCATTACATTTTTCCATCTACTTTTTGTAGATATATGTATTATTAGATTTCATTGGATGTTTGTTTGTTTGTTTCCAAATCAAAACAGCAGATAATACTCCGCTAAACACATTTTGGAAAGCAGATTTTTAAAATTTGTTCCATACACGTCAGATCGACTTTACCATGTTTTGTTACTATAGCTATTGTTGTGAATTCTGGAACTTTTCATAGTCCTGTACACATGCTCTAAATACTGTCAGCATCACCACTTCTACATAAGAACTGTAGGCAATCTTGCAGATTCATCTGTTATGCTCCATTTCCCGAACGGATATGGCTGCTGCCCACAAGTGTCTGAAGACAAGCCAGAGAGTATTATATTCTCTGAATCCACAGGCCAGAAGATAGCAAGATGCTGTCTCAGTTATGACCTCATGCTCTGCCCATGAAAATTAAGAGTTAAATGAATCTGAATAACATGCTGTGCAGGGTGGCTACTAACGCTCAGAATTAAGTTTACATCTTTGTCTACCCCTGCTCGGGGGATCTTCTCTGATGTTCAGCATTTTGGTAAATAGGCTTTAAATTTAAGTTCATCCAACAGAGAGATGCCACTCAAACAATCATGTCAACTTCCTATGGCCAGAGATGCATTGGGCATTTAACTACCCACGAGATTGCAGGGAAAACCCTATAGAAATCATTTGAATTTAAATGTCTGTGGAGATTCTCAGTCATCAGATCACGGCTGTCCCAAAGGTGCTTTTTCGAGAGGGAACTGGACTTTCTGGTTTTTCTTTGAAGACGTTTTGCTTCTCATCCAGGAAACTTCTTCAGTTGAAGAAGCTTCTTGGATGAGAAGCAAAATGTCTTCTAAGAAAACCAGAAAGTCCAGTTGTCTCTTGAAAAAGCACCGTTGGGACATTTGAATGTATAGTTTGCTTGTTCGTCAGAGAATACGTATTTGTGTACGCCGGAATAGGTTCTCAAATCTTTTAAATTACAATGGATATTAGTAAGAAAAAAATATACTGTATTAGGAAAATTCATATTTTAAAAACCTATGGTTTAATTGTTTTACACTGAATTTACTTATCTCAGTAGAGATTCTGTAGGAAAGTAGATATTCTAAAGGAAAATTTCTCCCATTGCACTGCACTGGCTACTGGAAAAATGTCTTTTTAATGTAGCTTTATTTCAAAACACTAAAAAAGAGGGATTTTTTCTTTGATATGATCATGAAATATTCCTTCTAGCATCAAAAAGCATTTCTGCTACAACTAATCCAATTCCAGGTCAGTTTCAGCAAAAGCAATTATCTTAAATAGTAAAAAATATATACAATTGATATATATGCTATGCTTTCAAGACCAACTTATCTGCCGATCTGAAAATGTTAACATTTCCCCCAATTCTGACCTTCTCTAGGGAGCTCCAGTGTGGACAGGGAAGACGTACCCATTCATTTGGTGAAAGACATCCGCAATTATTTCCAAATCAGTCCTGAATATTTTTCCATGCTTTTGGTTGGCAAAGATGGGAATGTCAAATCTTGGTATCCTTCCCCAATGTGGTCCATGGTCATTGTATATGATTTAATTGACTCTATGCAACTTCGACGACAGGAGATGGCCATTCAGCAGTCACTTGGCATGCGGTGCCCAGAAGATGAATATGCAGAGTATGGCTACCATGGTTATCACCAAGGTTATCAGGAAGGTTATCAAGATGATTATCATCATCATCATGAAAGTTACCACCATGGATACCCCTACAGAAAGTAGCAATTTAGCCTTTGACTGCTTGCATCCTACTAGTCTTTCAAGTCACAAAAGGCCACATGTGGAAATTGCTTCATGATTGCCTGAACATTTTCTATTGCTTTAGTGTTCAGTCAAGGGTGTGTATAAAATTTTGGCCTTCTCTGTAACGCACATTTCCAAGAACTGAAAGAGGTGAAATTAATTTCACTGATGCCTTATGAAATAAAGACTCCTTTATATTTTAGAGCCCTTTTAACTTGAGGTATTTCCTTGTGCTATGTACTGTATATATAGAATAAGAAACTCCTTTCTAATGGTGATTATTGTATGATAGGTATGATATAACACACAATGGACATCAGTTCTTGTCTAACTGCATTCCCACTCCCCCAGGAAATATATATTTGAAAGCTGCGAATCTTTACAGAGGAAAAATAGTGAATTGTGTTGCAGAATATGATTTTCATAGTGCAGTTTTTCAGGAGGGTTTATTACAGTTGTTACAGAAAATGATTTCTAGAGGACTTTTTAAAATGCTTTGACTAAAATGACTTTGTTCATAATATGCCATCTCTATAGGATTCTGTCAATTACCAATCTGAAGAGTTTCTAGAGTTAACAATTTAAATATAGTCTATGATTCTGAGTGAAAATGTAAGAGAACAAAGATTTTAACTTTAGCAATAGCAACAGACTTATATACCGCATCATAGTGCTTTTCCAGCGCACCCAAAGTGCTTTACAGAGTCAGCATATTGCCCCCCCAAAATCTGGATCCTCAGTTTACCAACCTCAGAAGGATGGATCAATCTTGAGCCAGTCAGGATCGAACTCCTGGCAGTGGGCAGAGTTAGACTACAACACTATATTCTAACCATTGTGCCATCATGGCTCAGTATATTGCTGGATAAAAAGATGTTTCAGCTTTTTAGCCAGCAATATATTTAAGCAAAGCCACAGGGCAACAACCTTAATGTTAGATATTATTTTGCCTAACATCTTTGGGCCAGTCACTCTCTCCCAGCCCAGCCCATCTCATGGGATTGTTGTTGTGTTGTGGAAAACAGGAGGAGGAAGTTGTGTTAGATGTTTGCCACCTTGAGTTTTTTGTAACAATAATAAAGGCAGAGTAGAAATAAAATAATAATCTATACTTTGTATGTATCAATTCAAACTGCAGGTGGAAACAAGTATAACATTCCTCTATACAGGTACAATATACTCTTCTCAATTAGAAAAAAAATCTTAGCATGTCAGAAAAACCTTTTCCTAATATGTCATAGCAATTGCTGCAACTTACATGAGGCCTAAAGGTCAACAGTTCCAAAGTAAAACAATAGTATTGTCCCAGTTTCTATTTCCTATGCAGAAAAAAAGAAAAGGAAATACTTTCTATGGTTTAACTTGGAATTCAAAAACTCTTCAATCTTCAGTGTCCTGTACTTGGATCCAATTAGTTTTTCCGTCCTCCAATACCAAAGGAAGGAAACCTCAAAAGCAGCTACACATACATTATCACCACTGCCAATACCAATCTGAATGGACTATCAGAGAGTATTTGTGTAAATTGACAAAAGAAGACAGAGTGAGCTAAATCTAAATAGTAAGATGAGTTTTAATTGATGTTCGGGTGCAATTTGTAAGACAGGAAGTAGTCCATATGCGATCTTAAAATTTCACTAAACTTGATTAAAGTTAACTTGCAAAACATGCTAGGCAGATATATCAAATGTTTTGTGAGATGAATTTTTCCAGAAATGGTTAAGTTAGTTTTCTCTGTGTTTTGTTTCTTTAAGTGCAATGTAATCTAAAACTAGTGATTTCACAACTTCCTGAAAATGTCATGCTAGGAATAATTGTCATGTTAAAATAAGTAAGACCAAACCAATGAAGACACAACTGAAAATAATCAACACTAGCTTTAAATTGGACAGTCTTGGTTTTTATTTATTTTTGTTTGTTATTAGATATTTGCAAAAAAAAAAAAAAAAAAAAAAACCAAAACCAAAAACCTACATACCACTAATGCAAAAAACTTTCAGAATGTTCTTTCAAGAAATTTCTTGTTAAAGTCCATATAAACCAAACAAAGCAGATTTCTTTCTCAAACACAGACAAACCACATATTTAGTGGACAAATATATGTTCCCTAAGTGAGTCTGCCAGGCCACATGAATGCAAAAGGAGAATCTTTTGAAGAAGACTGGCTAACAGATGAATATTTAACTATTTCCATATTTTTACATTCTATTTAAAAAACACCCTTTCAGGTCATTTTCACAGGAGAGGAAAATCATTCAAGTTCTCCATGTCCAAACCAACAGCCATGTAGGCCCTTGCAATAATAATAATAATAATAATAATACTCATCCTTTGGAAATATTAGGTCAGGAATGCTTAATCAGGTACTTCTAGGGAATCCAAGGCCTTGAAATTTGGTAGAGTTACCTAGTTTGGACAACAGTTTGATGTACCTTAAATGACTCCATTAAGAGCCTAGCACAAATTCATACATTACTGAAAACATGTATATATGTGTGATATTGCCAACTTTGAAAAATATGTATTAGAATATTGATTTTCTAACTGTTATGGAAAGTCAATATTGGTCATTAAAGTATTAATTTTTCTGTCTCTAATTCTATTGGTATGCATAAAACCAACATCCATTGCCTACTTTTTTTCTGGTCTGGAAAACAATTGAAACTCAACCCACCCCTCCTCCAAATTTTAATTTATTCCAGGCACTAGTAGGTAAGTTAGGCAAAGTTTGTCTTGCAACTGTATTTAAACAACTGCTGTTAAGGAACACTGTTATGTTAGAACTACTACTTCAGAAACTATCAAGGCTTCCAAAAAATAAAAGCACAATGGATACTTGCGTCAACAAAGGTAGTAAAAGAAATCCTTACTTCAAACAGTATTTCTGAATAAATGCTATAAAGATAAAGCAGGGTCAAAGGGATGCTTCATTATACCAGGTTCCAGTATGGTAGCAACATTATAGAAAAATATCAATTAAATGTTATATAAGCAAATAATAGAACCATATCAACACAATAACCCTGATGGGAATATTTGCCTAGCATTTTCATACATTCCTCTTCAATTATTTTGCACTATTAATTCTTGCCCCTGCAGGCATCTTTACAAATGAATCTTAAACTTGAAATTTAAAACTGAAATGAAACTTCACATCACAATTCAAGCTTTATTTTACACAATATAATTTAGAATTTTCTGTATGTCACAGTTGCTAAATATCTTGAATACAATCGTAATATTTTCTTTATACTTTTCCACTCTGAATCTCAATGGCGAAAAAACATAATTTTTTCTATTGTATCCAAAATCTTGCATGCATTGTAACACCCTTTAAATATGTTGTCAGCACAAACTTTTTATGTTACACTGCATTTTATGCCTGTACTTTTGCCTTTTATGGAACTTAACACAAATATGAATGTGTACAAAAGACTGAATATCAAAGACACAAGGATTGGGAGGCACTCCAATTTGCTAGTTCCAAACTGAAAGCTAAAGACATGGCTGTTTAAATCACCCAGCCTGGACTGATGGGGATTTGATTATTTTAATGAGTTTTAACATACGTTTAATTTGCATTTTAATATGTTTTTATCTGGTTTGATTTTGATTGTTGTGAGCCGCCCTGAGTCCTATGGAGTAGGGTGGCATACAAATCAAAATAAAATAAATAAATCAAATAAATAAAGAAATATTTATAGGGTAGGTAACTTTTCTTTAAAGAATTTACATTCCTAGTACATAACCTAGATATGACCAAAGTTTTAAAGGCATTAGCTGATATAAAAGATGGCCTATGTTTTAAATTTCCATTAAAGATTAGAAATACTGGATTACAAATTTTCCTGGCCAACATGCCATAAAAGATTCTTTTCCAAACTTGACTTCCAGGTATTATTGGACTGCAATTCGCCATCAAAGATAGTCACTGGATAAATTAGTCAGAAAAGATGGAGTATCTGTATAGCACCAATCTGGGATAATTGCACATCACTTATTTACCAGGGAAAGTAATTCATTTGGAACACACAGCTTGTGAATAACATGCATGTAAAAATAGAGAAATGCAGTTTTATCCAGTGTTACATGGTTTATACTAGGAGTAGAAACCTTTATCACCCAACCCTCAGATGTTAAGAGTGCAATTCCCTTCGTCCCTTTAGCTACACTGGTTAAGAATGAATAAATACTTGGAACAATTTATCTTTCTGGATCCTGTTTTGCATTATCCTGGAAGGATGATCCTGTTAGTATATTTTGAAAGAAGTAATCTTAAATTTTATGCTTAAATACACAATTCATCTATTTTCATGTAGCAAAAGTAAAAATAGTACCCAGATTGTACAGAAATGTGCAAAATGGCTAGAAGGTAATGTTATTAATTTCCCATTCATTTAATGGATCCATCAGCTGGATAACTCATCTGAATTGTGATGATGAAGGCATTTAGAAGAAATGCTAGGTGCCCAAATATTGGTTTTCATATTCAAATGATATCCTAATTACTGTAATTTTGAGGCTCAAACATATGCAGATTTTAACACTGGATATCACAGGGGTAGTCATATAAAAGATTGATGATTTACATGGTACCCAAGGCATACAACACATGATGGCAACAATATTTTCCAAAACTTAAAGGGTAAAGCACATTTTACACATAAGAAATGTTACCATTTTATCGTTGTATTTGTAGTGTGCAATATTTTGAGGACTGTGCTTCTGGATTTCCACAATATGGTAGCTTTCATAATTCCATCAATAAATTCTTCTCTCACATCATCTTTGAACTGAGATACCTTGGTCAGCATCAGTCTCTATATTTTAAGGTGGAAAAAAAACCCAGCTGTCTCAAAATACATGGTTCAAAATGATGCTTCTCTTCTGCAGCCAAATCTTCTGAATTCCAATGACTCTTGCTGCAAAAATAAATCTTCATTTTAGAAGATCAAGTACACAGAAACATGAACAGTTCTGCTGGATCACATAAAATCTCTTTATTTGCTCCAGTATCCTCTTTTCAACAATGACCAACTAATTGCCTATGGGAAGCCTACAATCAGAAGAAAAGGATGATTGCCCCTCAATAATTCCCAATAATTAATATTTTGATAGCATTCTAGTAAATCAGTGCTTTATGACTGATTATGTGAATTGTAGTTTGTAAATAGGCAAACTATCCTGCCATCATCCATTTGGCAAGAATATGTAGATCTCCCCAAAATTCCAATTGCATTTAATACTCAGAGGCGTATGGTCTTCAACACTATTAGTAGTATATAGTCACGAGGATTAGGAGAAATTATAATCTCCACTGATTTTTCTAATCCCACCCTAATATTCTTTGTTTGGTGAACAGTTAAAATATCATCTAGCAGAACTTAAAAAAAAATCCCACCTCAGTGAAAACAGTGAGAAATTTCCACCACTTCCACTGTGAAAGTTTCCTGCTCTCACATTCTATGCTGGGAAAGAGCCTTCCATAACCAGATGGAAGAGTTGGGACAGAAAACTCATGAATGATTGAGGTGGGTGGAGGACTGCTGGTTACAATCTAGTAATTTTGTGCTTTATGCCTGATTATGTTACTCATAGGAGATACTTTGTGAATTGGCAAAGCCCTCTTCCCATTATCTACTTGGCATGAACGTCCAGGCGATCTCCTCCAAATTTTAGTTGTGACCACCATTTGCTATAAGGCCTCCTCATCTGAATCATGATCACTGCCTGGTTTGGTGAGTCTCTCAAGTTCTTCTCCATCCTACAGAAAATAAAGGGAAGATAGTAAAAAATTAATAAACAACTCCTTAAAATGAATAGATTACATCATTTGTCTAATGTTTACCATAATTTGAAGCATAGTTACTTTTGGTATTGGCTCTATAGTAATTATGGTAGTAGCGTTTCTTTCATTGGAACTGGATTACAATTTAAGTTACCTTTGTTAATTATATCAGAAATAGGAGGTACAACTTTTGTTGACCAGAAGCTCTACCAGGATCCTAACTGGGAGAGTTCTTAAGTTATCACTCCAAATTACCACTAGACAGTTCTGTCAATTCTAGTATAGGATCTGGGGCTTGCAAAAAAAGTTACTGATGAGCCATACATGAGCCATGGGCTGCAATTTTTATATCATACAACCATGTCATAACTAATAAATACAATTTAGTAGACTCTGAATGCCTGATCCTAAAATATATACCATTTGCACAATATTAAATCCTTCCTAATCAGTCACTTTGAGATGCATTGTTCTTTCAAAACAATTGTTATGTATTCTATATGCCATGCAAAATATTTACCCGTGTAGAAAGAGTAGGAATTTGACCTTGTCAAATGTTCGTCAAATACATTTATTAAATCTGTATTACATATTTTTTACAATGGCACCAGGCAAAAATTTGGAAAAAAGAGAAACCAAGTAAGTCCAATTCTGTATCTTTTCAAGTAAAGTCAAAAGAAAGTTAGTAAAAAATTTGTTGTTTTTTTTAGGCTTAATGAATTTACAAATCCACAAGAAAATTATATTTACTTTCACACGTACATACACATTAATATATTAACTTTTGCATACAATCTATGTATTTATTCAAATGATGCTTGGAAGCATGAACCACATCATAAGTGCACCTTGTTTATCAATTGTGCCCTCTGGTGTTCAATCTTTTTTAAAAAATCACTTTAATTCAATAGAAAGCTGAGCAAATAGCCACAAATGTATAAAAAAAAAAAAGAACTATACATTCAAAGCTATTCTAAAAACACACTTTAATGTTAATAAATAATGTATCTGAAAAATACAAAATATTTCTTAAAAATGTCCACTAAAACCACATTATACTATTGTAAACTTCTTGAGAGACTAAGATTTTAAGTTGAAAACCTGTGACAAAATGAAATGCCCCAAAATTGGTTGATTTATATTGTGATGTCAAATGTTTCTGGAACCTAGAGAGCTGCCCATCCCAAATCTAATGTGATGTTATTAGGGAACACATATATAGGAAATGCAAAGGAAAGAAATGGCTCATAGTGGGATAACGCAGTAAGACTAAGCAGCTTCCAGCAAGGGCACAGCTTCCATTCTAGTTTTCTGAATGAACCACATCCTTTATTGCAAAGAGCAATAGCTCTTTGGGTCAGCACACAGAAGTGCTTCTCTGTTGTTTCCAAAAAAAGAACCATTTTCCAAAATAGGCAGAAGAAAACAGCAGCGTTTTCTACTACATTCTAAGAGCACAGGAACTGCTTCACCAGGCCTGCCCAGTAACATGTTTCAACATAGCATGATTTTCCTTTATAGTTTGTTTTGAGTGCATCCAGTTATATGTACAGATTTCTTCAACGCTACACAGGGCCACAGCTAACTTAATTGGATGCATTCATAACAAACTGTAAATGTTAGCATATCATTTGGACACACTCTAATAAGCAAACAAATATAAAGGAAGCAGAAGCACACATTTATAGGTAATCCTCACTAAACAACCCCAGATGGGTCCGACTACTCCATCGCTAAGTGACGTAGTTATTAAATGAAACATCACATGACCACAACCAATTTACATCAGCTCCACTGCAGCCATTGAGTGAATCACCTGCGGTCACCAAGTGTGATGTCATGTGAATTCAACTTGAGACGCATTGCCAGCTTCCTCATTAGCTTTGCTTGTTGAAAGCCAGTTGTGAAGGTCGCAAAGCTGCAATCATGGGACTCCAGGACTCTGCAACCACTATAAAAATGCCCCCGTTGTCAAGTGCTGGAACCATGTTTATATGACCGTAGGGACGCTCAGACTATCACGAGTTCAAAAATAGTCAAACTATTTTTTTTAGCGTTGCTGTAAGTTTGAGTGATCACTCAACATGCAATCATAACCAAGGACTACCGTACCTACTAGCAGCATAATGCTATTTTGACAATGATAGGAAACATTTATATTCACATCACAATCAGAGGTGTGCACCGAAAGCAATTGGCCCACAGAATATCTATAAAGGAAATCTTTCAAACCTTACCCCACTAGAGCGCTCCCATGCACCTCCATTATGTTTGCCCCTTTCCCACTGAACAGTGTGTTCCGTACAATGAGGGCCGCTGGAGTGATAGATAAATATAGACAAAAGAACTACAGGTGCTTCTAAGAAGAACTCCATGGAAGGCTTAAAGTCAAATACAAAAACTGACACAGTGGTGATGATCACTGTTGTAACTTGTGCAGTCAAAACATGAAACATGTTGTCTCGGAACTTCAGAATGAAGGCCACGGAGAGCCCAAGGAAGGCAGTGACAAAAATAAGGGCCACAGAGAATATGTTGTGACCATAGAAAAAACCACAATACTCTATCCGGCGCCTGTTTTCAGGGCGGAGGCTTAGCATCAGAGCATTAAACATAGCTCCAAAGAGGTACAGCTTGGTATTCTGCACGAAGATGTTTTCACTGAATTGGCCTCCTTCTTTCAGTATTTTTTCATTGTAGATATTGGCTAATGCTGAAATAAAACACTGTACTAGTATCAGCAGATGTCCCAGTCCAAGACGAACTGTTTTCATGGGTCCTGCCGTAGTTGTGACATTCCAGCTAAAGCCAGGGAAGGACCATCTAAGAGTGCAGTTCTCTTTTCCCCAACATTCTTCTTCTGACTTGGTATACTGCAGGCAGCTGTTTGAATGGCTGAGAAAAATGTCATGATGAAATCCATGCACAGCCAAGCTATGCTTATTGCTTCCTGTCCCTGCAGTCAGAGCTACAATAGACAGGAACAGAATCAGCAAAGAGGCCCACTGCACCCAGGAGACCTGTCGCCTGCATGGAGAGGAAAAAATGATGTAAGTTGATTCAAAGCAGCACAAATAATGGGTAAGGGGAAAAAAGAGTTAACTTATTTAGTAAGGCAGCAGTGTGACATCTGTTCTAGTATCGTATCAGGAAAAATTCTTTGGACAATAATATTGAAATCCAAATAGTTATAATCAGTGGTGAGTTGCTCCCGGTTTGGGCAAACAGGTAGTGATGGTGGTAGGAGGCTCCATCCACCCACCCAGATGTCATCAAAAATGATGTGCACCTGTACAGAAGCTCCGCACACTTGCAAAGTGAAGGCGGGCGCCTGTGCACTACCAATAGCAAACTGGTAGCGCTGGGTTTTGAAACCCACTACTGGTTATAATGCCTCTTATACCTAACAGGGTGATTCACTCTGCATACTGAATTATTTTGTATCTACTGAAGGTGTGCCAATGTTCTTTCATTTATTTATTTATTAAATTTATGTGCTGCCCATCTTGCAGTTCTAGACAACCCTGGACAGCTATTGTTCTTCTAACAATATCCTACGCTATGTAAGTAAATATTGAAATATAATGTCTTTGAAAACAACCATTTGCAGGAGCGAATACAAGTTATCACCCAGTTTGATAACATATTTAGGACTGCCTTCTGAGTCATTAGCAAAAAAAAAATCACAGAAGGTACACCAAACTCAAGAGCTATGCATTCATTAGCAAATCACAATAGTAGTAATATCATTTTGGATGTGCTTTTAATTTTCATTATCTTTAGAGCCTTGTTTAAAATTGCTTCAGAAGAGAACTTTGAGGAAACAAAGAAATGACAAAAGATAACATGTTTCCATAATTACTCACTTCAGCACTATTCTGAATAGAAGAGCTGTTGTTATGATAACAAAATTTGAGAACAGAACCGCCATTGCCTAGAAGAAGAAGAGATAATATGCACTTTTATTTTAAAAAATGAACTCGCTGTCTAGAGAAGTCCTGAAAGCAAGCATTCCTATATTTCACAGAATCAAGCAGAAAAGCAAAACCTTAACATTTATTTCCCAAATTATGGACCAATGTTTTAGCGCTTTCTTTCTGTCCATAGAAGGTTCTTCGCCATTAGGTGTTCATAAATGACAAAAGATACTCTTTTCATATATGTTGTCATCTTGAATAGTAGATTTCAATTAATGAAAGGACATTTGGTGAGATAATCACAATTGGTTCAGTTTACGACTTTCACTATATGGTATTCTATAGTAATCTTGATTCCCCCATTTGAGTAGAAACAGAAAGTGAGAAGAATGTGAGACATAGTTTCCCATCCTTTGAACCTACTGGTTAATCAAAATGAGTAGTGATTCCTCTCAAATCTACTCTAGGGCAAACCTGAGGTTATATACATCTGATGTGGGGGAGTGGATGGAAAGAACCAGAGAAGATCAAAGGGTTGTTTTCTTTTTTGCAAATGGAAATCCGCCTGTGTCATACTGAAAGCAGCCAGCATTCATTCCCATCTTAATAAACCATAAAACTACATCCAACCCTATTTTTACAATACTGTTCTCATCTTTATAAGTAAAACTGTCTTCAGATTTTTGACACTATCGTGAAAACATGTACGCACCCCCCAAATTCCTCCTAAGCATCAAAAATGCAAAACACTTACAAGTAGTCCTTGGATCATTCAGTGACTATTCAAAGTAACAACAGCGCTGAATGAATGGTAGTTACAACCAGTCTTCAAAGTTCCAGCTGTTGCAAGGCCCTTATGGTCACATGATCAAAATTCAGATGCTTGGCAGCTTGCCAGCATATATGACTGCAAAGTGCATTTCAATTCTACCCCACCATCTATCTCTCCCCCACTTCTGCCCTTCTGGCCACTGTGCACTCTGCTGCCTAATCCTGCCACCTGCTAGGGGGTGGTGGTGGCAGAAGCAAGTGGTGAGAGGGCAGGGCAGCGAAAACGGCAGAGAAGGGAAGGAGATATGTAGGTGGTGGAATTGAAGGAGAAAGGATCATGGTAGGGTAGGAGAAGCATGAGATCCTGGCTTAACGATGTCCCAGTCCTGGCCTAACCTGCAATTAGGACTACAGGAACCTCCATCATTAAACAATGCAGTCATGCAATGGTTCATCTAACAACCACTTCACTTAGCAATGGAAATTCCAGTCCCAACTATTGTAACCCAAGGACTACCTGTTCTCACTCTTAAGCCAATGTTCAATGGATTCTGGTAAGCTAAAGGTTATGTACCCCAGCTCTAATAAAAATGTTTACTTTAATTTCTTTGACATTACTTAATGTTATGCTTCTTACACAAACTTATTGAAAACACCCCTGGCAATATAGATTTCTTGTCTGAAAGATTTATGAAAGCACTGAAAAAACATAAGAATTTAATACAGTCATCTAGCCCATGAAATTTGTGTTCTGTTTATATTATAGCTCATACTGAATGTAACATCTCTAAAATATCAACTCAACTACTGAAATATTATTCGACAGAAAGCAATCCTACCTATAATTTCTTAAAATGACTGAAATTTGATATAAGCATTTAAGATGATAAAGATATATTCTCTTTCCATTAGAACACACAGAGACCATTCTACATTTCTGAAGTGATACTTACTGGTTCAAGATAGGACAACACATAGAAGACAATCAGATTATCTAAAAAATAAAGAAAAGCTGGAATTGACCACTTTATATAGCTATACAATTGCCTCCAAGAGCTGCAGCCAAATCCACTATGAGAATATCCTCCTAAAAAAGAAAAAGAAGAAGAAAAATAGTTCAATGCATATAATTATCAGTACATATCTACACTGTCCTCATCACATGATTATTGTTGATTTTTAAAAAAACAAAGCACCATAGACAGACTCCTTAAGAAATTTATAGTTGGAAGCCTCCATATTAAACATAGATATGAAACTTTACCAGGCTTTCTTAGAAAGAGTTTATTCAAATTAAAATTTTGATCTCTGATCGCTATAATTTTCTTTTTTCTTTGGAAATTAAACATATGGTAATTTATGTTTAATTTGTGTGTTAAATCATCTTGTGCGGTAAAGTGGAAGACTGCTTTAAACACTCTATTCTGATAACCTTTTTTTCCTTTAATTTTTAAAATTGTTTTTCCTTAATAATTTAAATATAGTTTAATTCTCTTAATATTTTAAATTTAATAATTTAATAATCAACAGCTATGTATAAAAACGTTAAGCACTAAAATAAATTATATTCAATACCTATACCAGATATTTTAACGCAAGATTTTAAATTTAATTTAATATCTCAAATTCTATACAGGTTGCCTCAACCATCTGCAGAATTTGGGATTTATATTACTTCTGTATGTAAATTCATTAATGTGATTCTGTTACAATAGAATAAAATACAATAAAATATGCTTTTTAATTTCTCCAACTTAATTATTGTTTCTATTCTTCATTTCATTTTTCCAGAGATAATTCATGATATACATTACTTCCCCTTTATTTTTTGTTGATTACCAGCCTCCCCAAAGAAAATTTCCTCTCTAGAAATTACATATACTTTATCCTTCAAACTTAAATATCATAACAATTTAGCTCTAACAGCTTACCTTTTCTGATTACCCAGAGAGCCATTACCAAACAAAGAACAAGCTTAACTAATTCTGAGCACACATTCACAGTTGCAGGAAGATAATCATATTTATTATCTGAAAAATATTTAGAGAACTCACATGAATACTGCATATATAAACTTTAAATAAAGTAAAAATACTACAATAGGCAGCTAATGTAGAAATGTACATTCAACAAGATGTATTTAAAAAGCCTCCACTTTTATTTCCAGATAATTTTTCATAAAAAAGAAAGAATATAAACTATATCTTCTTTTTTTGGAAAATATTTGGTATTTTTTAATATTTTAGTATTAATATTTTTAATAATTAGAAGAAACATTCTAACAGTGAGGACAATTAACCAGTGGAAAAGTTTGCCTTCAGAAGTTGTGGGTGTTTCATTTCTGGAGGTTTTTATGAAAAGACTGGACAGCTACCTGTCTGAAATGGTATAGGACCGTGATGGCGAACCTCTGGCACGCGTGCCACAGGTGACAGTGTAGCCATATCAGTGGGCATGCGAGCTCAACTCTGGCGCACATGCGTGTGCCAGCCAGCTGATTTTCAGGCCTTCTGGGCCCACCAGAAGTTGGCAAATGGGCTTCTGGGGGTGGGGGGGTGGGGAAGGCAGTTTTTGACTTCCCCAGACTCCTAGAGAAGCTCTGGAGCCAGGTGAGAGAGAAAAACGGGCCTACCGGGCCATTGTGTGCCAGGAGCGGGGGGGTTGTGCGTGCATGCGGGGGGGGGGAATTCATAAAATTATGGGTATGGGCACGTGCGCGCATGCCTCCCCAGTCCCCCACTCCTGGCACGCGATGACAAAAAGGTTAGCCATCACTGGTATAGGACCATGTTGGCAAACCTATGGAATGCATGCTGGAAGCAGCATGCAGGACCATCCCATGTGGGACGTGCAGCCTCGCTGGATCCTCTTCTGCGTTCCTGTGCACAGATGTGTGCGGGTCAGCTGGCCTTTGTGCACGCGCCGAAATCCAAAAGAGCAGTGTTCTATCGCGCATGTGTGCACCGGCACCTAAACTTCCAGGTTTCTGTCGCGCGCATGGGCGACAGCCAGCTGTTTGTTGGGCATGCCTCCATGCTGGAAACTGGAAATTTGGGTGCTGGCCTGCGCATGCGTGATGGAACATTGCTTTTCCAGGTTTTGGCACCCAAGTGTGCGCAAAAGTCAACAAGGCAGGATGGTTTTACGTGCCATTTCCAGCACACAGGTCAGCACGCAGTGGCATAAAAGGTTAGCCATCACTGGTATAGGGTCTCATGCTTGAGCAGGGAGTTGGACTAGAAGACTTCCGAAGTCTCTTCCAGTTCTATTCTGATTGATAGATCAGGTAAATAAGGGGTTTCAGGGAGTGAGATTCAAAATTGAGGCTTCTTTGTACTATAAATTAATGTTCTGATCCTAATTGTGTAGTATTGTATGCTTTTTCACTTTTGACTAGATTGCTAACAGAAAGTGGTTCAGTGCTGTATTTGATGTCAGAAAAGTTTCTGACTATCTGAAAAACGTATTCTTTACTAAAAAGGCTCTTGGAACCAATCTCATATTGAAAAGCAATTATGAAAAGCAATCAAGACTCTACAAAACCTAATTATTTTAACTTCATGTCACAGATCAGCAAAGAGCATGCCAACAAATTCTGGTAGTATTTATACAGAAATAAGTATTCCAACATACCTTCATTGACAGAGTATTTCATCAGAAGGATACGACTTGACCCCAATGCAACAAAGGTGCCTCCTAGAAGCAGTGTATAAATGGCTGACTTGGACCATCGAGCAGACTGACTGCAACGTTTGGCATCCATGCTGTTGCTGTGTTGTCAGTGCACTTTGAACCACAGAGCAAAACACTATATCAGGTAGATTCTTTAAAATAACATTTATTACTTTTAGTCTACTCAGAAAGCTGTTTAGTGCCGGATTCTTCACAAACTGCATAAAAGCAAGTTTAATGCATGTTTTTCTGAGGCATTGAACATAAATTTAGTGGCCTTTATTTATGGTAAACTTGAATGCTATTTTAATAAACCATTTAAATAGAGTACTAGCAACATAAAATTAATAAAAACTTATATTTAGTTTTTACTGAATAACACATTTCAACTGAAGCAACCGAGCACACCACAGTACTCTCCTGAAATTTATTATCAATTGTAGGTATCACCTTCCACAATAATGGAGTAGGAATATTAGTTTAAAAAAGGAAATTAAGTATTGGTTTCACCATGCATCATATTTAAATATGCTAAAATAATATCCCAGAAAAAAAATCTTTTTCGGTTATATCTCTTTGCTTGTTTCATTCTAAAGTAAATGATACAACTGCTCAACTATTCATTGTTTGGAGAAGCTAACTTTTCTACCAGGATTTTGAGACAGAGCTGGAAAATCTTATTTATACCTTAAATATCTTGAATGACAATAACAGGTCTTGTTTTGCTTTTGGGGAAGTGTTTATCAATGCAATAGGCAGAAGGAATAACTGTAACCAAGACAATGGTAAGATAAAAGAAACTTTTTTCTGAATTTTTTATTTATTTATTTTTAAACATAGATAAAATACATCTTTTTAGAGCAAGGGTTTGATCCGGTATAAAATAAGTACAATTGCTCACACTCCCTTCCAAATTTCATCCATTAACATCTTAAAAAGGAAAAAAAGAAAAAGACACAAAGAAATCCAAACCCAATTAAACTGTAATAAACAGGAATAACTGTAACCAAGACAATGGTAAGATAAAAGAAACTTAAGTCCAGGCCAGATGTGCAATCTGAATAAGCGTTTTTCACAAAATCCTCTTTAGTTCTCACAAAGATAAAGGGACAGAGGGAGGGAGGGGAGAAGTGCATTCAGACTTGCAAGATTCTGTTATTACAACCTCATAAAAAAAGTAGTATTAGCTTGTGTGACTTTGGTGAGGACAATATGCATGCCTTTTTTTATTCCATAAGTTACTTTAAATGTCAGTGCAAAAAAACCCCATAAACTTCCACTTTTGCTTCCATTTAAGCACAGGATCTCTTAAAGAAGCGAGAAGTGCAAGCCATACTGTTCAGTTAATACACGTGTCCCTTGTATGTGTTGTCAAGCATATAATGAAGGGAACTCAAGCTCAAATGGCAATCTCTCAACATCTTCATAGCAACTCCTAAAAATCAACTGAAATAAAGTATTAATCTCTTATTTAAAAACAAGGGTTTCAATATAATTACTTCTTTTAAGAAGATGTTGGATAACCATTTGTCTGAAGTGGTGTAGGGTTTCCTGCCTGGGCAGGGGGTTGGACTAGAAGACCTCCAAGGTCCCTTCCAACTGTTATTCTATTCTATTCTATTCTATTCTATTCTATTCTATTCTATTCTATTCTATTCTATTCTATTCTATTCTACTCTACTTCTGCACTATCTATAACAGATTCAAAAGGCAACAAGTTAGACTTATTCTAGTTAAATGTGTACCTAAATGTTGTATAATTTCAGTAAGTTTTTATAATTAATACCATGCTCAGTGCCAATTTATATTCAAGGTGTAAATTCCTTGAGACTGTCTAAAACAGAGGTTTTCAAACTTGGCAGCTTTAAGACTTGTGGACTTCAACTCCCAGAATTCTCCAGCCAGCAAAGCTGCCAAGTTTGAAGATCTCTGGTCTAAAAGCAGCAGCCAATGATTTAAGATCCAACATGAAGATGGTAGTGAAGAGGCGTGGCATATCCTTGTTGTACCACAGGGCTTTGCAAATATAGTTGTGAATGAAATGCTATATTTAGACAATTGAGATACCAAGCCATCACACCTAACACTATTTCTAACAGTGGGTTGTCGAATACATTCGGTTTATTCAATAAAGGCAGCTAGCTACACAGCCCACAATTTAGCCTATGCACAGCAAAAACCAAGTGAAATGTAAATTAATCACACGTGACAATAACAGGTCTTGTTTTGCTTTTGGGGAAGAATTTATCAATGCAATAGGCCAGTGGTTCTCAACCTGTGGGTCGGGACCGCTTTGGGGGTCGAATGACCCTTTCACAGGGGTCGCCTAAGACTATCGGAAAATACATATTTTCAATGGTCTTAGGAACAATTTTATGGCTGGGGGTCACCACAACATGAGGAACTGTATTAAAGGGTTGCGGCATTAGGAAGGTTGAGAACCACTGCAGAAGCCAAGAGCCAAGGTGGTGCAGTGGTTAGAGTGCAGTACTGCACTATTTCAGCTGACTGCTAGTTCAGCAGATCAAATCTCACGGGCTCAAGGTTGACTCAGCCTTCCATCCTTATGAGGTGGGTAAAATGAGGACCCAGATTGTTGGGGGCAATATGCTATTTAGTATACTGTCTTTGGTGTAAGACGCCCAGAGTCTTCGGAGAGTGGACAGCATAGAAATATGAATAATAATAATGAATAACTGTAACCAAGTTTCAGTTCAAGAAACCAGGTTTCTCTTACCATTGTCTTGGTTAGTTATTCCTTCTGCCTATTGCACTGATAAACTCTTCTCCAAAAGCAAAGCAAGACCTGTTTAACACGTGTGAACCAAGCCTTAGCCATTGTAAAACATCCTGCACCAATTCTTTGCCTTCCAGACGCACAGCTGTCTACCCCAACTGGAAGCAATAGAGGTTGAAATCTGACACAACTGGAAGCCAGCAATGGTTTGCCAAAAAGCCCGTCCCTTTCTGACTTAGGACTACTGGAGCCCATACAAGTGAGCGAAAATCAAACGATGGAGCTCCCATTTGCCTTCTTGATGGAGCTGCGATCCCCCCCACAAAAGAGCAGGCTTTTAGAAATTGTGCCATCTAGGAGCAGCGCTCGATCTCATCTGCCTAAGCTCACAGCCAAAGGCTCGGTTACCTGGCAGTTGCGGATCCTCTCCGGGCATCGCCTCCTTTGCCTTAAGTCTACCTGCCGCTCCGGCACGCACGCGCAGAGCTGAGGAGCCCGAGCCGGCATTTCCCAGCAGCCTCCTTTCTCCCATGATGCACCCGGCGGAGAAGCATGCGCAGTGACTCGAAAGAAACGGCATCCATAGAGCTAAGAAACGTATCGACGTTAAATGCTTTCGAAAAGTGGCAAGCAAGAAATGCCGTCGAGAGCTGTTCTCATGCCCGTTCAAGCATTAACTTACAGCTTTACCAAATGGGGCCCATGTGTCAATCTAGAATTTACCACCTTGGGGATGTGTGACGCACAAGACAAGTAAACAAAGTAGAAATTACGTAGATCTATGGGTGACGTGAGTCAGCCCACGAACTCAGCTCTCTGTTTCCACGCAGGCGCAGGTTCTGCGGCTGCCGCCGGGCGGAAAAAAGGGACGGGGCGGATATCTAGCAGGTCACGTGTCGATGGAATTCACGTGACTCCCTGCTTCCACCACCCCCCACACCCCATTGAAGGTAGTGGGCGGGGAGGGGGGGGGGAAGAGCGCTTGGTGGCTCTCAGCTCCCGGAAGGAAAGGCTAAAGGAGGGAAGAGCGACGGCGCAGTTGAATTTGCGGGTCGGCTGTTGGTGACAGGCGTTTTCCCCTCTCTGTCCCCCCTTGCAGAGCAAGGCACCATGCAGAACGTCATCAACACGGTGAAGGGAAAGGCGCTGGAGGTGGCCGAATACCTCACACCTGTGTTAAAGGTGAGGCCCCGCCTACCGGGCACAAAATGGGGAGGGGAGGAGCCTCAGGCAGTGACACATCTATTACCTGATAGCCCTCTTCGACTTGGACTAAATGAGCCCATAATCCCTGGGCCGATTGTGGGAATTGGGGTCCGATAGACTTGGACAGCAGTAGTTTGGATGTGAGGTTTTTGCAAGGGAGGGGGGAAAAAAAGGGAACAGTCGGTTCCACTCTTCCCAAACTTTTTTGTCCCGATAGTATCGTCCCTTCGCATGTCCCCTGAAAAGGGGTCAGAAATAATAATGCGTGGAGCTGAAGAATGCTAGGATTTGGAAAGATGCTGCTTCTGTCAGTGGGGAAAAGAATTCAAACTTTTTTTGAATTCTTGGTGGTGAATCTGTGGTCTTCAGCTGTTGATGGAGGACAGTTTGCAGAATTTCAGGCAATTTTTTAAAAAAATGAAATTTAAAAAAAAAAATCTGGGAATTCAAATTTAGCCACTTTGGAGGAATATGAGGTCCTCCAACTAGACTTGGGAGTCCAGGAGCCTGGGATTCTGTGGCCCAAAGGAACTATGTCTGAGTATTTCTCTCACTCTTTCTGTCTCACCCACAGAAAGGAATAAGGTGGGAGACCACTTTGTTCAATTATCCTTTGTAAGAATGGCAAGGGTCTTGCTATTGTTCCAAACTGAACTGGTGTCTAAAGATCAGTGATAAGGCAGAGTTATATCTAAGAGAAAGAAAAAGAATAATGGCTGTAAAGGTGAGTCTGATAGGCAAATGCATACACTGGCAAAATTAAAATTTGCATTTTCTGCTGAAAAATAAAGGATCTGAATATTCTCTAATCCAGAATCCTCTAAAGGCATTGCTGGCATCACAGGATTTTGTCACAAAATACTATAGTGGGGAAAGATGCATATTTCTGGAGTGAGCGTATGGCATGAATGTGTGAGCACGTCAATGTTATCTTCTCATTCTTGTGTCACACTCATTAAGATATTTATGCTTTCATCTTACGTTTCTTTAAATATGGACCAAAATTACAATGGAATAAATACAATTAGGGGGATTATTTTGAATATATTAATAATTCACAGATCTTTACATTAAAAAATGTTTTGATTCTTGTATAGTGGGTAGATAAGTGGAGGGAGAAATAAGCTTATTAAGATAGCAAAGTACAATATTTCAATATTTTAACAATAAAGATACAGGAAAAAATAAAGAAAGGTGGAACTTAAAGGTAAAAACATTTCCAGTCAAAATCAACCTGCCTGGCATTTGTGTCTCTGGAGAAAAGCAGGCTATCTTTATTTTGGTGGCTATACTTACACTATGGAACAGTTTCTTGCTGGATATCAGGAATGACCCCCACATTCCTGTTATTCTGAAAAAGTTAAAAATGGAATTGTTTCAGTGGAGAGGGCTAAAATGACTGAGATAACATAATTGTATAGTGAACGTCTCTATGTTATATTTTTAATATTGATTTTAACTTTTACTGTGGATGTTTTATTGTACTACTGTATATTGTTGTTAACTATTATTCTTTTGGTTGCCTCAGGGACAGATTAAATAAATTTGAAACATTAAAGCCAAAAATTTACCCTTTAACTTTCTCACAAACTTTATTAGTTTTTTTCCCCCTACAAACTTTGCAGTTCTATTGCAGTTCTCAAGAGAATTCCTCAAGTACTTCATGTTTATCAGTTGCTCTAAAACATGATTGGGGATTTGGTGCCCTCCAGATATTAATGAATTAAAATTCATGGGCTCCTGGCCTAGATGACCGACAGTGAGAAATATTGAAAGTTGTAGTTCAGCAACAAATGGTTGTCCATAGATTTTTCTTCTTTATCAAATGTATCTCTAGAATCTTCTACAATACTATTATTTGAAAAATAAAGGTAATAATAATAATAATTAATAATAATAATAGCCTTTATTGTCATTGTACATCATGTATACAACAAAATCAGTTTAGTCTTTACTGGTGCAAACCATAGCAAAAAATACAAGACAACATGAATAATATAGAGAAAATCCTTATACAAGTAATCAGGGGACAGGGAGTCTTTTGTAATGTGAAACAGTTCTTTTGGGTAATAGAAAATAAAATTAAAATGCTTTCCAACAGGGCTCTTTAAAAATCAGTACTTTCTAAATGTTAGTTATATTTTCTTTTTTCTTATCTATCTGCCTTGTCATTAAAATCAAATGTCACTTTCTTGGCATGGTGCATTTTCAGAGATTCATTATGTGGCAATACAAGAGAGCAGATATTTTTGCCTTGAAAGTTCAAAAATGGTGATTCTGACACTTTGTGAAATGTCTACTCTCTTTCTGAGCCAAAATTTCAAGAAATATGGATAGTTAGCAAAAACAGTAGTAAAGTCAGGAAAGTGGGGGGTTTTTTGTAATCTAAAAGTAGCATCCTCTCATTGTGAAAAAATGTAAATTGTCATATCTATTTTTCATTAATATAAACATTATATAAGCAATAAAAGTAGTGATTGCTGGCATCTGCTTGGATTCTTAGACAAAAAGACTAATTGATTTGTGTGGTTCAAGTATGCTTCGATAACCTCTTGTTCTATATCTTTTATTGTAGACAAGGGTTATTGGGAACATTTTCAAAGTAAAGACTGCTACAAAGTTAAACTAAGGAAATATTTGGCCAGATAGAATGAGTACAGGTTAAAAACATTATCATTTTCTTTTCATTATCTTAAGGCCTTTGATTTTAAATGTTTACAGACATCTTTTTTTTTTCTTTAGGAATCAAAGTTTAAAGAAACTGGAGTTATCACTCCTGAAGAGGTATGTATATAATGATTTACTTATTTGTTGAAGTAAATCTTAAAAAACAATAAAATGAAATTCCTGTGGCAGGTTTTCTTACTTCCTATTAATGCTGTCTAGATCATGACATGTTACTAAAATCTAAGGTTTATAGCTAATGTTGTAGATGTAGGCCTGTTGCTGGAATAACATCCCATTGAATGTACTTGGAATTGCTTATGTTTTACATTATTTAGTAGTATTCATAGGAAGATAACATCTTGTAGTTTATATGGGCCTACAATGTAACCTGTATAGATACTTCCGGAAAGTTTTAAGACAGTAGGCTAAAACTTGGAAAGCCATATTGGAAAAAGCAGCTGTTAATTATTTATTTATAATTATTTTATTACCGTATTTTCCGGCGTATAAGACGACTTTTTAACACATGAAAATCTTCTCAAAAGTCGGGGGTCGTCTTATACGCCGGGTGTCGTTCTCCTGTAACCAGGCAGACCAGCCCGAAAGGCTCTGACGAGCCTTAAATGGCTCTGGCGATCCAAGCTCTGGCGATCCCAGCTTTGCCTGCTAATCAGGCAATTCAGCTGGGATCGCCAGAGCCATGGAGAAGGGAAAAACTTTTCCCCCTCCGGCTTGCTTACCTTAGCTCAGTGGTTGGGGGTCAAACAACCCTTTCATAGGGGTTTTGCAGGTGGTGCAATACAGAAAAACGAGCGCAGCCCTCGCCATCCGGAATGAATGGTGCTGTTGTGGCGGTGGGGGAGGGGGCGGCAGAAGCGGGAAGAAGTGGCGCTTGCGATGGCTGGAAGCTGTGGGAGTGAAGCACTACTTTCATTTGTACGGCAACAGCATTCCGCCTTGGTATATTTGTGTCAGGAGTGGCGCAAGGCAGCCCTCCTCTCCTGTTGCCTGGGACTCAGAGTGGTAAATGGCGTCTGATCCGGAGAGCAGCTGGATTTTGCTCTCTAATCCGGATGCCAGATCGGCCCCCTGCAAACTCTCGGCTCTCGAGGAGCGCTCCCTGAAGCGGGGCTGGAAACTTTGGTTGGACTGCTTGAGAGGGAGAGCTTGCAGGGGGGCGATCTGGTGTCTGCAATGGAGAGCGGCACCCAGCTTTTTCTCTCCGCTGTAAGAGCGCTGTAAGAGTGGCAGACCTCATCTCCTAATGCTTGGGACTCAAGAGTGGTAAATGGTGACTGGTCCGGGGAGCAGCTGGATTTTGCTCTCATTGCGGACGCCAGATTAGCCCCCTGCAAGATCTCGTCTCTCGAGGAGCGCTCCCTGAAGCGGGGCTGGAAACTTTGGTTGGATTGCTTGAGAGAGGAGAGCTTGCAGGGGGGCGATCTGGTGTCTGCAATGGAGAGCGGCATCCGGCTTTTTCTCTCTGCTGTAAGAGTGGCAGCCCTCATCTCCTAATGCTTGGGACTGCAAAATCCAGCTGCTCCCCGGACCAGTCACCATTTACCGCTCTGAGTCCCAAGCATTAGGAGATGAGGGCTGCCGCTCTTACAGCGCTCTTTCAGCAGAGAGAAAAAGCCGGATGCCGCTCTCCATTGCAGACACCAGATCGCCCCCCTGCAAGCTCTCCTCTCTCAAGCAATCCAACCAAAGTTTCCAGCCCCGCTTCAGGGAGCGCTCCTCGAGAGACGAGAGTTTGCAGGGGGCCGATCTGGCATCCGGATTAGAGAGCAAAATCCAGCTGCTCTCCGGATCAGACACCATTTACCACTCTGAATCCCAAGCAGCAGGAAACAAAGGCTGCCTTGCGCCGCAAATATAGCAAGGCAGAATCCTGATGCTGCACTTTCAGCAGACAGATGAGGGCTGCCTTGGCCATCGGCTGGCGCAAATATACCAAGGCGAATGCTCATGCCACACAAGTTCAAGTAGTGCTTCGCTCCCACACTTCTTCCGGCCCTCAGTCTCTCAGGGAGATGCTTGACTTCCTCTCAGCCCCAAGACACTGGCTGGCCCATGAGATGAGAGAGAAAGAGAGAGAAAGAGAGAGAATCAGAATGAGACAGAGAGAGAAAGAGAAAAAGAATGAAAGAGAGAATGAGAGAGGGAATCAGAGTGAGACAGAGAGAGAAAGACAGAATGAGAGAGAATGAGAGAAAGAGACAGAGACAGAGAGAATCAGAGAGAGAGAGTGAGAGAGAGAATGAGAGACAGAGAAAGAGAAAGAATGAAAGAGAATCAAAGAATCAGAGAGAGAATGAGAGAGAGAGAATCAGAGTGAGACAGAGAGAGAAAGAGAGAGAAAGACAGAATGAAAGAATGAGAGAAAGAGACAGAGAGAATCAGAGAGAGAGAGAGAATGAGAGACAGAGAGACAGAATGAAAGAGAATCAAAGAATCAGAGAGAGAATGAGAAAGAGAGAATCAGAGTGAGACAGAGAGAGAAAGACAGAGAAAGACAGAATGAAAGAGAATGAGAGAAAGAGACAGAGAATCAGAGAGAGAGAGAGAGAATGAGAGACAGAGAAAGAGACAGAATGAAAGAGAATCAAAGAATCAAAGAAAGAATGAGAGAGAGAAAATGAAAGAGAATCAGAATGAGAGAATCAGAATGAGAGGGAGAGAGTGGGGAGAGAGAGAGAAAGGGGGAGAGAGAAAGAGAATGAGAGAGAAAGAGTGGGAGAGAGAGAGAGAGAGAGAGACAGACAGGAGGGAGAGTGCCTGAAGGACCCCATCCCGTACTGGGAGTCCAGGTGCTTCAGCAAGCGGTGCACTGGATTCGTATTAGTGGTCCACGAAATTTAAAATTATGAAGTTGGTGGTCCCTGAGGTCCAAAAGGTTGGGGACCCCTGGCCTAAGACCATCGGAAAACACATATTTTTGATGGTTTTAGGAATAACTTTATCGTTGGGGGTCACCACAACATGAGGAACTGTATTAAAGGGTCACGGCATTAGGAAGGTTGAGAACCACTGCCTTAGCTGCTTGCCTTGCTTCGCTTGCCTGAATCCATTCCATCAGCAAGCAACTCCCTGCCTGTAATCAAGCAGGCAGGGAGTTGTGGACTTCAACTCCCAGAATTCCTCAGCCAGCAAAACAAAGCTGGCTGAGGAATTTTGGGAGTTGAAGTCTACAAGTCTTAAAGTTGCCAAGGTTGGAGACCCCTGTTCTATTGGGTAAGTTTTTTTCCCCTTTGGGATCTTTAAAAAAAATAGTTAATTGGGTTTTTTTTTAGTTGTTCTTTTTTAGACCTAGCCATTTAAAGTTTAGGAAGTTTAAATTTAGCTTTCATATAAAAATAAAAATAAAATAAAATAAAATAATATTTGTGCAGCTTTCTGAGATTTAGTGTGTTTCTGTAGTGTTTCACTCTAACTACACAAACACACAAAATCTCACAAAGCTGTATGTGGAATTTTGTGTGTGTAAAGTGTGAAAGTTGGGTTTTTGGGCTTTTTGTGGCTGTGTGAGGTTCCTGCTTGTTGCAGAGGCCATTTTGGGTCTAGCACAGCTGCTTTTACATTGTGGATGAGCCAGTTGTGTTGTGTTGTGTTGTGTGTGTGTAAAGTGTGAAAGTTGTTTTTTGGGCTTTTTGTGGCTGTGTGAGGTTCCTGCTTGTTTCAGGGGCCATTTTGGGTCTAGCACAACTGCTTTTACATTGTGGGTGAGCCAGTTGATGTTTTTTAAATTTTTATTTAGTGTGCGTTGGAAGAGGGGTAGTCTTATACGGTGAGTATAGCCCAAACCCTATATTTTAACAGGAAAATTTGGGGGTTGTCTTATACGCCCAGTCGTCTTATACACCGGAAAATACGGTATTTATAATTATTTATTATTTATTTAATACTTCCTTCAGGATTACATTGGTGAAAAGCTTAAGGGCTGTTTCTTAATATAATGTTACCAGCTATTTGGAATTACTAGACAACTTGTATGAAAGGAAAGAGACAAAAACTTGTTTGGAAGCTTTATGGTATCAGGCCAAAATATACTTAAGTACTTGTAAGAACTTACAGTATCCCAAGATGTGTTTCAATAGATTTATTAAACATTAATTAGTGTGCAGCTTTGTACACTGAAAAATGTATGGCACACTTGAGAAGGATGACTAAATAAAATAATTGTTCCTTCCGTCTGGAGTTAAAAAAAAGGAAACTTGTTTGTTAAGGAAACCTTTTTTTTCTCTGAGGAAGTGGATTTGAAGACAAATAATTAAGTTTGATGTCGCAAATTAGTTCTCACAGCCCCAAATATGTGCTTGAAATCAAAAGGGGAAATCACTAAAGTGTAGTATTATCTTCACTATACTGGTTACCATTATTTCATGAAAAATAAGATTTAAATCTGCCCAATGATTAGAATTATTACATAGCAACACAATCTTACATAATTTAGATGTAAAATATGTTTTATAACTTTTTTAATGACTATTTGTGTGAAAGTTAAATGAGGGTTGGCCAAATAAGAAACACATTGAAATAAATGTTGGATATGGATAGTTGGTGGCCCGTTTCTGATCTGAAGGATCACTTTTTCAAACAAATACTGGCTCTTAAGAATGTAGAGGCCAATTGAATTATGATCTACCAGACTTATTCTTATCTCAGGTACAACAGCTTCCAGAGAGGCTCTTCAGGTACCTTACCTTTTATCTTTTGTTTCTTAGGGCCCAGACAGAGGTCTGTATAATTTTCCTAGATCTTTTAACTTTAATATATTTCAATGATCTTATTAATGCTTTAATAATTCTATTAATTGTTATTATATTAATAATCCATCATTATTTATTATAATTATATCCCAGAGCTTTAAAGAAATTTGGGATATAATCATTTTGTGAAGAAAAGTATGTGTATGTAAACTGGGTAGATAATTTTATACTTTATTAGCACAAACCAGACAAACTATTTTCATTTGTTCATCTTCAGGAATTGCTGTAAAAGCTGTTGCTTGTGAACTGAACAAATGAATGAAGTGTATGTGATTTGACATTTAGTCTCCATAAGTACAATTCATCTTAATAAGGTTGATAAAATTAGTGCATATAAATATATATACATTTGCTGTTTTGTTTTGGCAGTTCATAGCAGCTGGAGATCATTTAGTTCACCACTGTCCTACTTGGCAATGGTAGGTAAAATTCTGCAGAATCTGCTTCTTAAGAGCATTTAGGTATGTTCACTATATGAAGATGCATGCATTTCTTTCAGTAAGTTGTGAGTTAACAGAGAGAGGGAATCATCTAAATTCGAATATATTTCCTTCTTTGGTAGAATTAAATTTGGCTTTTGATTCCTTACCTGTGAGGTTATCATGTTTTTATAGCTTTATGTTACTTAGGATTATAAAAATGGTAAGACAAAAAGGCCACATAATTACAATATAATAATTATGAATTATGTAATTACATAATTATGAATCTGACTCCAAATTCATAATGCTTTAGTTTCCTTTCATACATACTCCAGATTTAGTTGTCATTTAATAACATTTCAAAAATATTGGTGTAATGTAGAAATTCAGACTGAGATTCACAACTATTAAACTGCAGTTGTCTGTTAGTTAGACTCTAAGGTTATAGTCACTTTCGTCTCCTAAGGCAAATAGCAAACTATTTTTTAAAACTGTTTGCCCTGTGTTTATATCAACTTCAGCAGAAATTTAACAGTTCTGAACAAGAAATAATTTGCTGTTTTGTTGCTATTATTATTGTTTGTTTTTTGCATTTTAAGGGCTACTGGAGAAGAATTAAAAGTCAAGGCTTACCTGCCAACAGATAAGCAGTTTTTGGTTACTAAAAATGGTATGTCTGGGTTTGTGCTTTTATATCCTGTTTTCTCAACAAATATTTCTTACAACTGCATAATTCTGGGTAGCACAGTATTAGTATATTTTGAACATCATTACGCAATACTTTGGTTTATTTGGCTGGATTAGAAGAAATGGAGGTATGCTATTGCTCTCAAGGCAGAATATTCAATTAAATAGCTTTTTTTTTTTTACTCTTCACAACCTTGACTGACCACATCTGAAGAGGATCCGTATACAGTAATCCATTTCATCTAGGATGTTGTGAAGTTTGTCTGCCACCACTGTCTCAACAAACGGCCTAACAAGGGATTATTGGAAATCTGATGATAGTTGTCTAAGACTTCATAATACAGGAACAGCCTTTTCAGAAGATGGTCCACTGCTGCTGTTAAGTGGCATGGTCACATGATGTGTGATGACCATTTCACTTAGTGACAGAAATTCCAGTCCAATTAGGATTGTAACCCAGGAACTGCCTGTATTAACCTACATGAAATACATTTATCAATAATAGAAGCTGTTGCACTTAAAGCACAGTCCTAAAATGTTGTAGAATTTTGTTTCCTATTATTCTTTTTATGCAGTGCCATGCTACAAGCGATGTAAACAGATGGAGTATTCAGATGAGCTGGAAGCTATTATAGAAGAGGATGATGGAGATGGAGGATGGGTGGACACATTTCACAATGCAGGTAATTTACATTTTTTTTTCTTATGCATTTCTTTTATATGTTGAATTTATATTATATTGACATTGTGACCACAACTCTCATGAACTTTAAAGTGCTACAAAGTGTATAGGTTTGCAACTATGGAAAACATTTTCATTTTGGCATTCTTCACTGAATTCTTAAATACTGTATATTAACCTTGAAAATTCAGAGTCAAGTTTGCTATCAAAATGGTTGGTTTATAAAGTGATAAGTATTTACAGAATTACAAATTATCATTTGGTTTATCCATACTCCTGACTCTATTAATATTTCCAACAGGTATTACAGGAGTAACAGAAGCCATTAAGGAGATCACAATGGAAAATAAGGTATTAACTGATTTACTTAACTGATTCAGAGAGGTTTTCATATATCATACTTACTGAAATAACCCCTCTTCATAAAAAGGCCTTTTTAAAGCAAACATTATTTAAATAAATTACTGAATTCATGATTTTTGCAGATGACTAGTTATACAGTAAGAATTGTACAAAAACATATTTTAACCCTTGTTCCTGATACTAGAGTAAATTTATTTCAGCATTGTACTTTCTCTTTTATACATACATACACAGTATGTGGATAATTAACATTTTTAAAGAAGATAAAAGAAACTAAAGAAAAAGCAAAAAGTCTGAGAAGAAAAAGTTAAAGATAGAAAAGAAAAAAGTATAAAGAAGTAGCTTCCAATATTCTTCATAGAAGTACAAATATAATTTGACCTCTCTCTAAGATGATGATGATGATGATGATGATGATGATGATGATGATTGGCCTGGCCTAACCTTTTTCCCCTTTTCTTTTAAATTGAAAATTTTAAATCTGTTTTTAAATTATTGGGATGTTTTAAATTTGTCTCGGGCTAAATTGTTTAATCTGGTTTTATTTCCTCTTTTAAATTTTGTATTTATGTATTTTATTTTGTGCCTGTTCACCGCCCTGAGTCCTTTGGGAGTAGGGTGGTATATAAATCTAATAAAACAAACAAACAAACAAAACAAACAAAACTATTATTATTATTATTTATTAAATTTTTATACCGCCCTTCTCCCAAAGGACTCAAGGCGGTGTACAGCCATATTAAAACAACATATACCCACAAAATTTAAAAACAGTTTAAAATATATTAAAAATTTGGCCCTTATATTAAAAACTACAAACTCCCAATTAAAATTCATTTTCTAAGCCAGCCCGGCCTGTTGTAACAAAAGAATCTTATGATTACATCATATTCTCTTCTTTCTATAATCTATCCTGTCTAATCATCAAAACCATAAGTCACAAGTCTACTTTTTTATTTTTATGCACAAAGTGCATGAGGCTTTAAGTCAGCAATAAATGTAGATAAAGTATTTTCTGTAAACAAAGAAGTCTATCCATTTCAGCAAAATTTGCCAAATTTACCAACTATTGCTCCAAATTGGGTAGTGTCAAATCTTTCTATTTCTGCATACTGTAATCTCATTATTATTATACTGAAATAATCTTCCATATCTTTTTTTCTATTTATCTATTAATCCTAAAAGGAAAAATTCTGGTTTTAATTGAATATTGATATTTAAAATCTCTGTTTCAAAGTATGCATTTTGATCCAATTTTTTTTAGCTTTTTGTCCACCAAGCATGGTAAAATGTCTCTTCATGTTGTTCACATTTCCAACATACATTTGAAGTTCCTTTATGCATTCTAGACAATTTCTCTGGTAATAGGTACCAACAATACATTGTTTTATAAAACTTATCTTTGAGGTCATAATACAATAAAAGAAATTTCAGTTCTTTTAACCACACATTTTCCTATTGATCCCTATATAACCAAAATTCTTAGCTCAATTTGTCATACGTTCTCTATCTTCTGTTTCAGATTTCAACAAACATTTATACATTTTAACAATTACATGTTCATCATCAGTACATAATTGTATTTAAAATTCTAACTTACTTTGCTCCATACTGTAAGACTTTTCATCCATTTTAAATCTGAGATAACTACATGGGCTACATAAATAGTTCTTTTGATTTGATTTTAGATTCCCCTTGATGATTTTCCAATAGGAACTAATATGTCAATTACTTATCTGCCATTTATCTGTCATATCTATTCATAGAAAATCCCAGGTTGTGTCTGAAAACATCTTTATGGTATCCACTATAGCTTCTTAAGTGGATACCATAATGGTGTTTTCAGACACAACCTGGGATTATATCTATTTCATATGCTCAATATGGCATATCTAATAAAATAATTTTAAAAATCCACATTAAGGAAACTTTATCAGGGTTGAATTTTTTCATTGGTAGCATAACTTGAATTCACCATATTGACATTTTGGCCTGGGAGTCTGTTGATCATTGAAAGTGCTTTTTTCCCCTCATGCCCTTTAAGGACAATACAAAGTTATCGGAACGCTTAGTTTCTTGTGAAGATGATGATGATGAAGAAGAAGAAGCAGCTGATATGGAAGGTACATTTAATATGATATTTGAAGGCAGATATATTGCATCATATTAAACAAATGAAAACCAAACTTTGTTTTGCTATTGTTGCTTTCTTTCAATATTCTGTAATAGGGTATGTTTTAATCCATTTTTCTCATTACTTCCTTTTTAAGAAACATGTCTTCTCTTTAAATATGCAAACCAGAAAAGTGGGGAAGAGAGAAAACTTAAACAATCTGGAAGTAAACACGTTGATGACATACTCATCAATGAGACAAATTAGGTGACGAGACAAATTTATTCTAGGCAAGAGAAAGGTGTTGGCAAATAAGGATATTTCATTAAAGGATTGCAATCATTAAATGAATGAAAATACATACCATATATATACCTGCCATTAATGCAAGTCTGTCTGTATAATGTGGAACAATGTGTTTCTTTTTTTAATAGATGGGAGTAATCAAAGAGATTTGGCATGAACAATCACTTCCTATTTTGTTTTGTTCTGAAACTCTCATGAGAAGCAATGTAAAAGTCCTCAATTCCCTGCCTTTCTCACCTGTGGTCTCAGGCATTGTTGTGATTGTGTCTTTTTCTCTCTGGATCTTTTCCGGTTTCTTCCTATTTTCTGACCAAGAATGTTCCAGTGTAGCAGCTGGGAGGAAAACATGAAAAAATGTTTTTAAACATTGCTCCCTGTCCTGGGATAGGTTAACCAAAATACTGATGTGGGTTTTTTTAATGTTGTCCTTTCAGAATATGAGGAGAGTGGACTGTTGGAGACAGATGATGTAAGTGTGATCTGTTTATTTAGTAAAACTTCTTTGGAGTTCAACAGACTATTCTTTAAAGTGACATTAAAGTTAAATAGAAATAACGTAATGTGATATTTCCGCAGCACCGTTTGACAGCAGTAGACACTGAAATTGAATCATTGTGTTTTAAAATCTTCAACAGGCAACATTAGACACAAGAAAAATAGTGGAAGCTGCCAAGACTAAAACTGATGTTGGAGGTGGAGAAGAAGCTATTCTACAAACTAGGACTTACGACCTTTATATTACATATGACAAATACTATCAAACACCCAGGCTTTGGTTATTTGGCTATGATGAGGTAATTTTCCTCCTTATTTGGAAATGTAGATATCCAGTAATGAAACAAATTCACAATTGGTTACAGATACAGTTATAGTCCTCAACTTAACAACCAAGCTGAAAAAGGGAGCTTCTGACCTGAATTCGAAGTTCCAACAGTCAGGTCTCCTTTGTGATCATATGACGAAACTTTGGGCATTCAGCAACACAACTGCATTTATAGTCATTTGCAATGTCCTGTGGTCACATGACCATGTGAACAGCACTTCTGAATTTTGGCATAAACTGCATCCATAGTGAACCATTGATTTACTTAATGACCTTGACATTTTCTTAACCATGGCGTTATCTTAATGACAGCCACAAAAAAAAGTAAAACCCATCTGGCCATGTGACTGACTCATTTTACAACTTGCAACATATGACTATAATGGATAGGCTCCATTATGGTGGTATGTGGAGAACTACTTGTATAATAATAGCCCTTGGGTAAATCACCAAGGATTATCAATATCCAAATATGGGGAAATGGTAGTATTCTTTTCTCCCTGATTCTTATTACCTGGAAATAAAACTATTTTTCTCCTTTTTTCAGAATAGCCTCTGCATGTTACTTCAAATACATTACTGGAATAATAGCTATACTCAGTTAAACGTTCATATATATGGTAATGGAAGCTGCAGTTATAATAAGCACTCTCTTCCCATATAGCTCATTCATATGTTAGGGAGAGGTTGGAAAAGTTGATATGCAAGAATTTGTGTATCTTCTGCTGCAATGGATGAAGCAGAGATTTGAATATCTTGACCTGGTGGGATCCTAGAAGTACGTATTTCAGCCAAGATGCTTTTAGCCTGTTATAAGTTTTTTTGTTTCTTACATTACCATTTAGGCCCTTTTTATATTGATTCTGCAGATAGCACATAACATTTCACAAACCAAGACCATTGATTATTGAAAGTGTCTTAAAGTTTTCAGCTTGAAAAGATCCCGAATCACTAAATAGCTTTCAAAAAGCTAGTAATGAGCCCTATTTACAGAGATTCATTACTCCCCTTCTTGTTATCATGAACTTGAAATGTCCCATTCCCTTTCTGAGCCATGCTTTCCATGAGGTAACTTGGCAGTTTCCAAAACTGAATCCCTCAAACCAAGAAAGTGAGACATGAGTAGTCCAGCTCCAGAAGAGGTTTCTTTCATTCTATATTGCTTCCAATTTGGAGCTTTTAGATCTAGGAATTATTACATCAAACCTGGAATGGCATTATAGAAATTCTTGAGTTCTCTGGAACAGTCTGTTCCTGAATTGGCAACATTTGCACATCCATAATTTTTATTTAAAAAGCAAACTTTATTTTTTTTTTTTTAATCTATGCTCAGAAAAGTATGCAAAATATTTCAAACCATCTTGACTGAGAAATACTGCAAACTGCTGTTGCTTGTTTGTAGATGGACTGTTTTCAAGCTTTGCAGGGTGTTTTGGCCTTGAAGCAGCTCGGTTTGAATGCAAACCACACGTTCCAATTGAAAACACTTCTACAGGGTTAGAAAAAAAACGCCATGACATGTCATGTTTGATGTGGTTTGAATTGAAACATTTTACACATCTCTAAAAATAACCAAAATCTTCATCAAGAAAATCTAAATTTTTCAACAATCATAAATTACATAAAGTTTACATAATCATGTTGAATCACAGGAAAGGACAAAGTGAACATGAAAAAATTAAATAGGTTCCAGAGATTCTATGTTCTTCATTCTCCTTTCTGCCGAGCTTGAAATTTTAGCAGACAGTATTTCCATTCTTACAAACAGTTGTTCAGTTTTATTAGTTTTATGTTTCTGTATAAATTTAAAGAGGAATCTCAGCTATGTCCTTTTCTTTTTAGCAACGGCAGCCTTTAAATGTAGACAGTATGTATGAAGATATTAGTCAAGATCATGTCAAAAAGACCGTGACAATTGAAAATCACCCCCATCTTCCTCCACCTCCAATGTGTTCAGTTCATCCATGCAGGTATTTTTTTCCCAATCCTTGCTTTTAAAGAAATAGCTAACATAAACAAAGATATGCTCATTTTCTAGGCTGGTATCTTTTCTCTGTTCGATTATCTTTTACCAACAGAAGCTGTTTTCAACTTTATAGATAGTCCTTAAATACAGTAATTATCAGTCGCTTAACAACTATTCAAAGTTAAAACACCTACACACACACACACACACACACACACAATTACTTAGCACCTGTCCTCAAAGTTATCACTGCTCACATACACACACTGTATGGTCACATAATCATACTTCAGGTGCCTGTCAACCAGCCTGCAATTATTGACATTTGCAATATTCCATAGCTTTGTGTTATTTTTTTTGCTGGTTTCTGGAAAAAAATGTCCATTCAGGGGAATGGATTTACTTAAAAGACCATATGATTTGCTTACTCACCATGTGATTCACTTGACTGCAGTGCCTCATTTGTGATTTGTAAAAGTGGTTGTAAAATAGAGTTAGATTAAGTAGTGACCCGCTTAATGACCACAACAATTTATTATGGAAATTCTGAACTCTATTGTGATGGAAAATAACTTTATGCAAACAGCTTGTTTTGAACCAGAGATCCTCCAGATTTTATATGACAGTTAACCGTGCTAAATAACTGTAAGTTCTCTACCTGTTATATAGGATCAGTGCATAGAGATTGCATCCGTGCATTCTCAAGAGGAGAAAGAAATGAAAAATGGCTTGTGTCTGTGTAAAATTGCAACCTAAGTATTTCAACATTGGTCCAATTTTGGTATTTATATTTTAAAAATAAGGAATAAAAGAGGAAGAAAGTTATCTTGCTTTTTCATTTTAGAATCAAACCAAAAGCACAGTAGAATTAATTAAAAACAAGCAATGCATTCAGAGATGCAGAATGATATTATTGCTCTTCTAATTTGGAATTTTTCTCAGCACCTTTGCCATTTAGAATTAAATGCTAGATAAATATGCGTTATTCTGATTTGCCATGGCTTTTTTTTTTTTTTTGCAGACTAGGAGTTCTGTACTGATTTTTTTTAAGGATTGACCTATAGGTAACTACTGTTCATGATTTTATAGAAATAGAAGCAAAGGCCATGCAAAAATATTGTAGACTCAATATAGCAAAAAAGAAGCTGAAATTAGCAGTAACACCAGAGAGAAAGTATAAAAAGCTGCTCAGTATAGTCTTAGTCTACATTTTGTACAAGTCCTTTGCTCCTTTTGCTTCAGAACATTAGTCTAAAAAGTGTGGCAATCGTTTCCGTAGAATGCTTCCTGTCAATTCTTCTTGGATCATCAGTGAAATGGTGCAATATGCAGGATTTGAAGTCAAAGCTTGTATTTTGAAATTCCAGCAGTTTGGATCCTTGCTATATAATTCTTTTAGATTTTTTTCATTAATTCAGGAAAACCCGATGTTCATTGAAGTGCAGGGTAGAGTTGTGTAACTTTTCAGCTTCGCTGTTGTCATTAATATTATTGATTGCAGTATGTCAATCTAGTTATATTAGTTTTGTTGTTTCTGTTTAGCTGACCTTCTGTGTTTCCTGTTTCAAGAAATACATGACAGGGTTTTCTGAGAAACAGCTTGAGGAAACAATTTTTAAAAAGACGATTACTTTGTTCAGCCTTAGTCTAAAAAATATAGTAGGGAAAGTAAAAAGGCAGGGAGGGGAGCAAGGTCGGATACCAAATCTTGAAATTAAAAACTAATTCTTAAATAATAACTCCTATCCATTATGCATGCTGAAGATGTTTGTTTATTCGTGTCAGAAGTATCACAATTAATAAAAGGCATAGTATATGAATGTTTTAACAAAGCTGGTGAAATGGTTTGATCCCCTATTCATCTCCTTCTATGGCAATCTGATGACGGTTTGCTGCAATTGGTAATTAAAAGAGCAATTTGATGGAATTGGTATAACTGAAACAATGCTTTTTAAAAATTAGGTGAATGGAACATGCTTTCACTTTCACTTTCTCAGGCATGCAGAAGTGATGAAGAAAATAATCGAGACTGTGGCAGAAGGTGGGGGTGAACTTGGTGTTCATATGTATCCTTTTTACAATCAAACTTTTTTCCATCAAAGAGAATAATTTAAAGGGCTCAGTAACAAATTATTTTTTATTTAGACAGATAAAGGCATACATTTCTAACTTTTCCGTTTCTATCTATCTACTGCTGTCTTTTATTTTTATTTATTTCTATCCCGCCTTTATTATTTTTACAAATAACTCAAGGTGGTGAACATATCAAACACATCTTCCTCCTCTTATTTTCCCCATAACAATCTTGTGAGGTGAGTTGGACTGGATGTGAGTGATTGGCCCAAGGTCACCCAGCCAGCTTTCATGGCTAAGGCGGGACTTGAATTCTTTTCTTTTTCTTTTTTTTTTTTTAATAAAATTTTTATTGGTTAAAAAGTACAAACAGACATATAAACAACAGTAAAACATACAAAACAAATAGACATAAATCAAGTCTTTATGACTCCTTTTTAAACTTGTCGCATCGGTAGTCTATATTTATGTTTATATATCTATATACTTATATATAAAATAAAATGTTTCTTCAGCTTTTCTTAGTCTACTTATTTAATTTACTATCTTCCTCAATTGGTACTTAATTTTTTTCTATAGTTTCTATAGACCTCTCATTTGTATCCCTAATCTTGTTTTCCTTTCTTCTTCTCCAACCAGTTATACCATTTCTGCTATACTAAATAATAATCCATTTCTTCTTTTTCTTGTATTTCTTTTGTAAGTTTGTCCATCTCTGCACATTCCATAATTTTACTGATTATTTTGTCTTCTGTTGGTATATCCTCATGTTTCCAATTCTGGGCAAAAACTATCTGTGCTGCCGTTAATATATGGATAATTAGGTATTTTATTTCTTTTTTGTAGTGTCCTGTGATTATTCCTAATAAAAAGGTTTCTGGCCTCATTTCTATCTTCTGGTGTATGATTTCCTCTATTTGTATCCTGATTGTCTGCCAAAACTGTTTTGCTTTCTGACAGGACCACCACATGTGGTAGGTTCCTTTTTGTAGTTTGCATTTCCAGCATAATGGGGAAGCATTCGGGAACATTCTTGCCAGGCAGGCAGGAGGGAGATGCCACCTGTAGAACATTTTGTATATGTTCTCTTTGTAGGGTACAGACATTGTTAGTTTAGAATTTACATTCCATAGTTTTTCCCATTTTTCCAATCCAATGTTATATCCGAAATTCTTCGCCCAAATTATCATATTTTCTTTAATCACTTCTTCTTCTAATTTATATCTTAAAAATATTTATAAGTTTTGGTTATCAATTTATCATCTGTCCCTTGTAAAATTTTATCTAATTCATATGGCTCTTTTTGGAATCCAAATGTCTTATGTCTAGATTTTATTTGTAGATATGGCCACCAATCAATGTCTGTACCCTGTTCTTTCAGTTCTTGTCTTGATCTTAGTTCCCCTTTGTTATTTAACAAATCTTTATAGGTTTTCATTTTATCCGTGTCCATAGCGTTGGGGTAAATCTGTGCTTCCATGGTTGATAGCCATTCTGGAATTTTATCATAGTATAGTTTTTTTAATCTCTTGCCAGGTTTGTAACAGTGCTTCCCTAATAATATGCCGTTGGAAGTATCGGTGTTGTTTATCTTTTCTCTCCCACAAAAATGCATGCCAACCTTTTTGTAAATCCACACCTTCTAATGTCAGTATTCTTTTGTTTTTGAGTTCTATCCAGTCCCTAATCCAAATCAGTGATGCAGTTTTGTAATATGTTTCCCAATCCGGTAGTCCTAATCCTCCTCTCTCTCATGTATCTTGTAGGTGTTTTATTTTGATCCTTGCTTTCTTCCCCTGCCAGATATAATTTGCTATCATTTTGTTAAAGTTTTTTAACAAGACTTTAAGAAATCTTTCCCTGGTCTTATCGGGATTACTTGAAACAAATATAGAATTCTGGGTAAGACGTTCATTTTAATCGATGCAATCTTTCCCAGGAACGAGTTGTAGTTTACTCCATGTTTCTAAATCTTGAATTCTTTTCAATAACTACCTTTTTCAAGTTTTAGATGCATTGTTTCACTCAAAAGGCTAGAAGTAAATGAAGGTGGAGGTAACTTTAGAAGAAAGATTTGTTTTTCATATACTTTTAGTTATATGATGGAACAAAAACCACTTGTATCTGTTGACAAGAACATTAATGCATGCTTTTTTTTTTAAAGTAGCATTAGCAAAAACAATGTAAGGCATGGAACAGAAGACTCAAAAGAATATTTGTGATGATCAGCAGATTACTCCTGTCTTCAGTAGTAGCAATGACTGTAACAAAAACTAATTGTTAAGTAGGGTTATCTGCAGACTACGACATGCTACATAGTGCATTAGTCATTAAACCATTATATCAGACTGAATTCTACGAAAGATCCAGATAAGGAGAGATAAACTGGTGTTTGATTTTGGAAGAAGGAAAGTGTCTTTTTAGCATTATTCTCTTGCGTTTCAAAGGAGAGAATGTGAAACTAGTACTATACTAGGTTTATTTTCCTTAATTAAATTTCAGGTACCTTCTGATTTTTTTGAAATTTGTACAAGCTGTCATTCCAACAATAGAATATGATTACACAAGGCACTTTACAATGTAATTACTGGAAATAAAGTTTATGGAAATAAATATTGGTTCTAATTTTTAAAAAGAATAACCCAACGTGTCTGACTTGTTGATCCACCATTGTGTGCAACTTCTGTAATGTGGCACTCTCATCAAAATAAAATTCCTCTATCAGCCTTACTTTTTAATAAAGATCTTTATGTGTAAAAAACAATAAATCACTTTTTTCATTCCTGTGCTCTTGCTATAGAATTGTGCTTTTCTTTTACATAATGCAAAGAATAATAAAAATATAATTATATCAGTTGTAATATATTTCTGTAAAATATTCATTAATTATGTAATTAAAATAATTATTTCAGTAATTAAAGCTGTTAATCTAAGTTTATAATTGAGCAGTTTTAATCTATGCACACTTTTATACAATTTATACAGAGTCCCAGTGTTCCTCTCTGAGGGAGATGGGTGGTTCAAAAATATGAAAAGTAAATAAAAAAATAACAAATATTATAATTTTTCTAGTTTATTCAGTTAAACTAGAAGAATTTTGAAAATATTAATAGTAGTACATATTTTTGTTGTAAAAGGGGGAAGGTAGGAATTAAACTGGGATCGTCTAGTAGATCTCTATATGATTAGATCAGGAGTCAAAAACTTCCAATTGTTTTAATGAGAGTAGCAATAAATGACTCATTTTCCCATTCTCTTTCTTGGGAAATGCATTAATTAAGGATATATAGGGACTGTGTTCAATTTGCCAATTACAATTACCTCCAATTTCTAGGAGGTCCAGTCTTTTGATAATATTTGTGCATGAAAATTATAGAAGTGATTGGTTTTTGTACAGATTATTTGAGCCAATTTATTGTGTTGGCTTTCTCTATTTATATACTCCCCAAATATCTGGATTATTTGCTACCGGTAAACATTAACTTTTCTGTTTGTTAAAATGGGGGTGGAGAAGAGAAAATAAAAGTTAAATTTTTCTTTGCATAGAACGTGATGTGCCCGAGGACATGGCTTGAACTGGTTTCTGAACACCTTAGAAAGCATCACATAATTGTCCTTCTCTATTAGTAGGTTCATTATTCAGTGAAGTAAACTTGATGATTACGTTAATAGAATATATATTCATATATCCAGAGGCATATACCATAGGTAACCAAAGTTAGAGATGTCATAATTTTCAACTCTGGTGATAAATGCATGGTTAAAACATTGAATTACCTTGCAGTTATAAATAAGTCATAGATTAGTTATTAATTTAATTTATTTATCAAATTTAAAAATTACGCATCTCACAGAGCAACTCTGTTTTTAATTGTACAGGGTAGTTGTACAGGGTACAATTAAAAACAAAAACCATATGAAAACTATATTTCAGTAAAGGAGCTAAAACATGGTAGGAATAATTAAAATTAGGATTATGTTTTTAAAAATGGGATCTCAAGATTGCTTGCTCCTCTGTGAGTCCTGTGCATTGGCAGAACCAGGTCTTCAAAGGTCTGTGGACAGTGGAAGCCTATGTCACTTGGGGGGGGGGGGATAACCTAAAAGAGCAGTAGTGTTGGCAGAGAAGGCTCTTTTTGTGGACTCCGCCAGTTGAAATTCTTTAACTGATAGAGTCTATAACATACGTTCTCTGCCTAATCAGGTGGGGACAGGTTGATGTAATGGGAGAGCAGATGGTTCCATATGTAACCTACCTCCATGGCAGGTAGGATTTAAAGGTCAAACCCAACAAATTATATGAAGATGTGTTGTCTCTGAATTTACCAGGTTGATTGAAAGATGACACTAAGTTCTTCCTTAAATCAGTTTCACAAAGCTGTATAGTATTTTAAGCAGTTGCTCAGAACACTTTGCAAACAGGATTACATTAACAGAGTTGGAAGAGACCTTGTAGGTCATCTAGTCCAACCCCCTGCCCCAAGCAAGAGACCCTACACCCATGATGGCGAACCTATGGCATGGTTGCCACAGTTGGCACGCCGAGCCATATCGGTGGCACGTGAGCTCAGCTCCAGCACGCATGCGTGCGCCAACCAGCTAATTTTCGGGCCTTCTGGACCCTCCAGAAGTGAGGAAACACACTGTTTCTGGCCTCCGGAGGGCCTCTGGTGGGGGGAGGCTGTTTTTGCCCTCCCCAGGCTCCTAGAAAGGCTCTGGAGCCTGGGAAGAGCAAAAAATAGGCCTACCGGGCCCACCGGGCCATCACGTGCCAAAAGTGGGGGGAGCACAGGGGGGTGGGGCACATAGAATTATGGATGTGGGCACGCGTGCGTGTGACCCCACCGCACTCCACCTGCTTTTGGCACGCGATGGCAAAAAGGTTAGCCATCACTGCCCTACACCATTTCTGATGAATGGCAGTCCAATCTCTTCTTGAAAGCCTATATTGCCATAAATCATGACATGGTTTAGAAACATCGATGCCCAAGGGAATGAAATATTTATCAAATCTGTAAGCCACCAGTTTCATTCTGATGCATTGCAATTTACAATGATTGACATATCCATGGTGCATCTAAAGCCACACACAAAAAAAGTCACACATAAACTTCAAAATGCCCATATTACGTTCCTTTCGTCGGGACCTGAAGACTTGGCTGTTCAAACAAATAGGCTGACTCTGATTCCGGGTTTTATTATTTACTATTAATCAGTTATTTGGTTTAAAATGGGATTTTATTGTACTTGTTTCTTAACTTGTGTTCGCCGCCCTGAGTCCTTTGGGAGAATGGCGGCATATAAATACATGTAGTAAATAAATAAATAAATAAATACTATTTAAATGGCCTCGTCGTCTTCTTTTTTACTTCCTCTTTTATCACTTCAGCTGTCGACCTCATGCACAGTATAGTTGTCACCATCACATATTGCCCCACTAAAGTAGTAATTCTAATACAGGTAGTTCTTGGCTTACGACCACAACTGAGTCCAAAATTTCCACTGCAAGGCAGTTGAGTGACTTTTGCCCCATTTTATGACCTTTCTTGACACTATTAAGTGATTCACTGCAGTGGTTAAGTTAGTAACCTGGATGTTAAGTGAATCCGGCTTTCCCCATTGACTTTGCTTGTCAGAAGGCTGCAAAAGGGAATCACATGATCCCTGGACACTGGGACTGTCATAGGAGAAAAAAGCATCAGGTATGCTACTTTTACAAAATAAAGGCAGAATATTAATGAGGAGGAGGAGAAGGGTGAGATGAAAATATAATTAGTGCAATAAAATATATTTTAGATTTTAGGCTTCTGGGGACATCACCTCCCGTCTCCAAATTAGCAGAAATTGCCAGATCTTTCTTTTATTGGATCCTCACATTCTTGAATGATGTGCTGTTCTGGTCTTTTAAGTTTTCAGGTATTCATCCTCACAAGCTTTAGCCTTTGCCTTTGTCCCTGCTCCTAATCTTTTTCTGTCCACATGGGGAACAGTCCAAACAGGTCACCTGCTTTTCCCTAACATTGGTCAGCCTGCCTGTCAGCAGAGAAAGAGTCAAGACACCAAACAAAATCAGAAGTTGCTTATCTCGGTTGTGGGAGGAGGAAAACAGGAGCGTCACTGAAGCCACTGTCCCTTGCATCAACAGCCACATAATAAGTTTCTGTGGGGAAGTGGCAAGTTGCTGCAGGCAGAACTGACTTCCGTGTGTCTTTCAGCACATTAGCATCAATGGGAAGATACAGTGTGAGCCCTGTCCCCAAATGTCTTCTACTGGTGTTCCTGGGTTGGTCAGGGCTGAAGTATTACCAAGTGAATGCAGCTCAGCTCAGGGAGTACCGTATAGCTGCTCAGCTGGAAGACTGGGATTACAACCTCCAACCTGAGGGACTATCCAGGTAACAATAAATAGGGGGCAGGATAAGGAATGTAATGGGGAAAACATTCAGAAGATTTGTTTAGTGAGCAATTTAGTGCGAAGCTTAGGGAACTCAACTTGTGTGGTTGGAAAGCCAAGTTTAGTCCACTGTGATGCTTATTTAGTAATCTATAATTAAGCAAAGTGTTTTGTGAACACAACCAGTAAATAAAGAAGAGATAATCGATTAGATGGCTTTGGATTCATTTCAAGAGAAGATATGCTATGTACCACATTGCTTTGACTGAGAAGCATTGCTTAGCATTTTCCTTCATAATTCATATTTTCCAGTTTGAAACAATTGCTCCTATTCTATTAAGCAGAGCATTCAAACTTGCAGTCCTAATGCTTACTTTCAACTGGAATTGTTAAAATGTAACTAGGCTTGGCTATTCCTTGTTTTTTCAGTGACAATTCAGTTCTGTGATTTCCAATGTATGTTTTTATTATCTCTGTGCACCACTCTGTATATAAAATTCAACAACTGTAGAAGAGGAAGCATTTTTAAATGAACAGTGATAAGCATAGCTCAGGAAAAGCTTTACCATTTGATTTAGGAGATACATTTTGGTTTGCTTTATCCTTCTTTCTATAACCATTGCCAAATGTTTTCATTTGCTTAACAGCCTCTCTACTCTTTGCCCTTTAATCTCTACATGCTTTGCAATAACTCCTTATCCGATACTCCCACCACTTATCTAGCTTACTATAGTCTTCTCACTGGCATTCTATCCTCTCAGCTTTGTTAATGTTATGCTGCATGTTAAATTTCAATATTCCACTTCTTGTGTTAAAGTTCTGAATATTTTTTTCATTCCTACTATTTTCACCGATGGTTCCATTTCATTTTTACTTAGCATCTATTCTGTCCTCTTTCTTTTCTCCTATATATCTATATGACTGACTGATCCAAAAATTCTTGTGAACTTTGATATGATTTCCAGATGTGATAGTCTCTTTACAATATTTCTGATCTCAACAGCTGTAATAAATGAGTTTGCATCAATCAGTGGGTTGACGTCTATATATAGATGATTAATAGGACATTCCATCAGCTAGTTTCATTAAAGAATAAAGTGTTGCCAGAATGCAAACTAGTGTTTAGAGATAATGTGTAAGTGGATGGCATGATGTAGATTAATGTCAAGGTATTATTGAAAGTCCAGATATTTACATTTCCTTTCTCCCCAAGTATTTCCTCTTGTCAGTGAAAAACTCCCTTACGGTATTTCTTGTTCATTCACTGCATAGGGTCAAGGACATTATAGAAACATTGATAATGTATGGGAATGTACTTAACTTGCATAGTGAATTTTCAGCCAAAGAGTTGGAATATATTATTTTATTAAATTATTTTATATGGTTTCAGATTATCAGAGTCAGATCTTTCATTTAAAAAAATTGTCTATAGAGAATATGAAGTAGATTTCAAACAAGAAAAGCCAAGAGATGAGCTCTCAGGTAAAGGCAATATTTTCAGACTATATTCAATGTATAGTGTACCTATAATTATGAAGCCAAATGAACTGCAATTGTAAACCATCCCAAGTTTATCCAATTCCTAGAGGTATTGAGTAAGGTTGATGTTGAAGGAGATCTCAATATATAGATTCTTGAAAACCACCATTCCCAAATAAGCAGAGAGAATGTATGCTTAAAAGTCTTATTTTTCTGATTCTACTCTTGATTGGCAGGAAATAATCGCCACTAGCACTTGGGATAAATGCAAAAGACAATCTACAAATAATACAAAAAAGAAAATTAAAAAGTGACCCTGTTCCACCTCTTCGTCACAAATATACTTCATTACATTTCAGATATTCATTCATTCATTCATTTATTTATTTATTCATTCATTTATTGTATTTTATGATATGGGTAATTAGACTCTACAATTAGAGTCACACACAGAGAAAGATGGAAACTTAATAATCGAAGTCCCAACCAAGGACCTATCAATTATTAAGATAACATCTAAGAATATAGGCAGTTCCAAGTAGGATTTTTTTATTTTTGTAAAATTAAAATGTTCAAATCCGATAAATTCAAATTTCCAGATATCAAGGAAGTTCTTTAGGCATTGCTCCAAGAGCTCCAATCACAATTGATATAACATTGGATTTCTTTTTCCAAAGAGTTCAATTTCAATCTGCTAGTCCTGATATTTTGTCATTTTTTCCAGCTGTTTTGTCTCAATTCTAGCATCATCTGGAATAGAACAAAGCAACATTAAAAGATTTCCTTCTTTTCAATAACTGCTATTTCAGGCACACTATGAACAAGATGCCTATCTGTTTGGATTTTAAAGTCCCATAAGATCTTAATCTACTCATTTTCCAAATCCTTCTCAACTTGATTGTCCCAGTAGTTTTTACTACATTTAAATCCAAGCCTCTGGCAACATTTCCAATGGATAATTCTGGCAAAGCTTCTATTCAGTTTGTGAAATGTTGCTGCAGCTACTGATCAAATGGTCAATTGTTTCATCCATTGTACAACAAAATTGACACTTACTGTTGTCTGTTACAAATTGATTTTTCACCTTCATGCAATTAGTAGTCAAAGCTGTTACTGAGGCACTAAAGTAAAGCCTTCAGTTTCTTTAACACTCCTGATCTGAACCATCATACTTCTCAGCAATACAGCTGACAAAGTTGAAATAGATGGACAGACTGACAAAGTTTGAAGTATCATTCTATGTTCATAAACCTATAATGTTGGATGGGAACCCTATCCTGCTTGTGGGTGTTGCAGTGGTTGCAACATTGGGTTTCAAAAGCTTACTATGATTTAGTACAGGAGTGTCAAACTCAATTTCATTGAGGGCCGCATCACGGTTGTGTTTGACCTCAGGAGGATGAGTGGGTGTGGCTGGGGTGGGCGTGGTCAGGGTGGACGTGGCCAGCACAATGTCCTGCTGCTCTCTGTCAGAAAAAATGGAGCCCAGGAGGGCTGGCAGAGGCAAAGCAGGCCGGTCCTTTGCTGTTTCCAGGGTAGCCCCACGGGCCAGATCTAAGCACCCTGCAGCCCGGATCTGGCCCGTGGGCCTTAAGTTTGACACCCGTGATCTAGTAGCTAAAGTCTTCTGGACAAATCTCTTGTGTCTTCAGTTTTGATATCTGTATTGTCTGAACAAATACGTGGAATTTATTTATGAAATTGGTCACAGATACAGGTAGCCCTCGACCACAACTGAGCCCAAAATTTATGTTGTTAAGCGAGACATTTGTTAAGTGAGTTTGGCCCCATTTTATGTCCTTTCTAGCCACACTTGTTCAGTTAATCATTGCAGTTGTTAAATTAGTAGCATGGTTGTTAAGTGAATCTGGCTTCCGCATTGACTTTGCTTGTCAGATGGTCGTAAATGCTGTGCACATGACTCCAGGACACTGCAACTGTCATAAATACGAACCAGTTGCCATGCCTACAAATGTTGATCACATGACCATGGGGATACTGCAATGGTCTTAAGTGTGAAAAATGGTCACAACTCACTTTTTTCATGCCATTGTAACTTTGAACGGTCACTAAACAAAATGTTGTAAGTCGAGGACTACCTGTATAGCTAAAGCAGAGGTCAAATGAAGCAAGTTAAAGTCTTGTGTCTACTCACCCAGCCACATTCTCTGTGTGGCTGCTCCATTTCCCCATTCATGCATATATAGGCCAATGAAATGCTAAGCTACTATCTCATTGCCTGAGGACAATTTGTCAGGTAGATTATTTTGGAATTTAAATGCCATGATGACCTTCTCCAAGGATGGGTGGTGGGTGGATGGGTGAGAGATAGGGATGGATAGATAGAGAACAAAATAAATAAACCTCTGCTCAGAAGAATGTATTTATTAGCTATTAAAGCACAGCTAATTAATTTTATAGGAAAGCTTCTGTCTTTTCCCTTTCTTTACCTTTGCTGCAGTTTATGTTCAAGCCAGAAGAAAAACAAACAAAAAAAAATTCTTTCAAGAAACATTTTTATATGTAATTATTCTCTTTAAAAATCATTTATTAATGTGCTTTGAGCAGGGCTCCTAGGGCCAACACTACGTGGTGAAGTGGGAGACATCCTCATAATTTATTTCAAGAATTTTGCTACTCAGCCTGTGAGCATTCACCCGCAGAGTGCTGTGTACAACAAATGGTCAGAAGGTAAACACTGCCATAATATTGTCTGAATATCCGGATCAGTGGTGGGTTTCAAAAATTTTTACTACCGGTTCTGTGGGCATGGCTTGGTGAGCGTGGCGTGACTTGGTGGACATGGCTTGGTGGGTGTGGCAGGGGAAGGATACTGTAAAATCTTCATTCCCTCTTGAATCCAGGACAAGGATACTGCAAAATCCCCATTTCCTCCCAATCAGCTGGGACTTGGGAGGTAGAGAATAGATGGGGGCAGGGCCAGTCAGAGTTTTTACTACCGGTTCTCCGAACTACTCAAAATTTCCGCTACCGGTTCTCCAGAACTGGTCAGAACCTGCTGAAACCCACCTCTGATTCAGATCATTTTTTTTATGTTTGGTAGATTTAAAAAAATGCAGCTAAATTCTAAGTAAACATGGGTAGGATTGTGCCTGTGGGCAAGAGCTGGCAAGGACAGAAGCAGAGACATAAATGGTTCTGAGGGCATTATTAAATAAGAGGCATAAGAGGCACTACTTTATAGATGGTTGGAAGCCTCAATCACAATGGAGCCCAACATTTCTGTTGCTAAGTGAGAGAGTTGTTAAATGAATTTTGCCCCATTTTATGATCTTTCTTGCCAAAGTCGTTAAGTTAGTGATATGGTTGTTAGATGAATTTGGCTTCCCCATTGACTTTGTCAGAAGGTTGCAAAAGGTGATCACATGATCCTGGGACATGCAACCGTCATGAATATGAACCAGTTGCCAAGCATTCAAAATTTGATTATGTGACCATAGGGATGCTGCAACGGTCACAAGTGCGAAAAACGTTCATACGTCACTTTTTTCAGTGACATTGTAACTTCGAACGGTCACTAAATTAACTGTTATAAGTCATGGACTACCTGTGGATAGTTTTCTTCATTATTCAGGGGTTTGTTAATACTTGCAAAAAAATGTACCTTAGCAGAGCTGTACCTTGAATTTTTTTGGGGGGGGGGGGGTTATGAGCCTTTTAGCATCAGTCTAGGTCAGGGCTGTCAAACTCTCTACCTGTGGACTAGATGCACTGGCCACACCCATGCCGGGTTTAGCAAACGGGAAAAAAGTCACAATACGTCATGTGACAATGCTGTGACGATGCGAGTTTGACACCCCTGGTCGAGGTGAAGCTATTACAGCAAAATTGGGTATTCCAGTTCCCACTTATGATAGGAAAAGCAACTTTGAGTTTCCCAGATCCAGATCATTTCTTTTGATCCTCTTGCAACTCGGTTGGCTCTCCGTCAAGTTGTCTAATGGAATTTAAGTATGATCTTTGGAATTGGGGTTAAGAGATGCTGCAACTGTGGGCTGCTGTCTCTTATCTGACCATTCCCTAGGCAGCATCTCTTTGACCAGTCCACTTCCACTTTCAGTCAGTTTTGCCTCATTTAAAAAACTTCAGGTTTGTTCTGCCATCTCAAACACACAAAATCAAACCAAAATATTCAACATATACCGTAAACATGGAAGGAGATGCCAACAACTTATTTATTTTTTATAAAAAATGATTCAGGACACCAAGGAATTATATTTTTGCAGTCTCATTGATCAGCTGAAGGAGAGTCACTAAATCAGCCCAGAATATTTTATGTCTCTTTTGGGCTTGCAGGAGTCAGGATAATCCTAAAGCTTGACTATTAAATATCAATATTAAATAGTTTTAAACATTTAAACTTTATATTAATTACAAATATTTATAATTAAATATTTTAAATGTTTCAATAAAATTAAATAAAATTATTTAAAATAGTTTGAAGGGATTGAAGAATAGAAGTGGAGCCAAATGAAATAGCTGTTGGACAGTACAATTCCTGAGTAGCAAAAAAAAAAAAAAAAAGGAGCAGTGAGGTATAGGAGAACTGAAATATGGATTAAGATCTCTTTTTTATCATATGTGGAGAATCAAAGAAGGACCCAGTTTGCAACCAGATCTGTAATAGAATTAGCAAGTGTGTGCATGCCAACTCACATGCATATATATATGCATTTATTTACAATGGTATTGTTGGTAATGAATGAGTGGTGTGCTGGCCTAGAGGTGGAGCTCTCGCCTCACAATCAGGATGCTGTGAGTTTGATCCTAGGTAGAGGCAGATATTTCTTTCTCTGGGCACAATGAGAATATATCTGCTAAATATAACTCTGCATTGGTGACAGGAAGGGCTTCCAGCCAGTAATCACTCAGACTCCACCCCGCAAGGGATTATGGGGTCATTAAAAGATGATGATGATTGTTGGTAATGAATAATGATAACCTCTTTCCTTTGTCATTGTAGGTTCTTCATACTTTGATGGGACATCAGATATGGAAAAACTGGATGATGCTGTGCCTCCAGGCCAGTCATTCAAATATGTGTGGAATATCACTGCAGAAATTGGGCCAAAAGAAGCTGATCCCCCCTGTCTCACTTATGCCTACTACTCACATGTAAACATGGTGCGAGACTTTAATTCTGGTCTCATTGGTGCTTTGCTGATATGTAAAGAAGGTAACAAAATTTGTTAAAGAAGCTGCAGCCTGTTCAAGGGTTAAGCATTGCTGGGATTAATCTGTAATATGCTATCTTTCTGTTCATTTTTGTATTTCTATCTGTTTAATGTTTATGTTTCACAGGAGTTTTGTTTTGATAAAGATCAGAGCAGAATTATGAAGGCTATTACATAATAGGAAATTCTGCTATTTAGCTTTCAAAAGCTTATGTTGTATCCAAGAAGGTCTCTGTAATTAGAAATGGCAGGAAGAACCATATAAATGCATGGCAACAATGCTGGCATGCAGCCTAGTACCACCTTCAGAATTAAGTGTGCAACTCACTTCACACAACTCAAGAACCTAAAACTCAATAAAACTATAATGCTACCAGACTCTGTATCTGCTATCAAAGATGGATAGGGACGATTTCTGGGCAGCTGAAGAGGAGAGAATGGTTCTGACAATATACAGATTGTCTTTTTCAGGCCCCAAAACATGTATTTTTATATTAAATTGTATAAACTTCTTCTCTATTGGCAAACCAATGTTACTACTGCAAAATCTGTGCTTGAATGAATTCTTCAGAGCAGGGGTGAAATCCAGCAGGTTCTGGAGAACCGGTAGCGGAAATTTTGAGTAGTTCGGAGAACTAGCAAATACCACCTCTGGCTGGTCCCAGAGTGGGGTGGGAATGGGGATTTTGTAGTATTCTTCCCCTGGAGTGGGGTGGGAATGGAGATTTTGCAGTATCCTTCCCCTGCCACGCCCACCAAGCCCCGCCCACAGAACCGGTAGTAAAAAAATTGCATTTCACCACTGCTTCATAGTCCATCTAAGGCTAAGCCATTCTGCTCCTTGAAGCAGAAGTGAGATTTCACACATGCAATAGTCATAATAGTTTCAACACCTTAAAGCAGGGGTGGGCAAATGTGGCCCTTTTACAACCTGTGGACTTCAACTCCCAGAATTCCTGAGACAGCCAAGCTGTCTCAGGAATTCTGGGAGTTGAAGTCCACAGGTTGTAAAAGGGCCACATTTGCCCACCCCTGCCTTAAAGAGTTTTACTTCATCAGGAAGACACTGGTTCTTGCCTTTACATTTTTCTATCTTGGTGGCAATGAAGCACAGGGATTCCTCATAATAAACAATTCTTATTCATGCTGCTATGGCTAGCGTTTCCTTATTTGGGACTTGAAGTTATATGGCATCTGTAACAGACAATACACTTTGTCCTTTAGTTCAATGTAAATTCAACGTTCGCCTTTCAGATGTGATAATTATTTGTTTAAAGCACAAGACAGTTTGCTGAATTTTTGCAGTATAGTCTTAGGAGCTCTGGGACAAGAAATAAGGGGTGAGGGGCTCCATGGTCTGCTAGCCAAGGTTGCCCACCTCTGTAATAGGTAATCTTGTAATAGATAATCTTGTAATAGGTAATCTCTGTAACCTTCCACTTATCCTTAATCTGTGTTGATCTTCAATTCCCTTAAGAATTAGGTGGCATGGTAAAAGGTTTTGTTGCACTAGAGGCTGACAATTTAAAATAGATTTGCTATTTGAAAAGTTATTGTAGTATTTGATAATTTATTCCATCTTGTCAAAGTCCTGTTTTTTTCTTTTTAGGAAGCCTGAATGCAGATGGTACACAGAAACTCTTCAACAGAGAATATGTGCTGATGTTTGCTGTGTTTGATGAAAGCAAGAACTGGTACAAAAAGCCCTCCCTCCAATACACAATTAATGGGTTTGCTAATGGAACATTGCCTGGTAGGTTCTCTTCCATATTATTGATTAGAATGAAATTATAGTCACTTCTATGACAACTATAGCAGCTGCTCTTTTCTTCCAGATGTTCAGGCTTGTGCTTTCGATCATATTAGTTGGCATTTGATAGGAATGAGTTCCACTCCTGAGATCTTCTCTGTCCACTTCAATGGACAAACCTTGGAAGAAAACCATTACAAAGTGTCAACCATCAACCTTGTTGGAGGTGCCTCAGTAACAGCCAACATGTCAGTGAGCAGGACAGGAAAATGGCTAATATCTTCTCTGGTTGCAAAGCATCTACAAGGCAAGGTTATCTTTATTAGCAGGCAAACTGTACAATTACAATTAAAAGTTCATTCTCTTGAATAGAACTCATACAAAATTATCATATCCCAGAGACAGTAGCATGAATGTGAGGTACCATTTTCAAAATGATTCCAGAACAACAGGATCTATAACATGTTCTATATGACAGTTGCCATATGTAAGTCCTACATGCCTAGAATCTGTAACTCCAGCATTTCATAGCCCCCTAAAGCTATATTTGTGGACTATATTGGTTTATTTTTGTTCTAGGATGATGCTAGGAGAAAAATGAATAAATATAGAAAGACTAATCACATTCACTATTATTCTTTTCATTTAGGCTTGCCTATCTCTTTTTCCTGGCTCCACCCAGTTTTCTGAAACGAGTTTCCAAATATATATGCTAGAAATGCCTATTTATTATGATCATTTTGATTATACAAAAGAACATGTTAGAGACACTGTATGATGGCTTTTATTTACTTATTTAGCAATTTATTTCTTCACATTTAAGGCTACCCACTGTTCAAAAGACTTACGGTGGCTAATAGAACATAGCACAAAATAAATATCAATAAAACACCATAGGAAGCAAATAATTCCCATAGTACATAACTAAAACAGATTTACAAAACATACTAGCCCAGAGTCTGTTCTTCAGGGCATACCTGGTCATTCAGATCTTGGGGGGACATGTTCCTTAGGGAGATGTGTCACCAGAGAATACATGCTTGACCTATTGACTATTAACTTATGACTTCCAGTTGTAGATAAGTTGAGATAAAGGGAGTTAGAATGCAATACATTAGATGGAACAGATTAAGAGTGTCTACTTTTTTCCATATCTCAAGAATAAATTATACCTACTGTATACCTATTGTAACACGAGGCCTGGTTTATATGCAATTACTTTTAGCTGGAGGATACTTCTTTTGTGAGCATACTTCAGGACACTGAAAGGGTCTAACACAAAATTAAACTGTCAGAAGTAGTTTGGAATGTAGTTCTGTAATTCCACATGTACAAATTGTTTAAATGTATAAGAATTATGTATGATTCATAGATTTCTTTTTGTGGATTAAAGAGAAAGAAATTCTTCTTGCTTCATGGAAACATACATTTTTAATATAAAATGGGAAATATTTATTTTTAATCTGAACAGTCTGAAAGGCAACATGAAGAGCAAGTAGATATGCGTGTACCATAACTGTTAATATGTTTTATTATCCTTGTCCCATCTACTTATTAATTTAGCTGGAATGTATGGTTATCTAAATATCAAAGACTGTGGAAAGCCAGACACTTTAACACGAAGGTTATCCTTTAGAGAACAGAGGATGATTAAGAACTGGGACTATTTCATTGCTGCAGAAGAAATCACCTGGGATTATGCTCCAGAAATTCCTAGCAGTGTTGACAGGTAATTTGACTGAATATGATTAAATGAATGAAATGATGCCATAAAAAATCATAGGATTTATCACAAGCTAAGGCCTTGTTTTGTTTTTTATTTGTCATAAACTAAGGGATCCAATGGCTCAGTGGCTAAGATGCTGAGCTTGTCGATCGAAAGGTTGGCAGTTCAGCGGTTCGAATCCCTAGTGCTGCGTAACAGGGTGAGCCCCCATTACTTGTCCCAGCTTCTGCCAAGCTAGCAGTTTGAAAGCACATAAAAAATGCAAGTAGAAAAATAGGGACCACCTTTGGTGGGAAGATAACAGCGTTCTGTGCAGAGATGAAATGCTCCCGGTTCAGACTGGTTTGGCCGAATCAGTAGCGATGGCGGCCGGTGGTTTGGAGAACTGGTAGCAATGGCGGTGTGAGGCTCTGCCCACCTGCCTGGTCGCAGGAAGTAACCTGTTCTTTACCCTCTGTGCATGCTCAGAAGGGTTTGTGCATGCACAGAAGGTCCACACGCGCATGTGATGCATGCACACACTTCTAAACCAGTTGGGAAGGTAAGTAGATTTCACTCCTGGTTCCGTGTGCCTTTGGTGTTTAGTCATGCTGGCCACATGACCACGGAGACGTCTTCAGACAGCGCTGGCTCTTTGGCTTTGAAATGGAGATGAGCACTGCCCCCTAGAGTCGAGAACGACTAGCACATATGTGTGAGGGGAACCTTTACCTTTACTTAAGGCCTTGTAGACCAGGGATCCCCAACCACAGGTCCATGGTGGCAGATCCCAGAAACTGGGCCATACAAACAAGCGAAGCCCCATCCACACGATATAGGCAGCACATGAAACCATGTCTCCTCTGGTCCATGGAAAAACTTCTTTACATGGACCTGGACCCTGGTGCCCAAAAGGTTGAGGACTGCTGCTATAGACCATTTCAGTTAAGTGAAACACATTCTCATCATGTTAAATTATAAAGTATGAACCTCTCTCTTGCTTCTTAATTCTATAAAATAAATGTCTATTGTTACACTATGTAGAAGTCATTTCATATTACATCATATTACATTTTTAGTTAATCTTTCTATTTTCATACAATTATGTGGGGAAAACGAAGTGGCAGAATGAAAGAATGAAAAATTCATAGTACAAGTTCATTCCCAGTACTGTCATAGTTCCATTTTCTTTCCAATAAATCATCATCTCATTCACTTCTTAAGTTTAGGAATTAAAATTTCTTTGTCACAAATATTTCCCAAAAGATATTGTCACAGAAAGAATCTCTTGCTACTATTTCAGTTTTTGAAACCTTGTACAATGGGAAGGAAGCAATTCTGAAAAGAAAAGAAAAACATTTGACCAAGATTAAAGCATCCTATTCTTTAGCACTTCTTTTCATTTTTGTTTTGAAACTAATTTCCTTATCCTGGATTAACTATCCAGTGTGTCATATTTTTGAGTTTGTTGACATAAATGTAAAAAAATCACAAGAAACTGAAGAGGATGTTGATGTAGCCAATTAAAACAATAAAGTTGGAATTCAGTACCCATCAACCCTGTCAGAATGGCCAAGGGTTATTAATAATAAGAGAAGTGTCAGACCAAAGTCAGGAATGAAAATGCTATCATCCAATAGGATTTAGAGGGTCTAAGGTCCATCACCTGATTCTGTACTTATTTGGAATCCATGTAAACAACTTTTCTGGGTTTTTTTTTTTATTATTGTACATATGGTAGTTGTTTATTATGTAGATTTGTAAAAACTGACTTACCCACTCATGCAAGCTTCTGGGGTTTTGGGTTTTTTTTGGGATGTTTCTATATAAGAAATCTTAGTAATGTTTATTTTTCTTTTCTCAATTCTAAAGAAGATATAAAGCTCTGTATCTGGATAATTTTTCCAATTTTATTGGCAAGAAATATAAAAAGGCGGTTTTCAGGCAATATAAAGACAGCAGCTTCAGTAAACCGACCTATGCCACTTGGCCCAAAGAACGTGGAATTCTGGGCCCTGTTATCAGGGCTGAAGTCAGAGACACAATAAGTGTAAGTATTCATGAGCAAGTAGAAGGTAAATAGATTACAATCTCATTTTATTTCATTTGCACACAGTAATAGGATTAGCTTTAAATATATTTTGCTTATCTAAAATACATATATGATCTTGACTGATATCAAGACTAAGCTCGTCATATTCAACTGTCAATGAAAAGTAAAGGAACTTGGATATGAATAAATGTTCGTGTTGATTTCTATGAAAGTTAGACTTAATTTCTGTATTTTGAACCATGTGTCTCTTGTGGAGCTCTACACTGACAGAATACTTTCTCTGTAACAGCCTTTAGTTTATCTGCATTCATCAGTAGCCCAATATCTATTTATCCTGCATATATTATTCATCTCTTATTCTTGGTAATAATAAACTCAAGTGAATGAGTTTCAGTATTCACCTCAAATGAAGTACAGGTGATCCTCACTTAATGACCCCTTATTAGTAATTGTTTGAAGTTATGATACTGCTGAATGAGTGGGACTTAGGACCATCCTTATAGTGGTGGCCATTGCAGTATCCTCATGGTCACGTGATTCAATTCAAGCACTTGGTAGCCAGCTGACAGTTCTGATGAGGAATTATTCCATGATTTCCATTTGCGACCTCACTGCTGGCTTCCAACATGCAAAGCCAAAGGAAAAGCCAGATGGAAGGCAATCTTCACAGTATCACATTTAACAACTGTGTGGGATTCACTTATCAACAGCAACCAGAATTATGGTACTTTGTAAGTCATCATGGTCAGATGACATTGATCTTTACAACTTTGTTGCTTAGCAACAGAATTGCCAATCTCAATTACCATCATTAAGTGAGGATCAACTATAAATTCAGTTTGGTCACTCTGAGAGCCAGTTTGGTCTAACGGTGAATGCAGCAGGTTAGAAACTGAGGGATTCTGAGTTCTAGACCCACCATAGCTATGAAAGCCAGCTGGGTGATCGTGGGCCAGTCACTCTTTCTCAGCCCAACTTATCTCACAGGGTTGTTGTTGTTGGGAAAATAGGAGGAAGATGGTGTGTTAGGTATGTTTGCCGCCTTGAGTTATTTGCAAAAACAACAAGGGCAATAAACAAACAAACAAACAAATAAAAATAAGTAAATAAGTAAGTAAGTAAGTAAATAAATAAATAAATCTTGAGTAGATATTTTGCACTAGTGATATTTGGCATCATCTGTGGCAAAATAAAGTCTGGATACTTACAATGTCACAGGGATGGTTACATGGTGCAATAAACTGCCTGTATAAAACAAATAACAACTGTCTAAATTAAAAGAAAGCAATGACATATTTCAACATAATCTTTAAAAATCTACAACACTTCAGGACTAATGAGATATTAATGGTTATGGGGAGAGGAAAAGGTCCAAAAAATTAGATGTTGAGCAGGCCGTTTAGATTATCATTTACACCTATGATTTATAATGGCTATATTACAAAGAAAAAATAAGGATGTGCACCCTATTTTGAGCCAAGGCCCAAGATATGGGCCTCCCTCTAAGAAACAGGAAGATAGCTGGATACAAAATTTAAGTTAATTTAATAAAAGCAATATGAGTAATTCCATTTTTTTAAAAAAAATTTTTTTCCTTTCTATCATGAACTACAATTTCTGCCAACTTAAGGAAGGGTTGTGAGAACAGCATAAAAGCTTTAGCAGGCATTGGGGAGCTTTGGATTATACACATTCCGGTTGTAGGCACTGGTAATACACTGCAGTTGTTCTTTTTATATAAAAAGGAAAATAAATTCTCTTGTTTAAAGAACTTCCAGTATCATTTAAATTCTGCATCAATTTTCCCTAAGCTGAAGCTCTTCAAGAGAAGCATATTCTTTTTTTTAATTAATAATTTTTATTAAACAGTTTTTTTAAAAAACAAAAAAAGAATTTTTTACTATTTTCTTCTTTTCAACATTTTCACCTCAGTAAACATTTCTTACATTTTGTCCCTTACTTCAATTTACCATTTATACGTATGATTCTAATATTGATTTATATACATAAAGATAACAATGTACTCAATATCAATCATACATTCTAGGTCCATTCCATTTTCACTTGTTTGTTACTACTTTTCAACTCCTATATCTTCCTCATTTATTCTTTCCTTGCCCTTTATACCTCTCCTCTAACCATTCATACTATTTCTCCCATACCATATAGCTGTGATGGCGAACGTATGGCACACGTGCCACAGGTGGCACAAGCAGCCATATCTGTGGGCACGCGAGCGTTGCCCTAGTTCAGCTCTAGCACGTGTATGCGCACCGGCCAGCTGATTTTTGGGCCTTCCAGACCCACCGGAAGTCGGGAAATGGGCTGTTTCCAGCCTCCAGAGGGTCTCCGGGGGGTGGGGAAGGCTGTTTTCGCCATCCCCAGGCTCCAAAAAAAATGCTCTGGAGCCTGGGGAGGGCAAAAAATGGGCCTACCAGGCTCACAGAGACAAAAGCGGGGGGAGCACAGGGGGGTTGCCCGTGCATTCATGGGGGGGGCGCATTGAATTACGGGTGTAGGCACGCATGTCCATGAGCCCTCCACGCGACCCCTGCTTTTGGCACGTGATGGCAAAAAGGTTAGCCATCACTGCCATATAGTATTCTGTTTCCTCCTTTTCTTGTATTTCTTTTGTGAGCTTGCAGGAGAAGCATATTCTGTATTCACATATAATATTGTCTATACAATCATATTTGTTCAGACAAAACACTGTGGAAGAAAATGTCATAAATAAAATCTAAAATTGTTGATGCTTTAACTGAGTTTGAATTACATATTGAATTATATATATTTGCAATATAATTGACCATTACAAGCATCTTTGTATTTATAGTGAAAACCTAATTAAACAGGAAATGCTTTACACTTTATTATGTGGCAATTTTACTTTATTTTCCTACAACTAACCACATAAAAATCCTAAAATCAGAGGTTTCCACTAGCATTCTTTTGGAAAGAAAGAGTGTGTGTGTGTGTGTGTATGACACAAATATGTATATGTATACGTATGCTTTTTATTTTAAAAACCTACTAATAGAACAAAGCATGATCCTAATAGAATTTTTTTCTTGGTACATTCCAGCCACTGGCTTTGCTGTTTGATACCAACCAAAAATACAAGAGCTCCTCCCTCTGGATATAAAATAAATAACTTGGGAGAAGAACTGTGACATTATTAGGGTTTTTCTTTGAAACTATGGGTTTCACTGATGTTTAACATGATGCAACTTGACTCATCTTGGGTTATATATTTTTAATTATTCATAGAGATTTTTTGTGGTATTTAATAGGTCTGTACTCATGTCCAAAACAATTTGGAAGAAACTTGTGTAAGTGTAGTACCTGTCTATTATTTGTTAAAGCAGCACAACTTTTTAGGAGGTTTAAGAACCATATTAACTTTTTTAAAATTTGTGTGAAAGTCTGAAAGAAAGTCAGTTTGTTTAATAGATACTAGATAGGTATTCCACTCACAAGATAGTCAAAGTGTTTTTCAAATTAATCATTTTTAAAACCCTGTCTGTGTATTCTATTGTTAGGCTGCATGCTTTTACTATATTTTATTGATTGATTGTTCTATTAGAAAATGGGGATGTATATAAAAAGGACGATAATGCTAGCTAAAATTTGTATAAAAGCCAGCAGTATTGTGATGCTAAACATATATTAAATTTCTGTTTTAAACAGATTGTATTCAAAAATTTGGCCACTCGACCCTACAGCATTTACGTGCATGGAGTTTCCGTTTCAAAAGATGCAGAAGGAGCTATTTATCCTTCAGATTCCAAAGGTTGGTTAGAAATTATTTCTACCTTCCTTCTCTGCTGTCCTCTGATCACTTGTGCATCTTTCCAAAAGGATCAGCAAAAGTCTTATTGTTGGCTCCATTTTAAATAATAAAAAGAAAATGGAAATCTATTTTAAGAACTTTTCAATTAATTATAAGCAATGTACCAAGAATGAGAAAGACAGGTAGGATCATTCTGGTGAGCAGCCCCACCTCTGCTCAAAGCAGGAATCCTTGTTCAACTATCTCTGGCATGAATACATCCAATGAAGAAACCTACCACTCTAAGAGCAGTGGTGGCACAGTGGTTAGAATGCAATACTGCAAGCTACTTCTGTTGACTGCCGGCTGCTGCAATTTGTCAGTTCAAATCTCATCAGGCTCTAGGTTGACTCAGCCTTCCATCCTTCCGAGATGGGTAAAATGAGGATCCAGATTGTTGGAGACAATGTGCTGACTCTGTAAACCACTTAGAGAGGGCTCTAAAGCACTGTGAAGTGGTATATAAGTCTGAATGCTATTGCTATTGTAACTGGTTCTAATTTTAAACTGTTTTTACTGGCATTGTACTGGAATGGAATGAGAACTGAGCCTCCAGTTGTCCTTACTAAGTAGACCAGACAGGAAATTTGACAAGATGAGCTAATTCTACTTTATTGTAAAACTATATTAACAGACTCTTGAAAGTATGAAAATACAATTCCCTTCACATCTCTTTTATAGCCCAAGGAACTAGGAAGGGTGTCTTCTGAGTCTCTTGTCCTACCCATTATCCACTTAAGGCTATGCTTTCTCTTATCTGACTGTTCCTTGAAAACAGCATCTCTAGAGCCAATCACCCAAGGTCTTTCCCATATTCCATTACATCAATAGACAATGCAGCTCATTGGATGACTTTTGGCTACTACTAATAAACAGGGCTCATACACTACGCTAACCCATGGTTCCCTTAATAATATTTTGCTAAAATCTAATTGATTGGATAAACTTGGTTTGTAAATTGCAACGGAATATAGTTTAGAATGAAATAAGAATCATCGGGAACCCCTATCTTGTAGCTCAGCCTATTTTCATAATTTTCATTGTGAAAATAAAATGAGGGGTGATCCCTTGTGCACAATATAAATGTTAAAAAAGAAATAACATTCAGAGACATAGAAATAGGTATAGAAAACAAAATTATTAAATAACTAAGTTGTTATGTAATAATCAAAAGGGGGACAATATACCATATTTTTTGGAGTATAAGACGCACCAGAGTATAAGATACACCTTAGTTTTGGGGGAGGAAAGTAAGAAAAAAGCTGATTGGCAGGTGGATCAGCCTCCCAGAATACCCCCAATCAGCTGTCCCCAGAGGTGAATTTTAGCAACAGGTTCCTTGGTTGCTCTATTCCTTGCTTTTTTTTTTTTTTTTTGCTTTTTTTCTGCCTCTGAAACTTCTGAAACTCCATTTCAGAAAAAAACTTTCTGAGTTTTCCTCTGAAAGCCCCCAAAACAGAGCTTCTGAAAAAAAGCCTCTGAAGCTCTGTTTGGGGGCTTCTTTTCTGAAGCTTCATTTCTGATGCTTTTTTCAGCCTCTGAAACCTCCCTTTGAGAAGCTGGATGGAGCTTCATTTGGAATATAAGACGCACCCAGATTTTCACTCTCTTTTTGGGAGGAAAAAAGTGCATCTTATACTCAAAAAAATACGGTAATAGCAAGATCAAAATTGTTTCATTCTTTGGTCTGCATGGAGTTTTACTTTACTTGCTTATGGCAAAGAACTATAATTCTCTATGTGTTGTTGAACTACAACTGAGAACATGCTTCATTACTGACCATTCAGTCTGTAGTTTCTCTATAGAAAATTGAGCAGCAACTAGAGATTTTCAGTTCCTTACTCATGCTTTACATGATCTTTTTTGCCTTTATGTTTTAGAGAATATAACTCAGGGCAAAGCAGTTGCACCAGGAGACGTCTACACATATAAATGGACTGTTCTTGATACAGATGAACCCACAGCAAAGGATTCTCAGTGCATTACTAAGTTATATCATAGTGCTGTGGATATGACAAGAGATATTGCCTCAGGACTGATTGGGCCACTCCTGGTTTGTAAACGCAAGGCACTCGACAGCAAGGGGGTACAGGTATTGTCAACTGCTTCAATTGAGAGAGCAGAATGATTGACACAAATTATTTAGATTCAGGGGCAGTATGGCTCTACAGGGAACTTATAGCTGTACTTACTGGGGAACCCCAGGGGTTGGGATTGCTTTGTCTTCCTTTTCAACATGGACTTTCAATATGAATTGTCAGGCTCCCCAGACCATGACTTGGTAGTAACTTTTTCAATTTAAAAGATAAAGATAAAATATGGCATTTATAATGGAATATTCTTCTCCCTCACAAAAACCTGGACAAAAAGCTAGATTTTCATGGCCCTTCTAAACAACAGCAGAATAAGGAGCCATCTGGATCTTAAAGGGAACCTCATTCCAGGGGGCAGGCACTTCTACAGAGAAGGTGTAGTTTCAAGATCCTGATAAAATACATTGCTTAATGGTAATCAAAGGAATCTTATCACCAAGCAATAATTGCTAATACAGGCTTTTATATTATTGGTCACACTCTGAATCTTCCTCCAACAGCACTTCAGGAGTCTCTTCTAGTGCTTCATCTCCTAGAGCTTCTTATTAAACCAAGGTGCACCCCAGGATCAGCACTCTGGGGGAGGCCACATAGGAGTAATATGATCCAAAGCTCCAGCCACCTGCCCATTCCATGCAGCCGTGTAGGCCTAAGCTGTACCACCCCCAGATACTCAGAAAAAGCCCAAAGCTTTCTTTGAAACCTCACTGGATTTATAAATCCCCATGGATGGGCTGATTGACTGGGCCTTGACTCCCTGTAAACAGGGAGCAATCTGTCATGACAGTGTACTGATGTTGATGTTCCCCATTGCCAGATCAATCTCAACTGCTCTGAGAGAAAAAACAGAACTAACTTGTGGCCTCTAATATGGTTGGGCTATTGATAATTTGGGGCAAGTTCATAGTTGACATAGAGCCCATGAATTCCTGCCCTGCCCTTGATTCAGTGTCACTAGATGGCATATTGAAGTTGCCATGCACCAACAGCCTTGGGGACCCTATTGCCAATCCAGCAATGGAATCCAGTAGCTGATGCAGGAATGCTGTGGGCAACAGGGAAAGCAATACACCAGCAGCCCTCCCAACTGTTCACTTAAACCCAAATGAGGTTTCATATAATCTGTTACTTCAAATGCAATCTGAACAATCTGCCTTGGGAAAGAAAGCCTTGCATATAATATAGTTCAGCATTACAAAGACATGGATAATAATACTCAGGCTATCTCTGTATACAAATAATTATTTTATTTATCTGTTTCTAAACAATCCCTTTTTGTTTGTCATTCCAGCTTTATTTCATTTGAATGTTATAAATTATATTGTTATACTGCTGCTTTTTAAAACAAGGAAATGCATGTCAAATGGAGTATCATAATGTTAGTTGAACTAGATCTGTTTTCTGCCTTTCACTGTGCAGAAAAAAGCTGATGTGGAACAGCATGCCGTCTTTGCAGTGTTTGATGAAAACAAGAGCTGGTATCTGGAAGACAATATCAAGAAATACTGCAGCAATTCCTCCAGTGTTAAGAAAGATGACCCTAAATTTTACAAGTCCAATGTTATGTACAGTGAGTAGTAAGCTCAGCCACTATTTTGTTCTGTGCTAAGTCAACATCATTCAGATTAAATGAATAATAAAAGTAAAAATAAATATGGAAAATATGCTATTTTTACAATACTAATTTTATGTCTTTAATTCTAAAGACATTTAACTTTGAGCAGCTTCTATTTAACTATTGACATTCATTTTCTGAATAGATATTCTTAAGACTGCACTCCTAATCGCATTTTAAATTTTATTTTAGCACTCAATGGCTACGCATCAGATAGAACAGATATTTTGGGGTTTCGTCAGTCTGAAATTGTTGAATGGCACCTCACCAGCGTAGGTACAATGGATGAGATTGTTCCAGTACATCTTTCTGGTCACACCTTCTTATTCAAGGGAAAACATCAAGATATTTTAAATCTTTTCCCCATGAGTGGTGAATCAGCTACTGTAACCATGGACAACCTAGGTAAATAACAATAGCTCTGTGTTTGATTCTTTATTTATTTTCAGACTGTATAGATCGTTCTATAATTGAGCTCTCAGAATAGCTTGCCACATTATTAAAAACTTTATAAAATTCATTGTAAAGAAAAGCACAAATTCCATCAAAATAAAAATACTGAAGAGAATTAAAATAAAACTAGCATGATTAAAATATATAAGCATAATCAAATTATAGGTGAAATCTAAATTGGTACCAGGAGTCTTTCTGATTATGAGCCTGCAAAAATCCAAATCATGTATTAATGATGCCAAATCATGTATTAATGATGCCAAATCATTCTCCATGAATGACATGCCTGGTTTAACAACTGAACCATACAACTTACTACAGCATGTGTACTATGGTTTTACAACATCACTGTTCATTCAGGAGTAATGTCCAAGTTGTGAATATGAACCTTAAGATTCAGATTCTGAATCTGTCCAGTTCACATATGACAGCAAAGTTCCAAAATCTATGTGATGACCCGGGGCATGGCATGAAAGCAACACAGCTAGAGAACAGATCTAACTCCCGTTTATTGCTCCAACTTTGCCCCCAAACATCCCCACGTTTACTACAAATCCTGGAGCAAAGCTCTCACACGTACCTTCAACAGCCTCTGGTTGTGAGTATCCAATAAGCAAGGTTTGCAAAGCAGTAACCAAGGCAAGAAGTCCAGTTAGGAAGGTTAGCAAAACAGTAACCAGAGCCAGAAGTTTAGCAAAGCAGGCAAACTAGGCAAGCCCCACAAGACAGAGCACAGTAATCTCCAGACGTCAGCAAATGCACACGAGGCTCCACAAATTCAACAGTTGTTCCTGACAAATGCCCCTCTCACCAGCATCTCCTTACATGTCAGTCCCCGTTGTGCCTTGTCAAGGGGGCGGGGCACTCTCCTCCCTCGTAACCATCTCAGTCTGCGTTGTTCTCGCCTTCTCTCTTCTCTTTGTGCTCTAGGATCAGAAGGGGGTGGTCCTTGCTCATCTCCTGAGCTCTGTGTCTTATGTTCATCTTGCCCCTGTTCCTCCCTGTCTACCAGCTGTTCTAATCCTGAAATGCCTTGGTCTGACTGGCTCTGCCTTTCCCCAGTTTCCTCCAAAGCCAACGGAACTGCCCCCTCTATCTTTGTCAGCTCATCTTCCCCCACAGATTAAGGCTCCGACAGGGGCATGACAGTCTAATTCCTGGAATCAACAATCGCTTCATGTTCAATTTTAGTTTTAAGTCTGTTCTTAGTAAGTCCTTTATAGCCAAGAGATGCACAGTTCTGAAGACATCCAACTTTGAGCTTCAAGAAAAGGAGAAGGGTAGCTAGGTTATTCTGCATAATAATAAGTAATTCCATACAGATATAATGTCTAACTATAGAGTTTAAACCTTTCCTCAAAATAAAACAGTAGTAAAGCTTAAAACGAAAAGAAAAATCAGAGGTAGATGCAGTTCTGAAGTCCCATCTTGCACATTGCTATCTTTAAGACGGTAATGGATATCATATGTTTGTGATTTTTGGGTTTATAGCTCTATTTTTTGTATCTGTTATATTGCCATGGCATATTAGAAAGCCCTTCCTATCCTAGTATCCTTTAGTTATTCTGGACTTCTCTCACAATTCCGAGTCAATTTGGCTTTACCATACTAATTCTAGTCTATACTAACATTGTTAATGGATTGCAGAACTAACATTAGTGATCAGGTATAAAAGCAAACTATGAAACCCAAGTAATCTATCTAATATGAATTATTCTGCATTTGTAGGAACCTGGCTTCTGTCATCATGGGGCTCCCGTGAGATGAGCAACGGCATGAGACTGAGATTTTTGGATGCCAATTATGACGATGAAGATGGAGATGAAAAAGTGGAAGAAGATAATGATGATATTGTTGCCAACATTGTCAGTTTTGGCTCTTCAGAAGTAACAGAAAAGAAAGAAAAGAAAGAAAAGAAAGAAAAGGACCCCAGAAGTGTAGTATCAGACACAGAAACAGATGACATAGCAAAAGAACTGGGATTATTCCCAATTAATATAGATGACGAGGATAATAATAAAGAATCAAGCAATGAACAGCTAGAAGACGATGAAGAACAACTTATGATAGCTTCAATGCTTGGGCTTCGATCGTTTAATGGGTCAGTTGCTGAAGAAGAAGAATTGAATCTCACAGCTCTAGCTTTACAAGAAGATGCCTCTGCTTCTGGTGACGTATCTTTAAACTCCCATATAGCGTTGATAAACAGCAGTGATGCTATGCATGGTAATGAAGAATTGGGAATTCAAAATAACTCTTCTTTAACTGCACCTGAGACAATCTATGCTAATTATACATCTTCGTCAGGAGAAATGTTAATTTCAAACATGACTGCAGCGATTGGCATCTTGCTATCTAAGAAAAGCCCAAACAACGAGAATATTACTCAGATTTCAGATCGCGACAAGCAAATGCTTGCTGCTGAATATTTAAAAACCAATCAAGGCCTCCAGAGCAAAGATGTAGAAGATTTAATGTCCCTTGAAATAATCTCTTCCATGAAGGAGCAAGAAGAAAATACATTTGAAAAAGATATTTGGGATAAAAAAAGAGAAAGACAAGTTCTGACAGAGGCAACTTTGCATGCTCTTAAAGAGATGTATGCTCTACTCATTCATGTACAACAAAAGAGAAATCTTTCTGCTTCCAACATCACAAGTGAGGACATGAAATTTCTTTCTAGTACAGAAAATGACTCTACCTTAGATAATTCAAAAGCTAATTACTTTTCATATGATTATGATTATGATTTTAAAGAAGAAGAAGAAGCAACAGCAGCAGCAAATGTTGAGTTTTCCAAAGTCACTTCAGCTGATAAAGAAACAGTGGCAACCAATGGATCTGAGCCAAACCTTGTTTCTGTACCTTCTATAATATCACAATCTGAAAATTTGACTTCAGATGCCACATTAGATGACTTTGTTTCTACAACAATTTCAAAGACTACAAAGACTTGGAAAAGTTCATCTCACCAGAGACAGAAATGCCTCCCTAAGAACACAGACATGGAATGGAATGTTGTCCACAAGAAAGAAAATTACGATATATTAGCAGAAATCACTAATGATGTTGGCAAGAACAGCAGCAGAAATGCCTCATTTGATCAAGAAAATGCCATGTTGCCTGGCAAAAGAAAAGAGAAAACAGATAGCTCTAGTGGTCAACTTGAGTTGGGCCAACCAAGAATTAATAGCAAACATGACGCCCAGAAAGATGAGAACTGCACCATCACTATATCTCAATCTTTTCTGAAAGTCCAACGAAAGAAAAAAAAGCCAAATGTTTTAACACCAAGGACTTCTAAGCCTCTACAGTTACCTGGAAATCTCAACAATTCCCAACTTTCCAATAAACCCAACCACACAAAGTTGTTAAATGAGGCCAAATTAACGCGAAAACAGGAAAAGCCAATTGTTACAATAGGTCTTCCAGTGGAAGATGGTGACTATCAGGAATATGAGATAGATAATATAGACAATGATGAGAGTAGCAGTGGTTCATTTGAATATGAGTTAATGTATTATGATAATCCATATACCACAGATTCCCGACTTGATAGTAATAGTGTGCGTAATCCTGATGACATAGCTGGACGCTACCTACGTACTATTAACAGAGGAAATATAAGGAGGTACTACATTGCAGCAGAAGAAGTTTTGTGGGATTACTCACCGTTCAAAAAAAGGTTTGACTGAATTATTTATTTTTAATTATTGCTCAATTTCATATTACTGGCTTAACAATAGCAATAGCACTTAGACTTATATACCACTTCACAGTGCTTTACAGCCCTCTCTAAGGGGTTTACAGAGTCAGCATATTGCCCCCAACAAACTGGGTTCTCATTTTACCAATCTTGGAAGGATGGAAGTCTGAATCAATCTTGAGCCAATGAGATTTGATCTGCCAAACTTCTGGGCAGTCAACAGTAGCCTGCAGTACTGCATTCTAACTACTGCACCACCATGGGTCATACTGATATACTGTATGTACTGTACTGTTAACCATGAATGAGTGTAATTTGTTATAATAAAAATGCTAATAAAACTTGAAAAACTGGACCGTTCAGATGTTATCACAGAAAGATACCAAATTTAGAACTATGGAATCCAATCTGGATTGATGATTTCCAAGTTCCTTTTCTATCCCATTCATGCCAAAGCCTTTCCAAAATCTTAGGTTTATGATGTCATCTAAATCCAGCACAACCTCATTTTAATTTATTTTTAAAAAATGTAATTGAGGTTTATTGTAGATTGAAAATTCTATTTTCTATAAACTCAGAATAGCCTTACCTAACTATTTGCTTAAAAATTGCTATTACGGTAGTGCATATGTTTTAACTGAAGTTTTTGGATAGTGTGTTATGAAAATATGCCCTTTTTTAGTACTTGTGTTTTGGTATTGCTTTTTTGGAATTTTGAATACATCATGATTGAGTTAGAAATTATCTGTTCAGCAGTCAAACACAAATGGCATGGGAACACACTAGAGCTAATTCTGAAGAAGCCCCAAACCCCGATTTTTAAGAACCATAATAATGTTTTATGAATCCAGGTACTACAATTTATAAACTATTGTTGTATGATCCTAGCCAAAAGCTTTTTTGGAAAACAGAAGAATCTGAACTGGAAAGCAGGAAAAGAATAAAAAAATATAAATATATTTAAAGTGAAGAAAACATTATGAAAAAAAGGTATATTTTCATATACAAGTCTTCTTAGACTTATTAAAGAAAACAAGAGATTGCAAAGAGACAGCCACAAGCATTATTATATCCAATTTCTCCTGTGGTTTTGTGCTCTTACTCAAGTACAGATACAAGCTACATCAAGGAGATAGAAAAAAGCATTATAGCAGCAGCATGGCAATGGCTATACATGGCAAAGTCAGGAATGGAATGGAATTAACAAATGACCATGCTCAAAATATCCTACTTCAAACACATTACACAAAGGTTTAGTTCTTGGAAGAAGACTCTAATGCTGGGAAAGGTGAAAAAGAAAGTAAACTGATGACAAGGTAGATGGACTCTTATGTTGGTGATCAGTGCACTTTTGGAAGAGAAAAATCTATGTAGTCATGAAAGTCAATCAGGTGACCTCCAAATAGGAGTGCAGATCTGATAAGAGACTATGAAACATCCTATCAGTGAGGTAATAACATGGTTTGGAGCTTTCTGGAAGGAGAAAAATAAGATTTTCTCCATGAGTGTGGAATATTACATTACACTTAATGCCATTACCCAGAACTTGTTTTCATTTCCTTGTTCCTGAAGGAAAACTATGCGCTAATCGTAGGATAGTTATGGCTTACTCACCTATCAGCTCCTGTTCTTTTGTCAGAGTAATGATAGTTTGGACTGAGATCCAGGTAGGAATAATACTGAAGCAAATTTCAGATAAAAATTGGGGAACCTTTCAATTAATTGTTTAATAATGAATAGATTGCTTCAAGAGATAAGATTTTTATTTTCATTTGGAATTATTTAAGTTGGTTAAATAACTTCAAGAGTATTATTAAGAGTTAAATTAGGCTGGGCAACTTTTTGACATGATGTCATACTGGCAAGATCCTTGTAAATGGACAGGACATTGATTTATATTACCTCCAAAAACACCTTGGGCTCTAACAGTGTAATATGTTTTCAGATAGCACTAGGTATGAAGATATGGTTGCACACAATGCAGAGTTACAAAGGAATGAATGCACCTATCAAACACAGTGGAATAGAATTTTCATGCAAGCATGGTACGATTGCAATCTAAATAGTCAGTCAATTGTTTGTAGTTCATGTTCTGGAAATAGAGGAGTTAGATATTAATCATTTTTGTGTAAGTTTAATAAGTGTTTATTAATTTCTAGCATTAAGAAAAAGAAAAAAACTAAATATCAATTCAATATTTTCTTTATATTAAACATTCACAATTAAGAGGAACAGGATATTGTCTAGCTGGGATTCATGTTTATGTTTATCAAAGAGGAGCCCCCTTTGTTACTCAAGGAACTAAAATTTGTACAGCTGCTCATCTCACACGAGGTGACTGAGTGTCATATAAAACAACAGAAAAACAAGATATTAAAAAATTAAAATCCACATTAAAAGATCAATATTATAAAAACAAACATACAAACAAATTGTAGGCAAAGAGAAGATAGGAGTAGTCACTTCAACAATGGAACCACCTGAGCATGTCACTGGTGACAGTGGACCTGATTATAATGGCTTGCAATTGGCTGGGTTCATACAACTCACAATAATTCATAATTTATGATTTATAAATTATAATGGCTGGGTTCAGATAATACATTAAGACAAACTATAATAATATTAAGAATAGGTAACCAAAAATAAAAATGCCAAATCTAGTCTAAACATCTGACTGATATTGTGATGAACCATAATATTAATAAGAAATGAACAAAAATGCAAAATTCAGTCTAAACATCTGGCTGACTGTGGCCAATTGTAATAATAATAATATACAGTATTTTCTTCCCATTCCAGACCTTAGGGAAGTATTGATAGGTGGACAAAAATGCCAAGTATTGATATATAGTATATGCAAATTTTAAAAAATTCACAGTTTTTTCCTTCCTCAAATCTTCCATATCCTTAGTACAGTGAGAAGTCGCCCAGCCAGGACCACATTCAAAAAAGCTATTTTCCGAAGTTATCTTGATGATACTTTCCAGACACCTAGCACTGAAGGGGAATATGAAAAACATCTTGGTATACTGGGTCCTATCATTAGGGCTGAGGTGGATGATGTAATCCAAGTAAGTTTATGTTCAAAATATTTTAATAAAAGAGTACCTTGGATTTTTAGCAACATTAAACATGAAAAATGTTTGAACTGCAAGAAATAGCCTCTCACCGACCAGTTTGCTCCCATAGAGAGGGACTCCTCAGGGTGCCGTCGGCCAAACAATGTTGACTGAAGGCCCCCAGGGGGAGAGCCTTTTCTGTGGGGGCACCTACCATCTGGAACGGGCTTCCCCCGGAGTTACGAAACATCCAAGACTTACGCATATTCCGCCGTGCCCTGAAAACATTTCTATTCCAACAAGCTGGTCTGGCCTAACTCTCCCTTTTTAATTAGCTTTTAAACTGGCTTTTAAATTGGGTTTTAAACCTCTTTAGATAAATTTGGATATTCTTAATCTTTGAGCCTAAATTACTTAATCTGTTTCTTAATAGTTTTTAACTTCTATATGTATTTGTATTTATTATGGCTGTTCACCGCCCTGAGTCTTTCGGAAGTAGGGCGGTATACAAATATGAAAAATAAATAAATAAATAGAATCAATTTCAGGTTTCAGAAGACACCCTCCCTAGTTCCTTGGGCTATAAAAGAGATGTGGAGGGAATTGTATTTTCATACTTTCAAGAGTGTGTTAATATAGTTTTACAATAAAGTAGAATTAGCTCATCTTGTCAAATTTCCTGTCTGGTCTACTTAGTAAGGACAACTGGAGGCTCAGTTCTCATTCCATTCCAATACAATGCCAGTAAAAACAGTTCAAAATTAGAACCAGTTACAATAGCAATAGCATTCAGACTTATATATCACTTCACAGTGCTTTACAGCCCTCTCTAAGTGGTTTACCGAGTCAGCATATTGTCCCCAACAATCTGGGTCCTCATTTTACCCACTTCGGAAGGATGGAAGGCTGAGTCAAGCTTGAGCTGGTGAGATTCAATCTGCCAAATTGCAGGCTGCCGGCAGTCAGCAGAAGTAGCCTGCAGTACTGCATTCTAACCACTGCACCACCTATAAACTGTTTTGGGAGAAGAGTCACACATAAATTTAGGTGACAGGATCCAACGAAAAAATCAATTGGATTTAATATACTAGTGTAAGCTTTCCCAATCAGTATCTGTTGAACAGTTTTGTTCTTCAGAGTTTGTGATTGTGGTGTAAACAACAGATTTCCTGATGCTTCGCCAACAACTGTAGTGAAATCTTTTTTTTTCCTCCGCTTTAATCCTTCTGTGCTAATTAGCAACCAATCCTCCACTACAATTTTTTCAAGCAGTCAAAGACTTTTTTTTCCCTTTTACCTGTGAGTTGGCCAAATTACTCACCCGGTAACAATACTCCATTCAATTACCGCTCTGACATTCCCTCTTTCTGATCGTGGCCGTTCTGGCTTGTGACAGTTCTTTAATGGCTGCCTTCCTTCGCCAACGGGTCGAAGACTAATGCCGGCATTTCAGGGAACTTGCTCATTCCCTATCTGTGCCAGACAGCATCTTCTTTCTTCGCTGTCTCCACAAGACACTATGATCACTGGGGATCCCCAAAATCGGCTAGGATATTAGTGTTCTCCTGGAGCCCCAGAATTCACACTGTATCGCCTGATGCTGGCCACGCCCCCTCTCTGTAGTGAAATCTTCAAAGGCAAGGTGGTCTATGGTATAGATCACAGACAATTGAGGAGGAACTTGTTGGGCTCCTGCCTTTATAGCCAGGTGTCCTGACTTCTGATGACTGTTTAGCTGAGTTGGTTTTGGACTGGTGTAGGTTGGTAAGGGTTGGTCTCTGATTGCTTGTTTATACCCGATACTAATTGGTTACTTTGGCATTATTGGTTCCTGATTGGATCTTTGTTTATCCTGATTGGTCATTTTGAGCATATACAGAATAAGCTCTCTAAAAGTAATAAAAGTAAAATAGAATAAAAAGGAAATGTATTTTGTATAATGACATTTGATAAAATAATTTGTTTGCAACTTCAAGGTTTGACATGGTACTTTAAAATACTCTACTACAATCTATGACAGAAATTCAGGCTATAGAACTGTAAATGGTTGAAACTCTTCTGTGCATCTTTTGCATGTATTAATCATTGACTGTTCAACTCTCTAGGTTCAGTTCAGAAATTTGGCCTCTAGACCATACTCACTTCATGCTCATGGCCTTCTTTATGAGAAATCTTCTGAAGGCAGAAGCTATGATGACCAGTCTCCTGAATTTTTCAAAAAGGATGATGCAATCATGCCAAATGGCACATACACATATGTCTGGCAAGTCACCAAACGGTCAGGACCAACAGACAACACAGAAAAATGTAAATCATGGGCCTATTACTCTGGTGTAAATCCGGTAAGATAAATGTCATAGAATATTTTTAAAAAGAAAACTTAATCATATAGTTCATTTTATTTAACCTTAAAGAAGAATATATACTTATCTACTGTATCTTCTAGCATATGCATTTTGCTTATTAGCTTTATCTTACAATTCCTTTCATGAAAAAGAATGATTCTGTTTAGATCACCATTTTTTTTAAATATTGTTTGTAGGGTCATGAATTGTGGTTTTGTATTCTTTTCCCTAAATTTTGATTGACTCAAAATTTGAAAACTCTAATGAAGGAGAAATAGAATTGAATTTAATCACCATTTAATAGCTATATTTTCCAAACAGCTAATCTCTCTTTTACTACATATATTTGTTTTGTATGGAAATATTGATTGAATGCCCATATTTATTTCTCTTTAAGATTAAATATATGTATGTTTGTATTACCAAATAATTATTTTTCATACTGGGTTTGGTTGATTATTTTTACCTTTAATTATATGCTATTACTAAAGTTCATTTTAATAATATTACTAAATATTACTAGTGTTCATTTTTGTGTTTCTTTTCTAACATGAAAAATTAAATCACGTTAAAATATATTTTGCAGGAAAAAGATATTAATTCTGGCTTGATTGGACCTATTTTGATCTGCCAGAAAGGCATGATTGATGAGTACAACAGACCAATAGACATAAGGGAATTTGTCCTGCTTTTTATGGTCTTTGATGAGGAGAGAAGCTGGTACTTTGAAAAATATGACAAAAGGACTCGTGCAGAGAAACTTATAGGAGTTCAATCTCGCCACACATTTCCTGGTAGAAATATTTTCATTTATCTTATATAAGATTTCTACTTACAAAAAATCATTTTCATGCTAATGGCAACATAATACTCAATGTTATCTTTATGTATATAGCAATAGCACTTAGACTTACCGGCATATACTGATTCATAGTGCTTTACAGTACTCTCTAAGTGGTTTACAGGGTCAGCATATTGCCCCCAACAATATGGGCGCTCATTTACTGATCTCAGAAGGATGGAAGGCTGAGTCAACCTTGAACCAGCCAGGATCAAACTCCTGACAGTGGGATGCAGAGTTAGCCTGCAATACTGCATTCTAACCACTGCGTCACCACAGCTCTTAAGAATATAAGAATTACATTTATATTTTTTTTTCTATTTACCTTATCCTAATGATAGCATAGACCGGTATTTATCCATTGTTAAAAACAATCAGCTCAATTGTTAACTGATTGCTTGTGTTAATATCAAATCTATTAGATCTTACTTTCTCTTCTAGTCTTTGTATCTAAATAAAACAAATTTATATACATATCTTTTTAAACTACATTACAGTATACAGGTAAGGTTCTTTTCCACTTCCTAGATTCTATCATTATCCTTGTTGTCTTTTTAAATAAAATTTCAGAGATGCTATTTGATGAGAAGCACAAAAAATATATCTTTGATTCCTAAAGATGACTTTGGCTCAGTCCTACAGGGTAGATATGGAGGGTGGGAACAGAAGGGGGGATTGCTATGAATGGTGCCTTGAACTCCTACAATAATAATAATAATAATAATAATAATAATAATAATAATAATAATAATAATAATAATAATAATAATAATTTTATTTCTATACCTCCCTTCTCCCGAAGGACTCAGGGCGGTGTACAGCCAATTTAAAAACACAAGACACAACAATGATTAAAAATTAAAATAATTAAATAGATTTGGCCGATTTAAAACCCCAGAAATTTAAAATACCCCAATTTAAAATTATTATGTTGATAGCCCTGCCTGGCGGAACAACAGGGTCTTCAGTGCGCAGCGAAACACCCGGAGGTCGGAGATCTTACGTATTTCCGGGGGCAGTTCATTCCACAGGGCTGGGGCTCCCACAGAGAAGGCCCTCTCCCTGGGTGTCGCCAGCCGACATAACTTGGCTGATGGCACCCTGAAGAGACCCTCTCTGTGGGAACGGACTGGTCGGTGGGAGGCTATTGGTGGCAGAAGACGGTCTCGAAGGTACCCTGGTCCTATGCCATGGAGCACTTTAAAGGTGGTAACCAACACCTTGAATTGCACCCGGAAGACCACTGGGAGCCAGTGCAGCTCGCGCAGGAGGGGTGTCACGCGGGCACGAGTTGCGCCCATAACCACCCACGCGGCCGCATTCTGGACCAGTTGGAGCCTCCGAGTGCTTTTCAAGGGGAGCCCCATGTAGAGAGCATTACAATAGTCCAGCCGGGAGGTGACAAGGGCATGAGTGACTGTGCGCAAGGTGACCCGGTCCAGTTAGGCTATAAGCATAACACTTGTGTCAGAAGCACCGAAGCACTTCTAGGTTGAAAGGATTATCCGGTTACATCACCGTTGGGGATGCCCACTTGGGGGGGGGGGCTTCATGTTCCCAGCAGGAGCTAGCATGAAAGACGGGAGTTCAACTTCACTCCACAACAATACTTGGTCTCAAATGCAGGCTTGCTAACCTCCTACCCAGTGTCGAAACCCCATGAGCCACCATACTCCATTAACTCCTACATAAAAGGTGAAATCCAACCAATAATGGTAAAGTTCCCAAATATTATGTTAAGAGTTCCGTGACTGAGATTTTCAGTGAAACTTTTTTATTAACACAACCATATTATATAGCCTTTTTATTTGATAGGTAGTTATATCAAAGCACAGTATAAGATCTATTTTTCTCTGATAACTATCTGTTGTGGTATGCTGGGCTGCCAGAATGACTGGCTCAAAGATTGCATAGCGGAGTGAGTCGATGTTCTAGAATCTGGGTCTTCCTCCTTTTAATCCATATCTTATTGACCGTAGCACAAACAGCTGTGGAGCTATTCAAGTCTAAATTGTTTTGCTCAGTTATTTTCTCTCCCTTTCTATGGCTTCATCACAATTATAAAATAACAGAGATGGAAGGGACCTTTGAGGTCTTCCAATCTAACCTCCTGCTCAAACAGGAAAAATCATGATTCTCACAACTGATTTTTCAAGGAGTTATGTATAATTTGATTTGATAAAATACATATTTAAACTATAAATCTACTGTACTTCCACTGGAATTTCCAAATTTGGCTACATCATAATCTTTAGAAGCTTAAAAGGTGGCTCCAAGTAACTACAAAAAATGCAAGGTGAATTTGTAATTCATCTTTCTGGTATTGCAGTGCCTAAATTTATTTAATCTGGATTATTTTTAATGATTTTTGTTGTATTTTATTAAAACTAATCCATGCTGGACATTTGTGAATGAAGCAGTTAAAAAATAAATATCTTTTCCATCTCTTTTTGCACTCATTGGCAACCTTACTACTATATTTAAAAGCAGTTGAAAACTTAACGTGAACTAGAAGGAAAAAAAAAAGCTTTCCCCAAATCCTCACAATGCTATTGGATTTTTAATCTGAAGTCTGCTATATTAAATTGAACTGCAATGCTTTTTGTTTAATCTGGTCATATTTTTATTTTTAGCAATTAATGGGATTCCCTATCAGCTGCAAGGCTTGAAGATGTACAAAGATGAGGATGTCCACTGGCATTTGCTGAACATGGGTGGGCCCAAAGACATCCATGTTGTTCATTTTCATGGTCAGACATTCACTGAAGAGGGAAGGGAAGATAATCAACTTGGGGTCCTTCCTCTTCTTCCTGGTAAATATATTCAGATCAGTGGTGAAATCTAAAATTTGTTACTACCGGTTCTGTGGGTGTGGCTTGGTGGGGGGAGGGTAATGTGACTGGGTGGGTGTGGCCAATTTTTTTTTTTTACTTTTAAAAGCATTTTTTCTACAACCTCTTGTAAAAAAATGCTTTCAAAAGGCTCTGACAATCCAAGCTGAGTTGCCTGATCAGCAGAGGCTTTTTTAAAAAGCCTCTGATGATCAGGCAACTCAGCTTGGATCGTCAGAGGCATTTAATAGAAAAAAAGGGTTTTTTCTTTTAAAAGCCTTTGATGTCCCAGCTGAGCCGCACGATCATCAGAGGCTTTTTTTTAACTTTTAAAAGCATTTTTTTGGCCGAAGAGGTTGTAGAAAAAATGCTTTTAAAAGTAAAAAAAAAGGCCTCTGATGATTGTGAGGCTCAGCTGGGCATGGGAGGGGGGGCAGGGATTTTTGCTACCAGTTCTCCAAACCACCCGTCTCCATCGCTACCGGATTGGATGATCCAGTCCGAACCGAGAGCATTTCACCCCAATTCAGATCCACACATCTGTTTCTTGCTGCAATGACTTGAAACATTTCTAACTAGTTGCACTGAATATAGATATAAAGCATTCATTAAAATATATTAGCCAGAGTATTATGAGTATTACGTATAACGTCTTGAATTGAACAAAATAAATATGGGAAATAAATGTAACAACAGTTTGGAATTCACAATGCATTTCAAGTTGTAAACAATCTTCAGGGGAATAGATATTATTTAAATATAATAGCATTAATTACATCACACTGCTACTCTTCATTTAAGGTATTCTCTTGAAGTAGCATTATACAACTGCAGTACATTTGAATTTTCATAGCACTGAAATTAACAGAAATTTCATTGTACGAGGTGCAATGACAATAAAGTAAACTTAAACTTAAATGTTTGAACTTCTGAAATACAGAAATGTGAAAAATAACAGTACTTTTTGTAAGATACATTTTCTTTATGATGTGGCCATATCTCTAAGTAAGTATTATTAAAATTGTATGCAATGAAATGTGTTTGTTGTAGATTTACAATGAACTTTGCTTCCAGTAGCTTCACAGATATGCTAAGGCACTCAATTCTCCATCTAGATAATCTGAGAGAATTATGGCTAGAAATACAAACTTCTCAGATATTTGTGAAATAATGATCATAAAACCATTCATAGTATTCATAGAATACTTGAGTTCTGATCAGGTTTGATGGCTGCCTATGGGATTTATGTGAATAGGAGGGAGACAGGCTTGTTCTGTTTCTTTATGCTGTAAAATAAACCTTTACAAATACAGAAACTAATAGATTAGGATTTAGGACTGTATAGAGCTCCAGTTCTCATTCTTACAAGATCTCCTTGTAAGATCTTCCCAATGTTGGAAGACTGAAAATATTTAAGGGACAAGTTGCTGAAAAACTCTTACTGTAACACTTAGGGAATCTCTTCCTGGATGATGTTCCCCAAATTCAGTGACCTTCTTCTTGTATCAACCAATAGTTTCTTCCATTAACTTTAAGTATAATTATAAACCTGCATTTGCTATCTGATTTCTGGTTAAGTTTAACATGCTATCCTAGTCACCTTATTACTAGATGATTCAAATTCTTGGAATTTAAACCTATTTTAAAAATTAACATGTTTCCTCTCTGCTTTCAAGGTACATTCACCACCATCAAAATGAAACCATCCAAAATTGGCACATGGCTTTTAGAAACAGAAGTTGGTGAATATCAGGAAAGAGGAATGAAGGCTCTCTTTACTGTCATTGATAAAGGTAACAGAGTTTAACCATATTAATTTTATAAGGCACATCAGCTTCACTACAAGTTTGTGCTACAGAAAAAAAAAAGAAAAGGGGTGAGGGGACCAATTCTGAGATCCCAGGGTTTTGTTTTTAGTCTGGATAGCATGTAGATGACATCAATGGCACATTCCCTAGTTAGCAGGCATTGGAAATATTTCCAGGATTTTGGGGAAGGCACATATCCCATTATAACAGTGGTTCTCAACCTTCCTAATGCCGTGACCCTTTAATACAATTCCTCATGTTGTGGTGACCCCCAACCAGGGGTGGGTTCTAATTTTTTTTACTACCGGTTCTGTGGGCGTGGCTTATTTTGTGGGTGTGGCTTGGAGGTCATGTGACTGGGTGGGTGTGGCTAGCTGGTCATGTGACCGGGTGACCATGGCTATGTGTATAGGGACTACTCAGAGGGCTGAAAAAAGTCATTTCTGACACTTTTGACTGGTCCTCACACTTATGACCATCCTCACATTTATGCCCGTGCAGCATTCTTAACAACCATGTCACTCATTTCACAACTGCTTCTCTTCACCATGGTGACAAGATAGGGCAAAAACGTAAAATGTGAGGACAGTCGTAAGTTCGAGGACTGGTCAAAAGTGCGAGGACCAGTCAGAAATAACTTTTCAGCCCTCTGAGTAGTCCATATGTACAAAAGGACTACCCAGAGGGCTGAAAAAAGTCATTTCTGACTGGGCCTCGCACTTTTGACCAGTCCTCACACTTATGACCATCCTCACATTTATGCCCTGCAGCTTTCTTAACAACCATGTCACTCATTTCACAACTGCTTTTCTTCACCATGGTGACAAGATAGGGCAAAAACATAAAATGTGAGGACAGTCGTAAGTTCGAAGACTGGTCAAAAGTGCGAGGACCAGTCAGAAATAACTTTTTCAGCTCTCTGAGTAGTCCATATGCATAAAAGGATACAGCAATAGAGAGGGATGAAGGAAGAGAAGGGAAATTAGAGTAGGAGTGAGGGTAAGAGAGGGAGGAAGAGAGGAGGAGAAGGAGAAAGGAAGAGGAAGTAGGGAGGAGAAGAAGAGGGTGAGGAAGAGAAAGTAAGAAGGAAAGAAAAGAGAGAGGTGGTAGGTTTGAGGAGAAAGATTGCTGTACAATAAAAAAGATGAAAGGGAAGAAAGCCAACCCCAAACAAATATAAAGATATTAAGATAAAGAATGAATTGTTAAACTTTAAAGAATAAAAGAGAACAAATATGAATAAATAACAATAATTAGAAACACACATACAAACATACAATGTATTTTCTTTGAACAGAGTATTTGGCCGGTTCATAAATTTAAACAGTGTTTAGTCATTTCAATTAAATTTACAATTTCTATATTTCCTTTTTGCCATATTTATTCCTCAACTATTTTTGTAAAAAACCAATATTACCCTTCATCCTCATCTCTAATCTTAATCAAATTCAATTTTTCCCTTCTATTCTATATTATACCCCTTCCCATTGTCATCTATTTTTATATCCATCCTCACATTGGTTAATTATGTAATATTACAGTTGTTTAATATGAATTCAACATTTTAATATAAATCAATTAGTTATATAACTACCTTTTTTGTATATTATTCCAATTATTTCCATGCAATCCAATTTCTTACAAATCAATTAATTATATTTACCAATAATAATAAACCAAATAATTTCCCCCCTATATTCCTCCAAACCACAACTTAACCATTTCTGCTTTCAACACAATATACAATTAATAGTATCTCAATTATTACAATTCCCTAGTTAAATAGAGCTTTTTTTCTTTTGTGTTTTAAAATCTCCTCTTTCTCCCTAAATTTCCTGTTGTTTGCACCTACCTTTTTTGGTGAGGAAAAAGAAAAGAAATCTGCCTGCCTAATTTTCCAACGTGCAAAGCCAACAGCCTGCTTTACTTTCTCTTTCGTTTTTCAGTTTAGGTAGGGGAAAAAAATCTGCACTCTTTCCAAGCAAGCAAAATCAGCTGGGGTTCGGGAGCTGATCCAAGCAAGGGCTAATTAGCCTCTGCTGAAGCTCCGGGGGCCAATAAAATTACAAAAAAAAACACCGAACCCTTTGTTAAATTGCTGGCTCCCCCGCCCCTCGCCTACCACTATTTATTGGGGCAGGGCAAGCCAGCAATTTAACAAAGGGTTCGGCTGCACCACTGGCTCTAGGGCGGCCCTTTGAAGCCCCGCGGCAAGAATTTAAACAGTTTTTTTTCCTCTAGCCATCGGAGGCAGCAATAGATGGGGAGTGGGCGGGGTAAGCGAACGGCCGGCGATCCAACAGAGGAGTGAGGGTGAGTGAAGGCGTGGGAGGGGGACGAGAGAGGGCTTTGGCGACCCCTGTGAAATGGCCGTTCGACCCCCAAAGGGGTCGCGACCCCCAGGTTGAGAACCGCTGCATTATAATATCATTGCTATATAATCTGCTTGTGTCTTTGTCTCTTCCTAGCTGCACATACTTAAAATAGGTACAACAGCATAGAAACCATACCTTTCTTTCCTGTTGGGTTTAATAAGGAGTACTCTGCTTAATGCCAGAATTTAGGAAAAGCTAATAAAACACTTCCATGCTGTCTCTTTCTCCCTCTTTAGATTGTAAATTACCAATGGGGCTGGCAAGTGGGATAATACAAGACTCACAGATCAGTGCTTCAGATCATGTTGGTAGGTTGAATTTTAAAGCTGTTATGTCAAAAACCTTGTTATTTAGAAATTCTATATCCAGAAGTTCATCTACTGAACTATGTGGCTCTAATGAACAGCCAGTTTTATAGATTAAATTCCATGTGGGGCATATTTTCAATTTATTTGTATGGTGCTAGAAATAATTGTCTCATAATATTAAGAGGCAGGGGAAAAGATCATTAATTATCAGTTTATACTGGGCCCTCAACACCTAGCATACAGTATTCAATGTATTTTTGGAACATTTTCAGATTTTTTTTTGTTTCTGCTACTGCTCCTTGGTTCCAGTTCTTTTATAACAGACATTTGATAATTTTCAATATTTTATCTGTATTTTTGACCTTGGGGCAGTCATCTTCTCTTAGCCAAACCCACCTCACAAGATTGTTGTTGTGGGGAAAAGAGGAGAAGGAAGGATTGTTGGCTACCTCAAGTTATTTGTAAAAATAATAAAATAAATAAATATAAAATAAAAACTAAAAAATATTTCCTGTTATGAAAAGAATATGTTTTTTACAATTGTTTTAGTAAAAAATGAAAGTCACCATGGAAAGCAATGTCTTGTTGATATTGGTCTGCAAAAATGTCTTTTCCATGTTTCTGTACAGGTTATTGGGAGCCTAAGCTAGCAAGACTGAATAATTCTGGAAAATACAATGCTTGGAGCATCATAAAGAAGGAAAATGAACAACCATGGATCCAGGTACAACAGTTTATTGCAATACCACAATGTGATTTGGCTGTGGAAATCATCTTGGAATGCGCTGCTATTCTTGAGACATTAAGAATATTAACATTTTAATATTAAAATGTTGTTTTTGTCACCTTAAATTAGGGGTGATTGTGAATTAAATGTACAGGATAAGGCATGTTTGAAAATTGAGTTCCCACTTAGGAGAGCGGATGAGTTAGAAAGCAAAATTTTGATATGCACTTAATTTAATTACATTCATCTCTACAGTCCTGACCATAATCAGTTAGTCATTTACTTATTTAGTCTATTGGTCAATTTTATATGTGGTTCCCACATTGTGTTAAGTTATAGTTTTCTAGCTTCACACATTCTATATATAATTAATTATAAATGAGTTTGCAAAGGTTTAGCAATAAAAAGAATATAAAATTTGACACACTATGGCTTAGTGTCATGTATGAATCCAGTTTTCACATCACTATATTTCAACTCAAAAGCGTTTTGGTTGGCTCTGCTTTTAGGTTGAGAATGATAGTACTTTTAGACAACAGATGGTGAAGGCTACAAGATAGATTAGTATAGAACATACTATTTGCCTTGGCTTACATTAGAGAGGATATTCTTCTACCATCAAAGATAAACTAGATTTCAATCTTCAGTATATTTTGTGTTTGTAAATTGATAGAGAAGGTGATAAACTTCTGGTCATTTATCAGAGACAGAGTTCTTGAACCAATCCTGTATTTCCATCCAGTATGGTACAGAATATCTTTTTACCCAAAGAAATGAAACTGGGATAATATAGATTCATAATTTTTGTTGTTATTGTATAGGTAGACCTACAAAGACAAGTTGTCATCACAGGCATTCAGACCCAAGGAGCCATGCAACTACTGAAACATTTGTATACTCTGGAATATTTTGTTAGCTATAGCGAAGATGGGCGAAAGTGGATTATTTTTAAAGGAAGACATCCCAAAACTCAAATGGTTTGCATGTTTCCTCTATCTGAAATCCTCATTCTTCTTTTCTACTTGAAAATATGTAGAAATAATGTTAAGCGCTTTATTCTTTCAAAAGTTAATATATGAAAGAGAATAGTATGAAAATTACATATTCTCTATAAATCTCTTAAAACTGATAAAAATGTTCTATTTACTATCTTGTCCTTTTTCATTTTGTTTTCTTTTTAAGGAAACAGGTTTCTAAATCCAGGTTATTTTTTAATGAGAAAAAGAGATGCAAAAACTGGAAAATATTTAATTAGTGGGTAGGAAAGAACGTAAATTATGGGCAGATAATTTCTTCTTTTCCTTCTTTTAACTTGTAAATAGTAAAAGAAATTATTGAAAGGAGAATTATAGCTGGGAACAACACATGTGATTTAAAGTAGTTTAATACCGATATATTTATTGACAAATGTATAAACATGCTTGTGATGACATTAGAGCAGTGGTGGGTTCCTCCCTGTTCGGTCCGGTTCGGCCGAGCTGGTAGCGGTGACGATATGACATCACCAAACCGGTTCTCCCCCCCGCCCACCCTCCCACCCCCCACCCACCCATGTTATTCTTACCTTTTATTTGGTCCCACCCCCAAGCTATTGCTGCCTCCTAAGTCCCAGCTGATGACTAGAGGGAAAAAAACTGTTTAAACTCTTGCCGCGGGGCTTCGAAGGGCCGTCCTACAGCTGATCAGTGTTAAAAGCAAACAAATATACAAACGAATGAAGGCTATTGCTTAAAGCATTGTAAGCCGCCCTGAGTCTCCGGAGAAGGGCGGCATATAAATCAAATTTAAAAAAAAAAAATGAGTCGGGTCGTAAGTGTGAGGACTGGTCGTAGGTGCGAGGACCTTCCAGAAATGACTCTGGCCAGCTAGCCACGCCCACCCAGTCACATGACCTCCAAGCCACACCCACAAAATAAGCCACACCCACAGAACCGGTAGTAAAAAAATTTAGAATCCACCCCTGCATTAGAGGTATGTTGAATGTGGATAAGAATACCTGTGTACTTTTGTTTAGAGACGATGTATCACTGCTGTTTTAAACACCAAATTATTTGTGGTAAACATTAGTCAGATTATATGATACAATGAAGATGATGAATCTGAAAATATTATATATACTCTTGCAATATGAAAGAAACTTTGTGATCCTCAGTTCCCACTGAAATAATTCAGTGTTTGTTTTGATGTGCAGTCTCACTGAAAACCAATAATTGCTCAAGACTGGATAGGCTCAAAAGTCACTTTAATTTTCCAGTTGCAAATATTTTTAAATAATTTATATTTTAAAAAGTGAGACATAATTTATAGAATTTGGACTTTTTTTTTCCTCAGCATTTTGAGGGCAATTCGGATGGTACCAAAGTAAAAGAAAACCACATTGATCCTCCTGTTATTGCCAGATATATTAGGCTGTATCCAACCAAGTTCTACAATAGACCTACTTTCCGCATTGAACTACTGGGTTGTGAAGTTGAAGGTAAGACATGAACAGACATTTGGCACATACCATCAAATGAGAAGAAACAGATGAAAGTTCAATTTAATGTTATCAAAAACATTGAAAGTGCAAGAGAAACGAGATTTTATACAAGGGATGAATATTAGGAGGGGAAAGAAGATTAAATTATTTGACTAAACCATCTGTAGAAATATAATTCCAAGCCTGCTGGTATCTTTTCCTGAATATGATACCCTATTTCCCCAAAAATGAGACCTCCCCGGATAGTAAGCCCAATTGGGCTTTTGAGCGCATGCACTAAAATAAGCCCTCCCTAAAAATAAGCCCTCCCCAAAAATATTTAAGTGCATGCACAGCCGGTCCCTGTCATTTCCTCGGGTTAGGGTTAGGGAGACAGAGATGGAAATCAGGTAAGATGGCAAGAGGAGCCCCGTCTTGCTCCACGTGCCCCAAAATAATAAGCTTTCCCCTGAAAATGAGGCCAAGCGCTTATTTCGAGGTTCAAAAAATATAAGACAGGGTCTTATTTTCGGGGAAACACGGTAGCATTAGAAAAACCTAACAAGGATATGTACTTACAACAGGGTGCTCTATGCCATTGGGAATGGAAAGTGGGGCTATCAAGAATTCAGAGATTACAGCCTCTTCTTATAAGAAGACTTGGTGGAGTTCATGGGAACCATTCCTTGCACGACTCAATTTGAAAGGGCGAACAAACGCTTGGCAACCAAAGGTAAAAACAAAACAAACTAAGTTACTTGATTATTTTTGTAGTTGCATTTTTTTTAAATTTTACGTTCCCATTAAATTAAATGCTTACGGTAGTTTCCATCTAATAATTGGTGGCATCAAACCATCAGAGAGAAGAGAGAGCAGAGAACACAGGTGATATGACTGGTATATTTTGAATGATGTTGAATTGTTACTTACGTAGTAGTTAATATTTCTTCCCACACTTTTACTTCTCCTTAGTAAAGCCCACTTCACAAATTATATGGCAGCAGTTTCAGAGTTGTATGTCAGTTAATACTGTGTCTCTGATTGGTATTCTTGTATAATATAGGAGTCTTTAAATGATTGCTTATTGTATTCATGAAGTCATGGAATCATAGATTCATAAGGCCGGAAGGGACCTTGGAGGTCTTCTAGTCCAACCCTCTGTCTAGGGCAGAAGTCCTTATTCTATCCCAGACAAATAGTTGTTCAATCTTTTCTTGAACCCCCCCCCCCCCGAGATGGAGCACCCACAAATAGTCCAGGAGACTATTTGTTCCATTGACAATTGTTCAGATTAGAAAAAAGTTATATTGCAAGAATTAATACAAGAAGCATTTGTGCAAGAAATTTGTGTTCACACTAAATGTGTTCTATTTTTATAAAAAAGAAAAGTAAAAAAGAGGGAGGAGAAATTCCATTAATTCTATAGTAGTTAAGATCTTATATGATTGGAGATCATCTTTGGGTTTGTGTTGTTTAAATTTAGGGTAGATATGCTTCATGTGTTCTTTTGGATTTTTAATAGCATTTAATTTACATATTAATGAGTTCAGATTTCCTGTGCACTTCTGTATGACTCAATTAGTTGCAGGTTGTAGATAATTAGGGTTCAACTGCTAAGAGTAGTATGATAAGATGAACTTTATTAATTCTTTAGGTAAACAACAAAAATCAGTGGTTACAAATTGATTTGCAACATCTTACAAAAATAACAAGCATAATAACTCAGGGAGCCAAATCAATGTCTACAGAAATGTATGTGAAAACATTTTCTATCCATTATACTGATGACAATTCAACATGGAAGCCTTATTTGAATGGTTGCCCTTCCACGGAAAAGGTACCAATTACTTATCTTACTGATGGATTTGATTATCTAAATTATGTCTTCCAAGTTTATTATTTTATTACCATATGTATGGTATTATATTGGGAACATTTTCATAGGTTTTAATCTATCCTTTGGGAATTAGTGACTCTGTACTATCTCGCTTGGTTTTGTTACAGCTCCTACAGTTTGCCATAGTACATTGTTAAATTTGTAATTAGGTGGGCATCAGAGGTCCCTTTATTAATTCAGAGGAAGTAAAGGGTACAGATGGGTTTGGTTTTTTTTTTTTTTTGAAACCTCATACTGTTTTACCAACAAAAGAGAAAATAATGACAATGTACATCAACCCAGAAATCTAATAAAGCCTTTCCCTTCCCTAGAGGGCCTGGAAAGATTGTAATCACCAAAGCCATGTCCCCTATTTTTCCCTAAGGCTGAATTTTTCCTGGAATTCCAGCAATATGAGATTTCTCAATTAAAAGCACTTGGAGTGTGCCATCAGTCAGGACAATACATGCTTCACAATTTGAATGAGTTTGACAAAGCTCATTGGTAGTCAATAATAAGATTTATTTCAAATAATGGAACAATAGTTGAAACCATAAGACAACTTGATAGGTTTATCAAAATAAGCCCACAAATTGCGCATTACTGAGGTGATCTGAGACAGAAAATAATTTTCCTGGTGATATTCTGTGGGAATTTTGAGCATTTATGTTTGAAATGATCATTCATTTGCATATGATGCTAATTTATTCTTTTGTTTTACATTTAGGTTTTCACAGGAAATATTAACAGTGATGGACATGTCAAACACTTTTTCAAACCACCTATATTATCCAGGTTCATTCGTATCATCCCTAAAACATGGAATCAATATATTGCACTCCGGATAGAACTGTTTGGTTGTGATGTTTTTTAAGGCTTGGACAGAAGATTAATCAAATCAAGCAACTTCAATGTTTCAAGTTTTCTTATTACTAATTCTGCTTTTTAAAAGGAAACAAAAACAAAAGCTGTATTAGGGTAAATAAAATAATAAAACTAATAAAACTGTATTAGGGTAAAAAAGCTATTTTTCTCAAAGAATTTTCAACTACAGCTTTCAAATAGCTTTGAAAATATCAATCAAAATAACATAACTAAAGTAACTTTACAATGAATAATTCTATTGCCACTTTAATCATGAATGTACATCCTAATATGATAAAATCTTATTTTTTTGCTGGTTCCATTTTCCTTGTGTTTTCCTCTTCTCAAATAGAAAGCATTTCATTTCAATTTTTTTGTTGCACTTTCTTCTGAGGGTACATAATGACAATATTATATTAATTAAATTTCAATAGATAAGAGCCTCTAGTTCAATTTGGCTGATTTAGAAAGTTAAACCGGATTGGCCCTGGTTATTATATAGATGATCAACTGCCAATAAGATGATCTATGCCAATAAGATGGATTGGGAAATTGAAGAAGGCAATAGCATTTAATGATCCAGTTAATGTTACTAGGAATAATATGGATTTAGCTATGTAAATCATCAGGATTTACAAGGCAACTTTTAATGAAGACAGACAACATTAACTATTAGATCAAAGACATAAATGGTGATATCAATGATGCCTTTCAACAGTCACAGTGAAATAATCTTGGGTCTGAAGAATGAATCAAAATGACTAATATAATCAATTAAAATGATTCATTTCAATTATCTAACATCTACCAAAAATGAACCAATTCAAATGAATCAAGGATAAGCATATCCAAACCCAATATTTACCCAATAATTCCTCAACAAACCCTGGTTATTAAAATATCCCTGGTTATTTTTGCAAATTTCCATATTTTAACATTTCTCCAGAATTTATGATTTTTGAATGTTCTCACAATATTTACTACCATTTCATCATTTTTTCTCGAGCACTTAATGTTATAGCATAAACTTAAATTCCAAACTTTCACATTATCACCTCCATTTCAATAGAGTTATATTTAGTACTCCTTTCAGCATTCCTTTAGTTTCTTTCCAAATAATTTCATTGTATTTATTGTCATTTCCATTCACCTTCTAACATATTTTAGCCCATTCATTCATGGACACCTGAAAGCTTCTGCTGCTTTCATGAAAGTAGAAGTTAGAGCCAGTTTAGCATAATGGCTAAGGTGCTGGCCTAGAAACCATGAGACTAAGTTCCAGACCCACATTAGGCATGAAAGCTAGCTGGATAACTTTGGGCCTGTCATTCTCTCTCAACCCAATGTACCTCATAGAGCTGTTGTCATGAAGAAATACCCTTGCCAGGTGTCCACTATTTGAGTGGACAGTCTGCTTTTTTCACATTATATTCACTATTTTTTTTCACAAAATAGTGGACATTTTTTTTATTCAAAAGCTTTATGATAAAATGGTACGTAATCTAAAGCTGTACAGTCTAAGAGAATAAGGATAGGAGAATCGTGTTTTGTCTTTTTTTCATAAGTTAGAACGAGACAAAGATCGAATACCCATTGAACTCGATTCTCTGAAAAAATTAATGAGATTAAAATAAAAATAATTATAAAATTATGTACAGTTCACATTTTTAAAATGTATTGTAGCTTGTGTCGACTGACCTAAAATGGCGTCAAGTGATGAGAGTGACAGTGGCGAGATTTCGAATTCTTTAAAATGAAAGAGAGGAGTGTGCAAATACACCAAAGACTGGGAAGCTACTTTTGCATGGATTACCAACAACGAAACTGACAGAACAAATACGACGGGCGGCCTACTGTAAATTGTGTCAGAAATCGTTCACAATTGAATATAACAGTATAAAAGCTGTCACACAGCATGCAAGCACAAAAAATCATTTAGATAAGGAGAAAATAGCTTCCAGCAACAAGCGAATCAATTCGTTTTTCATTGTTAAAGACTCTTCTTTCAGTGAGAAAGTGACTGTAGCTGAAATGGCTGAAACTTACCATGGGATCAAACACCATATTTCTTTCGTGGCTCAAGATTGCAGTATTAAGTTGATGAAGCAAATTTTTGATGATGCAGAAATCGTAAAAATGATGTCTTGTGGAAGAATCAAATTATCAGGTATTGTCAATGAGGTTTTGTATCCTTTTTCTATTGAGTTGGTTCTCAATGATCTTAAAACTGGAATTCCATTTTCTCTCTCCACTGACGCATCAAACAAGGGAAATCGCAAAATGTATCCCGTTGTTGCACAATATTTTACTTGTGAAGAAGGACTATGTGTGAAAATTTTAGACTTTTATGAGGATTCTTTCGAAGATTCTACATCAATAAAAAATCAGCTGTGTTGAATTCTTAGTGATAACGAATTGGAAATAAATAATGTTTCTGCTTACTCAGCAGATAATGCATCGGTCAATTATGGAGTGAACAAATCTGTTTACCAAAAATTATTGCTGGAAAATGACAATATTGTAGTTGCTCATTGCAATAATCACATTTACACAACAGCGCAAAAAATGCATTAAAGCAGTTATCTTTTGATATCGAAAATGTAGTGCTGAAGGTTTTTGCCGAATTTTCAAATTCTGCGAAGAAACGAGAAGAGTTGAAATCATTTTTTGAGTTTTGCGAGTCAGAATTCCATAAAGTTTTGTGCCATGTTCCAACACGTTGGTTAAGTTTGTTTAAAGCGGTCGAAAGACTTCGGATCAGGAAAATGAACTCGCAAAGGACGATGGACCAACAATTTCAGAATTGTATTTATATTTCACGCACTTCTTCATGTCAATAATGAAAGACACCCTACTGAAGCTGGAAAGCAAGATCTTGCATGTGATCTTCACATTATTATGTGTAAGCTGCGTGATTCTTCGCAAAAAAAAAAAATACGATGAACAGTTTTTTGGAATGAAAGTTTTATTTGCCTTACGTAAAAAACATTTGCCTGAGAATGCCGTGCAAAAGTTCAAGAAAGAAGCCATCAACATGTATCAAAGAGCCATTGCGTACCTAGAAAAGTGGTATAATTTCACCGATTCAGTATATGAGACGCTAAGTTGTTTCAATCTATTTGATCGCAATAATCCTCCAACTTTAGAAGAAATGACGAACATCTGGTTATTATCACCATGGCGAGAAGAACTTCCACCCAACACTCTCTTCGATGAAATTTCTGCCTTAGAAGAAGTTTATGTTCATCTGCAGGGCAATCCATCCCTTGATAAGTGGACGTACTTTTTCAAGAAAGAGCCAGCTCCGAGTTTACTGAAATTGTTCCAGTATTGTGCATCAATTCCGGTATCAAATGCAAACGTTGAACGAATTTTCAGCGTCATGGGAAATTTGTGGACTGACGAACGTAACCGACTGCTTGTACCATCAGTTCGAAGTGAACTTTGTATATTTTTAATATTTCTCAACGTTGTACTGAAATTAAAGAATTATTCCTTCAACACAAAGAATTGATCAAAGCTGCGCAGTCAAATAAAAAATACACACAACAGGAAAGTAAAATGTAATTTAATATTTTACATATTATTATAATATATTTGATGTTTTGAATTTTAAGTAAAGTTTTGAAATGATTATTTTAATACGTGTTAAAATGTTTGTAAGAAAATATATAATTTAATTGTAATTTTTTTTTTTACTACTTAACACCCCCCCCCCCCCCGCTTGTCCGCTATTTTTTGGAAGCAGACCTGGCAACCCTATGAAGAAAAGAAGGAGAATTGTGTATGTTTGCCTCCTTGAGTTACTTATAAAATAATAAAGGATAAATTAGTATAAAAATCTAATAAACAAAGTGATGTTATAATGAACATAAAAGGGAGTGAAGCGTGTGTTGTGATGAAGCAGTATTTCATCACTGACCCATTTGACCATACTGTTATGCTGCTGCTTTGTTTATAGTTAAGCATACACCTTAGCTTCCATACATGTATTTATCAACTATATCCTGAAATCAGGCAATTTCTATTCAGATCTATTACAATTTTTCTTTTTCCTTTAGTTTCAGATGCAAACCATATCTGTCTGTCTGTCTATCTATCTAATAAGTTATTCATTTATTCAATCCTTGTCTGTAAAATTTATTCCTCTTATATTCCAAGTTAAAGTCAGCCATACATTATGGTCGTCAACAGAGTAGCCCACAAATACTGATTTCAACTACCCATATTTTTGCCAATCAGGTTTTTACCAAGCATTTTTAGAGGCAAAAGTAGATTAAGATAGCAATCTCCGTTATAACATCACATGCAGTCTTCCCTGCTAGTGAGAAGGACAGCATTGGTCAGTTTTAGTAAAGCTTGATTGATCTATCATAAGAACCCTAAGCACACTTATATTATTCTATGCAAGCTAGGATGCAGGACAATATATTGCTTTTTATAGACTATCCCATTATCTAGAAAGTACATGCATGTACTGATAGATTCCAGATTCTATTTATTTTATTTATTTATTTATTTTGTCAAGCATGTATTAGATAACAGATATAAGTATAAACATGATTATGAATACATGAAATGGATACGTATAAAAGGGAACATTAGGACAGGGACGGTAGGCACATGAGTGCACTTATGCATGCCCCGTATTCTGAAATCCTTAATAAAATTTTATCTCCGCCGCACCAGGTCTTTTGATTTATCCTATCTCTTCTCATCCCTACCAGTGATCTCATGACTAGGATGATTGTTATTATTGCTACTTTTATATGCTTATTAAAGTTAGCGCAAGATCGCTTGGTACTTATCTGTCAGGCACAAACAATCCAAGTGACTCCGAGATGCAGGTCCAGAAGTTCCTTTACTATCGACTCCACTGGCACACAAGAATCTTACCAGACTGCCTGCTTTCTCCTGGGAAAGGCAGATAAAGACTTAAATGTTTGATCTCACACATTTCTTACCACCTATGGAGTCCATACTGGCATACTTCAACTGCTCCCACCCTGACTTATTTCCTTTCAACCGTTGATTCCATCTATCTGCCCAACACCATACTTAAAAAGACTTATGAGAACAGGAGAAGAATGCATGGCAAAGAACTCAAGACTGAGGACAGCTATAAATTAATAATCGCAATAAATCGCTCCTAAAACAGAGGTTGAGAACATATTTAGATTCTGGTTTGCTTGTCCACCTGGTAATACCTCCCCCCCCCCGGGAGATATTCCCTATCTAGGAAACATTCTTCTCTACTAGTTCCACTGATGTCACAGCCCTGAATGCAATCCTCTTAAAGCAACGGGTCATAACAGCCCCACCTGCGAAACTACTCCAGTTTTTTCCCGCAAAACGCGCCAGTTAAAACAATACTTTTTAAATTATTTATTTCATTTTGTCGAGTACGTATTAGATAATATATATAAGTATAAGCATGAACTGAATACATAAAATGAGTACAATTAAAGGGAACATTAGGACAGGGACGGTAGGCACGCTGGTGCTCTTATGCACGCCCCTTACAGACCTCTCAGGAATGGGCTGAGGTCAACAGTAGACAGTTTTAAGTTAAAGTTTGGGGAGTTTGGAGATGAGACCACAGAGTAATACTTGTTTTATCTTGATGAACGTATCTTTTCCTTTATGTACACTGAGAGCGTATGCACCAAGACAAATTCCTTGTGTGTCCAATCACACTTGGCCGATAAAAAATTCTATTCGATTCTATTCCAAACAGGGAAACGACGACCTATCAAAATAAAGCCAACGGCGGTGTGGCCTGAATTAAGCAATCCAATTGGCTGCTCTACAATCAACTAGTAACCTCCCCCCATCATTGATTTGGACTTCCTTCTTCCCCTTCCACCCAATCGCAGATGGTAACGAAAGCGAGGAGGCGGGACTGTTTGCTGCGCAGGGGCCAAGGTGCCTTTGGTCGCGTGGGTTGCCGGTAGGATTTCTGGCCATCCAGCGACGAGGCTGCTGCCGTCCGGAAGCTGCCGCTGAAAGCGGGATCTTGAGAGTCGCCCCGTTGCGGGGCTCGTCAGATGGAAACGCCGGATATCTTGGAAGGACTCCGGTCCCGGTTGTTCCCTGGCCGCGCAAGGCGGCTCCCGCGGCGTTTTGCTTGGGGGTTTCCTACGACTGTGCTGTGTGGCTACGGTTTCTTTGCCAACTTGCGACCGTCGGAACCTTTTCTCACACCTTACTTGTTGGGACCGGACAAGAACCTCACCGAGACCCAGGTGAGATCTCTTCTCTAATTGGCCCAAAAGTGATCCCCCTCCCCACCCGGAAATGCAACTGGGTTTTGTTTTTCCTTGAGGACGTTTCGCTTCTCCTTCAAGAAGCTTATTCCCCTCTGATTGCATGGTGGAGGATGGAAGAATGGAGGGCACAGATAAACCTTCAAGGAGTCTCAACGACTCTCAGAAAGAAGGCTTACCAGCAGATGACTACAAGGACTATAAATCAAAGTCAAAAGAAACATTTCTGGTTTCAATTATGTATTAATGTTTAAATTTTTTTGAATTAATTATACATACATACATACATATATACATACATACATACATACATATATACCATGTTTTTCCAAAAAGATGACCCACCTTGAAAAGAAGCCCTATCACGTTTTTGAGCATATGCGATCAAATGAATCCCCACCCACAAAATTAGCCCTAATTAAGACCCCGCCCACCCCACGGTGCAGGGGGTGGGGCGAGGCACACAGTTTAAAAACAAGCTAGGGTGGGGATGGGAAGGGGTGGAGCTGCCCTACTTACTAGGCCTTGCACACCCTGACATCTGCCTTGCCTTCTTTTGCTGCCGCTTCTTCTGCAGAGGGCTTTCCGGAAGGCATCTGCAGCCGATAACAGCTCCGGATCGATACGGAGCTCTATTATTAGCTGCAGATGCCTTCCGACAGGCATCTAAAGGCGAAACGGAGGCCGGGGTGATGTGTGCGAGTGGCAGCAAGTAGCCGCAGAAGTTGTGGGCCAGCAGCAGGCTTCTGCTGGGCAGGGCTGTTGGTACCACTGCCGTGAGGTGAGTCAATAATTCAAAACCTCCAAAAAGAAGGCCTAGCAGGTTTTTCAGGCATCAAAAGAAAATAAAACCTGGCCTTCTTTTTGGAGAAACATGGTATATCTATATATCTATGTCTATGTCTCTATATTTATATATCTCTGTTTGTCTGTCTGTGTTTTTCTATATGTCCATCAAACATGATAAAAGGTGTCCTTGTTCACATTTTCAACATAAATTTGAAATTCCTTCCTACACTTTAGATAATATTCTGGTCACAAATACCAATGATACATCATTTTATAAAAGTTGTCTTTAAGATATTAATGTGTGAATTTCAGTCCTTTCATCCACTTATTCTACCATTGTACAATGTATATTATAACCAACATTTCTACTCTGATTTGTCACCTTTTTTTCATTTCAAATTTTAATAAAAGTTTATGTTAGCAATTATATGTTCATTTCTACATAATTCTGTTTTAAATTTATTTGTACAGTATTCAAAACCAATATATATATATATATATATATATATATATATATATATATATATATATATATATATATTGGGAAATTTCCTTTTTATAAAGATATTCCTTTTTTTGTAGGTCTTCAATGAAATTTATCCAGTATGGACGTACTCTTATTTAGTGCTGCTGTTCCCAGTCTTCTTGGCAACCGATTATCTCAGATACAAGCCTGTCATCCTTCTACAAGGACTAAGCCTTATAGTAACATGGTTTATGCTTCTTTACTCCCAAGGAATTCTAGCTGTTCAGTTCCTGGAATTCTTTTATGGATTAGTGACTGCAACAGAAATTGCTTACTACTCTTATATTTATAGTGTTGTGGACTTGAACTTGTACCAGAAAGTCACAAGCTACTGTCGAAGTGCTGCCCTTGTGGGCTATACTGTGGGCTCTGTCTGTGGACAAGTCCTAGTGTCTGTTGCAGGCTGGTCCCTGTTCAGTTTGAATGTGGTGTCACTTACTTCTGTATCTGTTGCCTTTGCAATAGCTTGGTCTCTGCCCATGCCACAGAAAAGCTTTTTTTTCCACCATCAATCAAACCTCCAGGTCAGTAAGGAGATGAAAGTTTTAAATTATAAAAACGGAACAATTATCCAACACGATCCTGCCTTAAAGAAGGTTCCTGGTTTGGAAGATGTGGAATTGAAGATTCCATTAAATATAGAAGAGCATCCTGCAGAGGAGCAAGTAAGTACTAGTCCTTTTGCCTTGGGTATGTGGAAAATGTAGTTTGCCACTGAGCACTTGTTTTCAATTGGATGAACTTGCGCTGATCAATAACCTGTTCCCCTTTGATGCTTCTGTTTGACCATTTAAAATTCTGGTGGTGAGATTTTAATCAGAGTTGTGTTGGTGAGATCCTATTGCTTGCCAAAACAAGGACATTCCAGAATATAGACAAACCAAATACGCCAATATGCACAAAAATCTAATTATTTGGGGGAAACACATTTTTTTGGGGTGGGGGGGAAAGCTAATCCATTTGCCTTGCAAGGCAGGCTCCTAGCTATAACTCTAGCCAACTCTTCTAAGAAGAGTTAAGGAGAGCTATGGTAGGCTAGACATCATTTAATGAAAATCTGAACATAACGTTAAGGATTAGTTGAGGTGGGAAAAGGGTCATCTTGCCACTTACATAAGTTTAGCTGGCATGGTTAGAACAGAGGTAGAAAGGCTTTTCACTTTCCTGCTTGTCTGATTCGGAACAAATCTCTCTCCCACCCCACACCCCCATCCCGCTTTTTTGTGAAGAAAACTACTTACACTGCAGTGTGACACATTTCTTAATCACACAATGCTCCAGCATTTCTGCTATGAAAATGAAATAATAAAGATTAGGCTACAAAGTGCAGACTTACAAAGTAAGGATTTTGTAATATTTTATGAAGGACTGTGACATTTACTCATTTATACTGTTATTCTATTTTGAGATAAAGAACATATTTTTAATATTAATGATAAATAATAATATTAGTCTTTTGGCCTGGACAAGTCAAAAGGTTGGGCAGCCATGCTCTATATGTTTTTTAAACCCATGTACAAAAATTGATTAATTCTAACCTCAACACTTGCCTGATTCATAGTTCAAAGCCTTTATTGTCATTGAACCATGTATACAATGAAATTGGTTTAGCCTCTACTGGCGCAGTTGATACAAGAATACAATACATGAATAATATAAAGAATAATCCTTATACAAGTAGTTAGGGGAAAAAAACTAGTCATACGTTTCCATATGTATGTCATATTCTGTGCAACATGTATATTACTCTGGTGTATGATCTTATATCATAGTATATATATATTACACACTACACTGGCACCAATGAAATTCATCATATTAATCCGTTTGCGGTGCTATATTGTGTTAAGGAGTCAGACAGCCGAGGGGTAGAAGCTGTTTTTAAACCTATTTGTCCAGCTGGCTATACTTCTATGTCTTCTGCCTGATGATAAAAGTGAAAAGAGACACTGGCCAGGGTGTGAATCATCTCCAAGTATATTAAATTATGGATACAAAATTTCGGCTTTTTTCGTAGATTCATTGAAATTCATTTGTTGCTTTAATATTATAATTATGTACAAGCAACTAACGGTGATGGCATTACTATCTGTATGTTCAGAGATTTTACTCAGAATGTACGATAAGTTTGTGCTGTTTTTAGTGAGCTCTATCTATATTACATACAGTCATTGGATTAGAATAGCAGTTGGGATCAGAATTTTTATCACTAAACAATGCAGGCAAAAAAGCATGATGTCATGTGACCATGCCACTAAGCAACCTTAGTTTGAAGACCTCACAGGTCATTAAGCAAGGACCTCATGTGATTGTGTATTCCAATTCTTTTTGGCTTCCCCATTGACTATTTGTGAGAAGCTAGCAGGGAAGATCAAAAATTGCAATTACATGACTGCAGAATGTGGCAGTGGCCAGAAATACAAGCAGGTTGCCAAGTGTCCTAGATTACGATCATATGACTGTAGGGTTGTTGCAATAGCCAGAGCTTCAAGGACTGGTCATAAATACAACCTATTCACTTGATGAATAAAAAGATTTTGTGAAAAATACTCTAGTACCCTTCTTTGCTCTACACACTGAGTGTGAAAAGAACACTTATTTTTTATGTTGATTGTAGTCATGGTGAACCTTTGAGAGAGCCCACGGTTGTTTTTCATTTATGGAAAGTAATTAAGGTACTGAGAAGTACCATTCACCTAGCAACAAGGTCATTTAAGGGGAGAGATCAGTGATATGGATACCAAACTTTGTTGTTCAAATGTATCATATTTAGAGTGCCATTAATTTTCTTATCGAACTATATTGTAAATGTTTGCCCACATCTGAAGCAAAGAATTATTGGCACATGCTAAATAGTCCATGCTAAAATAGATGACCTATTATTTCTGCAACAGTTGGTGATAGTTTTCTTGTGAACCGTTTCCATTATTATCAAGCATCGCTTAGCCATCACATGTTATTCAGACTTTTAATGGAATTATTCAACAGATTTATTAAAACCTGACCATTGCTTGCTTTGTTTTTAAGGTAGTAAAAGGAAAGACATCTTTTACAGAACTACGCAAAATAATGTTTGAACTTGCTTGGATTTTTATGAAATGAAGGTAGTTAGTTGTACTATATACTTCTGAAAGCCTTGGGAATAATTGGGAGCCTGTCTGATGCTGAAATATTTATGCATGAACTGAATACCAACTTCAGAACAATTGCTTGAAATATCCTTCTGTGTAATAGCAAGCACCCAGAGGCTCCAGCTGGCGCAGAGTGCGGCCGCGCAGGTGGTAATGGGAGCGTCATGGCGCTCCCATGTGACACCTCTCCTGCGCAAGCTGCACTGGCTCCCGTTGGTCTTCCGGGTGCGCTTCAAGGTTTTGGTTACCACCTTTAAAGCGCTCCATGGCTTAGGACCTGGTTATCTACGGGACCGCCTACTACCACCAATAGCCTCCCATCGGCCAGTACGCTTTCATAGAGAGGGACTCCTCTGGGTGCCATCAGCCAAACAGTGTCGGCTGGCGGCCCCTAGGGGGAGAGCCTTCTCTGTGGGGGCACCTACCGTCTGGAATGAGCTCCCCCCAGAGATACGGAGGATCCCGGATCTGCGCACCTTCCGCCGCGCTGTGAAGACCTTTTTATTCCATCAAGCGGTCTTGGCCTAATCTCCTCCCTCTTTTAATATGTAAATTTTAATCTGTTTTTAAATTATTGGGGTGTTTTAATCTGTCCGGGCCAAAATGATTTAATTTGATTTTATCTGGTTTTTTAAATTTTTTGTATTTATGTATTTTATTGTTTGGCTGTTCACCGCCCTGAGTCCTTTGGGAGTAGGGCGGTATACAAATCAAATAAACTAAACTAAACTAACTAAAATGTTTGCATAAATGTAACTGTACTCATAGTTTAATTTAGTTAAAAGGTCCCGTACAATAGAAAGACATATAGGGTGAGGGAAGCAATGTGTCTGCCCCTTTTACAATTTATTCTGTGCAGGATTATTGATTGGCAGAATACTGTCCCCAGAATTGGCAATACCAAATATTTCCACATTCATTAGAATACAAAGCTGTATTTAGTGTTACTTTCTACTATTTTATCTAGTAATAGAAATAAGCACAAAAGAAGAGTTAAGAACATATTTCAATAAGCAGAATTATGGTCAGAGAGTTATTTGCTTTGTCGACAAACATTCATAAATGAAAAGTATTCATACTTGCCACATAGGAATGATCATTGTCTTCAACTAAGATTATAGAACTAATACAAAGTTCCAGCACTTTCTCTATACCTAAGGAGAAATGAGAACTCTGTGGTATTTGTTATGAATTCTTTCAAATGCATAATATGAATAATAATATTCTCAGAGTTTATCTGGATCGGTACTATTCCAGTTGTAATATGATAGATATAAAAGATAAGTCTGGTATATTTTAGTTGAAATTTTAATTTATTTAATCCATATAGGAGCAAAAGGTGAACATTATGAAGGTAATCAAGGAACTCTGGCAGGACATCTTACAGTGTTACTCTTCCTGGCCTCTGGTTTGCTGGTCTATATGGTGGGCCCTGTCAACATGTGGCTATTTCCAGGTCATCAATTATACTCAAGGCATGTGGGAAACCGTGCTGCCTTCTCAGACCTCTGAGATCTATAATGGTGCTGTGGAAGCAGTTTCCACATTGTTGGGTAAGTTGTTTCTTAATTTGGCTTTCTTCTGATCAGTGAAGCATATTGTTGCATTTTGGAATTGTCAAAACTAATATTTACTAATATTTGTATAAAGAGCATTTTGTTTAAGAGCACTCTACTAAATTGCTATTAAGTGAATTCATGTAATGTTGTTTTTATTAGCAATTTAGTCATAATAATTTTGAACTATTATATCAGGGGTGTCAAACTGGATTTCTTCGAATGCTGGGTCAGCATTGTAGTTCTCCGTGGGGTGGCCAGGTGGGTGGAATGGGATGGGATGGATGCCTCCTGCAGCAACCTGCCGGCCTGGAAATGGCAAAAGACTGGCCCATGATGCCTCTGGCAGCCAAAACTATTTCCAGGCAGATTTAAGTACCCAGCTGGCAAGAGTGCTGCAGGAGGCTTTCCAGGCTGAAAATGGGGCACGGGGGGCGGGAGCGTGTGGGCCCCGTGCCCCATTTTGGCTGCCAGAGGCACTGTGGGCTAGTACTTTGCTATTTCCAGGCCGGCCATGCAGGCCAGATTTAAGCACCCTGTGGGCTGGATCTGGCCCGCAAGCCTTGAATTTGACACCCCTGTATTATATGGAGATGGTAGTATTTATAGAACCTTCTGGAGAAGATATCCATAAGAAATCCTAATTTCCTTCTTTCTGCTGATGTGAAAGTTAAGTAGCAAATACTTAGCGAAGCTATTACTGACTTGTATTTTCTGATTTTGATCCCTGGAAGATTCCCTTGAAAAAGTATTTACAATATACAGTCTACTGGACATAGTTGTTCTTGCATTCTAACTTGTTTGGATTTTCCATTTATAGGTGCTGTGGCTGTATTTGCTGTGGGATACATAAAAATGTCTTTTCTTACTTGGGGTGAAATAGTCTTAGCTATGTTCTCCCTCTTCATTGCTGCAGCTGTGTATATTATGGACACTATTCATAACATTTGGGTGTGCTATGCTTCCTACATGGCATTTCGAATTGTCTATATGCTGCTCATTACTATTGCAACGTAAGTATGCGCTTGCATATTTCATCATTTTATATATTTTCAATCTTGCCATTGCTCAGATATCATATATATATGATGAGATTGCAGATCCCCAAAATTCTAAATAATTTAATGAGAGAGCTATCCCAGTATATATGGAACGTACCAATGTTGAGAAATGTTGTCATATAGCTTTTGGAGTAGATTCACTGTGTTTGTCTGAAAGATTCAGTTCTGTCACGATGAAGCTATAAAATAGGCAAATAACTAAAATAGGTTTGAATGTGTTTTCATCAACTGCTGAATTACAACGTAACAAAAAGAAATAAATTTGTTTAATTAAAATGGGGCTGGAATTTGGGAATGTTATGAAAGTATCTATATCTTATAAATTTGTAAATGTGCTGCTTGTGGAGAATTACATTTCTGGAACCTCTAACCTAAGATGTTGGACTAGTACACTAAACTTTTATGGAAGCAGATGGGGAACCCTTTTAAATGTCAAGATAAATATGGGGAATGCTTCATATCTGAAGGCTGAAACTGAATATCAGTTTGTGAAAAAGAAAATATTTGTGGTTATATATAGTATATTTTGTAATCTATAAGTTTTCGGTTGATTGTGATAGACACAATTGACCTTCTGATCCTCAAACTTCCAGAGAAGACCTTTCTTCGTTCCAGAAAGGAATTTAATATTGTAATGATTGCTGCATTGCTTGATTTTATTCTCATCCATAGCTATTTGATTCTTTTGAGCTCTGTTCAGGTTTAATTGAACCTTCCCCTTACTCCATGTCACATCCTAGCTCTTTTCTTCCATTATCTATAACTTTTATATAATTTTGAAAGCCATTGTCTCCTTTAAGTTTGTAGCTTTTAATATTCCTGTATCTCATCAGTTTTCCCCAAATTGAATTTCTGCTGTAGTTATTATTTGTTTTATAGCTTCTGCCTAGATCAGGGGTCTCCAACCTTGGCAACTTTAAGACTTGTGGTCTTCAACTCCCAGAGTTCAATTCTGGGAGTTGAAGTCCACAAGTCTTAAAGTTGCCAAAGTTGGAGACCTTTGCATAGATGACACTAAATTACTAAGAGAAATTCAGTGGCTTTGAATTTCCCTTTGCTATTAGGAAAGGAAATGTTATTTTAGTTTGTGGATTAATGGATTAAGTTTATATATAACAGAACAGGGACAATCCATGCCATTTGTGGGCAACCTATCTTCTCAAACTTGATCCACTTGTCTTAAAAATGCTCTGTGTAGGAAGAAATAGGGAGTGTTTTCTTTTTTCCATAAAGCAGAAAACTTATTTCCTCTTTCATTCCTCCTAGGTCTTTGCCAAGGGGAAATAGGGTACAGCTTCAGTACAAGGAATGGTGCTTTGAGGAAGGGGGTTATTGGTATCTTAAGCCTTATATCAGCTGAGCCTTCTGGGAATGGTGATAGGGAGTTCCCCACTCCTGGTCTATGAAAATATGTAAAGACAAATTAAATATAGTTTTTTATAGTTGATTCTCATTATTCCCAGAGTCTGTATTTGCAGATATGCCTACTTTAAAATAAATTGAAAACACATATGAGTTTGAAAACTCTTTTACCTGTAGGTTACTTTGCCTTAGTCCCTCTTACCTTTTTCCTTTTTCTCAGTTTGGGATTTGATGTCCTTCAGAACTCTTGGATAGAAAATTTTTTTTTTATATAGATAAGGCAAAAGATGGAAAAAAAAAGAGCACTCTCCTACCTCATATGTTTTATTTAAGGTTCAGAAAGGTCCGTGTGCGAAATGAATGGAACTCACAATAAAAAGTTTATATAACCAATATGGTTTCATTTTGATGATCACCTGCAGGTGATAAAGAAATATGTTGTTTGTTTAAGTTCATTTTTCTTTTCTTTTTGTGAAGGTTCCAGATTGCTGCAAATCTAAGTGTAGAGCGCTATGCTCTTGTATTTGGTATTAATACTTTTATTGCACTGGCATTGCAGACAGTACTCACATTGATAGTTGTTGATGCAAAAGGTCTTGGCCTTGACATAATCAAACAGGTAAGATTCATTAATTTTGATTGGGTGGGAAGAGATTGGGGAGAGAAAAGAGACAACTTTTCATAACTTGTTACCTTGCAAAGAAATTAGACTTCAGTTCTCATATGCTCCATACATCAAATATTATGTAATATCATCATAACACCATTTAGAAAGGCTACCTTTGAGTATCTTCAAAATATGAGAGGCCTTATAAGTTGTTTTTGGAGGGCAAAAAGTACATTGCCCCCTCTATTTTAAGAGGGTTTTTTTTTTTTACATTCTTAATACAGATCAGAATTGTGACAAATTGTGACCCACGTAGTTCATGTCTACATGGCAAGGAATAGACATGTATGCCCTAATCACCTCATGACCCACATAGTTCCATATGGACAGTTCTTGAAGTTCATCAGAAACTATAGCTGGTCTAAAATGTATTGGTATCAGCAATAACAGGTTTTAATATATGCCCAGTTGTCATTGCTGTTACACGGACTGCCATGTAGCTTCCAGGTGCAATTCAAAGTACTGGTCATCACCTACATAATCCTTCATAACATAGGGTCTGGTTATCTACAGGATTAACTATCTCCAATAATTTCTGTCCACCTGCAATGGGTGCGCTCCAGATTAAATGTTGCTATCTTGTGGGAGTGAGGAAGTGTGCCTTTTCTGTCACATCTCCTATTCTCTGGAATAGCATTCCTGAAACATATGTAAGGTTCCCCCTCCCTTAGGGTACTGGAAACCCTTATGGGTTATTATTAACACCTCTTTTGTGGTGTTAATATTTTTTCTTCTCAACTGTTATGCTCTGTTATTACATTTTTAATGGTTTTGGGATGTAAGCCACCCAGAGTCTTTGGGAATTGAGCGGCTATAATAAATCTAATAATTAATTATGATTCTTGAGACAGGAGGTCTAAAAGATGCCTTTCTCCAGTTGTGTTTAAAAAAATCCACAGCCAATTAAGTTATTTTTAACCTGTCTCATGATTGTAACTGCTATGAGAGAAGTTAGAGAACATTAACTCCTCCATTTACTAAATCTTTTGTTTTTTGTAGTTCAGGATCTATGCTGGCTATTTTGCTGTCATAGCAGTATTGTTCCTGATAAGTGGCACATACAGTATTATCAAGAATTTCTGGAGAAAGGAAAGGAGACGAAATGATGCTGTTGCAGATGATGCTTAAAATACAAAGTATGAACTGATTTGATATCTAATGAGGCAAACCTATTTTTAAATATGATGGTTCATATTTATGCAACTATTGTTACTTTAAAACCACTATCTGTATTGTATTTGATTCTATTTGTACTATATTAGTAGCATATGTTAGTAGAACACATTCATCTTATATAAGTAAGAATGCTGTATTTAACAACATAGCATCAACGTGCCTTTTGTAGACAAAGTCTACATGGGGAAATTTTTTTTCTGTTTTTTTTTCTTTAGCCAGACCATAAAACTGTAAATGGAAAGTGATGGTTTTTTAAAAAGCATAGCCTACATATGCTTTCAGTGTTCTTTATATGTTGACTTTTAGAAGCCTGAAACTGTGTGACACAGTAATAGAACTGCAATCAGCAGCATCCTTTGAAATAAATTGGTCATAGCAGGATATTGCTCAGGTTTGGTAATTGCACATTCTGAATAACAGTTAGACCTTTCTGTATATGCAGTCAAAACATTTTTCACTCTGTGGAGTGATTTTGATAAATTTAGAGATTTTAGTTCTCTTTTGTTGCCACTCCTGAAGTGTCAACTGTATATCCTAATTCACTGATATTAAAAGGCAATGATTAACAGAAGCAAAAGACTTCCTGGGATTCAAATATAGGTTGTCATTTGGATAATTTCTTTTGGTCATATTATGCTTTTAAGCTTCTCCAAAGAAACTCTTAAATTTCTGTATTCATGCTGTTGTTAGTATACTTTCATAATGTCTGAGTAAAAGAAATGGCAGCTGTATCATTCTACATTATCTGTCTGTAATAGAAATTGTCTTGATTGCTGTTTCTGCCAATGATGATTGTATTTTTGAATTGTGGAACAAATGCATACAACAATACCAGATAGGACATTATTACTTTGATTGTTTTGATGTTTTCTAATAACTCCATAATTTGGATTTATTAAAATCCTCTGGAGTGATTTCTGAAACATTCTGGGGTTACCTAAGTAGACTATAGATACTTTATAATAAGTAAAAAAAAAAGTGCAGAAGAACACAGGGAGTTTTATTTATCCTTTAAATTTAGAGAAGGAAGAATTCATGTGGACTTTTTGGCTTTTGGGCGGGGGGGAGTAAAAAAAGTTGAGTTACTTGTTTTTTATTCCTTCCTGCCCAGTTACATTGTCTATATTGTCATAAAATTGAATAAATCCATAAACAGCAGGATTTGCTTCAGGGTACTGGAGTAGTTGCTAAAAATACCAGCCCTGGCCATATGATGAAAAAGTTACATGTGGAAAGTTACATCTTGTTCAATGGTGATGGTAGTGGATAGCTATCACAGGAAATTATTCAGCAACTGTTTGAAGTTACAATGTGTTCTGACCCAGTTGTCCAAACAAGACAAACCCTCTGAAGTTAATTCAAAGATTCCTTTATTAGGCGCGCCAACAGCCCTGGCAAAAAGTTTCTCTCTCAACGCAGGCTAATAAGTCGGTCCAGTTGGAAGATGAATAGCTGTCTGCCACATCTATTCATCTCTGCCACCTGCCTTTTATCCCCAGAGCTAGGGTGGGGCTTTGCTAGCAGCGGTGGCTCTTCCTTCCCAAGGATCGGCCCACAGATTTCCACTGCTCTCCTGTTCTCTGCCTTTTGCGCATCTGCTCGTCAGGTACTGGACCCAGCTGTTCCTCCTCTTCCTCATCAGTCACCTCCAGACCTGGGGGCTGTTGACTCTCCATCTGAGGGCTGATGGACAGCCCAGTCTCCGCCTCTCTCTGCCAGCTCCATTCTCTCTTCCCCCTTGGAGCTCTCAAGTTGCCTTGATGCTGACTGTGACTCCCATGCTGCTGCCTTCTCTGATTTGGCTGCTGGAGGGGCCAGTGCCCGACAGGCCACAACACAATGGCCCTGAGCGAGTGGTGTTTATGATAGATCCTTGAAGTTCTGGCCACCAGCACCCCATGATCATGTGATTATGGTCTCGCTGCTTGGCAACTGGCTTGCGCTTACAGTAGTTGTAGCATCTCACGTTCATGTGATCACCATTTGCAGCCTTCTTTGACGCCTTCCCAGAAGCAAAATTAATGAGCAGGGAAGATGCTTCTATAAATTGCTCACCCTCCTGTAGCTTTTTTTCTGGATGAGCCTGAGCATGCTCCTCTATCTCATAGCAGTCACTCAGAGCCCCACTACTGTTGCACACTGCCTTGCAGCCACCCCTGGTCCCACCACGTTCATGCAGCATCCACTTATCTCCCCACTGGCTTGCTTGCGAGCTGCCTGGGACTTGCAATTTCCTGCTGGCTTCCCTATGGACTTTGCTTATTGGAAGCTGGTAGGAAATCATTAGGAAATCTTTGCTTAATGATCCACGATCCTCACTTAATTACAGCAACAGGGAACATTGGGGTTATTGTTGCCAAGTGATATGGTCATATAATGTTGCACTTAATGACTGCCTTGCGTACCAAGGGAAATTCTGGTCCCAATTAACATTATTAAGCAAAGATTACCTGTATTTATTTGTATCTCATGTGAGTAATTTTCAGTGAGAAAGAGTTTTCCTACCAAAAAAATTTACTATGTGTGAGGTCCATATTTATAAACCTGTGTAGAGTGGGACATTTCAGGTGGCAGCAACTAATTGACCTTGACTGATCTTGAAAAAGCTGGTCCAGTATTGGACAGGAGGTACTGAAAAGTCCCCAACTGTAACCTGGGGTGGGAAGCTGAAAATATCCCAAAAGGCAGCAGGAAGGTACTGTATTTCTACATTATTGCCAAACATTTTGTGGACTTGTCTGTGGAATCAGAAGTTGAGTTCAATTCAATGGAGTCTTTATCACTTTTTCTGCCAAGCTTGTAATATTTTCTCATCCAGTGCTATTTTTGCCTTATCAGATTTTATTGTAATACTTGGAATATTATGGTTCTCAAAGTATGAGGATAAAAACTGGCACACAATTGAAAAATTCAGAAAAACACTAATTATCCATTTTTGGTTAAAGCCATAATATTCATTGTTACAACACTGCATCGTACTTTTTGTGACATAAGTTAATCTTATGAAAGCATCCAACAAATTTTAAGTGATATCTTGGTGTAGTAAGTTTTGTTGGCATCCAGAGAGCATCTTGATTTATAAAGGTCAGTCTTCCCTTCAACTATTCATATAACCAACATAATTTTAATTATAATTTAAAATATAACTAAAATTATATGTACTTCAGCCTTCATGTTTCTTCTCTTGATAACTGTGGAGGTTGATACAGTAACTATAAAACCTCATTTATGTAAAGGGTATTGTTAATGGATGAATTAAGACACTTTCCTTGTTTGAGAATTGCTCTGTGAACGCACAAACACACACACACACACAGAGTTATGCCATACTAATACAGTCCATTATTTTTGAGGATTTATGTTTTTTGCGTCAATATAATTACATTACGGTACAATGTTTTAAAGAGAAGTTTCCTCGTCAAAAGAAAAATAGCAGGAAAGCTAAATAAAAATATCTTGTTAGGAAAAAATATTTTAACCAAACTGTAAAATTATTTTAAACAAATAAATATATTTGATAATTTTAAAGTTTGTTTTTCATCATTTTTGCAACAATAATTCTAATATATATCATTTAAAAATCATCCACATCCTCTTATGCTCATTTAGAATTGTGCAGTGTTTTCCAAAATTTGTACCTGATTCTTTATCATCATGCATTATGTTTATGTTTGTTTGTTTATTGGACTTCTATACTGCCCTTCTCCCGAAGGACTCAGCCATATTAAAACACATATAGATTTACAGAATTTAAAAACAATTTAAAATCAAATATATAAAAATTTGGCCCACAGATTAAAAACTAACATACACCTACCGTATTTTCCGGTGTATAAGATGACTTTTTAACACATGAAAATCTTCTCAAAAGTCGGGGGTCGTCTTATATGCCGGGTGTCGTTCTCCTGTAATCAGGCAGAGCAGCCCGAAAGGCTCTGATGAGCCTTAAATGGCTCTGGCGATCTAAGCTGTGACGATCTGCTAATCAGGCAACTCAGCTGGGATCGCCAGAGCCATGGAGAAGGAAAAAACTTTTCTCCTTTCACATGGCTCTGGCGATCCAAGCTCTGACGATTTGCTAATCAGGCAACTCAGATGGGATTGCCAGAGCCATGGAGAAGGAAAAAAGTTTTTCCCCTCCAGCTTGCTTACCTTAGCTGCCTGCCTTGCTTCGCTTGCCTTGCTTCGCTTGCCTGAATCCATTCCATCAGCAAGCAACTCCCTGCCTGTAATCAAGCAGGCAGGGAGTTGTGGACTTCAACTCCCAGAATTCCTCAGTCAGCAAAACAAAGCTGGCTGAGGAATTCTGGGAGTTGAAGTCTACAAGTCTTAAAGTTGCCAAGGTTGGAGACCCCTGTTCTTGGGGTCTCCAACCTTTGGGTAAGTTTTTTTCCCCTTTGGGATCTTGAAAAAAAATAGTTAATTGGGGTTTTTTTTAGTTGTTCTTTTTTAGACCTAGCCATTTAAAGTTTAGGAAATTTTAAATTTAGCTTTCATATAAAAATAAAAATAAAATAAAATAATATTTGTCAGCTTTCTGAGATTTAGTGTGTTTCTGTAGTGTTTCACTCTAACTACACAAACACACAAAATCTCACAAAGCTGTATGTGGAATTTTGTGTGTGTAAAGTGTGAAAGTTGGGTTTTTGGGCTTTTTGTGGGTGTGTGAGGTTCCTGCTTGTTGCAGGGGCTATTTTGGGTCTAGCACAGCTGCTTTTACATTGTGGGTGAGCCAGTTGTATTGTGTTGTGAGTGTGTGAAGTGTGCAAGTTGGTTTTTTGGGGCTTTTTGTGGCTGTGTGAGGTTCCTGCTTGTTTCAGGGGGCATTTTGGGTCTAGCACAACTGCTTTTACATTGTGGGTTAGCCAGTTGATGTTTTTTAATTTTTATTTGGTGTGTGTTGGAAGAGGGGTAGTCCTATACGGTGAGTATAGCCCAAACCCTATATTTTAACAGGAAAATTCGGGGGTCGTCTTATACGCCCAGTCGTCTTATACGCTGGAAAATACGGTATTATAAACCCATTATAAAATTCATATTAGTGTACTACTGACCAGCTTTCATATGCAATTATAACAGATTACATTAATATATACTTTCTCATATTTTAGCATTTTACTTCCTAGCATATATTAATCAGTTCCACTCCAGAAGATTAGAACAATTTTATTTACATATCTCTGCCATGGTCAACTGAGGCTTTGACACAAGTAAGTAAGTAAAGTAAGACACTAGGTTGGACCAGTTACCAGTCTCAGCTACAAGGCCACCAAATGCTGCCATCTACACTAGATCTAAGGATAGTAACGATCGATCAGTTTTGGAATATTTTGGCCAGTATGGCAGAAGTAGATCCAAACATCCTCATGCTATTATATGCCAACCAGGATCTCTAGCAAGATCTGGTTGGCATGTAACCCACCAATCAAATATGTATATATTAACATACAGTCCAACATACACACTCGAGAGCAACGTACACTCAGGATTCAGACAAATAGAATGAATAAGCTGGAAGGGACCTTACGAGGTCTTCTAGTCCAGTCCCCTGCTCAAGCAGGAGAACCATTTCAGACAAGTGACTGTTTGGAGTCTAGAGCCTTCTTAAAAACCTCCAGTGATGGAGTGCCTGTTATTTCTGGAGGGAAGCTGTTCCACTGGTTAATTGTTTTCACTGTTAGGAAGTTTCTCCTTAATTCCAGGTTGCTTTTCTCTCTGATTAGTTTCCAACCATTGTTTCTTGTCCTGTCCTCTGGTGCTTTGGAGAATAATTTGATCCCCTCTTCTTTGTGGCAGCCCCTCAAATACAGGTGTAAGGTCCCAAAATATACTTGAGTCACCAGAATGCCAAAGAGAGACTCAAGATGAGGTTTGCAAAAAAAAAAAAAAGCAGATTTTATTTATGGCCAAAAACAAAATACTGGGTGGGACTATATCCAGAACATACAGATACAATGCATGCGAGGACATAGCCACACCTTGGGGAAGGTATGGCGTCCTTTTATACCCTCAGAGACATCAGCTTAGTACCCAATTCTGGCCTCCTAGTTTAGGTTTGTGTATTCCTTGTTGCCCTGCAAATGAATAGAAGCCTCCCAATTAGCGTAATCTCTTTCTTGAGCATTCCTTTTGTTCTCCCAATTGCTCATTTGGCTCCCTGGTTCTGCAAGGAACTAGCTTATACAGATCAAAGGTGTAAATTAGGGCTGAAGTTTAAATTATCCCTGGATGATGCCTGCAGTTCCAACTGAGATACGTACCATGCTCTTAGATGGCACAAGAAAAACAGGAAGATTGATATGGGTTCAGATCAAATGGCAGGAACATATGTTGACAAATACCAGATACATTACAGAGGTCTAATAACAGAATATGTTTGTTACAAGAGATACACATATAAAGGCATAATATATGTTACAGGAACCTAAATGGTTACAAAATCTAGTATACCAGTATATCATATTCTAGTATTATTTATTATATCCTTATTGTTTCCCTTCACAGGAATACTGCTATCATGTCACCTCTAATTCTTTTCTTTAGACTGGCCAAATAAAATGTAATTTTCTCAAGCTGCAACCTAATCTGTACCACTTTCCCCCCACTCCATTAATCTGTTGTTACTCCGCATAAGTGCACATTTAAACTACGTATGCCCAATAACACATTTCACAGCCATTTCGCCACCATCGCAAATACATTTCCTGCTTAGGCGTCGCTTCAACTATTTTTTTCCTTAGCGGCACGAGGGCTCCGTTCTATCGTTAGGTCGCCCTGCCTCTCCCCCTCCCCCCCGGTTTCTATGGAGACGGGAAGCTTGGTGTGCGGCAAAAGAGCTCCGTTTGATCCTTTACAGCCGCCGTCCTTCTCTGCTTGGTGAGTGGTGGGGGAAACCTCGGGAGACATGGCAGGACGCCGGTGGGTGCAGCAGTTACCATGACGACGTCCTGGCGGGCGGGTCGCTGCTCAGCGCCGTCCACAGGTGGAGACGAGAGGGAAAGTGCGGCAGGGTTTAGAGAGCCGGCGCTTTAGAGAGTGAAAAGACCCGGGGTTATGACAGGCGACGCGCGGCACCCCCGGCAGGCTCTTACCTGGGAAGGAAAACCCGACGAAACTTGCTTCGTTGGGAAACGAAGGCTGAAAAGTTACTGACTCGGTTGAAGTCGGCGTAGCGTTCCCTGACCAGAAAAGAGAATGGGATTTGTTTAGTTGCTTAATTAACTTGTCTGAATAGAATTTTTCGTTCGGAGGGCGTCAATTCTGCGGTTAGTGTTAAAGAGCGGGCAGGCAGGCGGGCAGGCAGGCGTCCGAGATAGGCGCTTTGCGTGTGTGTCTTTGTGTTTGTGTGTGTATGTATGTCGCTGTCTCGTAGTTCGGCCAGCTTGAGCCTCGTCTCGGGGATCCGAGTCGGATCTTATTTCGGCGAGGACCAAAAGAGGTGGCTATTGCCATGGCGACGGGTTTAAAGACTTGGCCTTACTGCTTAGTTTCCTCCTCACCTTCAGACGCTTAGCGAGCGTAGTAGGCAGCATCAATCTGCCTTAATGTACAAGTTATCCCCGACTCGCGTGTCGCTCGGTTTTGGGTTATGGGACTGAAAATTCCAGAATTTGTTCGGGTCTGTAAGGAAAGCTTTATTATCTTCTGCCTCAGTGAACTTGGCAAATCATACTGGTGGGAAAAGGTCAACCTCTTCTCCAAAGCATCTGAAGGCAGGGCAAAAAATGTCAAAAGGATGGAAATTTATCGAGATTCAACCTAAAACTGAGGAAAAATTTCCTGACAGAACAATTAACCGGTCACACCCTTTGCCTTAATAAAAGACAGGTTGCAGTTCTATCATATTAACCCAAAAGTCAGTTTTATATGCGGCTACTACATGCAAGAACATATTTTAATTAAGTTATCCATATTAGTGATAATTTAATTTAATTAATTTAATTTAATTAATTCAATTTATATGCCGCCCCTCTCCGAAGACTCAGGACGGCGATTAGTTATATCTCCTACCTTTCCTTAACAAGTGTTGTATATATACAGTATGTATACACATTTCTAAAGAGTATATTCAAAGCATTTGATTAAGTGGACTACATGTGGAAATTAATGTGATAAAATCTTTATTAGTATTTAAGGAGCAGAAGACTCTTTGATTTTTAGGATTCATCAAAATACTTGTGTACAGAAAAGTAGAAGAAAAAGTGGGTAGTGAGGAGAAGAAGAAGAAATTACTAGAATGTTCTTGGAAGAGCTGTAAAGTATAACTAAAGGAGAATTGAGTATTTGTCCATATAGTCAACAAGACTAGAACTTAACTTGATGCCTATCTAATTTGTGTACAGGGGGTCCTTATTTAGTGATTAGCAACTGTTGGTAGTTATGACGGTGATGAAAGAGTAACTTTATGACCAATTCTTAGATTTGTGACCTTTGCAGGTCTGTAAAGCAAAGGAAAGCTGAAGTAAGATCATAAGCATGGTTGTGGTTTCACTTAACAACCAAGTTGCTGGGCCTAATTGTGGTTGCTAAATGAGAACTACTCTAAAATGGCCCATGTGAGCTTAATGCCTTTTCTAAAATTTTATTTAGAGAAACAGAAAAGCAGGATTATAATATATTGGATCTATCAGCTCCATCTTCCAATGTTGTTATTCTTTTCTTTCAATTGATCAGAATGATGGATATCTCATTTCATTATACTATCTTAAAGAGTTCTGTGAAATCTAAGTATAATAAAAATAAACCTGTACTTTTTAAAAATTACAATCCTGCATATACAGGTAGTTCTCAACTTATAGCGACAGTTTGAAGTTACAACAGTCCTGACAGAATGACTTATGACTGTTTTTCACATTATGACCATTGTAGCATCCCCATGCTCACATGATCAAAATTCAGATGCCTGACAACTGACTCATATTTATGATGAGTGTCCTGGGGTCATCTGATCACCTTTTGCTACATTCTGACAAGCAAAGTCAATGAGAAAGCCAGATTCACTTAACAACCATGTTACTAACTTAAGTGAACTTGATTCACTTAACAACTATGACAAAAAAGTTTGTAAAATGGGGCAAAATTCATTTAACAACTGTCTCGCTTAGCAACAGAAATTTTGGGTGCAATTGCAGTCATAAGTCGAGGACTACCTATAGTTTCTTTGGAATTGCTTTTGAACTTCTGAATAGATATGCAACTTTAACACAGGCTAAGGAGGTCTACCATATTTTCTCCAAATAATTACTTGGGAACGTAGGGTGTGGAATAAAAGAATGAGCAAAAGCTTAATTTATAAAAGGGTCAAATGATTGTACACAAGTCTGCTGGAAAGTGTAGATACCCTTTTTTTTAAAAAATAAGTTTTTATTTTATTTTATAACATACAAAAATTCCAATTTCAATTGTACAGTGTGTTGTCTGGGTACAAATCATTTTAGGAAATAATAAAGTGTTTACAACAATATTCATTGCATTAGTATCAATAATAATAATAATAATAATAATAATAATAATAATAATAATAATAATAGCCACCATATTTGTTTAACCAATTTAACATACCTTCCTTATATCACTGATCCTTCTATATATTTCTCTGTTTCTAACTTCTGTTGTTGTCAGCTAACCATTGATAAAATAAGTCTCAAGTCAAAAAATATTCAGTTTCCTTATTTTCCTTAATTATAAGTATTAGCTTATCCATTTCTGCACATTCTAACATTTTTTAAATCACATTTTCATCTGTTGGGATCTCTTTACTTTTCCATTTTTGTGCAAATACTATTCTAGCTGCAGTCAATACATGTAAAATCAAGTATACGTTCCCTTTATTGTACTTGTCTGGTAAAATGCCCAACGAAAATGTCTCTAGTTTCAAATCAATATGCTGTTTTATCATTTTTTCCAGCCATGTATGTTTTTTTGTGCAATATTTTTTCACTTTTTGACATGTCCACCACAGACCCTTGATGTCTTGAAGTTTAGAATAGAAATATTGATTAGGAGCATTGTTGCCTGATAAATGTAAATATTTTTGAAGGATCTAAACAGGGTTTCTTTCCTTCCCTCTTCAGTTGAAGTATGGCTTTCAGCAAATCTTTATCCACACAGACATATATATGTGACTTACATTTATTAGAAGCAAATTTGAGTTAGATTGCTTTCAGTAGGAATTCGTTTCCAAAGTTGACATGGGAGAAAATTGAGTATTGCACAAGATTTTTATCAGTAGGAATTCGTTTCCAAAGTTGACATGGGAGAAAATTGAGTATTGCACAAGATTTTTATCTGTTTCTATATCTGCCTATTCTCCTTTGGAGGGAATGTATAGATTCTATTCTATTCTATTCTATTCTATTCTATTCTATTCTATTCTATTCTATTCTATTCTATTCTATTCTATTCTATTCTATTCTATTCTATTCTATTCCACTCCACTCCACTCCACTCTACTCTACCCTAGTCCTAGTCCTAGTCCTAGTCCTAGTCCTAGTCCTAGTCCTAGTCCATTTTTAATTTTCTGTTACCTTAACATAAACTTGTAGAATAACATGTTAGTGTTTTGAGATAATTAGGACAGGTACTTTGCTGAATTACATTTTATTGCCATTATTTATTGAGTTACAATATAAATTGGTATATATGCTATTTGTAATTTTATGTTTTCCACTTTTATAGTTTTATTTTAAGAAACATCCACAATGAGTGACAAAAAAGAAACCAGTGAATCTACAGACACGGGAGATACCACAGAAGGTGGTGACTATGAGGATGATTTTGAGAAAGATCTTGAGTGGCTAATTAATGAAGAAGAAAAAGAAATTTCTGATGATATACAGGTATTAAGAGAATATAATCTTATACCAGTATACATAGAACAAACTAAGATATGTAATATAGATTGATTAGAAGAATTGCTGAATGCAGGATGAAATTTAAATGGCTTATGATTAAATGCCAAATTGCAGTCAGCTATTCTGTGGCTTGATTCACCATCATGTTAATTAATAAGGTGTTTGCTTACTTTTGGGTCACTGTGTTTTGTGAGTCTAACCACTGCAATTTGTATACTATTACAATTTAGTTCAGTGGTACACAATCTGAAGCCCCAAGGATTTGTGAAGTCCCTCCAAAGCTTTTGTGAGTCCACCAAAAATTACTAAATCATGTAATGTTTAATGTGATAAAGAGGGAATTATTAAATGCATAACTAGAAAAGTTTATGTTAAATATATTTGATTTCAATTAAATATAAATGAAATTAATTTAGGAATTTGATGCGTATACTACTGTGCAAAACCTTAGAGCAGTCCTCAGATCAGAAAATTATGTATTCCAGCTTAGCATAGTTTAAGAATCAATTGTCATCCAATAAATCATGGTCAAACAGATTGTGCTTTAAATAGTACATGAACCATGACTGTGTACATTGCCTCCTGCATTTTATATAAATACTGTTATTTTTTTCGTAGAATCATGATGACAATGAAGAGGATTTTGAAACTAACACTGACAAAGACTTAGAAGATAGAAAAAATCCTTCACAAGATTCTCTTGAGCCTGAAGAAATACTGAAGGATGAGGAACGAAATTCTTCACAAGAACCTCCTGAGCCTGAGGAAGCTCTAAATGATGCATCACAAAATGAAATACGTTCTGTATTTGAACTCGATCCTAAGGCATTGGAACCAGCATCTGATACAGATAGCGAAAGCTCTGGTCAGGAATCAAGGCTAGAAGACAAGGAGGAAGATGATGAAGAAGATATAAAGCGTTATATCTTAGAAAAAATTGAAGAAGCTAACAAACTTCTGTTGGGTCAGGAGCCTTTAGATGAAACAAAAGAAAGAAAACTAAAATTCAATGATAATATAGTAGAACTAGAAGTACCATCTCTGACAAATACAGAAGTGGATAAAAATGATCCTTACAGGGAACAAAACATTGCTGGTAGGCTGTCTCAGTTGCGCATTTCTAATGAAACAGGACAGGAAGATATAGCTCTGTCCATTAATGGTGGCATAGATGATGAGCACAAGGATGGCAAAATCCTAGTAGAAAGAGATGGGAAATTTGAACTCTTGAGTATCCGTGACATTGAAAGTCAAGGCTTATTTCCTCCTCTGAGTATTTCTTTCAGTGACATTGAAACTCAACATGTTTCTTCTAAAAGTTCATATGCTAGTGCTTTTGGTGCAAAAGACGAGTCCTTCCTGCAAACACCTATAACATCTTGTTCTCCTTCCAAAGAACGATATTTTTTTTTCCCTCAACCACCACCTATTCGACCAAGCTCTGCCATCAATATTACGAGGAATATAGAACGGGGAAGAAGCCCTCGCAGGGTCCAGTCAGCAAAAGTGTGCCTTGATGTAAGAAGTTCTACATTCTGCTTATCACCCAGGCAAAAAGAGCTACAAAAACAAATAGAGCAAAGAAGAGAGAAAACAAGAAGAGAGGTGAGAATATTAATGATGTGATTACTTTTACAAATCTACAATTAGGATATGGGAGCAAAGAATAATCTTCATATTTGTTCCTCTTGCAAATAATGTTAAGAGTACAGTTTTATATATGGGGGGTTTTTAGCTGTCGTCTTCTTTTATGCAGTCATTTGTGTTTGAAAACTCCCTTTTAAAAACTTCTGACAGGAGTGACTTGAGAATAAACTTTAAAATAAATCCTGCTGGTCCATATCTTAAACTTAGTATGTTCTGTTTCATCTTTTAAAACATTTCTAATACTATTTCCTTTTTAAAGCTGTGACCAGAAGTCAGTTTCCCTTGCTGGCTTTGTTCTTGTTATGCAATGGTAGTTGACTTAGTGTACCTCAATTTCCTGGGCTTGCACAATATACCGAACCATAAATTAACAACATAAACTTGATTCATAAAACCACATACGCTAACGTTTGGTTTGTGATTCAGAGTATTGTATGAACACATATTATATGGACTGTGTTGCAGTTCTAAAAGCAGAAATGGTTCAAGGGAGGAGGGAAGCCAAATCAAGTAACATGAGGCTTCACTGCAATTGAGAATTTTATTAATTTTGAAATTCTACTGTGTTTTCCATTATTATAGTATCTTTGAATAAAGACAAAATTTTTGATTACCTCTAATTTCAATTTCTTTGTCTTCTGATCCTGTAGAGAATCTCAGAATAAGAGATCACGTGATTTTGGCCAGTTTCTGCTCCTGCTTACAATCTTTGGGCCAGTTTTCCTTTATTTTCAGTGTCTCCCAAGCTTTCAGAGGACCTTGAGATGGGGGATATCTTGTGAAAGAACAGCTGAAAATCACATCTGTTTTGCCTATTCTGTATAAAACCAAAATATGAAGCTCTGTGATGGAAAACTACTTAATTAACTTCTTTTACAATTTGCATTCTGGACGTTCATAATTCTTTGTATTTTGAATGGGTTTTTTTCTAAAATTGTCATTATTTGTTAATGTTTTAATGCAAGGAAGAAAACCAAAAAAAGATGCTGGAAGATGAAAAAAAGAAAGAAAATGACAGAGTCTTCCAGGCTTGGCTACAAAAGAAAAAAGACCAAATGCTGCAGGAGAAAAGAGTTCAGCGTGCAAAAGAAATAGAGAACTTAAACAGCAGGGTAAGCTGGTTTCCATTATTCTTCTGTGGGTTGGTTCAGTTTTAAAAGTTTAAAGCAAGTTTTCTCAATGAGGATGGATAGAATTCATCCTTTTATTTCCAGATACAACTATTTGTATATCAAGGACAAATCTAGGATTATTTTCTTACAGATAATATAATGATCACCTATTTAGAAGCCAAATTGGCATGGTATTAAACAGAACTGAATTTTTGTTGTTGCAATGTGTTGTTTGTATGGATATCTCCCCAACCTCAAATATATCCTAAACAGTGGCAAAATTTCAGTTTCTAGATGCTTATTCCTTGCTTACATCAGAAAATGTCTAGAGTGCTACTTTGTTATAAAAAGAATGGAATGTTAATTTTGTAAATTAATAAAATGCTAAAGCATTCTAATATTTTGAAAATAAAATTATGCTATGTAAATTGAGTTCTGTAAAGTATTTAAAAGTTTATGAACCATTCTGAATTTTCAATATTTTTGCATAAATATGTGATGGAATGTACACATGGACAATCAGTGGGTAAGAGTTATAGCAACACAGAGCTATCCTAAGAAGGAGGCAGTAAATCTTATCAGAGAGAGGCCCAGATTAAGAGACTGTGCAGTCCCCAGATGGATCGAAAAAGAAAGGTTCAGGGTGGTTATAGCCTACAATACAATCTCTCAAGATGTACCGTATTTTTCGGAGTATAAGATGTTCCGGACTATAAGATGCACCTACCTTTTTTGATGAGGAAAACAAGAAAAAGAAATCTGCCTCTGCCTTCGCCTTTCAGCAATGTTGCCTCGTTGTAGCAAACAGCAAACAGCCTGCTTTACTTTCATATTCATTTTCAGCATAGCTTGATTAGCTCAAGAAAAAAAAAAATCTGCTTCCAGCAATTTACCTCCTTGCAGCAAGCAGCAGAGACCCGTGCAGCAATAGGCAATGGCAATCCCTGCAGCCTGAAACAGCTGAGAGTTGGGAGGCCGATCCAACAGACAAATCAACTTGTGCTAATTAGACTGTGCTGAAGCTGAAATGGGCTGTTTCTTCTTGCTGTTTGTTGTGAGGCAGAGGCCAAAGGGTGGGGGTTAGCGGGTGAGTGGGGCTACATTTGGTGTATAAGACACACCCAAATTTTCACCCCCTTTTAGGGGGGGAAAAGGTGTGTCTTATACTCCGAAAAATACAGTATCTAGTAAATTAAAAGATTATAGCTTTAGTTAGACAAGATTCTAACGGTTGAGTATAAGCAGATAAGGGATTGGACTAAATTGGATGTCACTGTGTCTCTTTGGGTTTGGGCCTGACAAATTAGACCTAATATGAGATCTATTCTCCACACAAGTCCTGAAACCAGATGAAGAGAATCTAATAACACCTCTCCTGAACGAGCTGCACTGGCTCCTGGTGGTCTTCCGTGTGTGCTTCAAGGTTTTGGTTACCACCTTTAGAGTGCTCCATGGCTTAGGACCTGGTTATTTACAGAACCGCCTGCTGCCACCAGTAGCTTCCCACTGGCTGGTACGCTCTCAGAGAGGGGCTCCTCCGGGTGCCATCGGCCAATGTCGACTGGCGGCCCCCAGGGGGAGAGCCTTCTCTGTGGGGGCACCTACTATCTGGAATGAGCTCCCCCCGGAGATACGGAGGATCCCGGATCTGTGCACCTTCCGCCGCGTTCTCAAGACCTTTTTATTCCATCAGGCTGGCCTGGCCTAACTTTCCCTTTTTCCCTTTTAAAATGTAAATTTTAATCTGTTCTTAATTATTGGAGTGTTTTAAATCTGTCTTGGGCCAAATTGTTTAATTTGGTTTTATTTTGTTTTTAAATTTTGTATTTATATGTTTTATCTTGTGGCTGTTCACCGCCTTGAGTCCTTCGGGAGTAGGAGGGTATATAAATCAAATAAAACCTAAACCTAAACCTAATTAAATGAATGAGTCAAAAACATACTTGTTTATTGATTTCTTGAAGAAAATAAATCAAAAGCTAGATAAATGTTTGTGTGGCTGCACAATACAAACCTTTAGGATTCACTTGAAAGGAAAATTAGAGCCGGGTGTTTCAATCAGTGGGATGATAATCAAGTATTAATGTGGGAGGTCCTGTTTTATTAACAGAATGGTGGGTATTCACTATCAAAGTCTGACCTTCACAACATAGGTATGTGGAAATATGTCATGGCTTGATCAAAGGTGACTTTCCAAAAACAGTTGGTGATATACACCAAACTGGAAAAGGTTACAAAACTATTTCCAAAGAGTTTGGACTCCAACAATCCACTTTCAGGCAGATTGTGTACAACACTATTGTTACAATCCCCAGGAATAGTTGACCAGTCATGATCACACCAAGAACAAGGAGTGTCCACGAGGTCTCAAAGAACCTGCGGTAATAGCTAAGAAAATAAAAGCTTACTTGCATTGATGTCACTGTTCAAATGTCACTGTCCAGGAGACCATAATCAGAACACTGAACAATACTTTACATGGCAGAGTTGCAAGGAGAAAGCCACTACTTTCCAAAAAGAACATTGCTGCCTGTCCAGAGCTTGTGAAAGACCATGTTAGGGCTTATCCAATCTGTGAAACATGGTGATAACACTATCATGATTGGGCGTGCTTTGCTGCCTTTGGACATTTGATAGAACTATGAATTCTGAGTTGTACCAGCAAATTCTATAGGAAATTATGATATGAACTGAAGGTTAAGAGAAATGAATCATGCAGCAAGGCAGTGAACTAAAACACAAGTTGTACAACCCAAGAATTAAAACCAGAGCCAGTTTGGTCTAGTGGTTAAGGCATCAGGCTAGAAAGTGGGAGTTGCTGAGTTCTAGTCCCACTTTAGGCATGAAAACTCGCTGGGTGACCCTGGGCCATTCATTCTCTCTCTTAGCAAAACCCACTTTGCTGAGTTGTTGTTGTGTAGAAAATATCAGAGAATGTTATGTATGTACTTCACCTTCAGTTATTTATTTGTATCCTACCTTTATTATTTTTAGAAATATTTCAAGGCCACTAACATATGCAACATTTCTTCCTCCTACCTTTGTTCCCTTCAACAACTCTTTGAGGTGAGTTGGGCTGAGAAAGTGACAGGCCCAAGGTCACCCAGCCAGCATTCATGGCTAAGGTGGAACTAGAACTCAGAGTCCCGCTTTCTAGCCTGGTTTCTTAACCATGAGACCAAACTGGCACCCATTATTCATAAAAATAATAAAATAAAAATACTAATTACAAGAATTAAGATGCCTCTAAACACATGCAGATGACTGGTTTTGTATCCAGTGTATCACTCTTACTAAATATGGAATAATGATTAAAATGCAATTGTTAGTGTGAATTATTTTAAGGTTGTATTTATGATGTAATCTCTTCCCTTTTCCACTTTTCTGATATTATTCTGAAAGGCAGGTATACATCTACAAATCATAACCAGATCATGAATATCTTCTCTTTTGATTTTAATAGATTAATGTCTCGTACCTTCAGCTTAGGACATACAGCTATCAAATTATTTTCATGACTCTAAGAATCAGTATACATTTTCTGAATTTTAAATATACATATATTTTTAATTTTTAAATAGGAGAATAGAAATCCAGAAGAAGCTTTCAAGTTGTGGCTTAAAAGAAAGCAGCAGGAACAGATTAAAGAAAAACAGATGCAAACCCTGAAGGAGCAAGAAGAGGGCATGTTCTTCCTTCCAAGAACAGCTGAAAACGACAAAGCTTATAAACAGTAAGTATTTTTGTTTTTTATTTTAGGAACCAATGTAATGTTATTTTAATAAAATCTGGATGTTTTTATTCCAGGAAGCAGATGAACTTTGGTTCCTGTTGTTTTCTCTCGTTTTCTCCTGTAAATGTGTATTTTTCTCACTACATTTCGGATCAAGAGAAAAATACATTCACATAACATGAAATAATACTGCAGTTTGAAAACTTGGATCAGTTTAGAAACCATGTTTTTAACACAGTATACTATTATGATGTTATGTAACTCTAGATTTGTCATTTTTTTCTTTTTGTCTTACAATACTAAATGTTCAAATACATTATCAAATTATTCAGCTTTAAACTGAAGGTAGTAATTAAGTGAGCAGTTTGATTCAATTCCAAATAACCTTAGATCATGGCCTGTAACAATAGAAATGAAAGCTGGTTATTGCTTCATGAAAATAGTTTCAGATTCAACATTTAATTTTTTACCAAAATACTTGTGCTTATATTTCTTTGTAAGCTAGAGCATGATAATATATTATGTTAATGAATAATATTCATTGTCATCAAAAAATTCAAAATACTTACTGGTCTCAATATTATGAATTATAGCCCAAATCACAGGTAATTATCTAATAAGACAGTTATTTATGATTCTATCCCAGAATATATCTTTTTAGGGATAGGAACTACATAAACAACAAAAATGAAGAGTCGGTTAATATTCTATTTTAAACATGATTTCATTTCTCTCTAGATGGCTAAGGAGGAAGAGACGTGAGAGGCGAGAAGAGCAACTAGTTGCTAGAGAACGATCAAAACAGTTTAGGCAAGAAGCCAGAAGAGCAAAGCAAATAGAAAATATTCTGCATTCAATTTCTGAACCAAAGTCCCTTCGCTTTACAGATCAATACTGCTGAGATTTAGAAGCCCTGGATGCCTAGTGTTTCCAGAATATCTTGCATAGCTTGAGATTGCCTGTTGGAAGTGGTTTCTCTTCTGGAATGTTTTGAAGTCCTTCAATAATGGCTTAATTTTCTCCATCTTAGTAATTTTGCCCCATCTTAAACGTGGAATAATTATCTATTTGTGAATAGATCGGGATTGCCTTCTCAGTTCTATAAAACTTAAATAAAATAAATACTCCTCCTGTAAGTATGGTGTATTTTTTTTTAAAGAATTAGTTTATCTCCTGATTTACCATTTTCACACCCGGCATTTGGTTAGAAATCTACACTACCAAACTGTATCAAACAAAAAAATGGCTGAATAATACTATGTCATAGCATTATCTGAAAGTCCCATTGTAAATAATCCAGGGTATTTAGTGCGTTATTGAAAAATTGCAAATTATACCACCAACCCCACCCCCAATGTCAAGAAACAGAGATTTACAAAGGAATTTTTTTTTAAAGTGTTGACAGTATATTTTTGCCTATTTACAAATTAGAGAAAAGAGATACAAGAAGAGTAGTCCAACCGCATTTAATAGCACCATTAAAACCTTTTCACATAATTCCTCAGGGATACTCATTCCAACTTTGTTAAAAAAAAAACCCATTCTGTAGAAAAGATGAACTCAGAGGCACATCTCCAGTAGTTTGCACATAAATGCTGTTTCTACTCTTTGACAAAAATGTTGTGCATTAGATTTAATCTCATCAAATCAGCTCCATCATTTAAGATCTTTAAAGTATAGTTTATACCTAAAGAAGCATTTTCAGCTTTCGTTGAAATATGCATTTTAACCTGCTCATGTAACAGTTCTCTAATACTGGAAATTAACTGTAGAAAATACTTAAACACCCACCCTAATTCTAAAATAAAATAGTTCACACATAGAAATAAGCTGCATCTTTTCAAGGAAGAAAATATTTGAGGTTCATGGGATACTTCTAATATTCTCAAGTGTTCCCTTAAAGAAGAAACATCGGTATGCAAATTCTATAATTCTTTGTACAGTTTGGAACATTTTTCTAATACATTCTTGGTTGGCATTGAACAATTGACAGAGGGTTACAAATTCAATCTGCCACAAAGAAGAATTTGACAGCAGAACATTAAAGTCCTGAAAGCTTTATGAAAGACATAATTCCAGCACAAAATCCAATCCTCATTAGATAAAAGTACAGAAAATAAAAGTGCCCAAAGATCGTATGCTTTATCGGAATCCGAAACCATTGCTACCAAAAAGATTTTTTTAAAGAACAAGTAATTCTCCCTTGCAGTGATCGCAACAGTTGAAAGTTATGTTCTCATATCTAGTGTAGGGATGAAACCGTCCAATATTTTTCTTTGGGGAAAGAAAAGATGCTGTTGAAGGCTCAGAAAAAGAAAGTTCTGATACTTCTGTACATTTGCCAGAATCCAGCATTCTTAATACCTGGAAAAAAGTAACAGCAATGAATCACTGTGGTTTCTTTTGGTAAAAATATTTAAAACGTATTTAAAACAATCTGAAATATTCTAGATAAAGGGATATCTCATTTTTTAAAGTTAGAAAGTTCAATTCCCATGCAAGAGAAAGGCCTCTCTTGTAATTTATAGTTTACTTTTTAGAGATAGAGTGACATCTCTATAAGATTATTTTATTCTCTACAGAATAAAGAGTTTGCTTCTTAAAGCTGTTTATTATCTTAAACATTAAAACCAGCAACTTGAATTGTGACCAGAACACAACGTATTATCTATCGGTATCACCTAGCTGCCACAATTTACACCAATTGAACTTTGCACAAACTCTTCAAGGTTGATCTGTATTAACTGAACAATAATGCAGGAGATGCAAAGATTATTATAATTCATATACAATTAGTTTGGAAATGATTGCATCTGACATAAAAGGCACAAAGTTGTATCTGGACAACAAGCAGGAATGCAAACTTGTCTGCCCAGCACAAGTCGAACAATAATTCTCAGTTCAGGTTTTCTATTACCCTCAGCTACTGCAATTTAAACTACATAGTTTAAGATTACGTTCAAGGCAAAACTTCCTCAGGTCTTTCTATCAGCAATCTACTGTAGAAGTGGGCCATGACAGAGAGTTTGTACCTTGTCTGGCAAAGGAACAGTAGAAAACTATACCGCCATGCAGTACAGTAGAATACTAATACTATATAGTAGAATGCGGAGGCTTATTAAATCATAGCATTTTTTGTTATCCCATAAGAAGGTACTGCTTTATGTTTCTAGAAAGTAAACTTGAAAATTTTTAATGCACAACATTAACAGTAACAGAGTTGGAAGAAACCTTGGAGGTCATCTAGTCCAACTTCCCCCTGCTATACTAGGGAATTCGAACCGCCAACCTTTCTGATCGACAAGCTCACCGTTTTAGCCACTGAGCCACCTAGGGAGCCAGAATAGCATGTTATTATATAAAATAGTTTTTACCATTTCAGCCATTTTCTCAGCAGGGGTAGTGCAGAGTTCTGTGGATGAAGAGCCATTTTTTGGACTGTTAGCAATACTAGAGTTTCCAAGTAGATGTGAAGTTACTGCTCTAGCAAGCTTATGATTTACAGCAGCTAATTCCACTGTACTATGAGGATGTGCACTAGGGTAGTACGTCTGCTGCCTTCCCCACTGTAGAGAAACCAGGAGCTCCTCTAATAATCTGCAATGGAAATAAATCAGTTTCAATTACAAATGTTTTAGACCATGAGAAAATCTGGTGGACTACAGAAACAACAGGATAAACAGTCGAGGAGGAGGAGGGATTAAAAAAAAAGGTTATTAAATCCAAGAGCAAAAATTGCTATCTATAGTTTTGCTACTGTTGCAAAGAAACAGACTATGTAGCTTCTGGTTAAGATTTTGAATGGGAAAATTAGTGTAAAGTTGAATTATGGTCCTTGTATAACAGGGGAGACCCCAACAGGAAGGGCAAAAAACTACAGACCAACTGTGGATTACTTTCAAAAGAGGTAAAAATCATTGAGGGGAAAAAGATTTCCTCTTGCATCGGTAGCCCTGCAGCCCACATCAGGCATATGGGACAGAAATTTCACCCAGACCTATTATCCATTTTCAAATTTTGTTAGAATGACGTTTCTTATTTGTGGATAATTCTGAGAACAAAATGTAAGATAAACAGACTACAGAACAAAAATTTAAGCTATGCAAGCACCTAATAACTAGGGATGATAGAGTTTTGTTGTCACAGAGAATGGGTTTTGCTGTGTACTGTATCGTCTATTCTAGTAAATACATTTTAGGGCAATGACACTGCTTTCAATTCTTTCTGCATACGTCTGTCATTCTCTCTATATAATGCACATGTACAAACAATATGCACCCACCGATATACACTACTAAAACTCTTTGTGTTTGTTTTTCTATTTGTACCTTCAATAGGGCAAAACGATGCGTTTGAATCAAGGTAATTCAAATGGCCTAAATTACAAAATCCAGAACCCATTATTCTAGTGGTATTGAAATTTGGAAAAGTTGTGACTGTTTCAATGCCGCTGCACTGCCACACCACTGACCTGTTCTACCAATCATAGTCACATGACTGTCATTTCCAATGTTTCCTGTCAGCTTCCCATAAGCAAAATCAGCGAGGCAGGCAGGTAAGAAAAGTGGCAATGGTTGGGAGGCGCAGCAAGTCATGGTGTGTGTGTGTGAGGGGGAACAGAGGTGTGCAGGTTGCTGGCATGGCATGAGCACAAATGGTCTGTGGGAGGGTGCACAGGTGGGGGAGACTTGCCTGAGCACTTTGCAATGCTCCCCACTGACTTTCTCTCTGCAAGCTTCCCAAAAACAAAGTTAGTGGGAAAGTCAGAAGGAAATTGGAAATCATTCTTGCTCCCAAAAATAATGACACAACTGAAACAATGACACAATTGAAACAATGACACAACTGAAAATGATGACATGTCTGGAACAATGTCTCAACGAATCATGGATTGTCAACCAAGAACAGCTTTACATATATATGATCATTCTGATTCAAGTATTTTCTAATTGCATATTACTGTTTTCACTATTCAAAGTGTTTTAGACACTTATAATATTTGCCTGTGTTTTACTCATAGAAATTTGATTATATAGAATTTTAGTTTAGTCTATGGAATTAGAAGTAAATCTTTGAATGAAGGAGAGTATACTTAAGACTTATGCAACAATAAACATAGGGTATAAGACTCTATTATTTCTAAATATCAATAATCCAGAGCATCTACATAAAATGGCAAACTGGGATTTAAAGCAATGTCTTTCAGAGATTTAAAAAATACATATATTCATACTTTTTTGCAGCAATCATTTCTTGGCGAAACTGATCACGTTCATTTAACAGATCCTGAATTGCACTGTGTGCATCTCTGGCCTGACGCTGGAGAACTGCTCTGGAGTTAGTCAACTCATCAGACATGACTCTGTAGAACAAATTTCAGATATAACCTAGTTAAAGTTGATTCAACTAATTAACATTGTGTTCCTATTATACATTAGCAGTTAATTTAATGGTTGCTTTTTCATGCTGCAACCTAAACAGATTATGTACATAATTTGGAATAAAGGGATAATACATCTTGAACAAATAAATGTGATATGAGGTACAACTTTCTTATGATTGTCATTTCAGTTTTCCCCAGGAGTACTATTATAATATTACAACGGAAATAAACCTGTAAAATATATTACGCTGAAGGATGGCATTCTAGGACCATGGAGTGAGCTTGTTTGCTAAATTGAGATTTGAATTCTTACTTTAGACCACTTCAGACATGGTATCAGTTACACCATAGTAGCTTTCACAATTCCCAATCATATTAATATCAAGTGCCCTTTCTTTTGCAATAATTTAGGAATGTATAAAATATCAATTAAGTGAATAGATAATATTTGTCAGACAAGTTTCTAAAAGCTAAGTAGATTTATAAAGGTTTTTTAAAAAGCATATACTATGAAATTTTCATTTGGTATGTTTTAGTTGGCATACAAATATTCATAATGATCAAAATTAACACTTTATTAAAGTGTTTATTAAACATTATTACAAACTATAAGAGGTTTAAGGAAATGAAATATTTTAAGCCTCAGGCAAAGTATCACTTTACAGTCGCCATGAATAGCTGCTCTAAAACCTATTAGTGGAGTAAGCTGAAGAGATGCCCCGTTAAAAATATTAGAACATGGATATTTCAGAGTAATTTGGCTCCAAGATCTACCCAGTTTTGTATATCAGAGTGAGCACCTTGAATTGGAATCAGAAAATTACTCAAGTTTGCATAGCTGCTTTACGAAAGGCGTGTTGTGACACCTCCTAGAAGCATCAATCATGTTGGCTCAGTCTGGACCAATTGTCATTGTTTTCAAGAGGCATTCCATAAATAGCCGTGTGTAGTAGTAATCCAGCCTCAGGGTTACCAAACCATATATTACCAATGTCAGTTCTCTCTCCTCCAGGAATACCCAACTGGTTTATCCGCCAAGGCTGATGAAAGTTTAACCTGCTACTGATGTGTATCTTAGGTTAAAAGCAGTTGCAAGCTGGAAACCTGATCTTTAAGGGAAGCATGACCCCAGACCAATCATGTCTGTTAAACCTTAAAGCTTGGTATCCTCAATCAACAACAACTCTGATAGAGAAATGGTACTTATGTGTCTATGGTTGCTTAGGTAGATGTACATTTATTTATTAAGACATCCTTTAAAAGGCAGCATTATTAACAGTACCTGCTTGCTAGGAATTTGCTTCGCCAAACATCACATTGTATAGACATCCGTTCTAGCTGCTCAGACAGCTGAGACACATTCCGCCCAAGGGCTTCATTTTCAAGAATCAGTTGATTTTTTTCACGGGCCATACGCTCAAAATGATATTGCAAGTCATTTCCAACAGAAGCAACAAGTAACTTTTTCAACTCCCGATTGACCTAAGATAGGGGAATGAGTTCAACACGCATAGAGTTGATTAACCTATCACAGTTGAAGAACTGGATTGTTTTGTGTTGCTAGATAGGTGTAGTAGTTAATTACAGCATATATTAAAAGTTGATTGCTATGCATTTCAAAATATGATGGACCTCAAACAAAGCTTGTTACTGTTTGTATTACTGTAGAGTGGCTGCATAAACACCACATTTACTTATGTTTGAAGAAGGAAAAAGACAGGATTTTATAAACAGCTGAAAATAAGTTTATGTGCTCTTAGCTTTCGTAATCTAAGACTTTTTATCCCATAGTAACTTTCAAGAAGCTCCTCCAAAACTCCAAATTGTAATGTTGGCTTTTTCCAAGGGATAGGGAGCTTACAGCCTTATGGAATAATGGTATATTCAAACACAGCAGCTACATACTTTATCAATTTTCAGGTGGAGAGTATAGTTCTCTGTTTATTTATACGATTATGGTTTATATACAGTCAGGTCCAGAAATATTGGGACATCGACACAATTCTAACATCTTTGGCTCTATACACCACCACAATGGAGTTGGAATGAAACAAACACAATGTGCGTTAACTGCAGACTGTCAGCTTTAATTTGAGAGTATGTACATCCAACTCAGGTGAACGCTGTAGGACTTATAGAAGTTTGCATATGTGCCTCCCACTTGTTAAGGGACCAAAAGTAATGGGATGGTGGTGTATAGAGCCAAAGATGTTAGAATTGTGTCGATGTCCCAATATTTCTGGACCTGACTGTACATATTTAGAGACTGCCCTTCTCCTTTATAGGGAGACTCTGAGCTACTTTATACTGACTATTTTTATAGTCATTGTTCAGAATAATCCAATGATGCAGACTACAATCCTTAAAGGCCTTATTATGAAATAATCACTGAGTGCAATTTTAATTTAATTCTGAATGAAAATGAATATAGAATAACCAAAACTATGAAAAAAAAACTCCTGAGTATAAACTATTATATGGGATTGAAGCTGCATAGTTATCCCTGAATAATTATTTCTATACACTGCAGTTATTTCTTCCAAACAAATGGTATAAAGTAGTCTTTAAAAGTAATTCAATCAAGTCTATTTTCCTACCTCTGTTTGCACATGGAGTTGATTGGAAAGGCCTTCCTTATCCTGTAAGAGTCTCTTTTCCGAATTTTTAAGCTTCCCTATTTCACTTCTTAGCTCCAGCAGTTCTTTCTTAGTATCTGATGAAATCCCATCGGACAGACTGAGGGGCTCTTTTTGAGGACCTGAGGATTTAGATCCTTTACCATTTTTAACAGGCACCACATGGTTTATCGAAGCTTTAGGAACCACTATTCGTACAGCTTCAATTTCCACAGCCTTGTCACCATAAATTTTTCCCAGCTGAAGGACTCCAGGACTCAAGGATGGAAGAAGTTTCTTGTGTGGGCTTCGATGGGCATGGCTGGTTGTGTTGGAGATTACTTCAACAGATTTTGAAGGCTGCTCTTGTTCCATGCCATCACCAGGTCCACGAATGGGTGAGGTAATGTATTCACCTTCAGGTTGAGGCAGAAAATAGCATACAATATGTTTAAGTCAGAAAAACACGATTAATATAATCTAATACTATTAGGAAAGCCAGTTTGGTGTAGTGGATTAAAGCATTAGGCTAGAAACTGGGAGACCATGAATTCTAGTCCCACATTAAGCACAATACCAGCTAAGTGATCTTGGACTAGTCACTTTCTGTCAAGCCTAAGAAGATGGCAATGACACTTCTGAAAAATCTTGCCAAGAAAACTGAAGCGACTTGCAGTCTCAGATAATCGGACATGACTGAATGGCAGAAAAAAATTACAGATACTTCTTGACTTACCACTGGTTGTTTAACAACTGTAGTTATGATAGCCTTGGAAAGGGTACTCTATAGCCTATAAAGCACTTCTGGTCATCATAAAATGTTGCACTGCTCCCCCAGTCATATGATCATAATCTGGGTGTTTGGGAGCCTGTTCACATTTATGAACAGTTTCCATATGTCCCACAATCACGTGCTCATCATTTGCAATATGGTGGCAGAGAAGGTTGCAACCTGGTACTGCCTGCCACACAGCTGAGATTCCCCCCCAGCAGGTAGCTCTTTAAGAGTGAGAAGGCTGTCTGCCAAGGGGAAGGGAACTCCTCCAGTGGACTGCAGAAACTGAGCTCTGTTCTGAAAATATACTTTTATTTTTGCTATGCATCTGTTATTTTTCTACACATCAACGCTACAGTTCTGGTCTGCTCTGATGTTAGAGATGCAAAGGCTGAAAAGAAAATGTTTGCGATTTTGAATCAAAAAGCTGACTAAGAATGTAATTCTTTTCTCAATAGACAACTACTCCAGTGGAACTTGGAATAACCAAGATATGCTGTTGCAGCCCTTCAAAAGAGTTCTCTTCCACGCATGGAGAGTGGAACTTCTCTAAAGTGCTATAGAAATGAAGGTCAGATCTCAAAGATCTGAGCTCCATTTCTGCAGCTCTTCAAATAAATCCTGCTCCATGCAAAGGGGGGAGATGAATTCTTCTGGCAACCGCAGGTATGAAGCTGTGATATTCAAAATCTGAGCTCCATTACTCCACCCTGTGGAGTTCATCTTCCCTGTGTGTGTGGAAAAAGAATGGCTCTGGAGGGGAGATGAACTCCTCCAGTGGAGTGGAGAAACAGATCACAAAGATCCCAGCTCCATTCCACGGATCTCTGGAACAATTGCTTTCTATGCACGGAGGGGAACTGAAGTTGGCAGGCAGCACTTTTGCTCTGTTCCTTTGATACTCTGGGAGGCCACTTAACAATCCTAACTGGAAGTGCTGGGATGGCATTCGTTGAATGAAGCAGTCATGCTTAACAACTGCTTAACAACTGAGTCTGGTCCTAAATCAAGAACTACCCATATTAGATTACATCCAAAGCTTGCCATTTCCCATAGCATGGAATGTTTGACAGCACTGTGTCAAAAAAACCCTCACTACATAACTTTGGAAGTCTCAGTCTCACATTTCATATGAAACTCTTCTAGGCATATTAAGGAACTTAAGCTAAGGTAGTCTTTGGGTTACAATAGTACCTGGAATTTCCATTGCTAAGTGATATAGCAAAACATGAGACCATATTGCTTTGTGAAAGTAATCCTAGCAGTTGGGCTGTCCTCACTCTAGGATCACACAGGTCATTAAGTGGGAAGAGGTTGGCATCCCAGGCAAGCATGTCATGGGGAGATGCTGTTGGACCCACTGGTTTTGCTGATGGGAAGCCAGCAGGTAATGTCCTTGGAGTTCCAGTCATAACAGTGACTATGTGATCACAATCTGGGCATTTGGTGCCTGACTCACAATTATGTCCTTCCAGCGAGCTACAGTCACATGATCACAATTTCTGACGTTACTAAGGACCACTCATAAACCCCTCTCGGTGAGTACGTTTGTAAATTTGAATGGTTGCTGAATGAATGGCCGTAACTGAGGCCTACCCGTAAAAGAAAGCTAACTACAGATTTAGATGTAATACTAATTTAAATGTTGATGGAGATTCTCAGTCATCTAGGTCATGGTTGTCCCAAAGGTGCTTTTTCAAGAGGCAACTGGACTTTCTGGTTTTTCTTTGAAGACATTTCACTTCTCTTCTCTTCCAAGAAGCTTCTTTAGCTCTGAGCTGAAGAAGCTTCTTGGATAAACCCAGAGCTTTTCATAGTACTATGAAAAAGTACTAGAAGAGTTTCTGGTTTGCTAAATAACTGGTATTCAGTTTCTTCCATGAAAGCTCTTACCTATTTTTAAAATTCGACATGTATTAAAAACCTTTGATTTGTAAATATCTGCAGAATATATCTCCAAAATCAATATTTAATTCCTAAGAAAGATGAATACTTACTATTTTCTGCATTATTTAGAGCTGCCATTTTATTGACAGGATTGCATACAAGAAAAAACGGTTAAAGCCTAAAAGAAACAAACAAACGACAAAAGTGTTAAGGCTGTCAGTTCCGTTAAACAGAATATAGAACCATTAGTACAGAACATATTGCAACAAACTAATTCAATTTCAAAATGCAGTTTCTCACAAAAATAGAAAATGTTCAAGCCCCCATGTATTTGGATGTGCCTGGATGGATATGCATCCTATTTGGGATGGTTGATCATTATTTAAAGTATTGCAAAAATATTTTCATGATGCTTTATCATTTTTTTTAAAAGCTGCAGATCTTAGTCTAATAAAAACAGCTAATACATTAAAACTCTGAAAGACAAAAAGAGGTAAAATGTCTATGATTTTGAAAGGAAGTTGACTAAGAACACTTTTCTTTTCTCATGTAGGCAATATTGGAACTTGGTCCCTGAATAACCAAGATATATTTAAGATATCTTGACCCTCAGAATAAAATCAATCACTCATACAATTTTAAGACCTATCTCAAGCATAAGGCAAAATGAAATGATTATTGCAGATAGCAGTTTTGGGGATTTGTGAATAGATACAAAATCAATAGTTATTTACTTTACAAATTGGAAACAGAAAGATGCTAGTGAGATTTGGATATGGACACATCAGGCAGCAATCATGCTCAGCTGTAACAGGTTCAAACAAGGCTTCCCCTCTAAAAAACTGAGGCATGAACATTATTTCTGGTCTGTATTTTAAACCATCATTAATACTTAACAAATTCCACACCATCATGGAACAAGTATGTGCACCAAGAAGACAGAAATAAAAAATACAGTATACACCACACAAATCAAGAGGCAAAACTATCTTTCCCACTTATTGCAAGAGCTTACCCTACACATTGATTTGTCCTATGACATGTGAACTTTGGTTCAGTATGTGGGAACCCTAGTATTTTGGATTGTAAACTAGTTTGCATAAATCCAAATTAGGGTACTAGGTTTGGCTACACTAATTCAGACAACTTCTGAAGGGTAAAAAAGGTTTAATTTTTTTCATAGCTCTTTGTAGCTATGGAACTCCCAGGAGTTGTCATTTTGGCATTAGGCCTCAGATGGGGTTGTGGAAGCCAGAGGAGGGCAGGGGGTACTGTACACAGGTGCATGTAATGGAGTGCAAGCAGACAGGGGGTGATGTTACTGGGACAATTTCCAACCTTCCCTACTGGCTACCCCATTAACTTTACTTGTGTGAAGGTGCCAGAGAAAGTCACAGATAGCAATGTTGTAATCATGAGCCAGGCCCCTGAGCACCTGGATCACAATCACATGATCACAGGGATATCAGGATAGCTGGAACTTGGAAGACTGGTTGTTTAAGTCCATTTTTTCCAGTGCCTCAGTAACTGAATGACTGCTGAACAAGTGGACATGAGCCACATCTACCCGTAGCTTGCCTTGGTAGTTGCCTAAAGCTACCACATATAGACTGCAAAATTCACATTCACTTATACATTGATGACGTTACCTAGTTGGGTACTGAAACATCTGTAAGCAAACAACCAAGTTCAGACAGTAATATCAAGAATACCACTCTACAACCCTGAGCTATAGAAAAATCATATTTTCACTCTCCAATATGCTATACAATATGTTATAGCACTGAGGCTGAGAGATGATTCCCCTAAAAGCTAGACTGGCCTCTCTGAAGATGCTGTTGGCTGAAACGGAATTCTTCCAGATGTTTTGGGCAGGTAGTTTGATCGGTAGTTATTTTCCCCTTTCTTTTGCAGTTTCTATGGTGGAGTAATTGTTCTTATATCTTATCATGGGCAAGTAAAAAAAACAAACTTCCCATACAATTTTATGGGATGTTTTTTGCTGTAAACTGCCATGACATTTGGCAGCACACAACACTCACAAACCATACAAATAAATCAATAAACCCAGTTGTGGCAGACATTTGATTTTCACTAACTACCGGAAAACTTTCTTCCCAAGTCTGTTCTCCTATTTAATGAGCCCTTCAACTTCACATCAAATCAATGCTGACGTGTCTCCTGCTTGGCTGGTTACATTGTGTCTGGGTGTGATGTCAACACATCTCACTTCTCCCTAACAATGATTTACAGAAATACAGGTAGTCCTCAATTTACAATAATTCATTTAGTGACTGTTCAAAGTTACAACAGCACAGAGAAAAGCGACTTATGACCATTTTTCACATTTACGACCGTTGTAGCATCCCCACAGTCATGCGAACTGAATTCAGATGCTTGGCAGCTGACTCATATTTATGACGGTTGCAATGTCCAGGGGTCATGTGATCGCCTTTGGCGAACTTCTGACAAGCAAAGTCAATGGGGAAGCCAGATTCATTTAAAACAACTGAGTTACTAAATGTTTATGGAGATTCTCAGTCATCCAGGTCATGCTTGTCCCAAAGGTGTTTTTTTCAAGAGGCAACTGGACTTTCTTGTTTTTTTTCTTTGAAGACATTTCACTTCTCATCGAAGAACCTTCTTGGATGAGAAGTGAAACATCTTCAAAGAAAAAAACCAGAAAGTCCAGTTGCCTCTTGAAAAAAACACCTTTGGGACAACCGAGTTACTAATTTAACAACTGGCAATGATTCGCTTAACAAATGTGGCAAGAAAAGTTGTAAAAAGGGGCAAAACTGACTTAACAAATTTCTCAGTCAGCAACATAAATTTTAGACTCAACTGTCATCCTAATTTGAGGACTACCTGTACAGCTGAATAACTGGCGGCTTCATTCCCCCACCACATGCCAACCCCGTTATTTGGACGACTAGGTGAGGTTGTTTTACAGAACAGTGATAGAATAGAATAGAATTCTTTTATTGGTCAAGTGTGATTGGACACACAAGGAATTTGTCTTAGGCGTATATGCTCTCAGTGTACATAAGGAGAATAAAATCCATTCATCAAGAATAAAAACATACAACACTTAGTGATAGTCAAGGTTACTAATAAGCTGTCAAATCGTACTAAGAAACAAGTAACAACAATATAAATTAAAAGATACAAGCAACATGGTTATAGTAATAAGTGGGAAGAGATAGATACTAGTAAGGAAGAGAAGAATAATAGTAAACTAGCCTTAGTAAATTATTTAACAGTGTTGTGGGAATTAGTTATTAAGCAGAGTGATGGCATTTGGGAAAAAAACTGTCCTTGTGTCTAGTTGTTGTGGTGTGCAGGATTCTATAGCGTCGTTTTGAGGGTAGGAGTTGAAACAATTTATGTCCAGGATTTGACTTAATTTGAGGACTACCTCAATACAACTGAATAATTTGCTTCAGGCAATTTTTTTTTTTTTAAATTTGATTTATATGCCGCCCTTCTCCGAAGACTCAGGGCGGCTTACAATGTGCTCAGCAATAGCCTTCATCCTTTTGTATATTTATACAAAGTCAGCTTAATGCCCCCACAACTGGGTCCTCAATTTACCTACCTTAGAAAGGATGGAAGGCTGAGTCAACCTTGAGCCTGGCGAGATTCGAACCCTGCAGTAATTGCAGGCAGCTGGTCTTAATAACCAGCTTAATAACAGGGTGCCTTAGACCCCTGTACTACCAATTCCTCCGATGGCTCCATTCCCCCCACCCCACGCCAACTCAATCGTTATTTGGACGACTAGGCGAGGCTGTTTTACAGAATACTGTTCTGTAAAACAGTAAACACTGTAAAGCAGTGTTCTGTAAAAAGACTAAAACACTGTTCTGTAAAACAGTAAACACTGTAAAGCAGTGTTCTGTAAAAAGACTAAAACACTGTTCTGTAAAACAGTAAACACTGTAAAACGGTGTTCTGTAAAACGGTGTTCTGTAAAAACAGTGTTCGTTTTACAGAACAGTGAATTGCTGTGTAAATTCGTCTAAAGTGAAAAACTAACCAGCTGTGGGATTTCCTCCTCCACTCCTCCCAGCTGCTTCTCATCGCTGGTTCTTTCTCTCTCCTTTTGGGAAGGAGTAACTTCCGATCGACTCCCTTCCGTCTATAGAGGTATAATTGTAGATTCGCCCAAATCGTGCAACTTCTGAGCTCAATTTCAACTTTTTTCCCCCCAAGCCTTAGTTGAGAGACTAACCAATCAAATCACCGGCAAATGTTTCAGACTAGAAAATCATATGACTCTTTCATTTTCTGTTTGGGCACAGCAGTGTTTTTTCTCATCCTTAGTGCTGTAACTTTAAAGAGGATAACGGGAGCGCAACCAGCTTCTTTTTTCATCTCCATTTTAGTAAATATTCCAGGATTAATGTTTGTTTAGCCCAGGGTAGGGGTGGGCAAATGTAGCTCTTTTACAACCTATGGACTTCAACCAAGCTGTCTCAGGAATTCTGGGAATTGAAGTCCACAGGTTGTAAAAGAGCCACATTTGCCCACCCTTGGCCCAGGGGTCTCCAACCTTGGCCACTTTAAGACTTGTGGACTTCAACTCCCAGAATTCCTCAGCCAGTAAGGAAAGCTGGCTGAAGAATTCTGGGAGTTGAAGTCCACAAGTCTTAAAGTGGCCAAGGTTGGAGACCCCTGGTTTAGCCACAGGTCTCCTTACAATCTATAATAAAGTCTATTAGCGGTTGGCATCTGCGGCGGAACTAAAAAAAAAAAGCACCATTGTTGACTTGACAGTTCATGAACCCTGTGACTTCTACATTTCTATCTCTACGTTCTTGTACAGAAAAGAAATCATGACGTGCCCTTAGCCACATTCATCCTTACGCAGGCCCGCGGGAATTTCCGTTCTCTTTTTTTCCAGTGACAAAACTCCAGGCCCTTTTACTCTAACACAGGACTGCCGTCACGAGAGTGAATGATACTACTCCCAACCAATAGGAATTCAAGGCGGCTTGGTGGTTTTTGTTTTTTTTTAAACCGGACGTTTAAGCCACAGAACAAGACAAGGCGTGGCCTCGGTTGCTAAGAAGCGGCTTGGGTTGGATGTCGTGTGTCGCTGGTCGCTAGTTTTTTTTTCTCCTCCTTTGCGAGCGCTCCAACGGTGAAGTGGCGATCGCGGTCGGGAAGGCGGAGGTGGCTGGACCATGGTGAGTGGAAGTGGGCTGTGCGCGCTGGGGAAGGAGATCTCCGGCGGGGAAGAGACTCCCGTGATGCCGGAACATAAAAAGTCGTTTAGGGGTGGGAGGCAACGACCCCTGCGAAGCATGGCCATGAAAAGAAACGTGGGCCCTTGAGCTGATAACATGTCCTCTTCCACCAATAAAGAAGAATATTGTGTAGCTCAGGGTTGAAATGAAGGGTCCTTGGTGCTGTCGGTCTCGGAGCTTGCTGGTTTTCTTGCAGACGTTTCATTACCCAAACTAGGTAACATCATCAGTGTTAGTATGTCCTGTGTAGCTCAATGACAGAATAGAATAGAATAGAAATTAGAGTAGAGTAGAGTAGAATAGAAATTAGATAGAGTAGAGTAGAATGTAGAATAGAGTAGAGTAGAAATTAGAGTAGAGTAGAGTAGAATAGAATAGAATAGAAATTAGAATAGAGTAGAATAGAATAGAAATTAGGGTAGAATAGAATAGAATAGAAATTAGAGTAGAATAGAGTAGAGTAGAGTAGAATAGAAATTAGAGTAGAGTAGAGTAGAATAGAAATTAGAGTGGAGTAGAATAGAACAGAACAGAATAGAATAGAAATTAGAGTAGAGTAGAGTAGAATAGAATAGAATAGAAATTAGAATAGAGTAGAATAGAATAGAAATTAGGGTAGAATAGAATAGAATAGAAATTAGAGTAGAATAGAGTAGAGTAGAGTAGAATAGAAAGTAGAGTAGAGTAGAATAGAATGTAGAGTAGAGTAGAGTAGAAATTAGAGTAGAGTAGAATAGAAAAGAATAGGAATTGGAATAGAATAGAGAGTAGAGTAGAATAGAAATAGAATAGAATAGAATAGAATAGAATAGAATAGAATAGAATAGAATAGAATAGAATAGAATAGATTCTTTATTGGCCAAGTGCGATTGGACACACAAGGAATTTGTCTTTGGTGTATATGCTCTCAATGTACATAAGTTTATTAAGGTTTGTTAAGTTTTGTTTATTAAGGTTTTGTTGATAGTACAGTGACCATGTTTTCTTGGAAAAAAATAAAGGGCAAATCTAAAATGGGGCAAATCTGAGATAAGTAGAAAAAAAATGTTATAACTTTGCTTTGCAAAGGAAAATTCAAAAGGAAAATAAATCCAAAGAACAACTTTCTGAAATATTGCAAAGAATGGTCTTTTGTAATAAAGAACGTATTGGGAAAAATGAACAATTATTTATGTAATGAGACTGCAGTTATAATCCATCTTTCTTCAAAGAAGCCATACGTAGCATCTATAGTTTTACATATTTTATTTTTATTGTAACCTTGAGAGGTAGGCTGGGCTTAGAAAGTAGTAAACTACAATCATTCAGTGTTATTTATAGTTAAATGATGTTTTAAGTTAACTCATTCTGCTCTTCATTTGATATGTTTTCCATCCTTTTCACTATATCAACTCTTGCCAGCATGCCCAGTAATCAAGGAAGACCAGAGTTTCTTAGATAAATGTGTGAAAAAACTTGGGATGACTTGTTATAGTTACTAAACTGTTACAGATTATCTTCATGGTATCCTAATGAGCCAAGGTTTTATTTAGATTTAGAAAAATGATGCCTGCTAGCTTGAAAAAATATGAAGTCCCCTCCATGCAGGAAGGGGAAGGCAAGATGGAAAAAAAGCAGTAAAGAATTAAGAATTCAGGCTGGAGTTGGCTGGAACTTATGCCCTGGTTTACACAGCATGTTAAGCCATTATGTGGTTTGTATAGTTTGGGCATAATGTATTGGACAAACCCAATTTTGGAGTGATTTTATCTCAATAAATTCAGGTTGTATGGCCTGTTCCTGTACTTTGTAGATTTGCTAGACATTGTAGTATTTTATATGCAGCCATAGAAGCAAAGGCCTATAAAGCATGTCTCAGAAATTGCAGTTGTGAAGCAGAAATTATAGATGTAAAACCATACAACTGTAAAACCAGTGATTTATTTCTGAATACAGTAAGCAGAATTTGAATCTAGCTAATTAAGATTCTGATTGACTGCAATTTTATGCATACTAATACATTTAGAACAATTATGTTGAATACAGTGGGATTTAAATTTGCTATGCATAAATAGGGCAACATACATTTTCCCCACTACTCCCGCTAATTATCTTTTACTTAATTTTTCTGAGCTGCTTTGTATGTATTTACTTAAGCTTCTATAGTTCTACTTTAATTGGTTCTATAATCCTTTGTGCCAAACTCCTTTTTTCTTGGAATCCATTCTTGGCCCAACAGTGATAACAATGTATTTTTATCTCTTTCACCTGTTTTACCTAAAATCTTTAAAACATTTTTCTTACTGCAGTAATAACTCTGGCTAAAATCCCCAACATTGCAACATTTGTAGAAAAAACAGTAGGGAAAAGTAGCCTTTCACTTTGTTTAAAAAGAAAAGATTTCAAAGAAAGAGCCTTGGTAGTACAGTGGTCTAAGGCACCCTGTTATTAAGCTGGTTATTAAGACCAGCTGCCTGCAATTACTGCAGGTTCGAATCTCGCCAAGGCTCAAGGTTGACTCAGCCTTCCATCCTTTCTAAGGTAGGTAAATTGAGGACCCAGTTGTGGGGGCAATAAGCTGACTTTGTATAAATATACAAAAGGATGAAGGCTATTGCTGAGCACATTGTAAGCCGCCCTGAGACTCCGGAGAACGGCGGCATATAAATCAAATTAAAAAAAAAAAAAAAGAAGATGTGTGAGTCAGCCCAAAACCAAAAAACCCCCTTTATGTAGGTAAGTATTATTGCTATAATGATACGACCTGCTGCAAAGTCTGTTTCTATGAAGAAATGCATTTGAACCTGAATTATAATTATATAATGGATAACGTATAAAACAAGCAGAAAAAGCAATATGAAAAAGACAAACATTTTATCTCATGCTAAATATGTCCTTTAAAGTTTTATAGAAATGCTGAATTCCTGAACTTTTTATGGAATTTGAATCTAGTCAGAAGCTGAGAAGAATACCTAAACACACAGCATTCTGCTTCTAATCCCATAATATCTATTCTTGCAGTTTTATGCCTAGTGCAGGGGTCTGCACCTTAAATACTCAAAGAGCCATTTGGACCAGTTTCCCACAGAAAAGAAAACACCGGGAGCCACAAAACCATTCCTGTGCCTGACTATTTCTTGAGTGGCCAGAAAACTAGCATATGTAGTTGAATTAAATGTTCTGTTTTCTTCTGAAACTTTTTTTTTCTTGGATTTATCCATGATTGGCCTATCGGGGGTTGAAAAGCTCAATAAACTCGCGTGACGGCAGGTGTTGCACATTGGCAGTTGTGACACATATTTTGAGTGACAGCCGCAGCAGGTGGTGAAAGAACCACATGCTGCTCCAGAGCCGCAGGTTGCTGACCCCTGGCCTAGTGTAAACTGTAGTTGGGGATGGGATAGTTTATTATATGTATGTCAAAAACTTAGGCATGTAATGCTATATTGTATTCTAATGTTACTATACATACAAAATCGTCCTTTTTTGCTACATTGTGGAATCTTTTCCTCCACTAGAGATGAAGTTAGCCTCCTTACTCCTGAGTTTTTGAATCATATTTAATGATTTTAGATGATTGTTTTATATAATACTCTTTTATTGGATTTCTATATGTATACCAGAGTCACTTTCCATAAGATGGACAGCCATATACATTTGATTGATCAATAAATAGTTGTAATCTGAATGCATCTGTAAAAATGTAGGAACCTAAGAATGCAAAGAGGGCAACAAAGGATTAGATGAATGTATATTCCTAGCTTCTTAACAAACAATTCTTGAGTTCTTATGTTTGAACTGAATATACAAGCATAGCTTTGTGCATTGTTTCCAATTCCCGTACTACCAGTAATCATAAGAGGTTCCATGTTTTCTTCAGTGTAGTGATTTTCCTGCCCAGGTTATATGCATTATTGTTGCCCGTATATTTGTGTGTTTCTGAGCTGTGATCAGGGCAGATTCTTGTGTATTTGCTTCATGTATTTGTATTTGACTTACTGAGAAGGGAAGACATGTATTTTCTCTGTGTAAGTTTGTTTGTTTGTTTGTTTGTTTGTTTATTTATTTATTGGTTCGATTTATATGCCACCCTTCTCCGGAGACTCAGGGCGGCTTACAATGCATTAAGCAATAGCCTTCATACTTTTGTATATACCTGCTTAGTAGGGCTTTCGGACCCCCAAGCGGTGTTCTTTTTTATACAAAGTCATCTTATTGCCCCCACAATCTGGGTCCTCAGTTTACCTACCTCAGAAGGATGGAAGGCTGAGTCAACCTTGAGCCTGGTGAGATTTGAACTTGCAGTAATTGCAGGCAGCTGGTGCTACTTAATAGCATTTTAGTCTGCTGAGCCACCAAGGCTCTTTTTAAGAGTTAGTCCCATGACAGTTGCTTTCTGTTAAGAAAACTGGTTTCCAAGGGTTGCATTCTTTAAATTGATTTAAAGGAACATGCTTAGGTTACAGCATCTTAAAAACTGGGTATGTCACAGATGTCAAACTCGATCGCACGTATTGTGACATATCACAACACTTTTTGCCTTTGTGGAGCCGGGGTGGGCATGGCCTGGGCATAACATTTCCAGCCCGCGGGCCACCTGTTTGTCAGGCCTGCTTGTAGTTCTTCAACTTTCAGTACATGCAGGTCCTCTTTGTTTCTTCTGATTCTTTTTTTAACCACCTCTTGATGCAAAGGAGAAGTTGCTACCTATTTATCTGATCCAAATGTATACAGATATTCTGACCAATATTTTGCAAACTTCCATTCCTCATTTCAGCAAATTGCAGTATATTTCTGCTCTCCCTTGGTGCATCTGTACATTTTTACCTCTTGTATACATAGGGTAGCACAGGATTGCTGCATCATGGCACAGGTTTTAGAGTAGGGGTGTCAGTAATATTTCATGCTGCTACTTGGCTGCCTTGCCATTAGGATGTATTGAGGGATTTCCCTCCCTCCCTCCTTCCTGTTGGAAGGAATAAAAGCTAAGGAAATCATGTAGCATGGAATTCTTTGCAATCCTTTAAAAGTAGCTCTGCTTTGGACAACATAATGGGGAAGTAAAGGCGCTTACAATGAAGAACTTGATAACGGTGTGAACTTCTGACCATCTGCAAAAATAAAAATTATTTATTTTACTGGCTTTTCAATGTTGGAAAACGTGATTTAGTTTGCAAACAATTACCTTGGTAATGAAACTGTTGAACAGAGTCCTGCATCACTTTATATAGTTTCTTCCCAACATTCCATTGAGTTGATTTTTAAAAAACAACAAAATTATTTATTTACTCAATTTAGGCACTACCCAACTGTGTCTAGGTAGCAATAAAACCAAACAGGTAGAAAGTATAGGAAATGAATTAAAAAGAAAAGGAAATAAAGAACAAGGTGTCAGGATCATCTTAACAAAACCCACACTGATAAACATATTCAACAGGGAGTCCTGCAAACTTACCACATAGCCTGGGAGAACAGTCATTTCTTTAAGGATTTCTGGAATGCACCAGAATGGAAGCCAAATGGATCTCTGGTGGTACCACTTTCTAGAAGGCTGGCATGCTTCCTGAGTCTGATACTTGACACTGTTCAATTGAAAGGACCAGGCTGAACCAACCCTATTGGCTTTTACCTGCTGGGCAGACACTACAGAAGATAGACGGTCCCTCAGATAATATGGGCCTATGCCATGTATGTAGGCTTTATAGTTCATAATCAGTTCCTTGAATTGCACTCAGCAGCATTCTGTTAACCAGCGTAACTTATCAGGGATGCCCATTATTGCCCATACTGCTGCATTTTGAACCATTTGAAGTTTTCAGGTGGTCTTCAAAGTCAACTCTAGATAGAGCATGTTGCAACAGTTAAGCTATGAGATGAATAAGGCATGAATGATTGAAGGGCCTCCCAGATTAGGAAAGGGCACAACTAGTGCAACCAATAGGGTTGCTAGGCCTTCCTTTACATAGCTGCCACTGCTCATTGAACAGGAATTAAGAGTCTAGGACAGGGGTCTGCAACCTTAAACACTCAAAGAGCCATTTGGACCTGTTTCCCACAGAAAAGAAAACACGGTGAACCACAAAACCTGGGTGGGTGTGGCCAACTTGATGTCATTCATTTCCACCAGTCACATGATCCCCTAGCCATGCCTACCCAGCCAGTCATTAGGGCAGAGAACCAGTTGTTAAAAAGCACCAGGAACCACAAAATCCTTTTGACATCTCCCTCCCTCCCTCCCTCCCTCCCTCCCTCCCTCCGTATCTCTCTGTCTCTGCCCCGGCTGCTTCTCCATCCCCCGCCGTCGCCCTTACTTCTCAGGCTAGGCGAGGAGTGACTGGGAGGGGAGGGCGAGGGGTGGAGCCAGCCAGTGGTGGGATCACTTGACAGGGAGCCATAGCAGAGGGCCCAAAGAGCTGCATGCGGCTGACACCCAGTCTAGGAGGATTAGTTTAAAATTAGGTAAAAAAGCAAAAAAGCTTGCAGTTGTCTTTTTCTGGCAGTGTCTGAGAATAGGGATGGGGAGAATAAATTATATAACAGAAGTATATAATTTATTTATTTATATTCTGCCTTTTTGTTTTTTTAAAAGAATAACTCAAGGCAATGAACCTATTCAGCACATCTTCCTCCTATTTTCCCAATAACAACAACCCTGTGTGGTAAATTGGCTGAGAGAGAATGACTGGCCCAAGGTCACCCAGCTGACTTTCATGGCTGAGGCAGGACTAGAGCTCACAGTCTCCTGGTTTTTAGGCTGGTGCCTTAACCACTACTAGACCAAGCTGGCTCTAATAGTGCTAAAATGTCATTTATACAACAGGCAAATGATGCTTTGCTTTTATCTGCCCCAAGTCAGTAGTCACAGATGGTGAAATTGGTGTCCAACAACATTTGGGGGCAAGGGGGCTGCACTGATTCTGCACTGAATGTGGGTAGGCCTCACTGAATTATTGATTCTACACTGGTCTGTATATAAAATCTAGGAACAGGAGCTCCCCCTTTTTTGTGTGTACATGCAATGACTCTTACACCAACTCTAATCTGTTTCTGAGTTCCACAGAGACTTTCCAGGGCTCCCTACACTGAGACATTTGACTGCTGCTACTGTAAAAATAAAGCTTCCAACCTTGTCTATACCAGGTTGCATTGCTCTGGAGGCCCATATAGAACAGCTATTTGGTTATCTAGGCTTTAATTGCCAACTCTTCTTTGCAAGATTAATGGAATGGTAGTGCAGTGGGAATGGGAAGGGCTATCCCTTGAGGCAGGAGAAATTGGACTCCTAGGAATTCTCAGTTAGGATCTGTGGGAGTGGGTATGTAGGTTTTTTGGATGGGAAGTGCTGTTCATTAGAGGAATGTCACTAGGTGGCAAGGTTGCTCCTCCTTCCACTGCTTTGCCAGGGGACATAGTCTGCATAGTCCCTTGTTGAGAGAAAGGGAGGGAGGGAGGGAGGGAGAGAGAGAGAGAGTGGGAGGAAGGGAGAGACTTATTCGTTGCCAGTTTAATCAAACTCTCCTTGTGCCATTTGAGCATGCCTCCCTCTCTGTTCTTTATGTGGCAGGCTCCTGAGCTAGCCTTCTACAGATCACTACCAGACAGTGTTCATTTTCTGCCTGGATGAGCAAAGATAATGGCAGCCTTGTCAGAGTGCAGTGTGCCAGGCCATCAGTTTTATTCACACAGATTCATTATATTTGTGGGTCAAACCCTTCAGCATTTGAAATCACCTGTTATAAAGTATTGCTAGCTGACTACTTTAAAGCTAGTCTCTTATTTCATTTTGGGTTTTGTGACCTTTGTTTAAACTCAAATAATATGAAAGTGGTAATGAACATTCTTCCAATTTTCTTTTTCTTTTTGGAGAGAGAGGGGTATTTTTAAGTACAGTTTTTAAATTATAAACTTCTTTACATCTCTAATTAAATTTCCATGATGTAAACAACCTTGGCAGTGGTCCATAATTCCCCAAATACAGAGTTATGTTTAACAAAAATTTTTTATAAAAAGAAGAGTAAGAGTAATTAATAAAAGGGTATCATCAATGAAAAAAGCAATTGATAATGTTGGTATTCTCTGCAGTTAAAAATAGATTGGATTCTCCTTCAGCATTTTCAGAGCAAGTTTGTGAAAAAACTTAACAGTAGAAACATTCAACTAAATAATATTTATTTTTTAAAAAATATTTTTCCTTTATCACTCAATACTTTAAATAAGCTGGTAGGTCTGAAAATATATGGACACATCTAAAAATTATGGGCTCAAATTTTAGGCTGAAATGCTTTTCACAGCATACCAGTTAGCCCACTGAATGAAGTGGGATTTGTTTCCAAGTAAAGAGGTAAGCAGACTAGAAGTACAGTAATCACATTCGCTAATTGCATTAGGATTAAATATAAAATCAGTTCTTTTTGGAACACAAGGTGGAGCTATTTACTTGCCAAAGATATCTCTCTACTGGTTTCTGCACTCTTTAAAGTGCATAAATTGCCAGCATTTAATTAGGGTTTATTTTGACAAGAATATTAACTTGAATCATTTGTAAATAGCTCTTACTCTAGAGATTTTGAAACTGTTGTAAAAAATAATTATGTTGAAACAGAGAGCAGCCGACATGCTATGAAAATGTAATTCCAGTGATTTATCAGATTTTTCACTAAGTGTGCTATACTATTATTGTTATAATGTAGCATCATGTATAATAATACAATTATTATTATTGAACTTTCAACTGTATTTAATCAGTATTTTAAGCCAAGTTGGATGCACTACCCTCTGTAATCCTTGGGCCATACTGTATGAAGACTTTATTTTATTGTATTGTGTTTATGCTTATTTTTTGTATTAATCTTTCGGAATCTGACCATCAGCCATTCTCACAACATGCCCAGCCTGTATGGAGAATTAGTGCAGGGAAAGCGCTTCAGAGGGAGATCATAGCTGTGATATAAGGATATCTTCAACAGGGACCTAAAGGCCCTGGGAATGGACATTAACAACTGGGAAATCTTGACCTCCGATCGTTCAGCTTGGAGGCTAAAGACGCAACATGGCCTTCTCCAATTCGAAGAGACATTTGTTCGGCAGACTGAGGCAAAGACGCAGTCCCGGAACCAGCAAAATCTGGGGGCTGGGAAGGGGACAGAATGTATCCGCCCTCAGTGTGGAAGGGATTGCCACTCTCGAATTGGCCTTTTTAATCACACTAGATGCTGTTTTAGGACCAGAGCACGATACCATAGTCTCTTGAGACTGAAGGATGCCAATGATGATGTTGTTAATCATCTATTAACACCTATGTTAATAAGCATTGGTTTATGTATTTTTACTCTAGTGTTCTCTGTCCAAAAGGCCATATTCAATTTTTACTTGCTTTGATAACATGTATTTTGCCTACACAGGTAGTCCTCGACTTATGGCTACAATTGAGCCCAAAATTTCTGTTTGCTCAGCGAGCCAGTTGCTAAGTAAATTTTGCCTCATTTACGAGCTTTCTTGCCACAGTTGTTAAGTGAACCACTGTAGTTGTTAAGATAGTCATATGGTTTTTAAGTGCATCTGGCTTCCTCATTGCATGTATAAGCATTTGCATTGCTTGTAGAAGGTTGCAAAAGGTGATAACTTGAGCCCAAGACTCCACAGCCCTCATAAATATGAGTCAGTTGCCAAGCATCTGAATTTTGATCACATGACCCTGGGGATGCTACAATGGTTGTAACTCTGAAAAATGGTCATAAGTCACTTTTTTCAGTGCTGCTGTAATTTCAAACGGTCACTAAATGAACTGTTGTAAGTTGAGGTCTACCTGTAGATGTTTATAAGTTCAGTCTCAGACATCTACAGTTAAAAGAATTAGGTAAGCTAAGGATGAGTAAGACTGCTGTGACTGACAAATTTGCAAACCATTGTAGGCTACAATTGAAAAACAGAATGTGTGGTGCCTGTGGACATCAATATATTCAACATCATTCCTCTTGGTGTCTGCTAGGCTTCCTGTAGAACCCGATTTTAATTTTATGTATTTTTTGTGCTTTTTTTTTATAGTTCATACTTTCTTCTAAGAATTCTTCTTTGCCTTATATAGGCTTTTACAGCAATTCTTAGGAGAAAGAAATGGGAGGGCTGCAGCCCAGGGCTTTGTTTGGAAATAAACTCCTCTTCCAGAAAAAAGGGGAAAGATAAAATGTGATGAAGAGACATGACAAAAAGACAAGGTAGGAACTAGAGGAGATGGCAGAAAATAATCTCATCAGTTTGCTTTTTAGAAAGTATTTTTTTGAAAGTCCATGTCTGCAATGTAGTCATTTTGTTAAATCATTTTCAATTGAGACCATTATATACTCATAAAATTTCAGTTTTGTCCTTTGACACTAAAAGATTGCCAATACCTGCAATCAGTGGTGGGATTCAGCCAGTTCGCACCTATTCGGGAGACTGGTTGTTAACTTTCTAAGCAGTTCGGAGAACCTGTTGTTGGAAGAAATTTTATTTTGTTTTTTCCACTTTACAGGGCTAATCCTGTAAGGAAGGCAGGAAGGAAACATTGTGGTGGTGTTTCTGGCCTAATCTTTATTGCCCTGCTTATAGAAACTGCCTCTCTGGTTAACTCTTATTACATTGTAACAGTAAGGTGAAGCACCCATCGACTTGAGTGACATTGAGTTGGCCAGACCCACACGGTCATATGACCACCAAGCCACGCCTACCCAGCTGGTCATTAGGGCAGAGAACCGATTGTTAAATTATTTGAATCCCACCACTGCCTGCAATTCAAGATTGTTTGCTATGGTTTCACTGTATCTCTGCCACTGGATTTTAAACAGAACAAATTGGAGAACTGGATCTTCTGTTTACACTAATATTCTGTTTAGGCAGCCACCTTACACATGCAGTTCTAAAGATGTGTTCTGAATGTGTGCTTTAGTGTTCTATAATCCTATGGTCACAATAGTTAAAATGTTCATAGGTAGCATTATACATAGCACATTATATATCATTGTGCTATTGAAAAGAAATAGACATTCCTTCATCCTTTGACCATCTGAATTGGATTGTGATTCAGTTTAAGCTTTAGTAGAAAGGTAATAACGCTATACAATGGGATTATTTGCATCACTAATTTGATTAGTTGATCTGAATTAAAAAGATTTACAATGCTAATCTTTACAAGTCTATTCAATGTAAACCCCATTTAGTTCATTGGAATTTACTCCCGTCAAGGAATATACAACTAGAAGCCTAACTACACTATTGTAAGCACACATTGTACTTGGTTCCAGAACTAGCTTATGAATTCCAGTTGAAATCATCTTTGTTCTTGCCTGCCCTCCCCATTTTTCCTTTTCTTTTTTGTTACATAATTCTTTACTAAAGATATTAGATAAGTTAGAAAAACCAACACACCCCTGTTCCAATATTAACCTGATTATGTGTCTTTATGATAATAGTTTTACGGGCATGCCATCAAACATTGTGGTAAGTGAAATCTGGCGTTCAGCTGAATTGCCCAAGAGTTAATATTTTACGCAATCCAAGGTAAAAAGAAGCATTTAATTTTAATGACAGACTGATCAGGAGCCTGTTTGGTTAAACTGTAGTACACAATGAATGCTGGCTCAGAATGTTCCCAGTAGTGAATGAGAAGGGGATTGGCTGAACTCTTTTTCCTTCTTTGTAGCAAGGCAATAAATTTTTAATAGGCCATGATATTCTCAGAATGTTCAAGGTAAGTGCAAAATGTGTGCTCTTTGGAACCGCCTTTCAAATTCTTCGGCACTGACACACGCTGGTATCAGCTGGCTGAAGGTCACTTTTCACCCTTATTGCAGTTCCAGGAGAATCCAACTGTAGTACTTTTCTTACGTTTAGAAAAGTATTAGATGTAGAAAATGATTGTGGCGTAGTTGGCTGAGTGTCAATTGGGAACTCGGACACTGAGTTCAAGGCTCATTTGTGCATTTTATATATGCTACATTGACTTCATTCAGATCTTAACTTGCAGGCCTTTTTTGTTCATAACGGCTTTTAATTAATTACACTGGGCTTAATTTTTATCCATCATTAGTTATTTTTTTCCTCATTTTTGTACTGTTTCTGTTTTTCTCCAACTTGATTTTTCTTTAACCATTCCTGAAAATATGGAAACTATACAGTACTTGGAACGGAAGGGGATGGAATATAAATAGTAAAATCAATGCTGTAGTCCTCAACTTACGATGGATGATAAGTGGGACCAGAATTTCCACTGCTAAGCAAGATTGTTGATAAGTGAGTCTCATGCCTGATTTTACAATCTTTTTTTGTTATAGTTGTTGGTTTATTTATTTATTTAAATTAATTTGCTGCCCAATTCATTTTGAAGCGAATCTGGGTGGCTCACAACCTAAAAAACAATAAAATCAACAGAGATAAATATTCCTAACACAATAAAATGAAAGTAATTATCAAATAAAATCATAGTTTCAAGATGGGGAAGGAGGGAACTGGATGGGAGGGAGATGGATTGGTTCTTAATTAATCAACCATCTCCAGTGTGATACTTTCCTGTTGGGGGTGCAAGCCATCTGGCAGAGTTAGATCTTAAGGCTATTGGGGAAGATCAGAAGGTGATCTCATCTCAGGGGGTAAGGTACAGGTACTCCTTGACTTAAACAGTTCATTTAGTGACTGTTCAAAGTTACGTCGGCACTGAAAAAAGTGACATGACCATTTTTCACAATTATGATTGTTTGTTGCATCCCCATGGTCATGTGAACAAAATTCAAATGCTTGGCAACCGGTTCATATTTATAACGGTTGCATTGTCCCAGGGTCATGGGATCAATTTTTGCGTCTTTCTGACAAGCAAAGACAATAGGGAAGCCAGATTCACTTAATGTTGGGCTTCCTTGTGGTTGTAAGTCAAGGGCTAGCCGTATTCCAAAAGGCAGCCACAGCAGAGAGAGCACTTCTTCTGGATCCCGCAGCTGAAATTCCTTGACTGGCAGGATCTGCAATATGCCTCTCTGATGTCACAGGTGGGGTAGATCAGTATCATCCGGTTGAGATGGTTCCTCAACTAACCTGGATCCTTGCCTTGCAGGGTTTAAAGCAGGGGTAAAATCCAGCAGGTTCTAATAGGTTCTGGAGAACCAGTAGTGAAAAATTTGAGTAATTCAGAGAACTGGCAAATAACACTTCTGGCTGGCCCCAGAGTGGGGTGGGAATGGAAATTTTGCAATATACTTCCCCTGCCACGCCCACCAAGCCACACCCACAGAACCGGTAGGGAAAATTTTTGAATTTCACCCCTGGTTTAAAGGTAATAACCAACACCTTGAATTGCGGCTGGAAGCAAACCAGCAACATGTGCAGCTGGCAGAACAGTGTAACATGGGCCACTCTGGCAGTCCTAAGAACTGCCTGCACTGCCACACTCTATACCAGCTGTAGCTTCTGAATGCTCTTCAAGGGTAATCCCACGTAGAGTGCATTGTAGTAATCCAAACGTGAGTTGACTAGGGCTTGAATGACTGAGCACAGGGTTGTTAAGTGAATAAATAACTTGTTAAATGAATCATGTGGTCATTAAGCAAATCCGGATTCCCCCATTGACTTTGTTTGCCAGAAGCTGTCTGGAAAGATTGCAAATGGTGATCATGTGACAATGGAACACTGCAACCATAGGAAATACATACTAATTGCCAAGTGCCCAAATTTTGATGAAGTGACTGTGGAGATGCTGCAACGGTCATAAGTGCAAGGACTGGTTGTAATTCAATTTTTTCAGTTCCTTTGTAAATTTGACTGGTCACTAAGTGAATAGTTTAAGTCAGTGTTTCTCAACCTTGGCCGCTGGACGATGTGCGGACTTCAACTCTCAGAATTCAATGGAAGTTTTTATTTTTATTTTATTTTATTTTCAATTTATATACCGCCCTTCTCCCTGAGGACTCAGGGCGGTGCACAGCCAGAATTAAAAACATGAAATACAAATATTAAAAACAATTAAAATCTATATAAATTTGGTCCAAAAATTTAAAAAACCACAAACCAATTAAACATTTAAAAAATTTAAAAAATTTCTTCCTAAGCCAGCCCGGCTTGCTGGAAAAAGTGGGTTTTAAGGGCACGGCGGAAGGCACTGAGGTCTTGGATTCTCCTTATCTCTGGTGGCAGCTGATTCCAGAGGGTAGGTGCCCCCACAGAGAAGGCTCTCCCCCTGAGGGTCACCAGCCTACATTGGTTGGCTGATGGCACCCCGAGGAGGCCCTCTCTGTGGGAGCGCACAGGTCGGTGGGAGGTCGTCGGTAGCAGCAGGCGGTCTCGAAGATAGCTAGGCCCTATGCCATGGAGCGCTTTGAAGGTGATAACCAACACCTTGAAGCGCACCCGGAAGACCACCGGGAGCCAGTGCAGCTCGCGCAGGAGCGGTGTTACATGGGAGCGCCATGCTGCTCCCATCACTACCCGCGCTGCTGCGTTCTGGACCAGCTGGAGCCTCTGGGTGCCCCTCAAGGGGAGCCCCATGTAGAGAGCATTGCAGTAGTCAAGGCGAGAGGTGACGAGGGCGTGAGTGACTGTGCACAGGGAATCCCGATCAAGAAAGGGCCGAAAGGGCCTGATTAGGCGAATCAGGTGAACCTGATAAAAGGTCCCCCTGGTTACAGCTGTCAGATGTTCCTCCAAGGACAGCTGCATATCCAGGAGGACTCCCAGATTGCGAGCCCTTTCAGTGGGGGCCAAAGACTCGCCCCCAATAGTCAGTGATGGAGTCAACTGACTATATTGGGATGCCGGGAGCCACAGCCACTCAGTTTTGGAAGGGTTGAGCTTGAGCCTGTTCCTCCCCATCCAGATCCGCACAGCCTCCAGGCACTGAGACATCACTTCAAGGGCATCATTGGGGTGGCCTGGGGTGGAGATGTACAGCTGGGTGTCATCAGCGTACTGATGGTATCTCACACCGAAGCCATGGATGATCTCGCCCAGCGGCTTCATATAAATATTGAACAGAAGGGGCGAGAGGACCGATCCCTGCGGCACTCCACAGACGAGAGGCCTCAAGGTCGACCTCTGCCCCCCTGCCAGCACAAACTACGACCGGTCGGAGAGAAAGGAGGAGAACCACCGCAATACGGTGCCTCCCACCCCCAACCCTTCCAGCCGGTGCAGCATGATACCATGGTCGATGGTATCATAAGCTGCTGAGAGATCTAACAGGACCAGAACAGAGGAGCAACCCCTGTCCCGAGCCCTCCAGAGATCATCAACCAACGCGACCAATGCCGTTTCCGTGCTGTGCCCAGACCTGAAACCCGACTGGAACGGATCTAGATAAGATGTTTCCTCCAGGAATTGTGGAAACAGTCATGCGACCACACTCTCAACAACCTTCGCCATAAAGTGAAGGTTGGAGACAGGACGATAGTTGGCCAATATTGCCAGATCCAGGGACGTCTTCTTGAGGAGAGGCCTCACCACCGCCTCTTTCAAGGCAGCGGGGAAGTAACCCTCACTCAACGAAGCGTTGATAACACCCTGGAGCCAGCCTCGTGTAACCTCCCGGGAAGCCAGTACCAACCAGGAGGGACACGGGTCCAGTAAACATGTGGCCATACTAAGTCTCCCCAAAATCCTGTCCACATCATCGGGAGTCACAGCATCAAACTCCTCCCAGATAACATTCTCAAGACTATTCCTCGTCACCCTGCCCTGATCTACCCAGTCAGAGTCCAAATCCCCCCGGATCTGAGCGATTTTGTCATACAGGTATTGTCCGAAATCCTCCGCCCTGCCTTCCAGGGGATCCTCCCACACTCCCGGATGGAGCAGGGAGCGGGTCATCCTAAACAGGGCGGCCGGACGATTCCCTGATGACGCAATAGAGGCGGAAAAGTAATTAAACTTTGCCGTCTTTATCGCCACTAGGTAGGCCTTAATATGCGACCTTACCAGTGTTCGATTAGATTCAGCGAGACTGGCCCTCCAACCGCTCTCCAGGCGTCTTTTCCGGCGCTTCATTTCCCTCAGCTCCTCAGTAAACCAAGGAGCTGCGCGGGATCGGCACCGGGTCAGAGGCCGCAAAGGCACGACTTGGTCCAAGGCCCCACCAGCCGCCCGATCCCAGGCGGCTACCAGGTCCTCAGCCGAGTCATGTGCTAGATCCTCAGGAAATGGCCCAAGCTCCATCTGGAACCTATCAGGATCCATCAGGCGCCTGGGGCGGATCCATCTTATTGGCTCCGCCTCCCTGCGGCGGGGTGTAGCGGTTCAAAGGTCCAGGCGAAGGAGCGAGTGATCTGACGATGACAAGGGTTCCATGTCTATATCCCCTATAATAACATCACTCAACCACTGGCCAGACACAAAAATCAAGTCCAGAGTGTGTCCCCCCCTGTGGGTGGGGCCATGAACTAGCTGGGTCAGGTCCATGGCCGTCATGGAAGCCATGAACTCCCAAGCCGTCTCAGACGTTTCACCGATGGACGGCAAGTTGAAATCACCCATGACCATAAGCCTGGGTGTATCAACTGCCACCATGGCTATCACGTCGAGGAGCTCGGGCAGGGCTGTTGCCGCGCGGCAGGGAGCCAGGTACGTAAGCAACAAGCCCATCTGAACCCCGTGACCCCATCTCACAAAGAGGGATTCACATCCGGCAATCTGTGGCACAATGGTCTCCCTCGGACCAAGACCTTCGTTAATAATAACCACCACCCCCGCCCCACCCCTGGGCCCTCGGCTGATGGAGTGCTCTGAAGCCTGGTGGGCACATCTCAACCAGAGGGACCCCTCCCTCCAGGCCCAACCAGGTCTCTGTAATACCCGCCAGGTCCGCTCCCCCCTCCTGTATAAGATCGTGAATAAGGGGGGCCTTATTTACCATGGACCTGGCATTGCACAGCATCAGCCGAAGGCCCAGGTCCTGAGTATCTGAGCCACCTAGTATCCGAGGGGAGCTTTGGAGACCGGGGTGCGCAATAGCTCTCAAACAGCGAGTGTGCACCCCTGACACGTGATATGGTTTCCTGCTCCCGCCATATCTGCCCCTCCCATCCACCATGCTGATGGTACACCCCTCATTGGTATAGCCCTCCATCCCCTCCCCAATCCCTCGTCCTGCACCCTCCAAACCGTTGCCCCATGCCGGGCTCGGCTCTGATCTTAGTGGATTTCCCCCCCATCCCCTTTGGTCGTCCTCCCAGTTCCCCTTAAAAAATTGTTAAAAGACCCCCTCCCCGAACCCTTTAAAATCTTATTAAAACACTTTCCTAAAAAAACCCACAAGCCCTTCCTCGCGCCATGCCATCTCTCAGGATTCCAAAATCTGTCATCGAGATAGGCCCTCGATAGAGTGGAGGGCCAAACCTGCAAGAGGAGGGAATCTCGCAGGGCAAGGAGTTCAGACACTGAGTACATTAAATCGTCAGGGGTGAGGATAGTCCATGGTCAGGAGACCACCATGATGTTATAGTACAGGGGGAAAAGTTCCAGTCCATGGCACAGGCAGCCGAATTCCATTGCCCTCTCACAGCAGTGGAGGGGGAGATATGCCATCCGACCCCTGGAAATTTCTTGGCCGACCGTCCTCTCACAAAGGCCGACCAATAAAACTTTGATGGAAACCATGGGAGTGAAGGCAGCCATACACCGACTCCCACCAGCCTCGAGTCCATAGATCCAATTCCCCATATGGATTAGGAGAAGTCAGAAAGCCCAATCCTCCAGTTCACGAGAAGGATTTAGTTCAAAATTTAGTTCAGGAGAAATCTTGCAAGGCAGGAGATTCAGAGATAGCTTGATGGAAATGGGGGAAAGTAGAAACAACTCAGCAGGCCAGGTTAGGCTGGGTGGCTATAGCCATAATGAGGCCAACAAGGTCTTAACTCGGTTGAAAAAAGGAAGGAGGGGAGGGGGAAATATAGGCAGCAAGTGCCAACAGACGTTTTCCAGTCCCCTCAAATCTCTCCAAACTTCCAATTGATGGAACATGGTGCTCACCCAGTTTTGCCCCCTCCAGCTCACCATGGAGGTCTCCGGGTCTGCATGGGGATGGTCCTGCCCCCAAGGGCCAAACACCCTCCAGCCACTAGGGAAACCCACTTTTGAGGCTGCTGCCAAGAGTCCCACGCCACCTCAGTTGGTCTACAGGCCTTTAGGAAGCCGCCCTGGCACCAGCCACCATCCTCGCCGACCACCGTCGCAGACGCCCTCGCCACCTCCGACACCGTCGCCATTGGCCCCCCCGCGGCCGTCCCCAGCCGCCCCTCGCCTCCACAGATCTTTCTCAAGGCATCCAGGGGCATGGGAAGACTCCGCAGGAGGCCTCAGTGTCGCCATCGTTAGATGTCGCTGCCGCCGTCCCGCCGACCGCCAGGTAGCCGCTGGATCAATCACAGCCACCCCGCAAGGCCACGCCCACCATCTCGCGCTGTCCCCGCCTGTACGCCATCCCTCTCAGAGCTGGGATGACCCGGAGAGCTAGCGAAGCTCTCAAAATACTCCGTAGACCCTCCTTTACCCGGGCGGGGGGTCGTAGATGATCAAACTGACCCCCCCCAAGCCCCCTTTGACCAGGACATCGCCCCCGGGAATCGGAGCTCTAGCGTTGAAGCGCCATCTTGGACATGCGCAGAAGGGGCATTTTTCGTTGAAGTTGAAGTCCACACATCGTCCAGCAGCCAAGGTTGAGAAACACTGGTTTAAATGAAGGACTACTTATAATTAATTAAGGCTGAGCCTTTAACATAACAGCTTCCAGTTTGTTTTTAATTGGAGTTCAAGGATATGTATTCAGTTTATCAGGCTTTGTGGCATAGTTGCCTTGATTTGGGAATTAAAAAAAATATATTCTGATAGTAAATTGCTTTGAATGCAATCTTATTATGAAAAAATGGAGGTAAATGAAGTAATGTATTGTTAAGTACATTAGGCCCTTACAAATGAATGATTTGATTTCAAGGAAGTTCATGCTTTCAAATTGAATCAAGTTCCTTCAGATTGCTTCAGACGGAATTATAGTTGATAGACTTCCTGGCTTTGCAAAGTCTTCAACATTTTTCTTTGATATAGTGCGCTTGCTATTCAACTATGAAGCCTATATTGCAAATTATTTTTCATAGAATTTTCTTTTACACAATTGTGATAACATACCAGGTTTTTTTTAATTGTTCCCCAATTTAAAAATCTCTCTCTCTCCCTCCCCTCCCTCCCCCCCCGCCTTTGAATCACAAATTCAAATTAAATGATTGAAAATATTTTTTCTTATTGGAATGTGGTTGATTGATTTATCCTGCATTACATCCTTTTAATCGTGAATTGAAATATATCGAAAGAATAAGAGTTAAAATATTATTGTCATTCTAAATGTAAGAAATATTCAACCAGAAGGAAAGCTTTTCTCTGGCAATGGTAATACATTGCAAGAAACTCTGCTTAGCTCCACAAGTCTCTCCCCCTCTCCAATTCTGCCTATTAAGAACTTTAGATCTCCTAAAGATATTTATATATTCCAAGAAAGTTACTCTTTAATAATTAGAATTAATTAAGATTAAGCACTGTCAATGTAAATATTGTTTACATAGTGTTTGTGTTCTATAAATGTTTTTTTTAATTAGTATATTAAATATTGTGTTCTAGGACTTTATAACTAACTCATTGTGTACAACTTAATCTAAATAATATTATTTTGATAATCACCACACATTTAATATTTAAAGATACAATTTAGGGATGCAGTTTTAAACATAACTGAGTGATTCCCATTTAATAACATGGGACTGTTGTTATGCATAGAATTTCATGTCTGCTATTGAAACATCATGGTATTTTTTTTTAAAAAAAATCTAATTCTATTTTTTACAAATTCTCCTTTGGCACATAATTTTATGATTGTGTCTAAATAATTGACTGAATGGCAAGGAATGAGCGATTTTGAGGAGTCTGAGAAGGAAACGGTAAAAGTTGTATTGTTCTAATTGTATTTATGTGTGTATTTTACAACTACCTGATTTAAAAATATTTATCTTATTGTTCACAGTTCAAAGCTACTGTACGTAAATGGCAATTGAAACAGACAAAATATCAACAATATAACAATGGGCTTTTTAAAAAAGGCATAGCGGCAGGAAATAACACCAGTCGACATTTTAAAAAAGTAGGAAAATTAAACTTGACTGATGTCCCTTGATAGAACATTCTAGAAGTTTAGTGCAGTAACTGGGAAAAAACTTCACCTCATTTGGTGAACGTGTAGTTAACTTTGCAGGTTAAAAATTGAACAGAAAGTATGACAAGGAGTAGTCCATAATGTATAGTAGGTTCTGTACATTTAGTTCTTTTTAGGCTTGTGCAACTTAAACTCTATTTGTCTACCAGCAGTAAAAATTTCCCGGCATTTATCAAAGGAAGATAACCATCATATACCACCATCATCATTTAACAGAACAGCCTGTAGGCAACTAGTTGATAGATGATGCTGGTTAAATGGTTGTTTGTAGGGAGAAAGAATAGATGGATTCTATTCATAAGCCTTCATGTGAATTGGAACCGTACTTTTAAACGAGCTTATTTTATTCTCTTCGCAATCTCTTTTTTCTTTACTAACTGAATTACAGAAACGGAAGTTTCTAATCTTAGAGGGCACATTTGTAATATTGTCAGTGTTAGCTTCTCCATTTATGAATTGGCAGCCAGTGAGGGTCACGACCAGTTATAAATTCTGGACCAGAATGGTACTTGTGCTTTTGTTGCTCGCTTTGCCCTCCTCTATAGGACGTTCACATCCACTTACCATAGCCTTTTTTTCTGGGAAGGTATTCAGGCTTTCAAAGAGATCAGTGGTCTGCTGCTGCTGGTTATTTTTCTTTGAAAATCTTGTAATGATGTTGGAGTTCGATACCTTGCTTTGCAGCAAGCCAACTTATTATTTTTACTGTAAATTATCAGACGAGAGATAGAGCCTAGCATCATGGAAGATATCTACACTGATATCTGAGTAATAATGGCAATAAATAATAACAGCAGCAATAATAATAATATCAACAGTAACCATAATAGCTGTGATAATAACAACAATTTCAATTTATATCTTGCCTTTACCTTAAAAGTTTTAAAATGTGCTTTGGTCTTTGTCATAGGTTGCTTTGTTCTTCACATAGAATATGGTAGTGCTGAGAAGGCAGTGTTCTCCTCCCCCTCATGGATTTTCATGTTGTTGTTTTTTCCAACAACTTGAAAAGATGCTTCTGTGTACCATTTTAGCATCATATTCTTTAGCTTATTTGAAATTAATTTTATTGCTATCATTACATAGAGCAAGTAGATTGCAATCTTACTTTTGAATGTCCCTCACTTAAAAAAAGGGGGGGGATGCGGTGTCTCAGTGGCTAAACTGAGCTTGTTGATCGAAAGGTTGGCAGTTCAGCAGTTCCGCATAATGGGGTGAGCTCCTGTTACTTGTCCCAGCTTCTGCCAACCTAGCAGTTTGAAAGCACATAAAAAATGCAAATAGAAAAATAGGGACCACCTTTGGTGGGAAGGTAAGGGCATTCCGTGTGCCTTTGGCGTTTAGTCATGCTGGCCACATGACCACGGAAACGTCTTTGGACAGCGCTGGCTCTTTGGCTTTGAAATGGAGATGAGCACCGCCCCCTAGACTTGGGAACGACTAGCACATATGTGCGAGGGGAACCTTGACCTTTACCTTACACTTTTTAAACCAGCTTCACTGCCATCTGCAAAATACAGGAACTACATCCTTAATTCCATCTTCTCTAGGCATTTGAAAGAGGTTTTCCTTTCCTAGTTTTTTTTAATGATTAATTAAATTTTTATGCTGTCCATCTCCCCTACAAGGTGACTGTGGGAGAATATCTAATATTGTTTGTTAACATGGGAAGAGGAAGACATGTTTCTGAGCTGTGTTATTGTCCTGCAGATCTTTCATTTCTGACACATTCTCGGTTGGGCTAGATCTTCTTTGAAGTTCCTTGTTTAGAGCTTTGTTTGGTGTATTTGCTGTTTTTCTTAGTACTGGGAGAATATGCTTGGGCCAGTGGTCCCCAAGCCTCAGTACGTGCACCAGCATTGGACTGCAGCATACCAGAAACTGGGCGGCACAAACAAGCGAAGCCCCATTCTTGGGGTGCAGGCAGCACACAAAACATGCCGTCTCCAGTCTGCGGAAAACCCCTCTCCACAGAATCAGTCTCTGGTGCCCAAAAGGTTAGGAGCTGCTCCTCTGGGCTGATTGTTATCTTCCTTACTTTTGGTTATGTATTTAAATGGTTTGAGGAAAGGATTTGTCTCTCATGCTCATCCCTGCGTCGCATATGTTTTATTCTGGAAGAAGGCATATGTTGGAATTGACAAAATGTATACAGTACAGTATTAGCTTGGTTCTCATGTTCTTGAAAAAAATATTTTGCAGAATGCAAATAGCTCTACATCTAGAAATATACCGAAATTGATAAAAGAGGAAGATATTCAACTTCCCTAGGATTCCCATCCCCCACACTCTTCCTCAGTTATACATTCTCCCATCTAAATGCTGCACCGGCTGGAAGGGTTGGGGGTGGGAGGCACCGTTTTACGGTGGTTGTCCTCCTTTCTCTCTGACCGGTCGCAGTCTGTGTTGACAGGGGGACAGAGATCGACCCCGAGGCCACTTATATGTGGGGTGCCGCAGGGATCGGTTCTCTTGCCCCTTTTGTTCAACATTTATGTAAAGCCGCTGGGCGAGATCATCCGTGGTTTCGGGGTGAAGTACCATCTGTACGCTGACGACACCCAGCTGTACATCTCCACCCAGGACCACCCCAACGATGCCCTTGAAGTGATGTCCCAGTGCCTGGAGGCCGTATGGATCTGGATGGGGAGAAACGGGCTCAGGTTCAACCCATCCAAGACCGAATGGCTGTGGTTTCCGACGTCCCGATATAGTCAGCTGGCGCCATCGCTGGCTATTGGGAGCGAATCATTGGCCCCCACGGAAAGGGCTCGTAACTTGGGCATCCTCCTGGATTCACGGCTGTCTTTAGAAGAGCACTTGATGGCCGTGACTGGGAGGATTTTTCATCAGGTTCGCCTGATTCACCAGTTGCGTCCCTTTCTAGATCGGGACTCGTTACGCACAGTCACTCATGCCCTTGTCACCTCTCGTCTGGACTATTGTAACACTCTCTACATGGGGCTCCCCTTGAGGTGCACCCGGAGGCTCCAACTGGCGCAGAGTGCGGCCGCACGGGTGGTTATGGGAGCAGCGTGGAGCTCCCATGTAACACCTCTCCTGTGCGAGCTGCACTGGCTCCCGGTGGTCTTCCGGGTGCGCTTCAAGGTTCTGGTTACCACCTTTAAAGCGCTCCATGGCTTAGGACCTGGTTACTTACGGGACCGCCTACTACCATCAATAGCCTCCCACCGACCAGTACGCTCCCACAGAGAGGGGCTCCTCCAGGTGCCGTCAGCCAAACAATGTCGGCTGTCGGCCCCTAGGGGGAGAGCCTTCTCTGTGGGGGCACCGACGATCTGGAATGAGCTCCCCCCAGAGATACGGAGGATTCCGGATCTGCGCACCTTCCGCCACGAGCTGAAGACTCTTTTATTTCATCAAGCTGGCCTCGCCTAAACCTTCTCCCTTTTAAGTGTAAATTTTAAATTTTTACTGTATTTTAAAATATGGGTATTTTAAATTATGGGTATCAATTCAGCCAAATTTATTTAATTCATTTTATTCGATTTTAAATTTTGTATATGTATGTGTTTTATTTCATGGCTGTTCACCACCCTGAGTCCTTTGGGAGTAGGGCGGTATAGAAATTCAATAAAATAAATAATAAATAAATAAATTAAAAAAATCTTCCCTGTTCTATTTTATCTCCTACCTAGATATTTATGCTTAGAAAAAGTTCTAGTCTTCAATGGACAAATATTAGCTGATATAAATGGACGATACAATTTTATAAAATAAAGCAATTATAGTACGGTCCATGGAAAAACTGTCTTCCACAGAACTGGTCCCTGGTGCAAAAATGGTTGGGGACCATTATTTAAACTATTGTTTTAAAGTGTGAGCCTTCAGACAGCTAGTGATAAGTACTGAATCCATTCATTTCTGTCTTTAGTGGTAAATAGATGTAAAATCTTTCATTCAATCTCCGTTGGTAATGATTTATTGCCTTTTTATAGCAGTGGCAAAAGTATACAAGCTGCTTCTTGGACAGAAAAGCTCTCTTAGCAACTGCTGTGTCTTCAGTGAGCCACAAATAATACATACTGTGTGTTCTTTTGAGCTTTAAAAAATGACTGGCTGACAATTGTCTCTTTGTATGTCATCAGCTGCTTTTGAATACGGATCTTTTAAAGGCACAATATTTGATTAATCCCTGAATTTTAAATTGTCTGGAGAAGCTGAGAGTATGAAGCTCTCTAATATATATACATATATATATATATGGGATTCTCTCCCCACCATCTCTCTCCCTCTCTCTCTCTCTCTCTCTCTCTCTCTCTTTCTCTCTCTCTCCCTCCCTCCCTCCTTCCCTCCCTCCCTCTCTCTCTCTCTCTCTCTGCATATGCAAATGCATATGCATATGTATGTTTTGTTTGTTTGTTTGAAAATCTGTGGAAATGTTTACTACAGTTTTCTAGAACTCTCAGAAAAGTCTGAAAAGATAATTGTATACAGTATACAATTAATAAAACATGTATTTTATGGGCAGCTGCCTTGATTTTATACTATGATGTCCAGATAGGATTAGTATATACTGTTGTACATGAATAGTAATAGTTGTCAATGAAGATAGTGAAATGATCCATACGTTTGGAGAAACACTTAAAAAAGTAATGATCCTTATTTTAAATTTCAACTTTTGTGCCAGGTTGACAAATCTTGATGTCTTTTACTGCAAATAACTAAGCAGTATTGTTATATCAGGTGCTAGTGGAAGATATACTGAACAGATTGTCTATTCTGGAATTGTTACAAAATCCATACCTTTGACTTTTGTTTTCTAGAACCAAGAGGAAAGATTTGCTTTCGTTGCAGAATGGTATGATCCAAATGCTTCACTTTTTCGGCGCTATGAGCTTCTGTATTATCCTACAGATGGATCAGTGGAAATGGTAAGATTATTTTCTATAAAAGTATTTTATAAATTGTTTGCTTGAAAGCAATAATAAACTAACTTTAATATTATGGATTTCATGTTACTCACACCAGAAACCGAATAATTGCTTTCCTTGCCTAAGAACTGCACAATGTAGAAGAAGACTATGGCATTATTTCCCTTTTCCAGAAACCTATATATAATTGCAATATATTTTCATACAAAGAAAGAATGTTACTGAGAAAAACTGAGTGTGAGTTTGTACTCCACTCAGTGGAATATTAATTGGGAAAAATATGAAGCGTCCCAAAAAATTAAGGGCAGGTTGAACAATCTTGCTCAAGATAACTTGAGATAATCCATTTAGCCATTAGGTCTGTTTCTTCTATTTCTGTCTTTTCCAGAGGCCTTTTCTGTGATCATGGAGATGAAATCCCACAGCATATTTCCTTTCATAAGTTAAATCTTACCTGTTACACAGGATTAGTATGTAAAGTCTGCTTATCCAATTTTTGGCTCTTTTTCTCCCTATGTTAAATATTAATGAGTTTGCTACTGATCAGAACTTGGATTATTGAATTCGTGTGTTTTGTATGTTTATTTGTGTACATGCATATGATCTGCATAGCTCTTATTAGCTTAAAGATATGCATAGGGTAAGTGGAATGGATAGTGTTGGTTTACTATCGCAATCTATCATTTACATAAACAGGGATTATTGAATAAACCATAATTGGCTAAATTCTCAAAATATATTTACCAATAAACTTTTTTTTAAAAAAATAGTTATTTTCTTAAAGAAAATAAAACAGAACCTGCAAATAACATTTTAAAAATTCAGATATATTTACCTAAATAATACAAGGTAGGAAGTAAAATTAATACAAGAAATAAAATAGAATAATAGGGGGAAAGGAATGAGTAAGAATAGATTAATAATATTTATCTGCTTTTCTGCATTACAAAATACTATTTTTTCATGCCGAATATATCACACTTTTTAAACATATAATCTAGATCATGTGGAATCATCTTGACTGATCTTTCTTTATTACTGTACAGCTAATTCAAAGGCTGACGATTCACAAATTTAATTGCTCTAATCTATAAACCAGAGTTTACAACCATAGTGTCTGAACACACACAATCTAATAATCTAAACCCCAACAAACTACATTAGTGTGATGTATGAATTTGTGCTTTTGTTGTTGTCTGATATTTGGTTTTGTGCTATCTCTTCTTTGATGAATGAAATATCATTCTAATGAAACATTTGCAAGAAAACCACCAAACTCAGAGAGCACCAAGGACCCCTACAGTCCAACCCTGAGCTACAAATATTCTCTTCTATCAAACCTTTCTTTGCTATTAATAAAATTGCTAGATTCTTTTCAGACTTCATGGGTCTGAAAGAAAGATGCCACCGATTTATGAAATTAAGTTCGTTATTTTAATGTAAGACTTTTCTATCGGAAGGGGAAGCTTGTGCCTAAGGCCCTTTAATTCTAATACAATGGACTTCATTTGGTTATGCGCCGAAGAGATTGCAAGAAAAAGGGAAAGGAAGAAATCAACAAGCTGTATTTACACATTAGAATAATTCTGTTTACTGACTTTATTATGCACCTGTGTTTTTGTGTAAACAGATGCATAAATAATCCAGGGTGAACAGGTGAATTATATATACATGTTTGTATTAATATCACAGTTTTTCAGAGGTGTAGCAATTGAAAATGGATTGAAATGTTTGCAATAATTATCAAAAGAAATGACAAATAATAGTGAAGCATTCTATGGCATAGTGGCTTATAAGAATTTCCAGAATGTGAGCCCACAAGAGAGGAACTTCATTATAAACTGCATAATGTATGCAGTGTAAGAAAATAAAGGCAAAGCAGAGTAAAGGGCCACTGCAAGAAGATATTGGCAAATTGGTAATGGGTGACAATGAGAAGGCAGAATTTTTAAGTCCTATTTTGTACCTGTCTTTTCTTAGAAATAAAATAGAGCCTCAGCTAATCATCATTAGCAGGGAAAGAAGCGAACTGCATCTTAGGATAGGCAAGCAGAAGGTAAGAAAAAACATTGGTTAAGAAGAATGATTGAGAGGTGACATGATAGCAATATTCAAATAGTTTTCACATAGAAGAAGGAAACTGACTTTTGTCAGTTGCCCCATAGAGTCAAACCAGTGGGTTAAACCTACCAGGGAGTTGGTTGAATTTTGAGGGCAGGAAGAATAAATTGCCACACAAAGTGTTGAGTCCTTCAAACAGCCTGGGTGACCATATGTTGGATGTATTCAGTGCATCCTGTGCTGAGTGGGTGGTTGGATGAGATGATCTCCAAAATGGCATCAATATAACAATTGTAGAATTGTTCAATACAAATGGAACTGGATTTGCCAATTTGTTTTTTGTTAAATTTTTATCTCAACCTTTATATAGTGCTTAAAATGTCAACCCCAAAATCACTCTGCAAGTTTCCATAACAGACAGTAGACTAAAACTTGGGGGTCTTCGGCATCTGTCCAATATTTTAATCACTTCATCACACTGGCTCCTTTTCAGTTGTTATAATGTAATTATAATATAACATTTAATTCATCTCATGAACACATTTAATTTTTCCATGGTCATCAGAGGCTCAGAATCCCAAAGGTTCATGCTTAAAATGTGACAAACTACATGAAAACCAACAAATTAGGCTGGTAAATAGGAAACATGATTTGTTAAAAAATGAATTTATGTGTGATTATAAACAAAAATCAGAAAAATTTCACATTTTTGCCAGTAAAACAGAAAATGAAAAAGACAAAAGGGTATGTTCTATTCTACCTTCTATTTATGACCTTTTTTTCCTATATGCATCAAGTAGGAATTCAAAGCCAACATTTGACTGGATTTTATTGAAATGTTATATATTTTAATTTAACAAAATAAGAACATTAAAACAGCTATCTTTTTACTCTTCAGTATGACATGAAGAATCGCTGCAAATTCTTGAATCGCACTAAATATGAAGATCTGAATTTTAAAGATCTCTTTGTGGGCAACAGAATTACTATTTTTTCACGCCACCTCAATTTGGTGGACTATGCAGATCAATATACGTCTCGCATGTTGGGCAGTTCCAAAGAAAGGTGAGAAAGTGATATTTCTGAACTTCTGAGGAATTTTCAATTTTGTAAGTTAATCAATATACTTTGCTTAGTGAGTCATCTTATTATATACAAGAATTAGAGGCATTGGATTTTCTGATGGATGAAAGGAAAAATGGAGAAGGGTATTACATTAAATTGGTCCTCAGAAAAACTGGAACCAAGTATGTGAACATAAAAAAACAGAAGCAAGCTCTTTGTTATAATCATGTCTTGTTTTTCATATACTTTTCTACTGCTTTAACTTTGTGTGGCTATATATTTTAGTTACTGTCAGAGGCTTACAATTAAAATGTTCAAAAGTATTAATATTAGACCATTGTCATAGAGCCTAAGTTGGCTGTTCTAAATTTTATGATAATCCATATAACACCTTGAAACATAAAGAATTAAGATCCTGTGATAAAATGGCAAATAAGCTGGAAAATTGTTGTAACAGAAAAATTACACCCCCCCCCAAAAGATAGCTGTATTACAATAATACAGAAGATTATTTTTCATCTGATTTAAATTTATTGATGTATGACAGTCATTTTTATTTTTAGTACTCATTCCCAAGTTCCTAGATAATGTAATTAAAATGTGTGTGTATGTATAAAATATATTTGTATATTATTTTTATATATGCTCCAATGTATTAATCATGAATATGTTTATTTTTTTTAAAAGAAAACCTGTGTTTTCTTTTGTGTTGGTGTTTCTTTCTTTCAGAAACAGTACTTAAAAAGAACTGCAAATGGCAAATTAGTTTTTTCAGCACTGTTGAAAATATTTTTAGAAAGGAAGAAAAGTAGGTTTTCTTGATGACATTTCTTCATTTTCACATTTGGCAATATGGATAACAACAACAATAAAAGCAAATATCTTTATCTTCAAAAAATTTGTCTGACATCATAAATTGTTGAAATAGAAGAGAAATAGTGTACATATGTGATTCACTGGCTTCATTAGAATTATTATTGATCAAGATATGTACTGGCACCATTATTGATCAATATGGCATTACTGACATCAAATTAATATGCCAGATTATCCCCTAAAATACAAATCAATACTAAAAGTATGTGTCAACTAGCATTTAGAGATTTTTAAAGTACAGGTAGTCCTCAACCCAATTAGTTTCTTGCCACAGTTACTAAGTGAATCAATGGAGCTGTTAAATTAGTAATATGGTTGCTAAGTGAATCTGGCTTCCCCATTGACTTTACTTGTCAGAAGGTCGCAAAAAATAACCACATGACCCCAGGACACTGCAACTGTCATAAACACGAGTCAGTTGCCAAGCATCTGAATTTTGATCACATGGCGTGGGGATTCTGCAGTGGTCGTACATGTGAAAAATGATCATAAATAACTTTTTCCAGTGCCATTGTAACTTCGAATGGTCACTAAAAAGAATTGTCATAAGTCGAGGACTACCTGTATAGCTAGAAAGAGAGAGGATTCTTTAATTAGATAAGAAAATATGTGTGAGGATTTTTAAAAAAGGAAGAGAGGCAACAGAGGAACAACGGATAGGCTCATCTAAAATGGCAGCTTAGTCTCTGAGAAAAAAACTAAAAATTAATTCGGCATTTATTGTGAGATATAAAAAATAAAATTGTATAGTTTCTAGATCTAAAAGTTTGTATACACTAGAGTCTTTTTTGCATATTGGATGATTTTATCCCATAATTTGAGTGGTTGCTTAGATTTCCTTTCTTTCCTTCATTCCTCACTGTCAGCTACTGTTCCCAGGGAAAAACAAGAGAACAAAAGCCTCCAGCAAACTCCTCCTCCCTCATTTAACCACATGGTAATTCTTGTTCAGTGGTTTAGCTAAGTTATGATAGGAGAAGTAGAAGGGGATTGGTTGTCAGGTCAACTGTGAGTGTCTTCTGACCTAAACAAATCTTTAGAAACTTGTATTGTCACTAAACATCCAGCTTAATCCTCAGGAAATTTGTTAAAACTAAGCCTGCACTGGGTGTTTTTTTGTTTGATTGTTTTTTTTTTGAGATGACTGTGTTTATCTGGCTTGGAGCTGACCATGGTGCTTGTGCTACTTGATTTGCTCAGGGAAAATTTAGAAAAGCACAAAAAAAAGGTACTGTTAGTTTCCCACAATGATTACACAATTGGTTAGGGACATTGCTTCCTCTTCTTTTTCTCTTTCACACCAATCTCTGGCATAACCCCCCTCCCCACAGTACCATAATACTACCATAAATAAAATTTCAACTTAATTGTTTGCCTTTTTGAGTTCTGACAAAGAAAAACAGTCAAGGCATAATTTTCTTCCTTAACTGTTCTATATAGTCCAAGAGTTCCAGTTATTTTGCAGTTATTAAAGGAACATGTTCATGGGATAATGGGGGTGACAGGATTAAAAAAAATCTTCTGGATTTCATTTAGGCTTTTGAAAAACCATCATCTCTCACCATAAGAATATATTTCCATTTTGCAGTATGAGAATATTAAAAACAATATTGCAAAAGTATAATTAGCTGCTCTACCTGTCCTACTTTGGGTCATATATTAGGGCCATATTTCTTCATGTCCTTTCTAATATATAGCTGCTTAACAAATAAATGGGTCCTTTATTTGCCTAACATAAGGTCCCTTTCTTCCCTAACTAGAATCTGAAGAGGACAAAAGGACAGCAATGTCTAAATAAATACCCTCGTTATTTGTTCCTGTGCAACCTCTTGTTTCAAAACTCATTTGTATTACTGAAATTTTGTTGTGAGTTGCGAAGTCGTGTCCGACCCATTGCAACCCCAAGGACAATATGCCTCCAGGCCTTCCTGTCCTCTACCATCCACTGGACTCCATTTAAGCTCAGGCCTACTGCTTCAGTGACTCCATCCAGCCACCTCATTCTCTGTTGTTCCCTTCTTCTTTTACCCTCAATCTTTCCCAGCATTAGGCTCTTCTTCAGTGAGTCCTTCCTTCTCATTAGGTGGCCAAAGTATTTGAGTTTCATCTTCAGGATCTGGCCTTCTAAAGAGCAGTCAGGGTTGATCTCCTGTAGGACTGACTGGTTTGATTGCCTTGCAGTCCAAGGGACTCACAGGAGTCTTCTCCAGCACCATAGTTCAAAGGCCTCAATTCTTTGGCGCTCAGTCTTTCTTATGGTCCAACTTTCACAGCCATACATTGCAACTGGGAAAACCATAGCCTTGACTATTCATACTTTTGTTGGCAGGGTGATGTCTCTGCTTTTTAGTATGCTGTTTAGATTTGCCATAGCTTTCCTCCCAGGAGCAAGCGTCTTTTAATTTCTTGGCTGCAGTCCCCATCTGCGGTGATCTTGGAGTCCAGGAAAATAAAATCTGTCACTACCTCCATTTCTGAATTTCTCCATTACTGAAATATTTGGGCCAAATATTTCCATTATCTATCTGGGCACTAGGAATGATCACATAATGATAATTGATATGATTGTGTTTTCCTGTCTTGGTAATGTTGATGCATAAGCTAACTTTTAAAAATTTCTCATTTAAATCTGTTAATAGAACCTTGGCATTATTAAAACCAGATGTAGCGCTAAGACTTGGAGAGATTATTGATATGATTATTCATTCTGGTTTTACGATAACAAAGGCTAAAATGATGAAACTTACAAGGTGAGATTTTAATCATTATTTTTCAAAAAATAGAAATACAGTTTATGTTTTAAATCTTTACTGATTCATGAAGTATAATCTTTAGCTTTTTGTAAAATTACACTAAAATGCATAGCTGTTGCTAATCTATGTCTCATGATATTTTATTAAAGTACGACTGTAAAACCATCCTATTTAGCATTTCCATCTTGAACCATGCAGTAGCCCAAGAATGGAAGAAATAAAGATAAATACTACCAGTATGTGACATAATGTGATCTCACATGAATGAATGAATGAATGAATGAATGAATGAATGAATGAATGAATGAAAAAGACAAAGGGTATTTTGCTTGTAGAGTTTGTTTCCAATCTATTATTAAGAAAATGCTAGAAATATTACTATATATCAGTGGTGAAATCTAAAATTTGTTACTACCGGTTCTGTGGGTGTGACTTGGTGGTAGTGGGGGTAATGTGACTGGGTGGATGTGGCCATTTTTTTTTTAACTTTTAAAACAATTTTTTTCTACAACCTCTTTGGTTGTAAAAAAATGCTTTCAAAAGACTCTGACGATCCCAGATGAGTTGCCTGATCGGCAGAGACTTTTTTTCTTTTAAATGCCTCTGACGATCAGGCAATTCAGCTTGGATCGTCAGAGGCATTTAAAAGAAAAAAGGGTTTTTTCCTTTTAAAAGCCTTTGAAGATCCCAGCTGAGCCGCGATCATCAGAGGCTTTTTTTTTACTTTTAAAAGCATTTTTTCGGCCAAAGCGGTAGAAAAAATGCTTTTAAAAGTAAAAAAAAGCCTCTGATGATTGTGCAGCTCAGCTGGGCAGTGGGGTGGGGGAGGGATTTTTGCTACTGGTTCTCTGAACCATCCACCTCCATCGCTACCGGATCGGGCGATCCGGTCCAAACAGGGAACATTTCACCCCTGCTATATATGCATTAATTAAAATATTGAGAATCCATTAAGAATGGATTAATTAATTAAGAATATTAAAAGTATTCTTAAAATATCTTTTATAGGGGAGAAGCAATGGATTTACATGCAGACCATCAATCTAAGCCGTACTACAAGTGAGTATATATTTTGGTATACAGAGTGGTTTCATTTGTATGTTACATTCTATAAAATAAAAACTCTTACCATGTTGCTTTCTGTTGATGTCCTTTGAGTTATTTACACAAACATAATGTAGATAGTATTTGATAAGCATAGAAAACTAGACTTTTCTTAATTTTATACTCTTTTCCTTGTACAGAATTGGATGTTAATCTTGACTTTCAAGTCTGTCAGGTTTGTAGTCAAGTCAAACTCAACTCCTGGTGGTTTCATTGACGTATCCATGTGATTTTCTTGATAACAATAAATCATTTTCTATTGCTACCTTCTAAAATGTATTTTTGATTTTAGCATTAAAAAATTCCTGTGGTAGTCTACTCAAGTGCTAATCATGTCGGGCCTTGTTTACATTTTTTAAGTATCAGCTAGGTCCTGCGACCTGCTCTGATACTTATATTCTAATAAACTAAACACATTCTAACAACATTAAAATACTCTTTCATCACTTTCTCATCTTTGGAACTTTCTTACAAGAGTATACATGATCTTATCTTAATACATATGTTTCATTCTACATTTTATCTGGTATTGCATACTTTGTTTTTGTTTCAGAATGGTCTCAATCCTTTTCATTTTCTTTACCATTAAGCAAATTGACTTTATAGTACCGTACTGTAGTATAGTACCATAGTACAGTAGTATAGTATAGTACTGTGGAGTATCACAGAAGATTCAGTGTTTCAGTCTATGAAATATCCAGTAAATCATTAGAAAGCTATTGTTAGCTAGCATAGCCAGACTGGAAATTGAAGGACAATAATTTGTTTATAGCAATTGATGGTTGCTGCCAAAAAATGATATTGTGGTGCATTAAAAAAAGGTGTTCTTGTTCTTATTACTGCAAAATATAAAGTTAAACAGTTCCTCCTTTCCAGGAGACCAGGAGTAGGCAAGTTCACAAGCTGTCTGTCTGTGTTCCAGGACACAGTAGCATGCTCTTTAGTTTAAAGTCTATTGGGTACAGTATGGGAGTCAGATGTGCACATTACACCAGGGGTGTCAAACTTGCTTCCCGCGGGCTGGAGGCGTCACGTGCTGGCTCTGCCCCCGCCCGGTTTAGCAAAGGGGAAAAAAGTCCCAATAGGTGATGTGATGCCGCCTTGACGACGTGAATTTGACACCCCTGCATTACACTTTATTATAGGTGTCCTCAACTTAAAACCATATGTTCAGCAACCAGCTGAAATTACAATGTCACCAAATGAAAGTAGTTACGACCCCTGCCTGAAGTTGCGGCCATGGTCACAAGATAAAAATTCAAGTGCTTTGCAGCTCACATGCCCTTACAACCTTGGGGATACTGCAACTCCCCTTGCATATCCCCTCTTCCCGCCTTTTGGCTGCTTGCACAGCCATATTCAGCAGCAGCAGCTACAATTGTCCTTGCAGCCCAGCTGACCTTCAAACCAATATCTCTTTTTATGTAAAAGCCCTTGCAATGTGCAAAAGAAATGGTGCACATGCGATATGGGGAAATGAGGCTCTCAAAGCAACCGAAGAACAAGGCTCCTGCTGTTCTTCAAACCACATGTCCTGTTTTCATAAGATTTGGAGAGGACCAGAAAGTTTCTAATGAGATGCCAGCTTGCGGAAGGAAAGGGATGCCTGCTTGAAAAGGTAGGGGAAGCTTGATTGCAGAGGGAAAGTGAATCATATCAATGGCTTGATGTCGTGAAGGTCAGTTGGGGAGCAGGGACAATTGGGATCACCGCTGGCAGTACCACTATGCAGAGCCAAAACAGCATGGATGGGTGGGAGAATGATCCTTACCTAAACTCCACCTAACAATCCAGGTGACCACCTAACAACTGTAACTGGGAGTGATGGAATTGTGGTCATTGAGTGAGGTGGTCACGTGAGCACCTCACTTAATGACTGCAATAACTTATGACTTCAATTCTGGGCTCAATTGTGGTTGTAAGTTGAGGACTACCTATTTAAAAGTAACATTAGGAAATTCAGCTACCTATACTTATTCCTGATTATCCACTTAATTAGGCGCATACTGTTTCTGGGAGCAGTATTGATGTGCTAAATTTCTTTTGTAATGCTTTATATACACACTGAGACTAGTACTTTGTTTCTTTGACATGCATGTTTGTGATTGAACAGGATTGTCCATATATGTACATAAATAATAGATGGAGTTCTACCAAGAGAGATGCCTGGCTTGATAGACTTGGCAAGCTTCATTTGGCCTCTAAGCTGTCACTTCCTAAGGAGCCAAAAGTTTAGAAATTTTGTTAACTGCTTAATCTGCAGTTAAACATAAAATCAGAGTTCTTCAGTAGTCAGCAAATCTATTCTCTTTTTTTCAGTTTTGCTTTTCTTAAAATAGTTTCAGATATTGCAAAAGATAAGAGAATGAACAAAGTATTGTTTTGAAAATACTGTGTTTCCCCGAAAATAAGACCCTGGCCTTGTTGGCCTTATTTTCGGGGATGTTTTATTATTTTGGGGCGTGTGGAGCAAGATGGGGCTCCTCTTGCCGTCTTATCTGATTTTCAGTTCTGCGTTTAAATATTTTTGGGGAGGGCTTATTTTCGGGGGAAGGCTTATTTTAGCACATGCGCTCAAAAGCTCAATTGGGCTTATTATCAGGGGATGTCTTATTTTCGGGTAAACAGGGTAATATTGTGAAATTATTTCCAATCAGATTTTTTTGCAAGTTACTGTTTTATTGTAGTAGCTTAAGATTTGTGCTATGTATCCAACTTTGTTGTCATTATTCTGTTTAGGACAGAAGAATCCTCTTGAAGCATTTTGTTTCCCAGGTATCCTGACTATTCTATTTTTTGCTTTTAGTGAGCTTCTTGAGTTTATTACAAGTGGCCCTGTTGTTGCCATGGAGATTTTGGGAGATGATGCCATAGGTAGATGGAAACAATTATTAGGGCCTGCAAATTCAGTTGTGGCACGAACTGATGCTCCAAACACCATTAGAGGACGTTTTGGAAGTGACAGCATAAGAAATGTGGCTCATGGACCTGACTCCTTTGCCTCTGCTGCTAGTGTAAGTTTCTCAAATATACATTTGATAGCCCATTCTGCACATGACTTGGTTTCTGTTAGCATATTATAAGAATTATGTTTTCATACCTTTCAATTACATTTTTTCACTGATGCACGTAAATATGTAGACTGAACACTCCTTCTTTCTTTCTTTCTAAACTCTGTTTAAGTTACTACTTTTGACCAGTAGTTCTTTATTGACTAGCCTCCAAATTCCATAGCTTAGCTTTGATCAAATGAGGCAGTCCTGCTAAGACAGTAGCAGATCCTAAGGCATATTTTATAGCTAATATAAATCTCATAACATTGGGGCAAAATGTTTGCTTTTAGAAAAATATTTAGTGATTTGTTAAGTAGATTGCTTCAACGAATCAGAGTATTCTCTTGTCCAGTCCTCTGCTTCAGATAAGTAAGACTCTTCTGTTTCAGGAAGAGTTTGTCCAGGAAAACCACTGTACTGTGTAACTAATTATGTTTATACCACTTCATCTCATTTGTTTCACTGTAAAGCCTCCCCTATATTGTCATCATTTTGAATAATGGTAGTATGATTTCAGTCAAATATTGCCCAGAGCTGGTAAAGGAGTAATTGCATGATAATACTCTAAATGATATAGTCAATCTTACAGAATAAAATAAGATATATACTGTATACTTCATTTTAATTTTCATCTTGTTAGAATTGAAACTATAAATGATAATGCATAGGCACATATAATTTTTTTATAATTTCCTAACTATTCATTATGGTGGATTAAATAATCTTAAACAGATTAATTGGAGGCTCATCTGAAGGCAAAACTTCATTAGAGTCTTCCAAGCTATAAGAAAACAGATTGGACAATATATTTGTGTTTTACTTTCTGATGCCTGCTTTTCTTTCCATGGAAGCATGTTTCTTGATGTTGATTAGAGGAGCTAAGAATAGTGCTGCTGGCAGTGTTTTAATTACTCCCTTATTTGTCCCTGCTGTGTATCCTTAAAAGTATTTTAATGTGGTATGTATTTAACAGTGGGATTATGGGTTGTGAATAGTTAAAGAATCCATTAATTTATACATTGTTGAATGTTATACCACTATAAAATGGTATACCACATGTTCATGCCATTGAAATTTTTTAAATTTAAGAGATTATAAATTAGGATGGCAAAAAAGAAGGACTAGTCCTTGGCATTTGAAATGTCTTTCCTGCTACTGATTTCCTCCTTCCCCCAATTTTTTTATCTTCTCTAGCTTTCTCCTTGTTTTGTGTTGCTTGGAGAAAGAGAAATATTTATACTGAGATTACTTAGCAACTCAGGATCATTGTACTGTAGAAGACAACAGGCATTGTTCTTACTATGGGAGATAAGTGAAAACATCTGCCAGGACTGAGTCGAGGTATCTGGGAGAAATAACAGGTGATCCAATTCACAGGTGCCCTTGCTAGCCTGAGATTTTACCTCAGTGTCCTGTTCATGAGAAAACAGGCCATTAATGGAGAAAAATATATATATCTTGCAGAAGCTGTGCTGGTAAAGCAGAAGAGCAATTACTTGGTTATTTGTTTGTGAAGATCAACTGTGGGATAAAGAACTGGAGATTAATATCTCTGAATAGGTATTAAAATTGCAGGTCTGAAAGAATAGATTCAGAATATGTACATACTGTCCAATTGAGCAGCTCATGTAGTTCCATGAATCTCAGATAGATGATTTCTGCTGATTGGATTTTTAAAATCATGGTCCTAAAATTTTCTGTAGCTGTTGGAGAGAGGTTCTAGCACCCAATCCAGTCTGCAATTTTATTTAAAACAACAACAATCCAGGAGAAGGATCTCACCTCATCGTGAAGAGAACCTCTGCTGTTGATGATGACCTTTCCCTCCCCAGTGAGCAGCTAGCCCTGTAAAAAGGCCCTCTGTTTTCTAGGAGTGGGCAGACAGGAAAACAAACAAAAGCGTATCTGTGTTATAACAGATAAATAGGAAGTAGGACTGTGGTTTCAAGCTTATTTTTGTAATTTGGTTGTTTTTTTTTTGCTCCTTTCCCCCCATCTCTTTCTCTTTTCATTTATGTTGTTGAATCACCTGATTCTGCCTGTATTTTTTTCTTTTTCATTAAATCATTAGCTCTGATTGTTGTCTGTCTCCTTTCTTCTGTTGAAAGACACATATTCTCTCATTAAAATATTCAGCTTGCTTTGGGATTTGGATTGTTATGTTTTTATTGTCTTGGGTTTGTGGCTTTTTCATCTTTTCAGGCTATTAAGTCACCTGTTATAGCTTGCTGTTCTTTTGTTTCTTCTGGCCCACCTGATTCACTCTGATAGCCTAAAACTCTTTCAACAAAGTCAGCAGTCCTGTGGCATTCAGGTTAGAAAGTTCCTTGTTTCCAAGATATGAACAGCTAAGAAATCAAATGTTATATATTTATTGTTTATGTTTATTGTGAACGATTGAGTGGTAAAATGATAAAATAATGAACACATCTGATGGTTAACAATTAATGTGTTGTGGTGACATAGGATGGTTTTCATGGTTTTCTCCCTCTTCTTCTTGGTAAATGCAGTACTGAAATTTGCCTTATATTTCTCAATTTTTTTTTCTGTGAAAGGTTTATTGTATCTTTTTCTTGGCATACAGGTAGTTCACGACTTATGACCACAAATAGCCCAACATTTCCAATTCAACCAGATAATTGTTAAGTTTGCCTCATTTTACAACCCTTCTTGCCACCACTGTTAAGTGAATCACTGCGGTTGTTACATTCAGTGAATCTGGCATCCCCGTTGTCTTTGCTTGTCAGAAGGTCGCAAAAAGAGATCACATGACAATGGAACACTGCAGCCTTGATAAATACAGGGCAGTTGCCAAGTGTTCGAATTTTGATCACATGAGACAGGGACATTGCAATTGTCGTAAGTGTGAAAAAAGTTTGTAGGTCACTTTTTTCAGTGCCTTTGTAACTCTGAAAGGTCACTAAATGAATGGTTATAAGCCAAAGACTACCTGTACTTGAGAATTTTTGAAAATTGGTATTGTTTTGGGTTTTTGTGTTTGGAAGTCTATTGTCTATGCTGAATGATAGAACAGTCAGATGAGGCACTTTCAAAAATACGTTAAAAAATAAGGAATGGAAATGAATGGCATGAAAACCAATGAATCTGACTATTGTTATCTCAGTGCTTTGAGACCCTATTAAATTTATGTATTTAATTCCTATTATTTCCAGGAATTGGAATTATTCTTTCCTTCCAATGGAGGCCGTGGACCTACTGGCACTGCTGCGTACACACATTGTACTTGCTGTGTTATTAAACCTCATGCAATTAAAGAAGGTTAGTTATGTACCTTGCAGAGTCGATACAAATACCTTTTGGTCCTCTTTTTGTCTATTTAGTAGCCATATAAATCATTTCCAGAATGGTAGCTACCTCCAGAATGATTCTAACAAGCAATGCTGTTCCTTTTTGTTAATGTTAATATGTATAGTTGTAGAGGTAAAAGACCTGTTTGCTGCTCATCATTTTTTTTCCTTCTTTGACAAAAGTCTTTTCTACCAGCAGATTGTTTAGCAGTTAGGCTGAGATGATTTCCAGCTGACCTGCTTGCAGAATCAGATGGAGATGTTCTCTGCATGCAATTAAAGTACATAAACCACATAAATAATTATTTGGGTTAACAGATTCTGCAGAGATATTGGCAAGAGAATGCTGTGCAAAACCACTTTGACCTTCATGTGTGTGGCTTCTGGTAGGACCTCACAGAATAAAGTGATAATGTTTAGAATATAGTATGATAGTTCCTTCTTCCCATATAATCCTTTAGTACAAAAGATAACTACAGACAACATATAAGAATAGTGGAGGCTTTGAAATGAGAAATAGCTGTTAAGGGGGTTTGTAAAATATGTTTGATCATTTAAAATCCTTTTTAAAATCCTTTTGGAATTAATTTGATTTTTGCAAATAAAATTAGCTCATTGCATTATCAGAAAACATTTAACCCTCTTTAGCTTAATATTAATAACTTTTCTCACCCTGGACACATTTTAAAGGTATGAACTTTAGAATTATTATTAATGATCTGCTGACTGGAATATTCTAGGGAAATTGAAGAAGAAAGTATATCTGAAGGACATTCAGATTATAGGAAACTACTATTTTCTACTATTCTTTTTCAAAAGATTTGACGTAATGATTTAAACTCATTCTTTCTTTCTGCCAGTTTCAAAACTATGGTACAGGTAGTCCTTTTACTGACCATAATTGGGACCTCTAACTCTGTTGCTGAGTGTCACTGTCATTAAGAGAGACATCATGTGACCATGCTGGACTTCATTTAGTGGCCATTTGAAGTTCCAATAGCATTGAAAAAAGTGACTTATCTCCATTATTCATGCTTACAACTGTTGCAGCATCATCATGCTTACATTGCTAAAATTCAGATTCTTAGCAACTGGCTCAAATTTATGACAGTTGCAGTGTCCTGAGGTCATGTGATCACTTTTTGAGATCTTCTGACAAGCAAAGTCAATGAGGAAACCAGATTCACTTAACAATTGTGTTATCAATTTAACAACTGCAGTGATTCACTTAACAACTGTGGCAAGAAAGATGGTAAAATGGGGCAAAACTATCTCACTTAGGAACAGAAAGTTTGAGCCTAGTTGTGGTCATAAATCGAGGATTACCTGCATAATATAGTATTGATAAGAAAGACAAGATTTCCTCTTTGATCTGCTTTAAACCTTCTAGTGCACTGCATTGGATGGTCTCTGGTCCAGTGGTGGGTTGCTACCAGTTCGCCCCACATCAGGCGAACCAGTAGCAGTGGCGGTGGGAGGCTCCGCCCACCTGCCCGGATGCATGTGCAGAAGTGTTGAGCATGAGCGCGTGCACCCACGAGCAAACCGGTAGTGACAGGTTTTGAAACCCGCCCCTGCTCTGGTCCTAGGGTTTTGAGACAGAGTAAAATTTATCCCAAGCCACTTTGTCCATGCAATGCATACATTTTATACCCTGTGTTCATATTCCTCCTATTTCTGTTTTTTTGAGCTAAAGAACCTCAAACATCCAAGAGGTATTACAGTGCTGGCAGTGTTATTTTCAACCACTTTTCTAATTCTACGTAGGGTGGCATTTGTCTTTTAATACTACCATACACTGAGCTGATGTTGTTGAACCTGTCTACCGGGAGCACCTGTTATGCATCAATGCTTAATTTAGAATTTGCAGGATGGATATCAGAAAAGGAGAACCCCAAAGGAGACGCCATAATAGCAATGATCTTTTGAGAGTTGATCAATTAAATGTCCCAAATATGGTCACAGTGCTGACTTTGTGGGCAGGTCTTATATCTCTTTGCCCCAATCCCCCACCTCTAAAATCTTTATCCCGGCACTGAGATAATTAAGTGGAAGGAAATTGATGTTTGTGTTTACGTATTGTGAAAAAGAAAAGAATGCAAAAGTGTACACAAGCACCCAGTTGGGAATTCAGATTGACAGGAATGCTCTTCCCTCCAGCTGTTTACCTAAAGTGCTCATGACAGCAAGCCATGAGCCGCTCTGGAGGCAAAAGCTGTCAGCTATTAACTTGTTAATGTCAAGGCAGGGATTTTGTTGGTTGCTAGCAGCAGCACAAGCTGTGCCCAAGATAATTAATTTGCTTAAAGTCATGGACTGCAGCTTCTTAGCTTGTTTTTGTTAGCACTTATTAGGGAGGTGCTACGTGGTGGAGAAAAGCCACTCAGGAAAAAAAAAAACTAGTTTGTTTGATCAGTCTCTCTAGTTTGCAAGGGGAAAAAATAAATTGCCCATTCATTTAACTTAGGGATGTCAAACTCAATGAAACAAATTTCACTGAGGGCCGCATCAGAGTTGTGTTTGACCTGGGGGACTGGGGTGGGCGTGGCCAGGGTGGGCATGGCATCACCCCTGTCGGAGGCGCCTGTGACGGCCCGAGCGCTCTGCCATTGAAAACGGGCTCCTGAGCTCCATTTTCGGTTGCCATGGCCTCCTGCAACCCTCCGCCAGTGAAAATGGAGCTCAGGAGGGCCACACTGGCAGAGGGTTGTAGGAGGCCATAGCAGCCGGAAACAGAGCAGAAGAACCATGGGCTGTTTTCGCTGGCAGAAGCACCATGGGCTGGTCCTTCGCTGTTTCCAGGCTGGCCTTGCAGCGCAGATCTAACCGAGCCTTAATTAGGGTTATGTGTTTTATATCACCCATATACTAGGCCAGCTCACTGCTTACATCAAGATTATTTATGATTCATTTAAAAATTACTAATCTCAACATAGATCTTTTACTTGTTATTTTCCTCTAAAAAGAAACTTGCCCTTTGAATTCTAGTCATTTGTTTCTGTTTAAACAATTAGCAATTCTCTTATCCTTGACTGCTAAGAGCACTAAACAGTTTTTGATGAGAAGCCCTCATCCATGTGCCTACTGACACTCTGAAAGAACTTTGTTAAGCTTGGTGAAGCAGGATTTACCTTTATGAAGTCAGTGTTGATTTTTCTTCAGCCAGGCTTGTATCTACCATATTTCCCTGAAAATAAGACCCTACCAGAAAATAAGCCCTAGCATGATTTTTTCAGGATGCTCATAATATAAGCCCTATTCCAAAAGAAGCCCCAGTTAAGATCATCAGCCATATGGACACATTTAGTACCATATTTCCCTGAAAATAAGACATCGCCTGAAAATAAGCCCTAATGCGTCTTTTGGAACAAAAATTAATATGAGACCAGATCTTATCTTCATGGAAAAACAGTATGTACCTAGTTACTTTTTATTTTATTACCAATTGTACAAATTTATTTAGAACAGATGTTAAGTTAACTGACTTAAAGTATAATTTAGACTCACCTCCAGATCCCTTTTTAGAAATGTGTTACATGAGTACTCTGAATGTAGTCAGGAATACTGAGCTTGATGTAATTTGTTACATATTTTTGTTTTGTTTTTGATTAAGAGATGGAGCGTTGGTCCTACCTGATACGTTCCTTCTCGTTGAGTGGAGACAGCAGCCAGCGTGGGTAGTGCCCATCCAATCAGCTTGAAGGACTGAGTCTGCCAATTAATCTTAGTCCCGCCCTTGTTGCCGGGCAGACCCAGCTTTGGCGAAGACTTGAAGACAGACTCGGCGTGTGGGAGAAGGAGAAAACCTCAGGAGAGAGAATAGGAAACAAGCAAGGTCCAGCCTGAGAAGGAAGGGTCTGGCTGCTGTCTCCACTCAACGAGAAGGAACGTATCAGGTAGGACCAACGCTCCTTCTCCATTGAGAGTGGAGACAGCAGCCAGCGTGGGACGTACCCAAGTTCACTGTCCCGGAGTCAGGGGGGGAACCTGCTGGACCGCAGCAACTTCTCCGGCAACAACCCTTTGAAGAACACGGCGTCCAAATGCCGCCTCCGCCGATGCGAACTGGTCGACCTTGTAGTGTCGAATAAAGGGTCCAGGCGAAGACCACGTAGCCGCCCTACAAATCTCCAGCAGGGAGGCCTGCGTTGCCCATGCAGCTGTTGTAGCCGCGCTGCGGGTGGAGTAAGCCGTCAATCTCGATGGACGTGGAAGAGAACGAAAATCGTAGGCTGCAGCAATCATTTGCCTAATCCAACGACCGATGGTAGAAGACGAGACTTTACAACCCTGGTTGGTAGGCAGGAAAGAGACAAAAAGAGACTCCGATCGGCGGAAGGAAGCCGTCCTTTTTAAGTAAATCCGCAACGCCCGCCTGACGTCAAGGGTATGCCAACACTGTTCACGTGCATGAGAAGGACGAGGACAGAAATCAGGTAGGATAATTTCTTGCGAACGGTGGAATACAGAATTAATTTTCGGCACAAAGGTAGGGTCCAAGCGGAGAACCACACGATCCGAGTGGAAGACACAAAGGTCCGAGCGAGTAGACAAAGCAGCGACCTCCAAGATGCGACGGGCCGAGGTTATGGCCACCAAGAAGGCCACCTTGCAGGTGAGAAGTCTTAGACTGGTGGTCCTGATCGGCTCGTATGGAGGGCCCGTAAGGGATTGTAAGACCAAGGGAAGGTCCCAGGTGGGATATCGATGCAACACGGGAGGACACAAGTTCTTGGCACCCCGGAGAAAGCGTCGAATCAGGGGATGTTGAGCCAGGGATGACAAGGAGCCGCAGGTAAGCACCGAAGATAACACTGCAACTTGCCGACGAAGAGTGTTAGAAGAAAGACCTTGAACCAAGCCCTTTTGCAGAAACATAAGGATATGCACAATGGAAGGTTGAAGCGGCGTAACGTCGACCTGATCACACCAGGAACAGAAGGCTCGCCAGGTGGCCGAATAAATGCAGTCAGTAGAAGGACGTCGGGAGGATTGTAATGTATGAATGACATCCGCTGGAATGTGTACCGCCCTCAAGTTGCCCCGCTCAACCTCCAAGCGGTCAGGGTGAGCCAGGCCGGATCTGGGTGCGTAAGAGCGCCCTGCGAGAGAAGAGTGTCCTCGAGAGGTAGTCGCCACGATGGGGTCACCGATAGGGACACGAGGTCCGCAAACCAGGGTCTCCGAGGCCAATGCGGAGCCACAAGGATCACTTCCGCACGCTCGGATAGAATTTTGCGGACGACCCTGGGGATGAGAGACGTCGGGGGAAAGGCGTACAGGAGGCCCGACGGCCATGCAGTCCGAAGAGCATCGATGCCGGCTGCCCAAGGATGTGGATATCGAGAAAAGAATTGCGGAAGCTGGGCGTTCTCGTGAGTCGCGAAGAGATCGATTACTGGAAGGCCGAAGCGAAGACAGAGGTCCTGGAAGACGCGCGGGTGTAGGCACCACTCTGCATTGTCGATCCGTCGGCAACTCAGCCAGTCCGCCTGAAGGTTGTGTACCCCCGATATGTGCTCCGCTCGTAGAGAACACAGATGGCGTTCCGACCAGAGACCCAAAGCCATTGCCACTGCCAGGAGGGACCTCGATCTGGTGCCCCTCAATCTGTTCAGATGCGCCTTGGCGGCAACGTTGTCCATGAGGACGAGAACGTGGGTCCCGAAGATCAGATGGCGAAACGACTTCAGGGCAAGAAAGACTGCCTGTAACTCCAGCCAATTGATGGGACGACGAGATTCCGATGGCGTCCAAGTCCCTTGAGCCAGCTGACCCTGACAATGGGCTCCCCAGCCCAGAAGGCTGGCGTCTGTCGTCACCACCACCCGTGGGGGCTCGAGGAAGAAGCAACCCGCAGCGAGAGCAGGGGAACGCCACCACTTGAGAGATCGGCGCACCGCAGGAGGAAGCGGAATCGGCTTTGGTGAAGTGCCTCTTCCCGCCTTCTGCAACGGTAAGAGAAACCATTGGAGCTCCCTGGCGTGTAATTGAGCCCAGGGAACTATGGCTATCGCAGATATCATCTTACCTAACAACTGGGACAAAAGGTAAGGAGAGACAACCCGACACCTCTCAACTTGAGATACCAACCGCCTCAGGCTATTCTGCCTGTCGGGGGAGAGGAAAACCTGGCCCTGAAGAGTATCAATCAGGGCACCCAAATGAACAATGCGAGTGGAGGGCATGAGGTGGCTCTTTTCCAGATTAATGGAAAAACCATGGGCCGCCAATGTCTCCACAGTTAGACGTACATCTAAGGCTGTCTGCTGAGGAGAGGGGGACAAAAGCAGAATATCATCCAAATAACACAAAAGACGAACTGAACAAAGACGGAGACAAGCCGCCAGGGCAGCCAGCACCTTAGTAAAGGTGCGGGGGGCGGACGAGAGGCCAAATGGTAGAGCCCTGTACTGGAAATGTAATCCGCCATAACAAAAGCGCAAATATCGTCTGTGGGAAGGGAGGATAGGAATATGGAGATAGGCCTCGGTAAGATCAATGGAGGAGAGGAGATCACCCCTCCGAACACCGTCCAGAATGGTCCTCAAGGATTGCATTTTAAATTTTCGATATACGACGTACTGGTTCAAACGTTTCAGGTCCAGAATAGGACGCCACCCCCCCGAAGATTTGGGAACTAAGAACACCCGTGAATAAAAACCTGAACCCTCCTGGCCAGGGGGAACAGGTTGAATAGCCTTGATAGTCAAAAGATGCTGAACCGATGAGTCCATAAGGGACCGCTTTCTGGGATTACGAGAAATCGGACAGCAAACAAAGGTGTTGGGGGGGAGAAACAAATTCGATGGCCAAACCAGACCTTAAGGTGGCGAGGACCTACTGATCTGAGGTGGACTCCTCCCAAATGGCAGCAAAAAGGCCCAATCGACCGCCAATGGGAGGGTCTGGAACACACTCAGCGACGGCGACGGGCGAAACGACCTCCTCCCCCTCGAAAGGGCCGTTTAGAGATAAAAGGGCGTCCCCTGACCGACCTATCCTGCGAGCCCCGGGGCCTAGCCAAGGAACCCTCACGCCTATAGAAGGAGGAGAATGCAGAGGAAGAACCCCCCCCATCAGCACCTCGTGCCGGAGGACGAGGCGGGTAAGGAGAAAAACGGGGCTCTCCTCTACGGTAGGTAGCAGCCAACACCTTCTTTTTATCCCTAGTTTCCGTAAGGAAAGGGTCTAGGGCCTCCCCAAACAACTTAGATCCATGAAACGGAACCGATGCCAAGCGCTATTTGTGCCTGGCATCAGCCTGCCAATGTCGAAGCCAGACCAAGCGACGAGCCGTGACAGAAGAAGCCAATGATTTCGAAGCAAATCTGGCGGCGTTCAGAGTAGAGTCGGCGGAAAATTGTACAGCCGCGACAATCTTGTTTAAGTCCTGCCTAATTCGGGAGTCGCCAGGGGGCAAATTTTCTTGCAACTGCCGCAGCCAGAGCAAAGTGGTTCTATTGAAGAAGGAGGCGGTAGTGGCCGCCCTAATTGCCCAGGCAGAGCTTTGGAAAACTCTTTGGAGCACAAGTTCAGAACGATGCTCCTCAGGACGGAGACCCTCGACAGGTTCACCAGGAATATTAACGTTAGGAAGCAGAGCCGCAACAGGGGCGTCAATGGAAGGCATCTGAAGAAGAGCGTCGAGGTCCGAAGAGACCGGGAAGTTCTTCCTGTCATTGGAAGAGAGTAGAGGAGCTGAGGCTGGAGACTCCCACTGGCGCTTTAGCACGTCCAAAAATAGAGGAGGAGTGGGTATCGACGTAATAGGCCAAGCAGGTTCCGCAAACATGGGATCCAAGGATTCTGAAGAAGCCTGAGCTGGGGCCGGATCAACAGACGGTGAAGACAAATGGGCCGTATTAACCGTCTTGAACAAAAGGGACTTAAACAAGGCCTGCGGAAAGAGGCCAGTGAAGGAAGGCTGATCAGGCGGGAGGTTTTCATCCTCCGACAGGTCAGAGTCAGCAAAATCTCCATCAGACGAGGCCGAATGATGACTGGAATGAGAACAAGTCGGGGATTCAGGATGGAGCGAACCAGCAGAATCCTGAGGTGCCCGTTCCGGAGAGGCAGGAGAAGCTGACCTAACCGACCCCTGCCGACTGGAGTGAGAAGACCAGGCAGCTAAAGATTTTTGTACGGCCACGTCGATCATTTGCTGGAGTTGAGATTGATTGAGTTGGTACGAGATTATGTCTGAAGAAGGAGCAGCGCCGGAATCGGAAGGAGAGGGGTCCTGAGGGACCGTAGAAACTTGACCAGCCGGTTGATTCGACGAATCCGAGCCCCATAAGTTGTCCTCAGAAATGGTAACTGGACAGTCTTGAAGAGATAGCTTGTCTGGTGTAGGGGATCGAGGCCCCGATGTAGGAGCTGGATCAACCGAAGCAGAAGAAGCTTGCGTTTGAGCGGGAGGCAACTTGGAACTCGCCCTGTCACAAAGTTGGAATAAGAGCCTGTCCCTCCGTTTTTCCATCTTGGAGGAAGCCGACAGGCTACGTTTGGAGTGATGGTGAGACCGGGAGGAATGAGAAGCCGAGGAAGAGACCTTAGGGGCCTCATGAGCTGATTCTTGGTTAACAGACAAGGCGTCTGCTTGTCCAGCTTCTGAGCGACCAGCCTTGCGGCCGTGTTTAGACTTGCAAGGGGCCTTAGGCATAGTGGTTGGCAACAGGCAGTCACAGCAATTCAGGCAAACAGAGGTGGGGGCGCTAGACTCCACAAATTAGAAGGGAGCGTGAGAAACTTCACACAAAAGGCAGTCCAAAGGTCAATAACTCACACAATGACCATCCGTCAGTAAATGAGTCGTAGGTTGAACGCTCAGAAATTGCAGAAAAGGAGGCTGTGTCAGTGCCAGGCCCCAGAGAAAATGAAGGAGACCGAAATCGGGGCGGTCGTTAAGTGAGACAGGTCATAGGTCCGAGTCGCTGCCACACAATAAACAGAGGGCGCAAGACCCCACCAGGCAGGTATGAATAGCGGAGTTCTGGGGCACCAATAGCCAAAGAGAGGGGGCGCAAGGCTCCACAACTGGAATAAACAGCACCAGCAAGGCTGTTGAAAGGCGGGGGGAGGCGCGAAGCTCCACAACGGCAATCACGCAGCCGACAACCTCCAGCTCAACCAGTCACTCAGCAGGAGTAATCACTTCCAAAAAGAGGGAGGTAGCAGAGAAACGTAGCAATTAAGCCTCCTCAGTTGTTTTTGCAGCCAACCTTGCAGAAAGAAACGGGGCGGCTACCAGCAGCGGGAAAAAGTTTGTTCAAAATGGCGGGCGCCGCTAGCCGCCCTCGACGAACTCTGATAGTCCGATGCAAGCCACAGCCAGGAGGTGAAGAAAAGCGAAGGGAGGCTGAATTTGAGGGCAAAAACAGTCCTTAAACCCCCGACTGGAAAGGCTAGGGGGAGGGGGAAGAGGAAAAAAAAATCCCCTTTTGCAACGGAGGGAAGCGGAGGGAACGGAGCCCCAATCAACTTACAAATGCGAAGTCCAAAACACAGTCCAAAGTCAGCCAAAACGAAGTACCATGCCAGAGGGGAAATAAGCAATCCGAAGTCAAAAAACAGTCCAAGTCAGAAACCAGAAATCTATCAGAAAAGGTTAGAAATCCAAGAAAATAGCCAGAGACTAAGTCCCACACGCCTGTCAGAGCTGAAGGACTGAGCCAAAGCTAGGTCTGCCCGGCAACAAGGGCGGGACTAAGATTAATTGGCAGACTCAGTCCTTCAAGCTGATTGGATGGGCACTACCCACGCTGGCTGCTGTCTCCACTCTCAATGGAGAATAATAGTTTCACATTTAAAATGACTCTTCTGTGATTCCCTGATTTGATATAGTGCAGTTTCTGAGGATGTTCTAGAACCATGATGGCGAACCTATGGCACGCGTGCCACAGGTGGCACATGGAGCCATATCTGTGGGCATGCAAGTGTTGCCCTAGCTCAGCTCCAGCATGCATGGACACACCGGCCAGCTGATTTTTGGGCATTCCGGGCCCACCAGAAGTCAGGAAACGGGCAGTTGGGGGTGTGGGAAAGGCCCTTTTTGCCCTCCCTAGGCTCCAAGAAAGCCTCTGGAGCCTGGGGAGGGCGAAAAAACAGGCCTACTGGGCCCGCCGGTAACCTTTTTGCCGTCACGTGCCAAAAGTGGGAGGGGCGTGGGAGGCATTGAATTATAGGTGTGGGTATGCACGCATGCGACCCCCCCCCCCGTGCGACTCCCACTTCTGGCACGCGACAGCAAAAAAGTTAGGCATCACTGTTCTAGAATATCTTTTTTCAATTATTTTGTTGTTTTGATCCCCTTCCTTGAGATGCTGATGATGTTATCAAACCTTTGAGGTAGATACAATTTGAACATCAAAGTCATGAATAGTAAACTACTTATTGTAGAGTAATAATAGAACATTAGCCATATCTTGCAACTTTGAATGTGCCTCTCCTCTCGCTGCCTTTATCCTAAAGAGAAGTTGGAGAGGTCCAGTCTGAGACACTTTCTCAATTTCTATTCCAGCTGTCTATTGAGATTTCTTTTATTTGACCATTGCCTTGGCAATGGCTGTTCCTCTCCCTCCTCATGGTTATTCTTACAGTTCATTATAGATATCATATATCTCAGTGTCTGGAAGTTGTGGGGGTCTGGATGGGGGTCAGCAGGTTTCAGCTCAGTCTTGCCAAAATTGAGTAGCTCTGGCTCTTTGGGCCTTCAGGTTCTGGAAATTTACTATTTTTGATGCTGGATGGGGTAGCACTACCCGAAACAGACTCTGTTCTCACGTGGGTGTCTTTTGGGGCTCATAGCTCCTGTTCAAAGAGCAGATAACAATTGTAACTTGGAGGGTGTTTGCACAATTTCTGTTGGTGAATTTGCCCCAGTTCCATAAATCACTCATACCCTGGGTACCTCCCCAATGAATTATTGTAATGTACATTGCTTTTGAAGAGCAACTAATGCAAAATGCTGTGATGGAGGCAGTTATAGGCACTCTACAACCAGCACATAACCTACGCCCTCAGAGCTGCACTGATTGCCAATTTTCTTCTGATTTCAATTTAAGATGCTTTAACCTATCTGGTCTGGCACAAGAATCTTTTTATCGGCTATATTTATTAAGAATTGACATCTGGCAGGACCCAGGAGGAGAGCTTTTTCTGTTTTAATACCCATCCTCTAGAACATCTTCCTCCTTAGGATAGAGTAAAAAGGGGGGGGGAAGAATAAAAGAAATAAAAGAAATGTATAAGGAAAAGATTTTCAATCATCATCACAAATATAAATACATGCAGTAGTCTTCACCCCATAAGGCTACAAACATATCTCTTTTTACCACAGCCTATCCCATATCTTTATATATCTTTATATCTTTATATAACAAATCCATAAGACATCAATTTTTCAAACGTGGTGTCACCAAAAATGTTGGCAGAATTACATAAAAATACATCTTATTTTAACCTTGATCAAATAAACCAACTTTATATTCCTTTTATCTCTTAAAATCTTAATCTTTAGTTCATTCAAATATAAAGATTTTATCACTGTCCAGTTCTTCTTGTCCCATTGCATAGGCTTCTTTGAGACTTTAACAAACCTCTTTTGTAAATCCAATAAAAATATATTATTTTCTGGAGAAACAGGGCAATCAAGAGCAAACAAAAAAGCAGTGGGAACTGGATTGACTTTTAACTTCCTTCCCCATTGAGTTTTCTTGTGGGAATCTGGTATCCTTCCCTCCCTTAGCAGCAGGCAGGTAAATGGTTGCTGCTGGATGGGAGAGGGAGTAAGAGATTGTGAGACTGGCTGGGAAACTATCATAGAGTTTAACTAGGTCATACTTATCTCTGTACAGGTGTCAGATGCATACATATTAGTCAAAATATATTCTGGAATTTTTTTAAAAAAATATATGATAAGAACAGCTAACTCTCAAGCATTTAATATTTTAAAAAACTATTCTTATGTAGCTGACCATTCTTCCTCTCCATTTTTTGTTTTAATGCAGGTGTAGCTGGAAAGATTATAAAAGCAATTCTTGAGGGAGGATTTGATATCTCAGCCTTGCAGATGGTAACTAATTTTCTTATTTTCTTTTTATTCAGTTCTTGTGGAAGTAGGAGGTTGAGAGAAAATTCCACATTTACCACCTTCTGTTTCTACTGTAGAGCCACACCTTAATCCATTGCATCTGGGAACAAACATGTCTGCCTCGACTTTCAGTGGTTCTTTCTCAGCTGAAGCAGCTGCAGTCAGAAGTTAGCCGCTTCCTTCAGCTTTGTTGTTAGTCGTGTCTTGTATCAGGTTTTCAAAACGTTATCATGCTAAACAAAGGAAATTTCATTTCAGCTAAACAAAAAATGGACAGACTTCAAATTTGCTGGATTTATTTTGTTTTTTTCTTAGAATTCCCAGATTGTCAGCCAAAGAAAGATGAAAATGACTTAAAACTGGATCAGGTTGCCTCTGAACATATTCTGTATCAGGAAAGTAGCAGAACTAAACTGAGGTCACAGGTTTTTTTCACATGCAAAACCCATGTTTGTTCATTGCAGGAGATAATTTAGGTAGAATAAAGTATTTTTTGTTGTTACTGCTGCTAAAGCATTTCAAAATCAGAACTGCTTGCTCACTTGTTACAGTTTGCTTGGACTTCAGTTTACAAATGCTGATTTACCTTCCATTTGGTAGATCAGGGCTGTGAAACTCCTGGCCCAGGCTGGAACGTCATGTGATGACGACTTGAGTTTTACACTCCTGTGGTAGATCATTATACTTTTTCACCAGCACTGACTATGGAGGCAACTTTTAAGGGTGATAATTATTCCAGTTGAATTTGTTGAACACAAATCAATATAATTTTGATATAAATAAGGTATATTGAGAAGCATCTGGCTATTTCTCCAGAAGAGAACAAGCAAAAGGACCCATTGCCAACCCTAATCAATTATAGCTAGCTTTTTAAAGAGGCAATGATCAGATTGGTTCTGAAGACATCTAATCTTGATTAATAAAATGATAATTGGAATTAGCGAATAGTTTACCCCTCTTTCTCAGAGAAAATAGATTTGATGGTTGCCGATGACTTTCAGACATTCTTAAACTGATTTTCTGGATCCATTCAGGGCAGCAGCGTGCCTGATTTGGAATAAAAAATGGTTTCTAGACTGTTCGTTCAAGTGTGGCAGTGCATCCCAGGTTCTAGCCTAACTCTTTAAACATTACATCAGGCTGACTCTACAAATACATGCTTAGATATTGCAATTAAAACTCACTAGTCAGTGATAACTGCAATAATATTTTACAAGAATTTAAAATTGATTTGACATTAAAATAATTTTTAATAAAGTAAAAGGAAACAAAAGCATTCTACAAAAAGCATTTAGAAAGCCTCCTCTTTTTCCCCCTGCCCCATTCTTTCCTTCTCTCAATGTATTACCGCACTTAAATTTAAATTTTAATCAGTATAAATATTTGAATTATATAGAAAGTTAACAACAATCATGAGCCTTGTGCAGACTGAAACTTGACAAAAACCTTTTTTCAGAGGATAGAGTGAACTTAGGTTTTTTGTGGAGGAAGGTGCTTCTTTATGCATAGCGGCTCTGGATTTGCACCTGGTCTACTATGGACTGGGTTGACAACTATAAGGCTGGGAAAGGACTGTCTACATGCTGTCACCAGCAAAAGGTGCCGCCTCCAGGACCTCCCACTGAATCTATGTCAAGGCTTCTTGCAAATTGTCAACCCAGACTTTTGTGATACTTAAATTTATTATTAGTTTGAAATAAATTTTGTGTGTGCTGGACTTTTTACCATGTGATTTGAGGAGTAGTGTGCACATGCATGTTTGTTTATCAGTTTATTTGCCAAACAAGAAATAGCCTTTGCGTGATTGAGAAACCACACAATTCCTTTCAGGGTTGTTCTTGAACAGAAAAAGGACAGCTTATAATTGTTAGGTAGTTTTTAAGTATTTATAAGACAATACTAGTTCCATAATTCTGCTGCACAGAAACTCAAGTATTAGACTTTCTTTTCTATTTTATATGCAGTTCTATATGGACCGAGCAAATTCAGAGGAATTCTATGCAATCTACAAAGGTGTAGTTGCTGAATATTCTGTAAGTAAATAGTATGAAATCTGTTTCCCCTCCTTTTTAATGCAGGTTAGATGTTACCATAATGGACCATCTTTTTTGTATAGTAATGGTCAGGATTACTACTCATAGTTATGGATTATTTTAATATTTGCTATAAAATAAACCATTAACAATTTATTGCAGAGATAAACTGTACACATAATTTTTAGTTTTGAATCAACAGTGTGACATAAATTGTGTGCACTTTTGTGTGGTTTTCCAGGCCCATTAGTAACATTACATTGTCTTTGAGAAACACATCAAAATTTCTTAATTTTTAAAATTATGACAAATTTTCAAAAATTCCAATTCCTTGCCACCTTTAAAAACCCTTCTTGCATTTTTCTACCTTACTTTAAAAATGGATCAAATCCACAAACTAGCAAGTTAATACGTTTTGTGACCCCTTTTTCCCCATTGAGGAGGGATTGCTTGGCATTCCTTCTGCCTCCCAGATCTTTCTTCAGTTTAATAATATATCATCACAGTCTTTGCAATTGGGAAAGAACTCTCAAAAGCAGATTTTGTTGCAATATTTGCAGGAATGCCACGCTTCACAATATTTTCTGAAATGCCACTTTACTCATTTTGCTCTACAATAGGTGGATATATTTATGTACCCATTCTATGTTATTTTGCCTTGCCTCAGTATGGTTCTTTGCTGTTAACAAAATACACATAACATTTAAAACATCCACAGTTTAAATACCAATGGTAAATTTAATAAAAAATGATGAGTCAATAATGAAATATAACAAACTGAATTAATACTTTTCTATTAAGAACCAACAAATTCAATAGATAGTGTCATTTCAAAGTGTAACCACTCTAAGAAAAAACTTAGTTTCCAGAATCCTCCTAAAGGAAAATAGGAAAAGAGCTAGTTTAATTTCACTTCAGTTTTCAAGGCCATAATGTCTAACTATATTTTCTTCCTTAATATTTCCAACCTTGGGAATAAACCTCCTGTCATAAACAACGCACCATGCTTTGCATGCTCTGTCAATTTAAAATTGAACTTGATTATAAAATTCATCCATCTCCTTTCCTACATCTATAGTTGGAGATAAACTTGGGTACATTTGTCAATTAGGTCTAATTGATGACATCTGGTCATTGATTGCTTTGTAACCAAGTAGTGTTCTTGCTATTGTCTTCTTAACTCTGAAAACAAGACCATTCCTTGTTTTTTTATGTCCTGATAGTAAACAGTGTAAACTTCTGTCTAAAAGTATTCAATTCCAGTCCATCTCAATTTGCTGATCCTAAGATACCATGTTTAGTCATTTTTTTAATTTTTTTTTTTTTTTTTTTTTTTTGCTTTTTAATTTATATGCCACCCTTCTCTGGAGACTCAGGGCAGCTTACAATGCGTTAAGCAATAGCCTTCATACTTTTGTATATTTATACAAAGTCAGCTTATTGCCCTCACAATCTGGGTCCTCATTTCACCTACCTTTGAAAGGATGGAAGGCTGAGTCAACCTTGAGCCTGGTGAGATTTGAATTTGCAGTAATTGCAAGCAGCAGATGTTAATCTGTTAATAACAGTGCTTTAGTTCACTGTACTACAGGCTCTTGCCTGTGGTACAGTGTAGTACAGAAAATGAACATGCATTCATTTTCATGTTTTATTGTATTGAGCTTTCCTAAAGCTCTGGGTTCACTTTTCCTGCATTGCAACTAGAGATCCTGTAGGCTTTAACCTGGCAATATCATAAACACGCTTAGTATTCCAAAAGATTCTCAATTTTTGTTCAGCAAGGTGTTGAGTGCATTCCTTCTGATGGGTCCATTATCTGTCATTATATCATCAGTCATTTTATATTCCCTATCTGTGTGGGTGTCTTGGTAAAATACCAGAGTGAGTTATTATTGCTTTCTGTGCAATATGAAAAAATGTGCTGCTTGTAGTGTGTTGGGCTTTTCAAAATGCAAAACACGCTAGAAGAGATAACTCAATCATGCCATACATGTTTATAAAAATAAATTTCTCAGATATTGGGGAGGGACTTTGCTTGTGGTTAGTATTTATTTATCCCAAAATCATCTAGGATAAAAACCCAAGCCTAGTCCTAGAGGATTTATTTGCTTCTTTTCTGCATCCCTGCTTTTTGATTACTTGGATTTCTGTAAAATAATCAACTTAGTAATAGGGCCATAACATTTTCAGTAATGTGCCTTCAGAACAATGTAAATATCTGTTGTGTTTTTTCTGGTTACAGGAAATGGTTGTAGAACTCTGCTCAGGACCTTGTATAGCTCTAGAGATTCGGCAGATAGATCCTGAAAAAATGTTCAGAGACTACTGTGGCCCTTCCGATCCTGTAAGTAACTTATTGAGCAATTAATATCATAATAAAATAAGACCAATGAGTGAGGTCTGTGAATATATATCCCTTTACTTCAGGGGTGAAATCTAAAATTTTTCCCTATCGGTTCTGTAGGCGTGGCTTGGTGGGGTGGGGTGTCCTGGGAATGAGTGGGCGTGGCCAACTCGATGTCACTCACAGCCACGCCCACTCGGTCACAAGACCCCCTTCCACCAAGCCACGCCCACAGAACCCAGTAGGAAAACTTTTTAAATTTCTTTCTCCTGCGGCTCCACCCACCCGCCCCATTCCCCCGACTCCTACTGCTACCTTTCTCCTGCAGCTGGCTGTCAGGGAAGGCAAGCGCCCGAAAGGTACCCGAGTCGTTCACTCTCCTTCTTGAATGAGCTGCTCTGGTCCACACGCCGGCTGCACAAGCACACAGTTTATTTAATTCAGCGGCAGGTTGGATGTGTGCTTGCGCAGCTGGTGCGTGCACCAGAGCGGCTCATTCAAGAAGGAGAGTGAGTGATTCCGGTATCTTTTGGGCACTTGCCTTCCCTGACAGCCAGCCACGGGAGAAAGGTGAGCAGTAGGAGTCCGGGAATGGTGCTTTCCCCGAGTCAGGGGAATGGGGCGAGTGGGCAGGTGAGTGGAGCCTCCAGCTGCCGTTGCTACCGGTTCTCCGAACCACCAGCCATCATCGCTACTTACTCGCCCGAGCCGGTCCGAACCGGGAGCATTTCACTCCTGCTTTACTTTCATCTTTAAAGCAGCTTGGAGAGGAGATCCACTTTTGGTTAGGTGGTAGTGTTGTTCAGAACAGTTCACTCACCTCTTTTGTTGGGTCAAAATTTCTTTTCCTGTATGAAAAATATATACTGGCATAATAAAGGTACTTATTTTTTCCTTTCCTTTCCAATATATTAAAGGGCTAAGAACAAATTTGCCAAATTGCATATTACATATTAGGGGGTATAACAAAATTAAATGTTAAGTTTTGAATCCAGACAAAAATGCTTTCCATAAATTGAGGAATATCATTGTTCTTCAAAACAAATAATATCCAGAATGTCTTGGTTGAAATCCAGAAGGTTGGACGAAACAACATATGGAGGCAATTTTAAGAGGCAAATAGAATATGGTTAGTGTGTTTCAGCTTTTCTCTTCACTCTTCTCATCAGCCACTCCTAGCATGGGCATGACTGATTGTTTTGTCTATCTCCCTAATCTTCCCTCTGTATTGAGCTTTCACCACAAATGAAAAGACAGCAGATCTCCCTGTTCTCACAAGCCTTTTCCCTTGCCTTCCTTCCCTTGGGTGCCACCATCTCCACCACAACCAAGATTTTCAATGTTCTTACCCAAATTACTTCTATTCAGAACAGAAATTGTGAGCCAGATTCAAACAAAACAAAATAGCCACCTGCATCGCAAAATATTTTGCACATTCTTGTTTCAAACAAGTTGTTAGCATTAAATATCCTAGTGTTGCTTTTCTAGCCAAAATTAGAGCCTTGCAATTATGACTTTAACTTTTTTTTAAAAAAAAAACTTGGTAGTTTTCCTGGAAATTGATATACTGTTGATGTAGCATGTTGAATTGTATAACAAGATTATGAGACAATGTTTGTAGGCTTTTCCTTAGCAAACTTAACAAATAATCAGGCATGCACAGGATGCAAGAACTTCTGGTTTAAGTACAAAAGCCAGCTTTTGTGAATAAAATCCAGTGACTGCTGTGTATACAGCTGAATTCTTTTATTTAGTGGTTTCAGTGGGGAGATTCTAATTGATAAGTTCTGAATTGCAGCTTTTAATAGCTTCAAGGAGATAGTTGTAGGCATAGGAAACAGACTTTAAGATGAAAGCATATTTTATGTTTGGCTTGCTATTATTTATATACGCTTTCAAAACACTTGAGACTCACCCATCTCCTCCCACTTATGATTGTATGACTGTAACCTTGTTGCTGGTATCCTTACGATTTATATTGACTGTTTTCTAATAGTATTTGATTGCTTATTTGTACCCTATGACTATCATTAAGTGTTGTACCTTATGATTCTTGACGAATGTATCTTTTCTTTTATGTATATTGAGAGCGTATGCACCAAGACAAATTCCTTGTGTGTCCCATCACACTTGGCCAATAAAGAATTATATTTCTATTCTATTTCTATTTCTCTACTCCAGCCCAGCACCATTAAATATATGTACAGAGATGATAGAATTTGTGATTGGGTTATATATATATAAGGTTCGCCAATACTGGAATAGAATATATAACAAATATAGAATTTGTTATATATGTGGTTGGTGCCAGTTTGGAGAAAGCTGATTTATGAAATTGAGCATAGAGATTTATTTGTTATTGTTAAAATGAAATATATGCATGTGGAGTATAGAAGATAACAACTTGAGATGAAAAAAAATGATAATCCTTTGGTTTTCCAGAGGTTTATCAGCTATCCTTATATTTCTGGTACTGCTAATTTTTAGAATTGTTATCACTATTTTAAGCTATGCAGGATTGTCTAGTTTATGCTTGTATCAGCAACTACAGTTTAAACTGATTGTGTTCATGTGAAACTGATCCCTTTAATGTGAAACTAATCCCTGGTATGTAATCCATACATGATTTTCATAATTTTGCTTTATTTATTTGTTGCATTTAGATCTCATTCCAATACAATAACTATTTCTTGTTCGACTTTTGCAATTTTTGAAATAAGGTTATCTTGCATTCCAAAATTTTAAATTAAAGATTTAGGTGCTGAATCACAATATATCAGTGATTACATGTTAAATATTAAAATGCTAGGAACTATCAAGATAACATAGTTATATTGCCTAAGCAGCAACCATTACAATATCTGATGTCTTTCACTCCCCCCACCCCCCCAAAAAAGTGAGCTCTTCTATTTCTAGATTAGATTGCAGTCCTTAACCTATTTATGTAGGCTTAAAACCTTTAAAATCAGTAAGACTTCCCTCTGAACAGACATGTGTAAGTTTATACTATAAGCATGGGAGAGGACTGGGGAAGCAAATGATAATACATGTGAGCCACTATCAAATATACATCATGCATATTTCATAATGCACATTTTGCCATCAGATGACATAGGGTCATTATATAATCATGCAATGACATTCTGATACATGTGTCATCCTTTTGACATTATTGGTGCTTGTTGTTGCTGTACGTTACAGGATTGCAGCCTTAAATCAATTACTGATATCTGGCATAAAATAGCTAACTGAGCTACGGCAAAAAAGTTTCTGATGTCATTTCTGCTATGAACTACCTAGGCGACCTTTAGCTAGCAACTATATCATAATTTCAACCTCAGTGTTAAAGTCCTAAAGTATTAGAAAACTAATATTTCTTTTGAATATTAAAACTTGCATATTATACGCCTTCAAAGGTCTATGCCAATTAAAATAGTTTGTTTAGGAATCTTAACCATTAAAATACAGCTATATTAATGACAATACAAACAATTGTTTTCTATTAAGAATAGAATAGAACAGAACAGAATAGAATAGAATAGAATTCTTTATCTTATTTCTATAAGTTTCAGAATGTTAATAACTTTGTTGCAAAGATTTGTACATATGAAGGTAGAGGTTTTTGTGATTACAACCAGATAGCTTTTTAGATAACTCTAGACAACCCATAATTCATTGGGTCATGATTTCAGGTATACTTTATTAAATTAAGAGACAGAAGGATTACAGATGGACAAAAAAGCAGAAGTGATTTCTGACTTCTGCTGGCTTCCCCAGTGACTTTTCTTTTTATAAGACTTTATGAAGTTTCAAAAGAAGATAAAATACAAGAAAACAAAAAGAAAAAAATTAAGGAAAAAATAGATCAGAAAAAAAGAAAAATTGGGACAGAAAGAAAAGAAAAATATAAAAAAGAGTAGCTTCCAACTTTCTTTGATACAGATATAAATATAAAATACATTAATCTTAATACATTGATTTTAATCTTAAAACATAATATGTTGTACTTCTCTAGTGTATTAAATAGTGTGAGTTGCTTGACTCACTAGCTGATTGCAAAAAATCTCCACTTTGCAATCTTCTTGAGTGGCTGTTCAGCGGATGAGTGCATTATTTTCCAGGATTTTTCTTAAAACTAGAAAATTATTTAGGCTACAAGGTTCTGGCTGAGCCCCACTTCAGTTATGGAGTCACTTCCAATTTGAGGGAGCCACTCAATCTGCCATTTTTCTCACCAGAAGTTCTCCCATTTACTTTTCTTATGAGAAGCTGGCAGGGAGTGTTGGAAATGATTATTATGTGATTGTGGCAGTATTGAAATGGACACAATTTTGCCAAATTTCAATCCCACGGGAGTAATGGGTCTCAGATTTTGGATAGTAAATTAGCTCATTTAAGATAGGTACATTGGTTCAAAATTGTTTCCCTCCGAAGCAGCATTTTGCCCAATTGAATGTTACAAACAGGCAAACATGTTCCCTGCTGGGTCATTATTTCAGAGATATTTCCTTACCAGATTTCTTCAACAGTGACAGAGCTTCTAATGTACTGCCTTCACTGGAAAAATTGGGATACATTCAGAGATGTGTCTGCCTTGAAAATAGTCCATGTATAGCACAGTCAAACATGTGCTATATGAAGCACAGAAAATGTTTTATGACATTTTGAATTATGTCATAAATTGCTTTATGATACTGTTTATATCATCAAATGTTTTATAACATTTGCCAAATTTCAATTCCACAGGAGTCTGAGATCTTGGATTTTTGAGGTAGTCTGTAAGATAGTCCATTCAAGGTGCCTTGGTTCAAAAAGCCCTACTATGGTGTGCTGCTTTCCCAGTTAAAGGTTACAGGAATCAGAGTTTAATGATAGACAGACAGATTAATGCAAAGCAAAAAAGAAAAGTATTTTGATTCAGTGATGAGGCTATTGTAGGTCAGCATAGAAAATCAGATCAATATGAGGCTGCAATTAGTATGTCATTCTGTCTCTGTTAAAAAGGATGTGATTAGATTGTCTAAAGAGTCAGACATCATGATCAGTGTAACATATAAACACAAATATTAGATTTTTGGCATGGAATATGGTTTTGTCAACGATAGACAATTTAATTGTTGAACTCTATTTGAGGCCACACAGATTACAAAATCTTTTATTAAAATGATGAAAACTAATTTTATATTTGTGCACAATGTCATAGGTCCCCAGCAATCTGTCATCTACTCCCTTGCATATTAAACTACAGTTCTTTTCATTTCTTGGTAAACATCTGAAAGTTTAGTTCTCTGAATTTGATGGTGGCTATGGTCCAAAATATAAAGAAGGAACCAGATAGAAGAAAGCTGCAATATTGTATTTCTAAGATTGTTTCTGCCTCAAGTATATAGAGCCAATTAATAAGATTCACATATATTGCTTCACAGGCTTCTATTTTTCCTGAAGGCATATTTTGGTGAGATTTATTTATTAATCAAATTTATTTGTTCTCATCACTTGCTGCCATCTACATATTCCTCTGAAAGCAAACAAGCAAAAAAGTTTTTTCTACAAATTCCTAGAAATATTGCTTCTTACAAAATTGTGTTTCCTATTTGCATTAAGGTAGTAAATTAAAAACAAAGGATCTTTTATACTACATATGTAAGCTTTTTGTTATTGAGAGATGGAGTTATAGAAGACTGGTTTTAGAAGATTAGAAGTACAATCAGCCTTGTTGCAAATGTATATCAGTTTAGAAGGTAGAAATAAGAGCAGCATAAAGGATTGATTTAGCATTCTTTTGCCTAACTAATCTAATATATGGAAAATTTTATGCATTTATTTAATTAACAAAGTGTCAGGTACATTTTCCCCCTTGTTTTGCTATGGTCACAGTAGCAAGCTCTTATTTGTGGCAGTAGACAAGATGCTTCATTTCAATTTCCAACAGTTTTTAAGCTTAAAACCATTTGGCATTTATGGTAAAGTATATACATAGTCTTTGACTCACAACCACTTGTTTAGCGACTGTTCAAAGTTACAACATTGAAAAGTGATTTACAACTGGTCCTCACATTTACAAACCTCGCAGGATACCTACGATCATATGATCAAAATTTGTGTACTTGGCAATTGGTATGTATTTATGACAGTTGCAGCATTTCTGAGCTCATGTGATTAAGATTTGTGACCTACCAAGCTGACTTCTGACAAGCAAAGTGTTGATACACACTTTAAAATAAAATTTAAAAAGTGCAAAGAAAAGAATCAAAAACAAAAAAGTCAAGAAAAGCACAAGATATAAAAAGCTTTTTTATTAAAAAATAAACCTAACCACATGTTTTAATTCTGGTCAGTCATTCCATTATGCCTAATTAGAGGCCACTTATGAGCAGGTATTAAGCACATCTAAGTCCAAGATTGTAACTTTGGGGTCATGCAATTCTTCCTTTGTAACAAAAAGACTTTTCCTATGCCTTATATTTGTTAAATTCCACAATCTTCATAAATAAATAAATTCTAATTTGGGAACAGGTAATTCAACATTACATTAACATCTTTTATCTAAAGCACATTAGTAAACTTATACTGTACATTGTAAACCAAAAAGGGGAAATACCCTATCTACAGTACCTCGCAGGTTTCTTGATGTGGAGAAAATTAGAAATCACTACAATGAATATTGCCTAGTAATTCTGAATGAAATCGTGCTTTGAAGCAAATAAATAAATGCACAGTAGAAAAAGTCCATACAACTTCGCCGTGTTGCATTTTCATAACAATATTGATAACAAATCTTTTCTAAACACTGTCTGAGGTATCCAGTAGATATGAAAAAATATTTTTCTTGAATTAATTTTATCCTAATGTAAAAACGGACAATATTTTTAAAACTCTCAATTTTTGAATTAACATGGGATTCAGAGTTGTTTTTGTGAGTGAACAATATTCACTTTAGTAATACATTTTAACTGACTATAAAAACAGAAAAAAATTAGAATCATCTATCACATTACAGTGCTGATAATAATTCAAGCATTCTAAAGGTGCTACCATAACTGAATTAAATTGTGAGATCAAAAACTAGTTTTCTATCATGCCACTCTGGAGTTTTCAGCAATTCAAATTTTTCTTGCGGTGCTTTGATAAAAAAAAAAATTAAAAACAGCCTAACCTAAAGTACTGATGCACCAGTTTAATGAAGTCCATTAAAAGGACTTACATACAATTTTTAAAGTGGCATTATCCCACATTGTAAATATTACCATGAAAATAGGGGATAAAACTATATTTTCATCTTAAGAACTTCCAAATATGTGTTACATCTTTTAGTTGATGGAAATACCAACTGAATTTTAACTGAAAGGAAAAAAAACTGAAGTCCCTGCGTATATAATAACTTTCTCATTGTGCCTACAGTAATATATAATTTTGATCACTTGGGAGTCCATAAACAAATGGCAGTGAAAATATATGATTATGTTAGCGAGAAAATTGGAAATCAGTTTAAAATCAGTTAAAGCTGCATTATCACACAAAAGTCTTAATTCTGATAAAGACAGAATATGGTAGTTTGTCGTTACCATTAAACGCCTTCTTCAATTATCAATCAATTTGTTTAAAATATTTTAACTTTTTTACAATGGTGCTTAAAAATTTGCAAACCTTTCTGAATTTTCAATATTACTGCCTAAGGATGTAATACAGTGTCCAAACTTTTGGCTGGCCTGGGCTTCATTGAGTGAAGAGGAATTGTCCCAGACTGCATATAAAATATATAGTATAATTAATGTATATAAATAATACATTTCCTTTATTTTTTAATATTTTTATTACAATTTTGTGGGGCCGCATTATTAGTTGTCAAGGCCACATGTGGCCTGTGGACTTTGGGTTGGACATGCTGTAGGCTGTGAGAATAACCTTGAGAGACAGGAGGAAGAACTTTACCCAAGATGAAATATGAATCCAAAACAGGAATATAATTTGAGTAAGAGAATGACCTTCCTTATTCTCTGGAATATAAAGGCAGGAAGGGAAGAGACATTCAGGCTACTGCAACCTTATAATAAATATGGTATTAGCACTCATAATTTTGGTTTTGGATCTGGACTACCCTGAAAGGCTGATATCAATTAAATGCATTATAAGCTGAAAACTATTGGGATAATATTTTGTGGATAGATGACACCAAAATAGAAATTTTTGGCTTGATTGAAAAGCTTTATGTTTGGTGAGAGGCAAACACTACATTCCAGCATCTTTAACCTATTATTGAAACATGGTAGTGAACAGTATCATGATTTGGAGTCTCCCTTGCTGCCTCTGGACCAGGACAGCTTGCCATCATTGATAGAATTCTGAATTCTGAAATGTTACCAGCCAATTCTCCAGGAAAATGACAGAGTATATGTCTATGAACTGAAGCTAAATAGGCTGTGGGTTATGTAGCAAGACATAAACGTTGTATGACCAAAAAATTGGTTAAAAGCAGAAGAAAGTTAATATTTTGGAATGGTCAAATTAGTCCTGGTCTTAATCCTATAGAAATGTTGTGGAAGGACCTGAAGCAGGTAGTTCATATGACAAAACCCACTAAGATCCCTAAACTGAAAGTGCTCTGTAAGACTAAGATTCCTCTGAGCCAAGGTGCAGATCTGATCAACTTTTACAGAAATGTTTAGTTGCAGTTATTGCTCCCCAAAGGGATAAATCAGTTATAAAAGGCAAAGATACACATACTTTTGCTGCCCACAAATATATATACTGACCACCAGTAGCTTTCTATTATTTTCCCCAATAAATCAATGAGCAATATACTACTTTTGACCTATTAAAAGTTTAACTGGGTTCTCTTTATCTAGTTTTAGGACTTGTGGGGAAAACAAACCATGTTTTAGATCATTGTCATGCAAGAATACTGAAAATCCAAAAAGATTCATAAACTTTTAAGCACCATTGTATGTACAAAAGCAACGTTTTCTGTAATCTATATGCCAGATTTGCTATCAAAATTGTAGTGTCATAAAAACCAGGCAATATAGCTAACAGAAGCTTTAGTTATATAAGCTTAATTAAAAGACCTTGAGAAAGATTGTCTTTGGAGAATTATTTTTATATATTTGGGGATTTGTTATCTCTTTCACATGGTGTCTGGCAAATACTGGTTTTGATTGCTTTGTAGATTGAATGTTGTTCTCTACATAAAGCTTTGATATTTATGATAGTAGTAATTAAGTTATCCAGTAGGTCGTACCTTGAAAAAGAGGATTTTATTAAGATACAAAACTGCTCTCATTCCATTTGTAAAGAGAAGACATATGTATTATTTTTCTTTCTTCCTCAGGCATGTTTTTTTTAAATCTGGAACATTTCTAGGTTATCTCAAATGTCACCAAAAGATTAGCTTCCTGCAGAAAAAAATTACATGTGTATTACCTACACATTATGCAGATTTGTAACATGATTCATTCAAGTAGGAGGGGAAGAGATCCGTAAAGTCAGTCCTTAAGAAGAATATCTTACCAGCCTGATTTTTCAAATTTACATCTACTATCTTGTTCCATTCCAGTAACCTGGTTGTTAAGCAAAATGGTCAGTAAGTGAAGATACAACATAGAGATGCTGTGAAGATCTCTTTTGCTATAATCTCATTCAGATAAAGTTATCTCATAAAGGTAGTCCTTAATTTACAACAGTTTGTTTAGTGACCGTTCAAAGTTACTGAAAAAAGTGACCTATGACCATTTTTCACACTTACAACCATTATAACATCCCCATGGTCAGATGCTTGGTAAACGTCTCATATTTTGCTATCTTTTAACAAGCAAAGTCAATAGGGAAGTCAGATTCATTTAACAACTGTGTTCCTAATGTAACAAATGCAGTGACTCGCCTAACAACTGTGGCAAGAAAGGCCATAAAATGGGGCAAAACTCACTTAACAAATCTTTCACTTAGCAACAAAAATGTTGGGTTCAATTGAGGTTGTAAATCAAGGGCTACCTGTATAGCTACGTCAACATTTGCTCATAAATGTGTGTATTGGTTAGAAAATGATTCTTATTACTGTTTATTACTATCATATTTTTGAATGATCACTAACCAAGGTTAGCAATGAAAGTGGCTATAAGTTCAATAAATTTCTCAGATATGTAATTAAAAGACTCAGTAATGCCCATATTCCTTGAAGTACATCTGTACATGAGAAGAAGTTGGTTACATTTTGTTTTGTGGACATTTTATAGAACTAAAAGACTGTATGGCTACAGAATCCCAAAACAGTTCCCAATAACTGAATCCCCAAAATATTATAAATACCAAATTGGTATCCTTTACAAACTATTACTATATTTCATAGTGTTTTGCATCTGTTGTTTTCACCATCTGTATGACTAGATATTCTTCTCTTACTGGTGTACTTTATTTTAAGAGTGGGTGTGATTCCAATGACATTACATTGCCAGGATTTTTAAAAAAACATTTGCACGCATCTGCTATGTATTCTGCACTAAGGAAACATTCCTGTGTGAGATTTTTTTTTTAAAGGCAATTGCTTTGGCTGCAACCACATTGTAAAGTTCACTCTTTGGCATTCTTATCATTGTCCTTTGTACCATTAATTAAACAGATTTTTTCCCCCATGTCTAAATAACCTAAGGAGAAATGTGGGTGACTGTTTGGTAGATGAATAATTTAAATTTACTCACTGGTCTTTTCCTTTCTACTGCAAGGCAAGCTGAGCAGAATTTTGATCAGTTTATTTCCTTGCAGAACTACAGACATAAGTCATTATTTTTTTTTCCCCAGGAAGGGGGTGGATACTTAAACTGAATTTTTAATAGTTAGATTACTTACAAAATAATTTTCAAAAAATTCATGATCTCCAAATGCTTAAAAATATTGTAGGCAACTCCCTGAATGATTCCTTCTAGTTACCATATGAGAGGCATTGCCTAAAATGCCTCTAAAAAGTAACTTCCTTCTTCATCCTTCTTAAGAAATGCCAGTTATGACTGGCAAAATGGAGAGCACAGAGGTCCCTTGTAGACTTTGCTAAAGAGTGTCAGTAGAGGTAGCCCTCGACTTACAACAGTTGGCATGCCCATTTCCCACACTGATGATTGTTGCAGGACCCCCATGGTCATGTGGTTTACATTCAGATGCTTGACAGCTGGCTCACATTTTTAACAGTCGCAGTGTCTTGGGGTCACATGATCTTTTGCAACCTTCGGCCAAGCAAAGTCAATGAGAAAACCAGATTCACTTAACAGCCGTGGAACTAATTTAACAACTGCAGTGATTCACTTAACAAATATAGCAAGAAAAATCTAAAATGCTGCAAAAAATCACTTAACAGATTTCTCACTTCGCATCATAAACATTGGGCTCAATTGTGGTTGTACGTTGAGGACTGCCTGCATGTGTCAGCAATTCCAGTCATCTAATACTGAAGATTTTAAATAGGTTTCACCAAGCTGTAATTAGCCATTGTATGTGAAATATCTTTCAGCTACTGTATCATGAGTTTTAATGTTTATTTAAAAATGTATTTTTTAATTCTCTCTCACTTATTAGTACTAAACTTTTTTTTTTTTTTTTTGGTAATTTGATGCTGAATTGCTTATATGACAGACCAAAATGGAATCCCCTTTTTTGGGGATCTACAACAGGGATCCTCAAACTTGGCAGCTTTAAGACTTGTGGACTTCAACTCCCAGAATTCTCCAGCCAGCATGGTTTAGCTGGCTGGAGAATTCTGGGAGTTGAAGTCCACAAGTCTTAAAGCTGCCAAGTTTGAAGACTTATGGTCTACAAAAATATATTGTTATATAAATGATAAATGTTTTTCTTGAAGTATGCAATTATCTTCTTCACTTTTCCTTCACATTTTACAATTTCTATCTTATGCAGGAAATAGCCCGTTATCTCCGTCCTGGCACCCTCCGTGCTCGTTTTGGTAAAAACAAGATCCAGAATGCTGTCCATTGTACAGATTTACCAGAGGATGGACTTTTGGAGGTAAGGCTAAGAAGTACATTTTTAAAATGATACTAAATTACAGTTTTTTAAAAAACTTTTTTTAAATGCACATAGAAAATTATTGGAAAATTATTATAAATTATATTTAACACGACAAATGTTTTCAAAATAATTCTCTTTCTCTCCATGTACATATTACAACTAGCTGGAATAGGGAATTTTATTTTGAATTAGCATTTTTTGTAATTAATTATGCTGAATGTATCAGTACAGTGCATGCTTCTAATACTCCAGAATACATTGGTATATTCCATGTACCTTCTAGTTGGTAGGGTATAAGCAATAGTATGTTGTCTTGGAAATTAGTTTCTCGAATAGAGATCTTGCCTAGAACAGTGTGACTATTCATAAAGTAAATCTGAATTTTGGTACCGCTTGCCAAAATACCAAAATATTTCAAAAATAACAACCGCTGTCCTAACAATTGAGACTACACCTTCTCTACATTTTTGAAAAGCATTATAAGAAAGGCTTGATTAATCAAAACCATGATGGATTTTGGATACCTGTGGATCAATTTGATGATAACTATGGCATTGCAATGCTATATTTCCTTTTCTTTTTTCTGATCTAACTTCTTTGAGTAAAAATCTTTATTATTAATTAATTTTATTATTATTTTTAAAAAAATCATTATTATGGTCATAGATCAGGATAGAAAGGGATAGAAAGAGTAAAATTTAAAAGCTAAAAAGAATATAAAATATGCAAAGTTAAAAAAAGCCAACACACACATACACATGGTATATATATATATAAGCAAAACCATATGAAATATTTTAAAAACCTTATAAAAAGAGGCATGAAATATACAATATAAAAATATAAAAATTAACATATGGTTAACTAAATCTATCAATATAAAACTCAGCTAAGAAATAAAAAACTCATTAAAGATGGGTTGAGGCATCGATTTTGATCACTGCTGTGCAAAACCTGGCAATAATGTATGTATGTTGTGTCAGTGTCTGCCAGCAGCAGGAAGATTTAAAATTGTCTGGTGTGCTCTGTATTTCACCAATAGAGTATTGGTGAGATGAGGTTAGTATCAATGGTTTGTCTTCAGATCATATAAATCTTTCACTTTTACAGGGTTTTTTTTTTTGTTGCACTTCGCATAATGTTGCTTAATTCAAAAGGTACACATGTATGTATATAACAATATTGCTACACTAACTAGAACTTAAATTTACTTTTGTTGATATTTTGTAGGATTGATACCATAGAATTATTGTCTACTTAAATAGGCCAGATGTCCCCAATTTTTGTTATATATTTGACAGTTGGGTTTGCTGGATAATCAATCCCCAAAATGTCACGACTTGCTATGCTACCATAATTTCTAATGTGATTAGCTTAGTAGAGCTGGATTTTTCAAGCTTTCTAATTTTTTAATTTGCTTTCTGTTTTAATATTGTAAGCTTGATATAGTGTTGCCTTATTCAGCTAGTGCCAAAAAAGGTGCTTTACATATTATGTACAATACCTCTTTCAATTGCACCTCATCCAATACTGGCAATAAATGTATATATAACTGAAGTATTGGATACTTTTCAGATTTCTTGATGATTGAAATTCATTATTTGAGATTCTTTGCTGAAATAAATATGCAACATTTATTTGTTTGTTTGTTTGTTTGTTTATTTGTTCGATTTATATGCCGATTGCTTTGAACATTATCCTGGATCAGTCTTGCAACTCAGTTAAAATATGCAAGGATAGTGAGTGCCTTGAGAAAAAGAAAGTATAAGAAAGTTTACCTCAAAATTATGTTTATGTATGTGCATATATTCTATATTCTACACACACACACCTCATACACATGCATATTGATCATCAGGCAAAGCCTTCATTTTAGTCTGACCCTGAACTCTTGGCTTTTTCCTTGTGAAAATGATTTCATTTAGCAGAGCGAAGTTAATAAATAACTCTCACATGACTTATTTGAGCTGGAAAATAGGAGCAGGAATTAAAATGCTAATGGCGTTCTCATTATTAAACCATTTTCATTCATAAAAGTTGAATTGCTACTCTATTTCTTTTTTTAGTTTCATTACACTAATGTCACATGTATTTCTAGATCAACTTTAGCTTACTGAATCAGACTATAATTAATATGCATCTTAATATCTTTTGGATAACATTTTCAGTTGAAAGTCATTAATTGCACTTCCAACTCAATGTAGATTTCAGAAATGACTGATGATTTAAAACTTGAAATATTCAAAAGATGTACTAATTTTTGGGTTATGAAACTATATTAAGTATCTTATAATATGTAACTGTAAAAATGTCTCTATATAATAAATCAGTTTAGATGATAAAATGCTTATCTTACCTTCTTATACAAGAATATTCCAAGGCTTAGTATTAATTGTTTAGATAAAAAAAATAAACTGGTACTGTAGAGAAATGATTAGCCTTTTAATTTTAATCCTGATGTGGAATATGGTTCTTTGAGAGAAAATTAGTCATCTGGCCTGTGGAAGCAGTTGGATGTTCTGTCTGCCATCCCGGAGAAGACATTGGTCCTAAGGGAGTCTTTAAGATCCCTCTCAGGTTTCTTTGCAACATCCCAGGGAATGTTTTAGCCCACAGACTAAGAATTCTGAAATTTTATGAAAATAGATTCTAATTGAATATAAGGAAAATGAAATCCCACTAGCAAGGGGACCTTGATAGCAGTACCAGTAGCCTAGAGAGATTGTATACTCACCTTCACTGTATTGGTCAGATAATGATTACCAGTCTTCTCTTGCAGAAACTTTAATTTAGATTCCTAAACAGAGCACGGGCTTGGATTTAGTGGACTAAATGGGCATTTCTAATTCTATAATAGTATGACTTCATCCTTGTAGGAAAGAAAGTAGATATCTTTAATATTATATGGTTACTTTGATATGATGGTAACAATTTTTGTATATATTTTCTCAAAATTACAACCTAGTCCAAGACAACATCAGATGCTGAGCTGAATCATGGCTGAAGCTCAGACTGAAGTACCAAGTACATTAACTTATTGTCATCACAATTGTTCAAAATAAGATGAGGACCAGTGGTGGGCTGCTGCCGGTTCGGACCGGTTCGAGTGAACCAGTAGTTCTGATGATCAACTGGCCCCGCCCCCACCCTATCCTGTCCTATATTTCCTTCTTTCTGGCTCAGCTGATTCATGCAGCACAACTGATTTCTGTGCCTCCACTGTTCTACTTACCAGGGCTGCCTTAGAAGGTAAGCAACTAAGCTTCAAATGCTGTATTTTGAACGCTGCGCACACACGCGTCAGGTGAAGTGCGCAAAAGCGGTTGTTAAACCGGATGCAGCCCACCACTGATGAGGACTCAATGCATTCAGTGTTAGAGTCACTCAGGGGGTTAAGGACGAACAGAAGCAGGACAATTAGAGAGTATACACAAATAGAAATGTGCTGAAAGGCACAAATGCCAAAACATAATTATTACCATGAAAAAAGCTGATTTTTTCTTTTGCAGTTATAGAACAGCATTCAACGTCTCAGGCACCCATGTGTTAAAAAGAGAACACTTAATAATTTTTATACTTTACAGTTTTCCTTTGTTTTGACAGTGCTTTGGCCTTGTTTCTTTGGTTTCTTTAGCATTAGCTATTTACTTTTTAGTAAACATATTTAAGTTTTCATATTTAATGGATCAATTTTATGATGTACACTGGTGATATGGGCAACTAAAGAAATCAAATAAATAAATACATTTCTTTGGCAGAATTTTTTTTTAAATTAAACTCGAGGGGGGTGGGGGTTGTCAGTTTCATATATAACCTTACCCCATTTTTGTGGGTTTAAGTGTTATTGGGATCAATGGGATTTATGATATAATCTTCTGCTATAGAGATATCTTGAAAAAAATTGAAGCTGGTTTAGATTCAGGTTTATTAGCAAAAAAAATGCATCAAGGATTCTCTAGGCCTGTGCCAAAAGCTGCCTCTCTCAATGCCTCTACCAATGCAGGAAAGCTAATTGGCTTCCTGCCACAATTTGGGGTTTTCCTTGTGGGTCTCCACTTTAAGGTGTTTTCTAATCATGCTGTCAGTTCCTTCTGGATGCCTTGGTGCTCTCTGAGCTTGGTTATTCGCTTACAGATGTTTCATTACTCAACTAGGTAACGTCATCAATCCACCAGGGACTCCACAGTCCAACCCTGAGCTACATATATTCTCTTCTATTGAATCTCAGGTCCTTGTTAGTTTGGGAACTTGCAGGTGTCAGTGGGGAGGGATCTGTGGCAACCTCTTACCATTTTAATAATAGTGCTCTCTGTCTATGTGGTTCTCAACAAACATGAACAAAAAATACAACATTATCCTCCTCCACAGAGGTTTTGTATAAATACATAAGTGAGTTTTAGAACCACTTAACACTTAACAGAACCCCAGATGTGGGACTTGAGGGATTGTAATGTTTGTGGAGGAATAAAGAGCTTTGTTAGAAAAATATCAGATATCTCTAGTCCTTTACGTTCTTTTGGAAAAGTGATGAGACATTAAGTTTCAGTATTTACTGTGGCAGGGCATCTTACGTAAATTCTTTCATTAGTACAGTATTGGCACTTATTTTAGTAAGTTCCTCATGCCTGCTCTACATATATATCTGAAGATTACTTCTGTTGACATTTGTAGGGCACAACTTCTAAGTCACCATGTATAAGAACTACAATAGAAAAGCAGGGAACTGAACCCAAAATACTGAGGTGGTTTGATCCCGCAGGGTCTTGCTTGCAAAGTGGAATTGTAAATCTTTTGGAAAAAGCCTTTTAAATTCATGATTAAATTAAAATTATAGTTTGAATCCCAAAAACTGTACAATTTCCCATGTAAATCAAAACGTTGTAAGGCTTGCTTTTCTTTCACAGTAGCCTTGCGTGGAAAATGGCAACTGCTTTTAAAGCTGAAGGGGATTTTAAAAGCAGCGTTCAAAAGAAAGTTGGAACAACTTTTCAGTAGGGGAAAATCACATTCCACAATGAACTATTTGAGCAGCACTTCTAATTTTGAACAGATCTGAAGGGGAGGGGTCCTGATTACAAGATGGGGGACTGAGGAAGCAAAAGTCGTCCCTTCCTGCATGAGCAGAAATCTGTTTGCATTATATTTGATCTAACCCTCCCTGTGTATCAATTAGACAGGCAGGAAGACTTTTTCAGATTTCAGATTAGAATCATGACTTTTCTTAGGCATAATTTTAAGATGATTCTAAGCCCTTATGTAAAATGAAGATTCAAGTGAGTTCAACTACATCAAAAGAAATATTGAAATCATTTTTGTTTCCTGCAGTTTTCTTTTATATAAAGATAACGAAGTGTGTAAATGATTAACTCTACAAAGTTTCAACTGGCTGAAAGCCTACACTTTCTTTGCCTAGCATTCCATTATGTCATATCCTGAACAAAGGTCTCTTAGTGCTGTACTGTGTCTGTTCAGATGTAAACTCCACTGAATTCAGTGAGGCTTATGCCCACCCAGGTAAGTGGGTTTAGGATTGCAGCTAAAGGGTCCTGTTACATATTAACTTCGGAGCAAGTATGCAACCGAGTCTTTAAGCAATGTGGAATTTATTCTTCTTTCCTCAGCATTCTTATTAGTGCATTCTTATTAGTAAAACAAGAGAATCAATCATGTGAAGTGAAGCAATGCCCGGTCTGTCATGGGCTCTTCCTTCGTACCACATTTCCCCTTTCAGAGGCCTTTAAATAATTAATAACAAGGCCATTGTATTTCCCAGTCATCTGGTGATGTTGCAATACAGCCTTTCATCAAGGGCTAAAACTGAGCGGTACAATTCTATGTCCAATGCTTTAAATGTTCAGAGAGAAGAGAAAATGCTTTGGGGGCTGTTGAAGGCAGTGTCAGACTCGGCACAACTCTCCCTTTTCAATATCCCTACTATTAAACTTTTTCCCATTCTTTTGTTTTCAGTGATTGCTTCTGTGATTTCTATTTCACTATAGCATTTGGGCTTTTTTTGTTGTTGTTGTTTGGCTTTTCTATTTGTATTGTTGTGATTACAATGCAATCTTCTTGTTTTATATTGATTTTGATATGTTATTGTGAACTGCTTTGTGTAGTTCAAGTGGGGGGAAAAATCACATTTGATTTTTAGAAAAATGTAAAAACAGCCAATTCAGCAGAGATGATGTTTGCTTGTGCAGCTATTTCATATGCTTTATCATAATTTCTAATTTTGATAATAGGAACTACCAAAATAAGTAAAATCCTTGTTTGCATACAAGAGATTAAAATTAGATTTACTACAAATGTCACAATTCCTGTGATTAATTCAGCATTTGCTAATGGCATGGCTCTCCCCACTTTGGGCACCATGTACTGAGGCTCTTCCTTTCCCCAAAATTGCTGAAATATTTTCCTTGTTTCTATCAGAACAGGCAGAAAAATCTAGTTGACCTTAGCTAAGCAAGATGAAAGAGACTGCGTTTTGGATCTCTCAAGTAATCTGAGGGCTTGTAGGTTAGATTGGGGAGTTGAATTTTTAAAAAATCCTTAATATTTTTGGGGAAAAGGCTTTTGTATTACTGCCAAGGAAGAAACATAGGTATTTCCATATAGTCACAGAGAGTTAAGCTCAATTTACAAGCTTACTTTAGGGCTCATACTACAGATTTCATATTTATATGTCACCAAGACTCTAAGCAGTTTACAATACAAGATTAAAACAATCAACAACCTCCTTACACGAATGCCAGTGGAATCCAGCCCAGCTGACGCCTGTCCATCATAAAAGCTCTACAGCAGCATTAATAATCAAGTTATAGAAAAATTGAACACCCGTCTAAAGAGGGAATATTCATAACCATCCAAGTTCAGTAAGTAAGATGTAAGTAAGTAAGGTATTTCACAATGTAGAGGTCATCATGAAACACTTGCCTTTGGGTCTATGTCCCCTGATTTCTTGTAACCGTAACATGTATATGTGTGTGTCAATGCAGCTAAATTGCTATTTAATTTGGATATCAATCCTCATATCATTTCCTGGGTTGGTTTAAAGGCAGATACGTGTAGTCTGCATGATGATTAATACTAGGGTTACCAAGGGTTCTCAATCCAGCTAGGTGCACAGCTGGTATGTCACAGCAAGCTAAGTAAAGGCCTTGCCTTTTTCCACGGCTTCTACCTGTGGTTCTAGTAGTAGAAATCTAGAACTTCCACAAACTTGTTTCTTCAGGAAGAAGATGACCATAGAGTCAATTGCTTCTGTATAAACAGTAACTAAGGTTTATTTTGAGCTTAGTTTACCCCATCTAGTTCTTCATGGCTTTTTTGTATGTCATTTTTTTTTCAAAATGGTGGGAGTCAGTTTTTAATAGTAGTTATTGATATGACTTGGGGAACTTAAAAAGCAAAGCAAAGGTTACCACTCCTGAGCTAGTGCGAATAGCTGTTGAAAGGCCAGATTATAGTAGAGCTCCCATTTTTATTGATTGATTAAGTTTATATCCTATAAACTTAATCAATATAAATCAAATTAAAAAAAATATCCTGCTTTTCTATTTATATAAAACTCAAGATAGCATACAGTATTTTTTTTAAGAGGAAGCTGTATGTATTTTAAAATTGAATGTAATTGCTTTCAACCCAATTCGATGATTTCCAAATATATTTGAGTATATATTAGAAGTCTATTCTTCTGATGACGATCAGATTTTCAAAGGGTATTTCCAAAGAGACTGGCCAAGCCAGGCAGAGTCGTCAAATGGGGAATTAGTCTGGAATCCTCATGTGGGCACAAGAGGACAAAGTCTGACCCTCTTGAATGCTGTTGAACCTTATCTAGTCTTATACAGGTGCAAACTCTCAGTCTGAGAAGTTTATTGTCCATAGGCTTGAGCAATAAAAATGTAATCGAATTATTTAAGTATGAATCTGGTTGTTCGCACCCGGCATTAAGATATCTAAAGATATCAGTCATCCTGCGTAGGATGCTTCCAATTACCAGCTACCAAATGTGATGACGTGAATTCTTGATTAAAAGAATGAGACAACTGGTCCTGTTTCAACTCTCCAGGTTATAAAATACTGTTATTTTGGCAGTTCCTATAGATGCCCTCTATAGTAATTTGGTCACTATATGTGCAATGGAGTTCCTTGACAATAGAACTCTGCATCATAGGAAAATGTATAGTACCTTGATGGTGAACCTATGGCACATGTGCCACAGCTGGCGTGCAGCGCCTTCCCTGTGGGCATGTGATCTGTGTCCCCAGTTCAGCTCTGCCACGCATGTGTGTGTACCTCCCACCGGCCAGCTGTGCAGGGCGGGGTGTGTGCGGTCGTGCATGCATGCGTGGGGGGACGGGGCACACGCATGCATGGGGCACATGTGTGTGGGAGCGGGGTGTGCGGGGGCATGTGCGCATGCACAGGGGTGGAGCACATGTGTGGGGGCTGCACGCACGTTGCATTTTGGGGGTTCGGGCGTGCTTTGGGCACTCGGTCTGGAAAAGGTTAGCCATCATTGGTATAGTAGTATCTTTTTCAGCAGGGCTGGGAAATGTCTTCTTCCTCCTCCGGATCAAACCCTTTATGCTTCCCTTCATTCCCATTCCTAACTAGGACACCTTATGGTTAGTATTACTGTGCTGTACCTGAGTACTGTGTCCAAATATCCCTTGATTAGGGAAATAAACTTGTTTTTTATATAAGTGGCTGATAGCCTGTTTGCCTTCTGTTTCACCAACTCTCCTTTTCTTGGTAGAATTGATACTTTAACCAGATCTATTTTTAGCTTCTCTGAAGAAATAATAGATTCTAATTCCAGGGAATCTGCCATGTGCAATAAGGCAAAACAGAACAAATACTCTTCTTTCATTTTTTTTCAGGATATAAATCCTATTACTTGTCCTCTCTTGCTAGTATTTGAATATGTGTTAGTCCTTAGTCCTCTCCTTAGTTGTGAATGGGTTTGGCAGCTGTTTTGGAATTGCATGTACATGTTACCGTGTTTTCTCTCCTCCCTAGAAAGAAAATGCTTCCTTAAGGAGCATTTGAACTTGTGACATCCAGTTAAATTGTTACTGCCCTACCCTTATTAGTCCCTTGTTCTTCTTTGTCAACAAGGTTATTGACCCTGTAGTTATTATATACTTCTAATTATTGCATTTTAAAATTATCTTTTTGGTTATCACTTCAGCCCCCCATCATCATGCCTAACTGTAGTAACCTTTTTTGTTTTGCACAAAATAATTACATTTAAAAAAAATTGTAATGGCATTTCACCTCAATCTGTCTTTGCTATGGCCTACATTTTGCTACACAACTTCAGTATTATTTCCATGGTTTGGATATTCATGAAAATTGTGGCCATTCTCCTGGAAAGAAAGCAACTCTTCTCCAAATAAAGGGCCTTCCATTGAGAGATTTGCAAATTGGATATCCGCCTTGATGCACTTTGTCTTTCATTGCCAATTAAGGATTCTCCATAGCAAGCCATGTCCCGCTCTACAATCTCCTCAGTGACCTTTTTGATGGCTCTTTTTGCATGATTTTTGCCTGATTTATGCAAAGTTCACATCCTTGTCATAGTCTTCTATATTGCAGTGCAACATAGCAGTTGGATATCAGAACTATGAAAGATAATACTTTGGGGAAAGTGTGTTAATATTTTGATTTCATGTGATAGACCATCTGCCCTTACCTGCTATTTAACCATGGGTACAATGGTCGTAGAGTACAGTACAAGAATATGAGCAGTTGCTGTGATTTTTCAAGTGGTCACCCCATATTTACACAATTTTTTGCTTCATTCTGAGGTATTCTCATATAGTGTTGAGGCAGCCTTGAGAAGTCTGGGATCATTTGACAAATAGGGATTTTTTCTCATAATCACGTGCATTAACACTGTGTTTGCTGCCGGCTCTTACAAATTCTGATGTGGCCCTGGACTACCCACATGTGCAGCTTAGCGTGAAATGTGAAGCCATATATAATAAATTTTTTTAAAAATAATTATTTCTCCAAGACTATTATGAATCAAAACCATAAATTCCACAGTGTTCAAGTAGAATTTGTGATGGGTTTCAGCCAATCCTTCCTGTTCATTTTTTCCCCCAAGCAAACTTAGAAAGGGATGGATAGAATGGTAGCTTGCTAGAACCAAATTATGATTCTGTCAATGTGTTGCATGCTCTACAATTACTTTGTTTTGGTTTCTTTTGCAGGTGCAATACTTTTTCAGTATCTTAGACAGCTAACAGAACATTGTGAAGTAAAACTGCTTAGAAAAAACAAACTGCAGAATGGGAAATGTATGTTTATTCATTTATTGTCCAGTGTTTAAACCTGAATGAAATACAAGGCCCACAAGAGCACTGAACTCCTGGCTGTTACATATATTAGAACATAGAGCATAGAACAACGCACTTTAGACAACATTTAACACCAATTGATGGGATAACTGCATTGCTTCTCAAAGTTCAAAATAAAGATTTATTTTCAGACATGTGGCTTTGGTTTATTTTTATACATTACACCTTTTTCTTGCAGAAAAAAAATTGTACAACTGCATAAATATAAAATTCTTCCACCATGAAAATGGTTAAAACATTCAATAAAGACAGCACCACAGCATGTGATGCTTCTCACAGGAAAAGAAGAGAATATACAAAGCAAAATAATCATTCCTATCACTAGTGAAATTGATAGGCTGACATAGGTCTTACACACAATTTTAAAAAATAGGATGAAAGATAAAGAAAAAGACACCAATTGCTACAAAGCACAGTACATAATCATTTACTCTCCATAGCTTTGCTTCAAAGTTAAAGTAATTTTTTCCCTGCCACCACACTAAATTTAGTAACAACTGAGGAATAGAAGTTGGGGAAGGCTTCATGGAGTGCTATTGAATAATCACAGATGGGCCTTTACCTTTTCAAAACAAAAGAGCCAGTTTGATGTAGTTAAGATGTTGATCTAGAAATCGGGGCTGTGAGTTCTAGTCCCACTTTAGGCATGAAAAACCGGAGGGGTGATTTGGGCCAGTCACATTCTCAACCCAATTCATATCATAGAGATGTTGTTGTCGGGAAAATAGGAGCAAGGAGTATTAGGTATGTTTGCTGCCTTGAGTTTTATATGAAAAAAAAAAAGGCAGGATAAAAAAAATATATTTAAAAAATGAAAAAAGTACTGTGCCAGTTTTAATCCCACTGAGTATTTACACCTTGTGCAGCAAATCTGTGCTCACAGAAAGTAGAAAACAGTACAATAATACATGGCTTGAAAAATGACCAGAATAATGCACCTAAAGTACTGTACACTAAATAAAATTCACATGGCAGCAATACTTAGGGGGCAGAAACACTGCTTACTATAAGTCAGTTATGGAATCATAATTTACAGTAGAAATGGGCGTATCCCAAGGCTCAATTCTGTTTTTCATCATTTACAATAGAATAAATATCTTTGTCACTATTGCTACACTTTTAGGTTTACATTCTAATCTATTTAAATGCAGAAAGCTAGTGTAAAGCATATAGATTATGTGTAGGTCCCATATGTATGAGTTTTGTTCAAGACTAGTAGTTTTGTCTCTTTTTATACTTTTTAAATGGCTAAGAGGAAAAAAGAAGAAACAAACTGCTTGTGATCAGCTGCTTTTTATCTCAATTTTCATATCAAAACGTCCCTGGAAACGATCTTTGTCACTGTAGCCAATATTTTGACCATAGGCCTTGCACTCAATACGCATCCCCATATCAGTAGTCAGATTAGTGAACTGTACTGCTACAAGGGGTTGAAGGTATTTCTGCTGAATGAGCTTGCCATAGTATGGGTAGTATTGTAGAGGAAAGCCACCATAGCCACCAAAACCATAGTATTCCACAGGGCCAATTCTGTTCAAATCCTCTGTTTTCTGAAGAGATAAATGAAACATATTTTTTTAAAAAAACATCTTTCTTGACCTGTGCTCCACTTTGACCTGATCTCTAGCAGAGTAAACATCCAATTATGTATCTTTCTAGTACACTACCCTTTAGTGCAGTGGTCTCCAACCTTGGCAGAATTCTGGGAGTTGAAGTCCACAAGTCTTAAAAGTTGCCAAGGTTGGAGACCCCTGTTTTAGTGAGTTGTGATAATTAAAATAGTCATGTCTTCATCAACCTTAATTGCCTTGAAATATGGTTCCATGATACAGTGTTTGAATACCTAAAATTTTACATCCTTTTCACACATTACAATAACATGGATACAAAAAAGTGAGAAACATCTACCCACATAACAAAGAGAATGTCTACCTGAAACTAATATGTGGAGAAGTTTTTGTACCATTAGAGTCCCTATTGTTCCAGATTTTTTAGATTAACAATGAGCATAAATCCAGAGCGTAAATCAGTATAGATCTTAAAACATGAGCTTCCCAATGCAACATAGCTGGTCTCTAATAAGACCATTAAATTAGAATGAATAGTCATAAAATACAACATTAGTTTTTGATTGTGCACTTATAGCCCTATCAACTTATACTCCTTAGTGCCTACAATCTTATTCCTTCTAGAATTGTTGGACTTGAACTCCTAGAAGGCATACCTGGCTAGGAGATAAAAATTCAAAGTACAAAGTACAAAGAAAAGGCCAGTTTGTGCAGAAATCGAATTGAATACTCTGGCTAGTCATCGAACCAAAAGTAAGAACCTAGTCCTTCTCTCCATGTATTCAATGAATGTGAATGTGTCATCAGAACATAGGTTATTTTCAAAAGGAGAATTATTGAAGGATTATGCATAATAAATGTTTCAAAAACTAGCAATCATTAACTAAATGAAATTTTCAGCTTCACAGATAATATATATCTATCTAAAATGGGAAGGGGGGATATTGCTTTTGCTCCATCTGTATCTTTCAACTTCAATACCATTCAAATCAAAATATTGTGCATATTGCTGTATGTAAGCATGGGAAGAAACTACTAGATAAATCAAAGCCTAAACTGCCATCCAGCTTTCTTGGCTGAAAGGAAAGCACAAAGAAGCAAACTAGCAATGCCTTAAAGCAGTTGCATCTTTTCCTAAAATAGCACTGTTCTTTTACATTAGTGTAGAAAAATATTACTTTTGCTCTCCTATGGACTCTGAAGCACCTGAGCACTACGAGTCCCTGATAAATATTATTCATAAAAGATGTCATGCTGTTTGGTAGATGTTTTCATGACTGCCTTGGGAATTCAGCTAGGGCATCCAATGGTCTGTAATCTGCCGTCAGCGCTTTTTCCCAGTCTTTTCTGCGTGTTGGAAGTGCATATTGAGTTTATAAATGTGGGCAAACTGCCAAGCATCCAAATTTTTATCAGGTGACCATAGGGGCACTGCATTGGCTGTGATTTCAAGGAACAATCATAACTAGCATTTGTTCAGCACCACATAATTTTGAATGGTTGCTAAACAAATGGTAGGTAAGCCAGGGCTACCTATATACCAACCCAGAGACCATATTCCTCATATCTTATGCCAGAAAATGCCTTTTTATGGCCTCTATACCTTAGATGGTGCATACATCCAAAGGAGAACCTCTTAGAAGCAAATCAGTATGGTAACCTCTAGTTGTGTTGGATTTCACTCCTACATGACAATCACCATAATGCCTCTGAAGACTAATGTGAAGGCAACAGTTATTTCTACCTCAATTTCATCTCAAGAAAGTTTCCATAGCTAAGAATGAGAACTTTTAAGGCACCAGCCAGAAGTCATCACAGTCTTTTAGCACTAATAACAAATATGATTCTAATGCCTGATCAAAGCTAGCAGTAATATTTGAACTACCAGGACAGTCTTTAAGACAGATCCTACAGACAACACATTTCATTAACAGGATTAACTGTTTTACCTTGGCAGTGCAATGAATGGGAAGTACATAGGGATTATATTTTGCCAGCAGCTCAGGTGGGATGGAATCATTTAGTGGAAGCTGAAGAAAAGAAGCACATTTCAAGAAAATTTTAACAAATTTCCAAGTTGCTGCTACTAAATAACTCCAATATCCAATATATTTATTTCCCATATATTATATCCTCTATAAGCAGTTGTTTAACTAACAGTTTGCAAATGAAGCTGCTAAGGAAAGGGAAGGGACGGGAAGGGAACGGACGGGAAGGGAAAGGAAAGGAAAGGAAAGGAAAGGAAAGGAAAGGAAAGGAAAGGAAAGGAAAGGAAAGGAAAGGAAAGGAAAGGAAAGGAAAGGAATCTACATGAGGTGGAGAAAGATACCTAGCATTTATCTCTGCATTTGCTGCTCCTAATCACTGCTATTCCGTGGTCAAACCTGCCAATCTCTTGTTCTATACAGGTAGCTCTAACTTCCATCAGAAAATTGGGGTAGGAGGGCATTTGAAAAAGCAGAAATCAAATGATCAAGACTAAGGATGGTTTAGCCGAACCACCCAGAAGTTGGGCTTCAGGGTTTAGTGACCATAGTCTAGACATCAGATTGTATTAGAATATCTGTTTGCATTACAGCACATATTAAAATTTGTAAAAATATCAAATAAGACTATAGGTGCAGTTATTTCCAGAGGTATTTCTTTTTTGTTTAAGAGGTTGATCAGTGAAAATATTGTATAGAATCACCACCATTTTATTTATCAAGATTTCCAACTTTTTCAAGGACTGTATTAATTATTGCTTCGCCGGATGACCATTAGATAAACAGTGTTCAGTTGGGAGAGAGAAAGAAACAAGCTTGTCCAAGCTGAGATACATTATTTTCCTATGAAATCATGTTGCCTACATTCATCTTGCATCTTATAAAAAGATAAGTAATACTTGCCTTAGGTATGTAACCCAGGACTCTGTTAAGTTTGATGATGACACATGGTTTGCCATCTTCGTAACCAAAAGTAGGATCGTCTAGGCCAGAGCAATTTCCCAGCCAACTGCGAAAGAACTTGCAAGATGGCATGGCACCTTGAGAGCCATCAAAAGGTCCTCTGTCTCTGGGAGGAGAAGGTTCAGCTGATGGTGTGGATTGGGAGAGAAAGAAGGAGATGTCAATAATACCTATACACATTGTAGTCAATGCCACCTTTTTAAAAATTAATTAATTAAAATTTTAAATTAATATATAATGGTTACTACCTTAAAACCCAGAAAGTAACAGATTTCCTCTTCTATTTTATTTTTAATCAGAATAACAGTGTAATATGTATTTTAAAGTTTTGCATCTCTGTCAAATGGTACAGGATCATTTTTGCATCCCGACACACCGATACCAAAGCATATAATGCTACTGGTCATACATTTTTCTCAGTCTGGGTATATTTAAAATGGTTGCACATAGAAATAAGCAACTTGAAGGTTATAGGAACCTTGTCTTTTTACAAAGAAGCTTCTTCAAGGACACTTTTGGAATATTGAATATAATATTTTATATGGAATATAAAAGAGACTGCTAGCTTTAAGACCATCAACAAACTTTCAGATTGATCAAACAAAAACAAAATAAAAATATATGCAAATGAAATAACATCTACTCACTGCCACAATTCTCAAAATTGATGTCTTGCTGATTAACACTCTCATAGTTCTTTAAGAATTTTTCAAGTTGGGTTACATATGGCTTGTATGTGTTTGGATCAGAAGGGTTGAAAGTAATCTCCGTTTTAAGGACTTGGGGAACATTTGACAATCCTGGAAAGAAAAGGAAAATAGCTGTTAACCTACAGGAAGAGAAGATAACTAATAGGACTTGTGGCAATGGAGCATTTCCAAGAACAGGAGAAAAAGATGTAAACTATATTCTAACAACTGATTGATAACCAGCAATCCATGAAGATCCACAGTGTTTAAATCTACTTCTTCCTTAGCAAAACTGCCTTTTTGTTCCTGGCCACAAAGTCCTGACATAGAGATTTTGGCCATATAGCCTGTGATTCAGGAATATGTGTCATATTTCAAGGAAATGTCCTTATATGAAAGGAAATTTTGAAAAGAGGCACTATGCAGGTATTCCTCGATTTACAACAGTTTGTTTAGTGACCATTCAAAGTTACAACAGCACTGAAAAATGTGACGTATGACTGTTTTTCATACTTACGACCTTTGCAGCATTCCCAGGATGTGATCATGTGATCAAAATTCAGATGCTTGACAATTGGTTCATATTTATGACCTTTGCTATGTCCCAGGATCATGTAATTCTCTTTGGCGACTTTCTGACAAGCAAAGGCAATGGGGAAACCAGATTCACTTAACAACCAGGTTACTAACCTATCAACTGCAGTGATTCACTTAACAGCTGTGGCACGAAAAGTCATAAAGTGGGACAAAAGTCACAACAATCTCTCACTTAACAACCGAGATTTTGGGCTCAGTTGTGGTTGTAAGTCAAGGACTACCTGGTATTTTTTTGCATTTGGATTAGGTTGCTGTATGCATGGCAAAGGCTGCATATGACGTTTTCTGAGTCTTATTTTTTTAGAATTGAAGTCTTTCTATGAGTATAGGCAACTGATATAAACTGCAATGTCAAAAATATCCACCCCACCCTTTGTACATGCATCCCAACATCAAATATATTTTTGGCCAGAACATCAGATACAGCAGTTAGTAGACTGGGTTTTGATGTGGGGAAAGGAAGCATAACTGAAAGATTATAGAGGAAAAGAAACAGGGTATAATAATAACAATAACTACTACAGTATCTTATTTGCTGATTCCTATTTACAACCCCCCATGACTTTCCTATATTGCAATTAACCAGCAAACACATTCTAGAAAATTCTGCTTTGTCATGCTGGCTGAGAGCTTCTCCTTGATTCTGCTTGTTAGAAGCTGGCCATGAAGCTCGCCAATGGTGATCACATGACTGCAGGCCAAGGAGATGGTTATAAATACCCTCCAGTTGCAAAGCACCACTACACGATTACATCACTACCGGAATGCTACAACGATCATAACGCAAGGACAAGTTGTAAATTTACTTTTTCAGCACCCTCATAACTTCAAACAGGACAGCTATTAAGCAAGGACCAGCTGTACCATGCTACACATACTGTAAGAGATCATTTGAATTATAACATTGTTTGCTGTTGTATCTTCTACACTATAACTGTAAATATTTTTGTAGTTCAAATTATAATCCAATCAATCAGAATAGAGCTGGAAGGGACCTTGGAGGTCTTCTAATCCAACCCACTGCTCAAGCAGGAGACCCTATACCACTTCAGACAGGTGACTGTCCAGTCTTTTCTTTAAAACCTTCAGTGATGAGGCACCTGCAACTTCTGAAGGCAAACTGTTCCACTGGTTAATCGTCCTCACTGTTAGGAAGTTTCTCCTTAATTCCAGGTTGCTTCTCTCCTTGATTCGTTTCCATCCATTGTTTCTTCTCTTGCCTTCTGGTACTTTGGAAAACAGGTTGACCCCCTCTTCTTTTGGCAGCCCTTCAAATACTGGAATACTGCTATCACATTATCCTTAGTCCTTCTTTTCTCTAGACTGGCCATACCCAATTTCTGCAACCATTCTTCATATACTTTTATCTCCATGCCCTTAATCATCTTAGTTGCTCTTCTTTGCCCTTTTTCCAAAGTCTCAACATCTTTTTTGCAATGTAGTGACCAAAAGTGGATGCAGTATTTCAGGTATGGTCTTACTGAACAACAACATTCTAGTTTCCAAATATATTTTACAGACTGGAGAAACTCTAGCATATTATTGACTTCTTACATTTCCCTCAGTTTCAGACACTCAATTAGTGCCAATAATTTAGTCAACCAGCCAGCCTTTGCTACCATCCAAAGCTTCAGATGGATGTTGGGAGAAGTAAAACTAACTATGAATGTCAAATTTCTTAATTTCTTAGATTTATGTCTGTATTGCTCGGTTTCCACATCAGCCTCAGTCACACAACAAAGCATATGTTAATTTTATATACATTCCCCTCAAACATGTAGTTTTATAAAAAAGAGTGCAAAATATGCACTCTTTTGAATGTGATTTAGCAAAACATAAGGTAGAAATAGTGCTTTACAAGCAGCTTCGCACACTACTGATTTTTGATTCAATCCTAGGGACTTTCACTAAAATGATTTAAGTTTATTACCATAATGACTGTCTTCTATCCTACTCAAATTGTCCAAAAGCCAATGACATCTCAGCTACCAGCATTTCAGTGCACTCAGTGCATAGCTCCTATCCTATCCCAGCCAGATCTCTGTCTATGCAACAGGCAATGAAAGCTAGTTTGAACTGAAATTCCAGCATATAGGGAAGAAGCTACATTTTGCTCTGGCTACATTTTCTTGCATATTATTTGTCCCTATGTATACCTTTTCTTTTAATGGCTAATTTCTTTGGAAGTATAGGAGGGAACAGAGTATGATCTGTGCCTTGCTACTGGCATAGTGGCTGACTCTGAATTACATTATTTTTGCAAAGGAACTGATTCTGTGTTCCAGCTAGGAGGGCACCTGATGCAACTCGGTTTTGCATGCCAAGTATATGCAAACCTGTGACCAATGAAAATACTGGGACAACTGGAGGGGAGGGGGAGGTTGAAACTAGATGGCCTCATCTTTACACTTGGATTGTTTTGGATGCTGGCCAGATACAAATGTAATATTGTTTGTTCAGTGCAGTCAGTTCACTGGATACTCCATATTGTCTGGGACTCTCAGCTTCCATTTAGGGAGGAGAAAAGCACCATATACTTGGCACACTCTTTTTACACTTGTCTTATTCCTCAATGGGTTGGACTACAACTCCCATTAGTTCCATAGCTAGAGATTATATTGTATATGCAACTGGACAACCCATGTTCCATTGGGTCACCTATTCAGAGATATTTCCTTACCAGATTTCTCAATGCCTGCAAAAATGGCAGTTTCTAATGTAGTAGAAATTAAAAAAAAAAAAAAGTTCAAGAATATATTCAGAGATGCATCTGCCTTGAAAGCAGCCCATGTTGAACTGTATAGCACAGTGGAACATCACCAGCTGACCAGGGGTGAGTTCTACTTATTTATTGGTTCGATTGCCTTTACAATGGGATTGTGTGTGCGTGATCGCTTCACGCGTGCACATGCGCCAAGCTGCGCATGCGCAGAAGCTACTGCACATGCACAGATCGTCTATGATGACATTCGAGGCAGTGGGCAGAGCCTCCCATTGGTTTACTACTGGTTCTTGCGAACCGGTCCGAACCAGGGGCAACCCATCACTGCAGCTGACCACAGGAAAAGTTTTATGTCATAAATTACTTTATGGTAATGTTTATGTCATAAAATGTTTTATAAAATTTGCCAAATTTGAATTCCATGAGAGCCATGGGTTATGGATTTTGGATGCATTCTGTACCCATAGTCATGTGGTACATCATTTCACACAGTTAAAGGTTAGTGAAATCAGTTTTAATGATAGGTAGGTAGGTAGGAGGTAGATAGGTAGGTAGACAGATAGACAGACAGACATAGATGGCAGAGATAGACAAACATGACACGAGACTGGAGAAGGCTGCTTTATATTCTCCTTTTTATCAGAAATGCAATAAATACAGTTTTAGCTACTTTAGCTAAATCTGTATTTATTGCATTAAGAAAAGACAAATCTACCCAGGTCACTGGGTTTCTTTATATTACTAAAACTGTCATTGTCACAACCTTTACCTGAGGGAAACAGTGCATCATATCATCAATCCTAGACCTATCACTCCAAAGGGAATGAAATTTGAGAAAGTTCTGGCTGCTTCAGTGCTACTGACTATTGCTGGGCTGCTGCTGTAGTCATGTAATCTTCATTTTCAATATTTGGTGACAGTTTCCCAGTCAGTCTCACAATCCCTCACTTCCTCTCCCGCTTAGCACTCAGTAGCAGCCACTTACTTGCCTGCTGGAAAAGGAAGGGAGAAACAGGGATGAATGAACCCCACAAACTTTTCCCGGCCTGTGTCACCTGTGCATTCCTCTGACCTGTGCTATCCACCCCCGTGCCTTCCCTGATCCATCTCTCACACATCCCCACGCACTCTTTCCAATTGGTGTTCCTCCTGGGCACCTTCCCTGACCCATGCAGCCCCTCTTGAAACCCTCACACATTTCTCAACCCACATCACAACCCCTTCACTGTCTCCAACCTACAACTTAATACTGTGCAGAGAGTGAGGCGGCTGTCTTTGATGTAAAAGTATTCATTCCGTGATTCATACATTACAATAAAACATCGTTAATAATGAAATGAATTTGAACAAATTGAGTGCTTGACAAAATCCTAACTATTAAACATAGGACAGTAATCCTATGTAATTTATTTGTCAGGTGAACTCATGCTAAAATTTAGCAAATTAATTCTTCGTTTCTTACCTTCTATAAATTGGCATTACATGGCTACGGCTACAAGAACAAATAATTCTTGCTTGGCACTGCTAAAGGGCAAACAAGAATAACTCCTTCCAGCAGCCCTACCCTTCTCTGTAATCATAAGCTAACAATGCAGTATGGGTATGTGGTCAGAAACAGGATAAGAAAGTTACACTGATGTTGAGAAGGAATTCAGGAAATAAATATTGTGACAATAGCTCATTCAAATCAGTGCAAATCAGATTTATACATTTACATACACACATGCACACACCGACTGTTCAAAATTGTAAGGCTATTTCAGAGACAAATTAAAAGCATATTGTTACATATTTCTTGTGAGTCTTGCCTGATTTAGTCCCCATAGGATTGGAGTTGGCACCTTACACAGTAGCATGTGTAAGGCATACTCTGTGCTTGAAGGAATTAAAGAATATTTATCAGATAGGGTAGCAGCAGACTGGTCCTACTAACAAAAGACTCATTCTTCTGTCAGGGTGAGACAGTCCTAGAAGACTCTAGTTTAACTTGACAACTTTCCTATGCAAGCTTTAGATTCAGGAATTGACAGATAGTCCGTGAGTTTTATCTCTGGATTAGAGTATTTCTCTTCCTAGTAGTTTCAAGAACCACGAATCACAAATGAAGCCATGTGAAAAGCTTTCGATGGATAATTCTATTAATAAATGCAGTGGTTACAAGCATGAATTGATTGATTCCAAATAAAGAGAACTGATGCAAACAGTAGATAACTGTACAAGTAGAATAGACTAGTTGATGAAAATCCAGGGTGGATAAAAATCAATGATTTTTTAAAAAAATTAAAAAAAGCAGATTTTTTTTATTTAAATCAAATTTTTTTGATTTAAATCGGATTTTTTTTTTATTTTTATCGAATTTATTTTAATAAAAAACTTTTGGGGTAAAAATCTATCGTAAGATAGTTTTCTATTTAAGATACATAAATAATTTAGTTTATTCAGCATGAAATGGAGCTTAGTTATGTAGCATGAGGCTGTATATTCTGCAACACTGGGACTATCGGTGAGTCAACAGTGGGTCAAAGGAGTAGCAGAGAAGACAGTTGCTCTTTAAAAATTATGATTTAAATTGAGTTGATTTAAATCAAGCCTTTTTACTAGTGATTTAAATCATGATTTAAATTGTGATTTAAATCAAGTTGATTTAAATCCACCCTGTGAAAATCCTAAGGCAAATATTTCCACATGCTCTGCTTTTCTTTCATTTTTATTCACCACCTTGAGTTATTTATCAAAAATAATAAAAGCAGGATGAAAATAAATAAAATGTATGTATTTTTATCTTTGCATTCTGTTCTTTTTTGTTTCTTGTCACTATTTTAAAAACAATAGAAATAAAATACTTAGAATTTATAGAGGACTTTTGATATTACAAGGAAACTGAATTCTGTCTGAACTGAATTTTTTCCCTGGGTTTTGATAAACTTTGCAGCATCAGTGACTATGGTGTGCGTGTGTGTACACACACACACACAATTTCAAGACAGTTATTACGAATAGTTTCAAACACTATTTAAATATAATATACAGAATATTTTTAAAAGTCCAATTTCTGTGGTATTCATTGAAAACTACAGTAAGGATAAAACCACATGGAACATCAATTTGCCAATATGCTACTTATTACATTTCCCTATCAACTCCTGTTTATCTTTCTTTTTACTTGGAGGATGGAAAAAAACAAGCATAGTAATCCATGAAAGTTGGGGGTGGGGGTGATATTTAATGATGTTATCAAACAAATGTCATCTTAGGCATATTTGTATCAAGCATTAGGTCACAAGTAAAAAAAATTACAGAACATACAGAAAAGAAAGGAAATTTAGAAAGAAAAATTTAGAAAAAAGAATATGATAAAAAAGACCAAAGAAATAGATAAAGAAATGATTTTCCCATTTATCACAATAAGTATAAACAATCTTAATAATTTATTACCTTCTTTAAAATACAATAAATGATCTCTTTTTCTCATATTCCATCTCTTATCTATAAATAAATCCTTAAAGCACTGTAATTTAATCCTGATTAGCTAAAAGGGATACCAGAGATAATAACATATCTATTTTAAACCTGATCAAATAAACGACCTTTATATGCCTTCCTGTTACTTTTAACAATCTTGATCTTTGGTCTCTTCAAAACCTGTTCTCGTAGAATTTTTCAAAGCTTTAACAAGTCTCTTTTGTAAATATAGGAAAGTTATCCAGGTCACTCTTTTTGTTTGTTATTTTTATATCTCCTTTCACTATTAACATATCAGTTGGCTGCATTTGTATGTCGAGTTTTTATATCATGCTTGCAGCCTGTCATTTTTAAATCCACTTTGAGATCAATCTCAATCTCAATTAAGAAAATCAAGCTTTTGATAATATGTGCCATATCATGTGCACTAATGCTCGCAGTTGAGGCCACAAACTTTGTGAACTAACAGCTGTTATATCCAAGGATAACTTGGATCTTGTTGCAATTAAAGAGTTCAGGGATTCCAATGATTGGGATATAAGTATAACAGGCTTTACTATACAAAAAAGACAGACTAGAAAAAGGGGGGTGGAGTTGCCATTTGTCAAGAAGGGCATAAAAGCAATACTACCAGTAATTCTATCAAGTTATTCAGAAAAGACACGGTGTAGTTCAAACCTTCTGGGTTTGCTTACAGCTAAAAAGTGATCAGCAATCAGAATTGTGTCATATATAGGCCCCCAGGAAATTCAAAGGATTATGATAGCATTCTGGTTGAGGAGATAACTCAGATGGCAATAAAAGAATAGGTTATAATCATGGGTGACTTCAATGTGCCCAACATTAACTGGAATCTTTCAGCTGCACTTACAAGGAGGTAATAAAGAGATATTAGGAGTATTAAATGAGACACATTAAATAATGTCTCTCTAAAACAGTTAGTAAAGCGCCCAACAAGAGGGGACCATATTCTAGACTTATTTTTTGACAAATAGGGTTAGGGTAAAAAAAAAATTAGCTTACAGTGATCAACAGTGCCTTTCGTTTGATATTAAAACTAAAACTGATATAACATACACTACAACTAAGGTTTTAGGTTTTAAGTAGACAATTTTTTATTGAAATGGGGGAATATCTAAAACATAAATTTGAAGAGTAGCATAAAGTGACAGAAATCAGTATTTGATACACAGTAAGTAGACACTGATTAAATATGCCATCTTCAAGACAACTAGTTTCTATAAGAGGTATATTATTAAAAGCAAAAGACAGAGAAACCCACTCTAATTCACAGCAGATGTACATAGGATAGTAAAGAAGAAAAAAATCAGCATATGCAATTATAAGAATGGCAGAAGTGTAGCTGATAGAGTGGTGTATAAGAAGCTATAGAAGGAAGCTGAACAAGTTATTAGTGCTGCTAAAGCACAGAAAGAGAAGGAACTGGTTACAAATATTAGAAAGGGAGACAAAACCTTTTTTAGGTACATTAATGACAGAAGGAGGAAAAATACTCTTCAATCACCAAATTCAAAAATGTAAACAATTCTTATTTTAAGGGAAACCTGGCTGTAGCAAGCTACCTAAACCAGGGGTGTCAAACTCAAGGCCAGGGGGCCAGATTGGCCCACAGGGTGGTTAGATCTGGCCCACAGGGCCACCCTGGAAACAGCGAAGGACCAGCTCACAGTGCTTGGGAGGGCTGTGTGCAGCCCTCTTGAGCTCCATTTTCACTGGCAGAGGGTTGCAGGAGGCCGTCGCAGCTGAAAACGGAGCTTGGGAGCCTATTTTTGTTGACAGAGTGCTCAGGCCTCCAAAGGTGACCCCGATACAAGTGGTGTCAAGCTGGCCATGCCCACCCTGGCCACACCCACCCTGGCCCCCCAAGGTCGAACACAACCCTGATACGGCCCTCAATGAAATAGAGTTTGACACCCCTGACTTAAACAAATACTTCTGCTCAGGCTTTTCAGAAGTAGATGCCAGGAACAAAAACAGGTTGGAGGATCATACTAGTCCTGGCAGGACAGATTCTTTTCCTAGAGGTGGAGGTGGCAGCTAAGTTAGTCTACTGAAAGCTTAATAAAGCAATTGGTCCAGATGATATTCATCCCAGAATCCTAAGGGAACTTCTAAATGTGCTCGCTGGACCATTTACTGATCTGTGTAACCAATCTCTTCTAACAGGTGAAATTCCCCAGAACTGGTGAACAGCTAATATTGTACTTATCCATTAGAGCTAGGGAAGAATCTGGAAACTATAGATCTGTGAGCTTAACATCTATAGTAGTGAAGTTGCTGGAATCACTCCTGAAAAAAAGGATTAACAAACATTTAAAAGTACACAACTTGATGGACCCAAAACAGCATGGCTTTGCTGAGAGTGATCATGTTAAACTAATCTGACTGACTTCTTTAAGTCACAAATGTTTGGATGAAAATGGTGCTGTGGGCATAGCCTATCTGGACTGTAGCAAAGCATTTGATACAGTTCCACATAATGAGCTCATAAAATGTTGTACAGGCTAGGGCAGGGGTCAGCAACCTGCAGCTCCGGAGCCGCATGCGGCTCTTTTGGCCCTCTGCTGTGGCTCCCTGTCAGGTGATCCCACCACTGGATGGCCCACCCTTCGCCCTCCCCTCCCAGTCACTCCTTGCCTGGCCTGAGAAGGTAAGGGTGACAATGGGGGATGGAGAAGCCACCAGGGCAGAGATAGGAAGATACAGAGAGAGGGGGAGAGAGAAATACAGAGAGAGAGGGAGAGAGGGGAGGAGAGAGGGAGGGAGGGGAGAGAGAGAGATGTCAAAAGGATTTTGTGGTTCCCGGTGTCTTTTAACAACTGGTTCTCTACCCTAATGACTGTCTGGGTAGGTGTGGCTGGGGGGGAGGGTCTGTGACTGGTGAAAGTGAGTGACATGAGTTGGCCACGCCCACCCAGGTTTTGTGGCTCCCAGTGTTTTCTTTTCTGTGGGAAATGGGTCCAAATGGCTCTTTGAGTACTTAAGGTTGCAGACCCCTGGGCTAGGGCTTACCCACTGGGTGATTCAGTGGGTAGGAAGTTGGCTGAGGGATAGATCCCAGTGTGTGATTATTAATGGGGCACTGTCTGAATAGAGACCAGTCATAAGCAGCGAACCACAAGGCTCAGCCATAGGTCCTGTTCTGTTCAATGTGTTTGTAAGGGATATAACAGAAGGATTGTTAGGTAAGGTTTGTCTTTTTGCTGATGACACAAAGTGAATAATAGAGTTGAAGTTCCTTTGGACTATTCGTAATGTGGAAAGTGACTTGGCATTGCTGGAACATTGGTCAAGAATGTGGAAACTGCAGTTCGATGTTTCTAAATGTAAGATCATGCACTTAGGGAAAACCAATCCTCCGGCATGGTATAGCATTGTGGATACAGTGTTGTTAGACAGAACAATAGAAGAAAAAGATTTAGGTGTGCTCATAGATGACTATAAAATGAATAAACAGTGTGGCCAGGCAGCTGTGAAGGCAAACAAAATTATGGGATGCATCACTAGAGGGATATGCCGCCCAACTCTCCCGAGGACTCTGGGAGGCTTACAACAAAGACAATATGAACAATATACAATATAGGGCTTTAGTCAGACCTCATTTGGAATACTGTGTCCAGTTCTGAAGATCTCACTTTAAAAATGATATTAATAAGATTGAGTGAGTCCAGAGACGGGCATCAAAAACAATGCAAGTTCTGTGGGACAAAACTTATCAGGTGAGATTGGAGGAACTGAATATGCACAACCTGGAGGACATGGATAAAAGGGAGGGGGGGAAGACATGATTGAAACCTTTAAATATATTTAGGTGTGAATGAGGTTATATAAGGAATAATTTTCAATATTAAGCAAAAAACAAGAACCTCAAACTGATAGGGACAAAAGTAATGCTAGAAAATATTATTTCACAGAAACAGTAAGAGAAGCTTGAAACTAACTTCCAGAAGGGGTGGTGGATCTGTAACTGAATTTAAACATTCTTGGGATAAACACATATTTATCATCTGACAAAAATTTAAAAATAAGAATCTCAAAAGGCAGACCACTAGATCTTTTTCTGTCAACAGTTCTCTGCGTCTATCTCAATCTTGTTCAGTAAAATATGTTCCTCTTCCATAACATCTCTGCAATACGGTCTATCTATAATGGCAGACATTTTAAAATTAACATCTAGGACCATTGTTCAAAAATATCCTTTAGCATGTGCAATGTTAAAATATATTGAACTGTTCTTATTAGTAAGTCAAATTTAAGTGTTCTTCCTCTATAATTGTACTCTAGTTCCTTCTGGTTACCTCTAACGTCCAGCCTTCAAAGTCTCAGCCTATCATGTTTTTTTAAAAGAAAATTCAAAATCTAAACATTTTTTCATACGAAGTATTCTGATGATTAATTTCTAAACTCTTATTTCAAGTACATCTAGTCAGTTTGTAACTTTCAAAATCAAAGTTCTAATTCCTCATTTGCTGTTTATTCCAAAAGGAAAAAAAAATAATTACTGTATTTTTCGGACTATAAGATGCATCAGTGTATAAGATGCACCAGGATTTTGAAGAGGTAAGTAAGGTTTTGCCCTTCCCGGCCCCCAGGAGTACTCTGCAGGCCACCCAAACCCTCTGCATGCCCCGTTTTTCGCAAAAGTACGCAGAGGGTTTGGGAGGCCTGCATAGTGCTCCTAGGGATTGGGGAGGGCAAAAACACGACGCGTGGGGAGTTTGGGAGGCCAAAAATGGGCCCATTTTTTGCAAATATGGGAGTGTTTTTGCCCTCCCCAGCCCACAGGAGCACTCTGCAGGCTTCCAAAGCCTCTGCGCGCCCTGTTTTTGCAAAAACAGGCCCGTTTTTCGCAAAAATGGATCGTACGGGAGAGGGCTTTGGGAGGCCAAAAATGACTATTCGATGTATAAGACGCACCAATATTTCCACCCTCTTTTAGGGGGGGAAAAGTGCACCTTATACTCTGAAAAGTATGGTAAATCCTCAAATGTATATTTAAAACTTCTTTTGCTAAGGATTAAAAGAAACTCACTCATTGCTATAAAACCTGCAAATCCAAAGGTTTCTAACATTTCTGAACACGATTAGAAAAAGAAGTATGCAAACTCAAGTGTTCTTTAAAAGGTACTGACTGTTCAATTCCTTTGTTGTGTATTCCCTCTTCTCCTAGAGCTCTAAATCTTCCCGAGACTGCTCATGCAAAGAGCAACTGTATGGAGTACTTGTGGGCAATCTTAAGACCTCTCCTTGTCTGGAGAAGAATTACAAAGAGACAGACTATTTGCCAGATTTTCATTCTGCTGTGGTTGTTGTTGGCTCCTATGAAATATACACGCTGCCTAACTCACAGCAATTCTAAATGTTACTGTTCAATTGGCCATCTACATTATAAATCCCTATTTTGCTTCTGTTGAAACTTCCTGCCCAAATCCATTGTTTACATTTGTAGACATATCAATCATTAGAGGCACTCTCTGGCTCTTGTTACCATCCTCTTCACTTTATCAACCAGGTGGAAAACTTCTATGAATCAGAGTAATGCAGCAGGAATAGAATAGGACTGACATCATTCTCAGTTTCTCCCATTTAGGCATGGTACAAATTAATAATATGAAAAGAAACGAGAAGATGTTTCCTAATTAAAAACTTACATTATGCGGTGTGTTGTGTTTTTTAATCAACTGAGCTGCACCAAATTCAGATTCTAATTCAGACAGATATAATTAGATATGTCTGGAGGATATCAGAACAGAAGTAGATCCAGAGAAGAGACGGGGGAAAGGCTTTGTAAAATACTTAGGTCCTGTAGGGCTGGATAACAATAACTGCCTAGCCTCCAGCCAATCTTATATCTTAGATCACCAATGGCAATTGATTAAAATGGAAAAAATACAGGCAAATTACAAACAAAAGCAGTTTGATATCTCTCCCTTACAGAATGCTGCAATGGGAAAGAACAGCCACCCTTTAGCCACTTTAAAAATGTGGAACTACTGAATTTGAAAAATATGCCCTTTTTCTTCCACAAATAAAGCAATGAAAATATTTTTCCTCTGCTGAATATGGTTGGAAACCTGGATAGAAAATGATTTTACAAAATGAGGAGCAGGACAGGATATCTATAGAAGGAACTTGTTTTTTTTTTGTTTGTTTGTTTTTTAAAGCATGAGTTGAAGAAGCAAATGTTAGGAAAAGAATCTCATGGTAGATTGATTTTTGTACCCGGTAACTGTTGCAGGATTATTGTATGCACAAAGATGGGAAAAATTCCCACAATGGAGAAATAGTTTGTGAAAATGTCAGAATGTGAAGAAATGAAAAACCGACCATTTGGTCAGAGAAAAAAAGAAAACGTTTTCTGAAAGGCTGACTATCTTATATAGAAATGAATTGATGATTTATGGATTTGAAAATTAAGAAAGATATGGATTAAATGAGTGGGCTGAAGCGACTTGTATAACATTTAAGCAGGAGGAGGGACAATAAGGTTGTAATTATCTGTTGAATTGTTGGCAGTCATTTATATATGTCTTAACTGTGACTTTTTAAGCATACTGCCTGGGAATGAAATACAGAATAATATGAGATGAAAATGTAGAACTGGAAGGACAACTTACCTTATGATGCAGAAGGTAAAGTAATATTTCCAGGATGATATCTAACTGTTAAATAATTCCCTGACTTTAAACCAGCTCCCTCAACTTGGTATGCTTCAAATCTATTTTTGATATGCTTCAAATATATTAAATTTCATTTAGCATTATTCTTAGCAATATGATGATGATAGGATGTCCAGTATGTCTACACAATACAAGATTGGGGGAAATTGTTTTAGCAGTTCTTATGATTTTTTTCTCTCTCTTTCAATAGAGAATATCAGAAATTTTTTGAAAGAAGTAGTTAAAAAGTAATTGCCCTACCTCTACAACCCTGCACAGCCCTAAAGGCAAACCATATCTATCCCACAGCAATGAGGCATGTAATTAGCCTGCTCTACAACCCAACACAACCCCAAAGGCAAACCCGTATCCACCCCACTGCAATGGGGCATGTAATTAGTCTACCCAGCTGTCTTCTCATTGTTACCTGGGGGTGCTATTCGGTCCTGATACTTGGGCTGGAATTCGCTGACAGTGAGCAACATGACTTGAATGGTCCCAATGAAGATGCCTGCCAGGCAGCCATAGAAGATCAGGTAGAAGAGGAGGATCTTAACTGTGACAAGACAGAACAAATACTGCTATTAAGGACAAATGGTTAATAGGCCACTAGTACACACATCATCTTTTTAAGATTACCAGCACAGGTCCCATTAAAATCAACATTAAAGCAGTAGTGGAATTCAATTTTTTTTACTGCTGGTTCTGTGGGTATGGCTTGGTGGGCGTGATGTGGCTTGGTGGGTGTGGCTTGGTGGGCATGGCAGGGGAAGGATACTGTAAAATCCCCATTCCCTCCCCACTCCTGGGGGAAGGATATTGCAAAATCTCCATTCCCACCCCACTTTGGGGTGGTATTTGCCCGTTCTCCAAACTACTCAAAATTTCCACTACCAGTTCTCCAGAACCTGCTGAATTTCACCCCTGCATTAAAGCCAATTGCTATGAAGAAAAGATAGCAAATTCAAGCAATGGCACTTACATTTAAAGAGATCAGAACAGAATAATTTTTTAACATTGTGAGTTACTTCTCATAGAAACTACCATCCTAAATACATTTACTTAAAAAGGCTTATTGCAGATTGTGGGAATTATAATCCATTATAATCTAAAAGTATAATGTGAGGAAGACAGACTGATATTGTTAGAACCAGAATGATGCATAGCTAAATCTCTGTGTCCTTAAAGGGACTCGGGAGCAGTGGCATTCCCAGCTCCAACATAACTCCTTCTGCTAGCAAACTCAGGGTTAATGGTTTATACTCCAAAACCTTGACCACAGAGAGATAGGGAATATAGACCCTAAACATGGTAACAAGGAGATGTAGCGGTTAGGGTATTGGACCAAGCATGGAGAGTTTCAGGAAGTTTATTGGGTGACTTTAGGCCAATCATTTTCTTTCAGACCAACCTACCTCATGGAATAGCTGTAGTGGGAAAACATAGGAGGATAGAGCACTTCTCTACAAAATGCACAATATAAATCAAATAAATGAAGGAATAAGAGACAACTATTGACATTAATCACATTCAACTCACACCCAACTCGCTGTAATAGTTAAATTAAACTCCTTGTTTTCAATTTTTTAAAGTCCCTTTCTCAACATTTATTTTGACTCAACTCCTCTTATGAAGACTCAGTTCTCAACAGCTTCCCCATATTTTGCTTTTTATATAATCTATGAAAAAAGCTATTCCATATTAATCACTCATTTACAATACCAAATTGTAATCAACCAGATTAATCCCCAAACCATTGTAACAGAAAACGGGGGGAGGGGTGGAAGTTGTTGCTGTTTTTCAAGGAAGAGGAGTAAAACTGTATTTGTAATACCGCTTCAGGGAACTTCAGTTTTTGAAATCTGGTTTTATCAGTTTTTAGTTTACAGGGATTATCTCAACTGATTAGCAGCAGTGTTACATGCTGTACTAAAGCCTCACAGCGCAAACCTACCAGCAATCCAACTCTTGAATATAAAAGGGGCGGTGAAACTACAAATTACATTTTAAAAGCAGCGATCTTTGGAACCAACATTTGTACAGAGCGACTGTAAAAGAGCAGCAATAAGTAATGCATATACAGAAAATTTTCTCCTTTTACAAGCTGGCCAGAGCAAGAGATAAGTCCTATTAAAATAAGGTGTTTTTCCACCGAAGAAGGGAAAAATGAAAGTAATCCAGAGAGACCAGCAGCACAATAGTTTTAGCACTCCTGGGTTTAACACACTCTATAGTAACCAGGCAGCAGTAGGCAAATAACTGTGACGTCAGAGAGATTTGAGCATTTTTTCCAGAGTACAGTCATAGGAGGTGCTGTTGAAATGAACTAGAGAAAACCTGCTGATAGCAGAGTGCTACGGGTGGCGCATATGGAGGGCAGTGAAGGGACATGTGTTTAGATGACATTCCTATTCAGGATCTTAATAGTAACCCACAACTTCAAGGTCCACTGTCTTCTTGGGGCTACAGAAGAAATCTGTTCTAAAAGGAAAGACATGGCATTTTTAAAGCAACCGAACAGTGTACTGTCTAGTACAGAGATAAGATCCTCCTCTGGTCTAACTATTCTGAAAGCGATATAAGGGATATTTTATTGTCCCCTCAGTAATTGGGCATCGCATGATAATCCAGTCCAGGAATAATAGAACCAGATCAACTTAGTCAGAACTAAGCCGTAGCTTGTGATGATGGGAATAATACTGTAATGCAAGCCATTTTTCATCTCCCTTTTATGCGGATTCAAGGATATAAGCATGGAAATTTTGGATATGCCACTTCCAAGATGACATTAGTTAGATTCAACCATGAAATGGCACCCTGGCAACAAATGCAGGTGGAAATAGCTCTCTAACTAGAACTGTTAAACTAACGTGTGGATTATTTTGATATGCACTTAACCTTTTCTTTTTCTTCTCTAAACTCTTATTTCATACAGCCATTCTCATTCATTACAAACATATATTTTTTTACTCTGTAGAACTATTTGTTTCTTCTGGGTATAGTTGATGTTTCCAATTTGCACAAAAATTTTAGAAGAGATTAGAATGTTCTAGATACTGTACTCTGCAGGATCTACAGAGATACTTAAGTTTCAAACTCCAGCAGTGGTAGGATGAGATTCAAGGGCAACCTATCCTTTCTTTCAAGGACAGTCATATCTAGCATATTACTGTAATGTAAGAGGCCCTGAATGTGCTCTGCACAATCCACATGAAATTTGTCAGACTTTTTCCCTTGGAAACGACTAGAAAATAAATAGCATTTAGCACTTCTTGGCTGGCACAAAAAGCCTATTTAAAATAAAGCCTGGGAAGCAAGGAAAGACAACAGTGCCTATTCTAAAGTTAATACTGTTTTATAAATTGTCAAAATTGACAGGGGAGTAGGTGGAACTTTTGAATGGTAAGTCTTTGAAAATGACTTTTGTACTTGAGCTGGCTTGTGCAATACAGAGTCAGTGTTGAGCCCATGAATAGGGCCTCACTCCTAGAGTGGTGATTGAGGCAAGGATGTCTAAACCAAGCAGCAAATAGAGTGAGTGTAAAGAGGAAGAGTGAAAAATTAAATCATTTTTGCCTGCATCTGTTCTGAACCTTCAAGTCCCATTCAGCCTAGGTTTAGTTGCTAAGAGACAACCTTCAAGGACTTTATTATTTCTAAACTTCTTTTGCTTTCCAACCTGACCTTTCTCTCGGTCTCATTTTCCTATCTCTGCAGCTCTTTAGACCTCCCTCTCTCAGGGAAGGTATATGGACAGCCAGCAAGTCAGATTTTCAAGAGATGTGTGTCCATCCAAAGGGTCCTCTCTTAAGCCAATTCAGGATTCTCCTTAATGCAGTTGCTCTGCTTCCCCAGGGATCTTAAACAAGCGTGCCATTACCTCTTTGCTCGGAAGGTATCACCTTGACTAACCTTGAGCTCTGATGCATTATTAACCCTTTGGAGTTGATGGGCTAGAAAACAGTCTGAGCCTTCTCTTTTTTCTATTCCCAATTCCCAAGGATACTGGTAGCCATTTTAGAGCAGCAAAAGGAAAATACCAGGCCCCTTCGCTGGTATGTCCTTCTCCCTGTGTGGTGTCCTTCCTGAGCAAGGCAAAGGCAGCCGCAGTGGCTGCTATGCTGACAAGGAGTGTAGTGGGAGGAGGGGGGAGCAGGGTGCCCCCTCTCTCCTGGCACCTACCCACTCTGCCCTGCCTGCAGTCACGATGCATGCATTCGTGTCTATCAATGCCCTTCAGTGTGACCTTTTTGGTGGGGGCGGGGAGGGGGAGGAAGGAGGAAAAGAGTAAATGAAAAGAAACGCAGGCTGCTCTTTTAATGCAGAGGCAACAGGCTGCAGCACAGAGATGAAAGTCCACTCTGCAAGGTGACAAAGCAGCCAGCCTTCCCGTATCGGAAGGCCCTCCAAGGATACCGAATGTCAGTTCTGATCACCCTGCCCAATCCACCTGGGGATGTTGGCATCACGTCTGGAGGACCCCAGGTTGGGGAAAGCAGAGAGCGGCAATCAGAGTCCCCTGTTTCTCCCAGGAAAGTCTGCCATAGCAACACCACTAAGCTCGTTCCCCAAAAAGAAATCAATCGGATCCGTTTACATGCACAATGCACAAGCAGCAAATGATGGCAGTGTTCACACGACAGTCTTGTGTTAACATGTTAAGGGCAGTTAGCCTTAGCCTTAGTTTGGCTGGTTGGGGGGGGGGGGGGAATTGGCATGTTCCATGAATTCAGCCATTGACTCACACATCTGAGGCTTAAAAATAACCCTCAGCCCTCCTTGGTTTGTCATAGTTCCTGAAAGGTTCTGCCATACTGGAAAGTCTCCCTGGGGGCACAAGACCATTGCTCATCCCTCTCACCTCCCATACAAAGCCTCCTGGACGTTTGATTTTTTTTTTTTCTCTTTCTTTTCAAAGCTGGGAAGGAGGTGTTTATTTTTAAACCGGACAGCACGGGAGATGGGCGGAGAGCAGGGAAGCGAGCCAAGCCACCCCGAGCAAGAAAAGTGATCCGCAAGATTTACACCACGGCGACGGCATCCCTGCCCTGCCCTGCCAGCTTGGTAAGGAAAGCGGCTGCCGCGAGTCAGGTGCTCCGAGACCGACGATCCACGCCGGCACGCGAGACGGAGGACTTTTCCCTCCCACGCCATCCACTAACACCGCGCCTCGAGCCTGCGCGCCCTGTGTTTTAACGGGGCACCAGGAGCAAATCGCGGCTGAGCAGATACTCACACCAACTGCCGCCGGTCCTCCCTAAAAATTCCTTCTTCTCCGAGTTCCAGATGAATTTCTTCCAGTTGCCATCCCCTTCCTTGGCTTTCCCGCGAGCCATGAATCAGGAGCTTCCTTCGTTCGCCTTAGGAAAAAGCTTTCGCGGGTGGGCGGCTGGGAAAGAGGATCTTGCCCTCCGGGATCGCTCGGCGCTCCGCCACTAATCCAGAGTACAGATGTTCGCAGCCGCTTGAAGTGCCGGCAGGCGCTCGGGAGGAGGAAAAGCGAAGGTCTTTGTGTGCCGGCTTGAAGGGTCCCACCTTCCGAAAGGCGCCAACCTCTCAATAAATCCTTGTCAGGAGAGAGAAAGAGAGATAGACGTAGGCTTGTATCTCGGGTTCACTTAAGAGACGGATGGACGCTCTCCCAAAGCCGGGAAAACAAGGGGAGCGGGTGGCGAGGAGGCAGCAGAGAGGGAAAAGGGGAGCAAGCGAGCGTGCCCGTGTGAGAAGAAGCCAAGGGGTGGGAAGAAAGAAACGGGGCTCTGCCCAGGGACAGAAATTAGCTCTGTGCCCTCCCACTCATGCTGGATATATTGTCCACGTCCCGAGGCGAGCTCCGCCTGTCAAATGCCGGTAGCCAATTAGAATTGTGGCCAGGCAAGCGAGGGAGAGAAGCTTGGGAGGCGAGACGAGGGGAGGGGGGAAGAGAAGCAGGGTACGAGGCGCGGGAGATTGAGGGGGCCGGATGATTGGAGGGGCAGATTCTCTGCGGCAGATTTCCTCTCTCTCTCTCTCTCTCTCTCTCTCTCTCTCTCTCTCTCTCTCTCTCTCTCTCTCTCTCTGCCCCCCCACCTTTTCTCTCTCCTCCTTTATTTCTCTTCTCTCCCCCCCTTTCTGCCGGCCTTTCTTCTTGCCGCCTCGGCATGTGCTTCGTGCCACACTGTTGCGCGCAGGCAAAGAAGGCGAAAGAGACGAGAAAAAAAAAATTACCCTGCAATTCCTTCTTAGGCCAGAGGGGGAGGCAGCGGGAGTCCTGCGCATAAAGGGAGGGGGGGTGAGTGGGTGAGCGGAGGACAGAGTCCGGGGACCGAAGCGAGTTTGATCTCTCCAGATTAACAACTCGAAACGGGAACTCGGCGGCCCCAAAGCGGCGGGAGTGGAGGCAAAAGGTGGCCGCTTCGGGCAAGCTGCGGGGCTGAGGAGACCAGAAAGGAAGCTTTCATGGACGCTGAGCCGGTTGGCTAAGAAACTGAACGGCCTGCCTAGAGAGAGGCCGGCGCGCTCCACGCACCTGGGCGCAGCCGGGCAAACAGCTTTGAAGGAGGGGGGAAAAATGGGGAGGGGAAAAGTCCTCCCCCCTACCCTCGTCCGCCCCAAAGTAACCGCAAGGAGAACCAGGAAACGCGGCCGGCGAAAACTGCCGGTTTGTTTGCATCCGTGAGGTTTCCTGGTTGTTGCGTTAGGCTGACATTCGTGTACTGCAAAAATGGCATTAACAAATACTGTGGTGCGGGGAGAGAGAGAGGGAGAGAGTGGTACGCGCGCCTGGCATAATCAGAGGCGGTGTAGCAGTTAAGCTGTGCCCGTAATTGAATCTTCCGTGGCGAGATCGTTTGTCTTTAAAAAAAAAAAAAAAAAGGCTGTAGAGAAAGATAAAGCGAATTGACCTTCAAGACCGGAGCCAAAAATCCATCCTTTCAAACGTACCTTGCGCCCCGGGCTTTCCACCCATTCTTGTCCTCCCCCCTTCCGAAGGTGGAGCTGTTCTGCTTGCCTGCCTTCCCTGCAACGTCATCCCTGCAGCTTTCTGTCCTGGGAATGCCCTTCCCTGGGTCAACTTGCTACTGCTGCTGCTGCTGCTTGGAGCTACTGTCACCTCTGTTTGCTGCAGAGAGGTCTTTCTCCAGCAGCTATGGAAGCGAAGCCTGCAAGGGGCAGGGAGTTAATGCAAGTCCAGTTCTGGGTTATGGATGCAAGGCTGGTTCTTGAAGGTCTGCTGTCTTTTACTGTAGACCCAAAGTGCTGCTTTGGGAGGAGAACAAACACCGAATCAGGAGGGGAGCTTGGTGGGAGGGAAACATCACTATGGTACCACCTTGGTGAAGGGCAGCAGATGTGGCCGACCAGAGAAAAAGATGTTGCTAAAGACTAGGAGAATAACATGCTTTCTTTGTGCAAATCTTCTCCTTTTTTTTTGTATTTGCTATTTGCCCTTTTCACACAGACCCCAGCAGAATGCCTGAAACTTCAGCAAAGGCTATGGCGCTAGTTGGCAGTGGGCACACTTCTTACAACTGTTTTTCTAGCTGGAATTCTTCTGGTGCAGCTTGTGTGCTCCTGGTAACATTCTGCTTTATTGACACACACAGAGAAGAGCAGAACAATGCACGTTCTACGCTATGCCAGCATAACCTTTCACTGTGTTTGTATTGGAACACCTGCTAACTTTTCAAGGCAAATGACTGGAAGTGTGGAGAAAATATGGCAATCTGACATATCTGCAAGAAGTGAATGAAACCATAGAAATTATAGGGCGATGGGAAGGAAAGAGTCATACTCAATAGCTGGATTGACAGGGTATAAATTGAGAACAAGCCTAGGAGGAAGAAATATAGAAGGAAAAGGTATTTCTTCCTTATTTGACCTTGAACAATGTGATAGGCCTCTGCATCAAGATATTTATAGTGGTTTATAGAATGACAATGAAAAAAAGCTGTTCATCTTTACTAATTCTGGTAAAAGCATACCTTTTACTTGGTTTCCCACTGCAGACAAACAAGAATTCTTCATTTCTGTGCTCTTTAGATTTTATCCAGTCACCTTGGATCAGAATTTCCATTTTATTGCAGTGAAGATAGTCCTGCTAAGTAACTGATGGACTTGTCAGGAGCCGGAATTGTAATGATCATTCTTCATGTGCTATCATGACCGACTTCAAGAGGAGCATGTATTTCCCTCTGTTTAGATTAAAAACAATGCACGTAGCTACTAACATCCATGAGGGATATTTTTTTGAATTAGCCAATTCAGAACATCGGTGGAAAAAAAAAAAAATCTGATCAGGGAGGGTAAGATAACATTTGCCTCACATCACAGTGAACTTTTTTGTCCCAAGTAGCCTGCCAGTTTTTGAGCAGAATTGAAAGCAATGAACAAATGTAGCACTATTTCTGCTTGCTTGTTAGACCCATATGATAAGTTGCTGGGACAAACCCCTTGAGCTTTTCAGAAGGTTGTATTCCTTAATGAAGCATCTTGTAAAACCATATATAAGCAACCCACTGTACTGCTAGCCTGCCAACTCGTTAACTTTATTACCGGACTCAGAATGTGAATTCTCTGTATGGATTTCTGGCTTTAGACCAGTGATTCCGGTGATCGGAAATGAAACTCGAAATTAGAGAAAAGGTTCACACAATCTGCTAGGTTGGTTAATTTGTGGTTGTGAGTGATGAGGAATTTTAGCCAGGGGTGTTATTTGCTATGTAAACCAGGCAATTTGATTAATTCATAAATAATGATTCAGTTATGGAATGGGAAGCATGGTGTTTCTGTGGTGGTTCTCATCTTTTCTCTGTAGCCAGATTGAGTCAGTCTTCATCAAATGGGAGCAGGGCTAGTTTACAATTTGGAGATTATCTACTCACAGCTCCTATTGAAAGAGCAGGTGACAGCTATCCCATGGAAGGCCTTTGCAGAAATTCCTCTGCCAATTCCATCCATTAACTGGACTGTGAAGGCCTTAGGACAGTCATGCAGGCTTTGATCAGTGCATGTTTGCACTATTGCAATGCAGACTACATAGAGTTGCCCTTAAAGAAGCTGCAGCTTGTCCAGAATACATCATCACAGGCAATTATGGGCATACTGTGGTATACCTATGTAACACCATTGCTTCATGAGCTACACTGGTTATCACTTATAAAAAGGACTTATATAAAGTCCTTCCTGTCATGGGGCCAGGTTATTTGAAGGACACACTGTCACTCTTCTGTACACTCTGCCCATCCTATACAATTGGGTAGAGTTGACATGCCTTATGTTCCATCAGTTAGAGAATGTCACCTGATGGGATCCAAAAAGCTGATTTTCTTTTGTTGCAGCACTTGCTCCAGAAATGTTTCCCCCCCCCCACCCCAGAGATCTATATGGTGCCTGCCATGATCTTATTTAAATGACCCTTTAAACCTGGCTCTTATTCCAGGCCTAGACTGGAGCTGGTGGTGAAAGTCTTGTGGTATGTTTGGTTTGGTAGTGCTGGCATTCTTGTATACTATTCAGAATCAAGATTGAGTTGGCTGTTTTAAAAATTAAACAGGGACATTTTGACATATCATAAACAAAACTAAAAATACAGTCTGCTTTTCTGGTATTCCTGCACTGTACATGACAACTAAGCATAATGAAATCTAATTGTAAAGTATAATGTTGTTTCAAAACAAAGAAAATACCATGGCAGTAATAAGCATATCCCCATTGCAGATAAAATACAAAGCATGAAAAGCATATGCATATAGTAAATTAAATGCTTGGAAAAATAAGTTTGTTCTCATATGCTGAAGTGCTATCAAAAATGATTCCAAATTTAACTTGGAGCTAAGGATTTATAATTTAAGTATGTAGCCGCTGAGAAGTCCTTTCTTTTCTTCCGACTTGTATGGGTAAAATAGCATATACTGTGTAGTCATGTGAAAAAGTAAGTACACCCTCTTTGAGTTCTATAGTTTTACATATCAGGACATAATAAAATCATCTGAACCTTAGCAGTTCTTAAAAGTAGGTAAATACAACCACATATTAACAACAACACATGACATATTACACCCCATCATCAATTATTTTACAAAAAGAAAGCCAAAATGGAGATGCCATGTGTGGAAAAACTAAGTACACCCTATGATTCATTAGCTTGTAGAACCACCTTTAGCTGCAATAACTTGAAGTAATCATTTTCCGTATGACATTCTCAGTCTCTCACGTTGTTGTGGAGGAATTTGGCCCACAAGGATCAGAGGGCAGGACAAGAAACAATGGTTGGAAACTAATCAAAGAGAGAAGCAACCTGGAATTAAGGAGAAACTTCCTAACAGTGAGGACAATTAACCAGTGGAGCAGCTTGCCTCCAGAAATCATGGGCGCTCCATCACTGGATGTTTCTAAGAAGAGTTTGGACAGTCACTTATCTTAATTGGTATAGGTTCTCCTGCTTGAGCAGGGGGCTGGACTAGAAGATCTCCAAGTTCCCTTCCAGCTTATTCTATTCTATTCTTTACAACATTGTTTCAGTTCATTTGAGGTTATTTCTTTATGCACAGCTCTGTTGAAGTCCCGCCACAGCATTTCAGTTGGGTTGAACTTTGACTGGGCCATTGCAACATCTTGATTCTTCTCTTTCTCAGCCATTCTGTTGTAGATTTGCTGGTGTGCTTGGGATCATTGTTCTATTGCATGACCCAATGTTGGCCAAGCATTAACCGTCAGACAGATGTCTTCACATTGACTCTAGAATACTTTGGTATACAGAGGAGTTCATGGTCAATTCAATGACTGCAAGGTTCCCAGGCCCTGTGGCTGCAAAACAAGCCCAAATTATCACCCTTCCATCACTGTGTCTAATGGTTGGTATGAGATTTTTGTGCTGCTGATATGCTCTGTTTGGTTTTCACTAAATGTGGCACAGTATATTATGGCAAAACATCTCCACCCTGGTCTTGTCTGTCCAAAAGGCAGTGTTCCAAAAGTCATGTGATTTATTCAGATGCAACTAAGCCATGCTGCCATGTTGTTTTTAGAGAGAAGAGACTTTTTTCCTGGCAATCCTTCAAAAAAAAAAAAAAAACCATAGTGTTCGGTATTTTTCTAATTGTACTGTTATGAACTTTTAACATTTAACATGCTGAGGACTGTAGAATCTGAGATGTAATTCTTGGATTTTTTTGCAATTTTTCTGAGCATTGCATAGTCTGACTTTGGGATGAATTTGCTAGGACATTCACTCATGGAAAGATTAGAACTGTCTTGAATGATTCCACTTGTAAATAATTTTCCTCACTGTAGAATGATGGAATTTAAATTGTTTGGAAATGGCCTTATAACCCTTCCCAGATTGATGGCCAGCAATAATGGCTTCTCTAATGGCTTCATTCTCTGCTGAATGAAGGCTTTGGTATTGTGTTAACACACACCTCAATGTTGGAGACCAGCAAACTCCTAAAACTTCGGCTTTTATACAGGTAGTCATACTTGCTGATGACCAATCGATCAAGGTCACTTGATTAGCAGCATCTGGATCAGGGGTGGGTTCTACTTACCTTTACTACCGGTTCGCAACGGGGCCATGTGCAGATGCGTTTTGATGACGTCGGGGTCAGTGGGCGGAGCCTCCTTGACTCCTCTATAGAACCGGTGCGAACCGGGGGCAACCCACCACTGATCTGGATGCTACGAAGCGTCTTCATACCTATGGAAGCAGTATGGGTATACTTAATTTTTCACACATGGATTCTTCATCTTTCTTTCTGTAAAATAAGTGATGACATAGTGTAATATGTGTTGTTCATCTGTGGTTCTATTTACCTACTTTTAAGAACTGCTAAGGACGAGCTGATTTTTACTATGTCCTGATACATAAAACCATATAACTCAAAGAGGATGTACTTACTTTTTCACATGACTGTATGCCAATGTTTGCTGCATTAAAATTAATCCTGCTAACTAATATTTTTTGTTGACAATTGATAACTGGCCAGTTTCTTTAAAAGAGAAAAAGCAAACTTCAATGTAATAGGTTTTTCAACTAAAGAACAATAAAAATAAGCGGAAATTGAAACATGCCCTGCTAATCCTTCGTTTATACTGAACAAAAGCTACAGCAAGTGGAACGCCATGCTATAATAGGATTTTTTTCCTTCTTTGTGTGCCCTTAAAATCTACTCTAGGGACCTTGGGAATCCCCCACAAAGCAGCTTTTTGAATATATGGGTAGTTGTTAAAGATCTGTATTTCTGGACTTTAGAAGACCCAAAACATTTTTATTTTTATTTTTCTGTGGCTGGTTGGAAGGGACAATAGCATATATCATCAAGAGCAGGCATTCTCAAACTACGGTCCGTGGGCTGGATACGGCCTGCCAATGCAAAGAATCCAGCCCATGGAGTGGTGTGATTAAGCCCCGCCCCTCACAGTGGGCCTTATCTTCCAGTGAGCCAACTAGAAGGCCAACTGAAGGCCAGCTGAGGGGTGATCTCGCAGGTGCAGCCTTGAAAAGCAGCTCTGGGCTTGTAAAATACTACTTTAAATTAAAAGGTTTTTTCACAACCATGTGGACCAGGGCCAGTGTTTGAATAGGAGAGGGGGTGGTGCAGCCTTAAAAACCAGCTCTGGACTTGTAAAGTACTGCTTTAAATTAAAAGTCTTTGAAAACAATTTAAATAGGAGCTTAGGAAGAGAAATGCAAAAAAATGGACTGTTAAATCGGCCACGCCCACCCAGTCACATTTATTTATTTATTTATTTATTTATTTATTTATTTATTTATTTATTTATTTATTTATTTATTTATTTATTATATTTCTATAATGCCTTTCTCCCGTAGGACTCAAGGTGGTGTACAGTCAAGAAAAATATCATAAAATTTCTAATTAAAATTATTATTATAACATAGTTTGGCCCAATTAAACATGACCATCTAGCCACGCCCACCCAGTCAGTTCGCTCCCCCCCAACAGTCTGAGGGACTGTGAATTGGTCCCCTGTTTAAATAGTTTGAGGACCCCTGATCAAGAGTTCGATGGCTTGGTTTGCCTTCCAGATATTACATAAGTAGACCAACAATCAATGTGCCTGGTCCTAAAAGACACATTGGATTCTTATTAAGTTGCATCAAGCAACTGGTTATAATACTATATTTGGGTGAGCAGGCAAAATAACTGCAGTTTTGAATTCACACTGAAAACAATAGAGCTTTTTTATATGATATATATATATAGAAAAGACCATTATCTACAATACTGAAGTGAAAAAGAGTCACAAGTACAAATTCTAAATTAAAAGGCATCCTTAGCATCATGTGTAAAAGTTATTTAAACTAGGTTATGTTATGGCTTTCTGGAAATCTGGGGGTGGGAGGAGGAGGAGGAAGTATGGTAGGTAAAGTGGACCCCCAATCCTTCTCCAGTTTCCTGCCCCTTTCCTGTGATCTGTCACTTCACAGTCTGGGACCAAAGGAAGACCAATAGTGGGTGAAAAAAGTTTCCAATCTCTTCTTCACTCATTCTGTCTCTACAGCTGGAATTCTACTCGTTGTTTGGCAACTATATTACAATTTGGTAAGAATTCTTACATTTAAAGAGAGATCCACTGGTTGGTTTTTCTCATTCAAGATGGAAACAACATGAAAGTAGCTAATTGGAAAGAACGGTAGTGCTGGACCTTATTTTCACAGAGACAAGATGATAATATATCATAATAGAGTAATAAAGTAAGTAGTATAGTGGGGTATTGTTGATTGTAAGCACAGTCCTAAGCATAGTTATTTTCCACTTCAGCTCAAGAAAAAAATGTCACTGGAGATGAAGAATTGAGAACCTGCAATGGAATAATACAGCCAAATCCCACTTCCCAGTTTTACTTCTCTAATTTCAAAGAATATCAGAATATTTATTCATATTTCTACTTTACTTTTCCATCCATAAGGAATCTATAAGTTCATCTACCAATAACACGTTTTTTTTAAAAAACAACAACATCCTCACAAGGTGTTATAACTGAAAGAAAATATAATTCCACTCTTCAAAAACCTGAAATCTTTTTATATTAGAAGAGATCATTTATTTGTCCTCTGGTCTCCAGAGAACAGGACTCCGTTTAATAGGCCATAAGCCCTGGTGAATATAACAACACAAATGTTAGAAGAAATTTGATAATGATAGTACTATTATCTAATGGTACAGTGAGATCTCTTTTAGTTGAGGTCCAAGCAAAAGTTTGGTGAGTCATTTCTTGGGAATGTTCCAGCACTGTATTTTCTCTATGGACAGGACAGGAAATAGAATTAGCGCAAGGTCATCTCCAACTCTCTGGTTTTCTGGTTCTGTGACTCTCTTCCACACATCTCCAAATGTGCATTGAAGCCACATTTCAATATCTCACCTGCATTGTCACCAGACAGGTTGAAATGAACTTTAAATCACTTTAATTTCTAACAAAGTTAAAAGGCTGAGAGAACAGGCAGGGGACACAAGAGAATGAATTTGATTTCCAACTGGCTATTAAAAGAGCGTTCAAATATGATAATGAAATAATGTTTCTTTCCTGAAGAATTGCAACTTTGGGAGTGCCTCCATTCCATACATATTACCTTAAAGTCTCATTAAAATTAAGTTGGGCTCTTGATAATTTCATAGACATATTCACATAGCTTTTTTTTTTTTTGCAACAATATATAAATACTTTTATTATTACCTTCTGGAATACTTTTTTTAAATTTCCCAGCCTAATCTGCAGTTCTGCTGGGATTTCCTGGTGGCCTCCCATCTGATGATAAAACAAGCCTGGTCCTATTTAGCTTCTGAAATCAAAAAAGATCAGCATGATATTGCCACACAAAATACAATCACCACCAACAGGAGCAGCAGCACTGAAAGAAAAAATATGCAAGCACCTTCCTCCAATTTCCAGTGTATGTTGTGTGTGTTTTTTGAATCATTTAAAGAAGACTAAAGCAGCTATTATACAGAGAAAAAGAGAGCATATTGTTGTGATGAAGCTGTTCCTGCTTTTCTGTTAAAAGGCTTTTACTTACTGTGATACTGAAGACATCATTTCTGTAACTAGGCATTTTTCACATTAGTTCCAAACCTGGTTACTGGTTGCTATGTTGATGCTCTGTACTTGGAGTGGAGGAAATGCAGGAAGAGAGCAATGCTTTTCCCAGGTCCAGAGGGTTAAGAAAGATTTTAACATCCTCCTTTAAACAGGGAAAATCAAATCAAACTAACTTTTTTTCTTTTTTGAGAGATTATGAAATTGATGAGGAATTCCCTACAAGGATTCATATTGTGCAAGGATTCACTTGATGAGCTTGTCTGTGTTTCTTCCCTGCATCCAGGAGGTTACATCTGTGATAGACAGAACAAAGTTAATTGAAAATCCAACAAGCTTCGACATTGCAAAAAGGAACATACAAAAAAGTCCAACTTTGCTTTGGTTACAGATAAACTGGTGTTGAAGTCTGAAAAATGTTCATGAGAATAGACACGGATATAGCTGATCTGGGAGCAATGCAGATTGCATCTGAAGGATTCCTAGTATCACTAACACCAATTCTAATAACGACAACCAATTTTAAGCAAGTACTTGGATTCCATTAATGGGAGATGGCAACTAGGGTACCTACTTAAGAATGTAATAGATGATGGACAATCTTGTTGTGAAGGATTATGCAGATACCTTTGAAGAAGAAATGGATGAAATATTAAGAGAAAAATGCCAGTTGTCCAAGGAAAAGGGAAGGCATAAGAAAGAAATTAAAAATAACCTTACCATGATTCTCTTTGATATAAGAAAGAAACTCTGGCAGGGTTTTAAAATTCCATGATTCATTGATTGACTGATTGATTATATGCTACCAAGTTGTTGTCAGGTTTTAAATGTAAGACAGAAGAGGAATATAAACTGGGTGAGGAAGGATGTCAAATGTGAAACAAGTTATAAAAAAACAAGCAAAGAATGACTTCTGTGCTTCTTTCTAACAAAATAAGCAAAGAATGACTTCTGTGCTTCTTTCTAACCCCTAAATAATAGGACTTATCAAGTCATGTGATGGGGGGAGCAAGTGGCTTAGAATGAAGAAGTTGGCAGCAATTTAAACTGTGTTTCACTATGTTTCACAGAGGAAAGCATTAGGGATTTTTTTTCTTTGCTGACTCCCAACTTGATCAGGTTCATTTGTTTTACTTGCTCTTTCTTTTTTACAAGTTACTTTCTGTACACCAAATCTGGTCCTGTTCAGTGTCCAGAGAATTTTCCTTCTGACAAGCAGCCAGCCAGAAAAACAGACAGCTAGGCAGGGTCCCAGACCCTTTACAGAATTTCTTTTCAGGATTCTACTGAGTGGAAAGAATTAAAAGTAGGTTTATGGGGCAGGTCCCTATGCAAGGATAATTGCAAAGAGCAACAATCTGAATAATAGCTTTTCCATTGGAGAAATAAATAGAAAATGCACAGCAACTCTCTCTCTCTCTCATACACATACATGCATGCACATGGATACACAGAAATATACACTCAGTCTAGATCAGGATTGAGTCTTGCATTTTTAATATATTTATTTATGAAACCAAAGTACAACGAAACCTAGCATGAATACAGATAGTTCTTGATTTACAACAGTTCGTTTAGTGACCATTCAAAGTTACAATAGCACTGAAAAAAGTGACATATTACCTTTTTTCACACTTATGACCATTACAGCAAGCCCATGGTCACATATTTACATTTGAATGCTTGACAACCAACTCACAATTTTGACGGTTGCAATGTCCCCGAGTCATGTGATACCCTTTTGCGACCTTCTGACAAGCAAAGTCAATGGGGAAACCAGATTCACTTAACAACCGTGTTACTAATTTAACAACTGCAGTGATTCACTTAACAAATGTGGCAAGAAAAATTGTAAAATGGGACAAAACTCACTTAACAAATTTCTCTCTTAGCAACATAAATTCTGGACTCCGTTGTTGTCGTCGTAAGTCGAGGACTACCTGTAAGTCATACAGCATGATTTGACCCATGTTGGACCTGAATAGCATTAGGCAACTTGCTGCCTTCCAGTTGTTTTTAATTAAAACCCCCACAATCCTTTACCATTAACTGGAGCTGCTAGGAACTTCGGGAGGGCATCAAGTTGCTTTCCCCTGAATTAGAAGTAGGGCTATTTAAATTCAAAGAGGCTTATCTCTGAATGACATAACTTAATTTGTTTAACCATGCTTTGTTGACAAAGCCCAAATTGGCTGGATTATGCAATATGCAAAACCAAATTAACCACATCATGGTTGAAACCAATCCATGAACTCAAGCAATTTATGTTCAGATGATTTTCTTTGGCCCTACAATGGGACTTAACATGGCATGTATGTGGCATAATCTATGGCTAGAGAGCACAGCTACTTTGCTGAAATTAATTAGATTGAGATTGGTCTGGACTCTGGAATTCTTATTCATATTAGCTTGAATTCCATGACAGAAAGACAAGGTATACTTAAAATGCATTAAGAAAATGTCAACTTTCTTTTATTGGCAGAGAGATGCGGTGGTAGAAAATATTTCACAAGCTGCTGTCTATCCATTTGCAAGTACAGTATGAAAAGCTTAGAAGCATTGTCAGGGGAGAAAAAAAAAAACCCTGGCACTGATTTAAATAACTATCCAAAGAATTGTGGCTTTGTTCTAAGGTCATTTCAGGAGATCAGTCATTTGAGGCCCTCCCTGTTCCCAGACATTAAAACTTGGTAGTATATACAGTAGGGGTAAAATTTTCATAAATGTCATAATTTTTACAAATTGACAAAGATACTGTACTTCTTTCACAAGTGGTGCTGTGCAGAAAGACTGCAGCTTTTAGCTTTAGCTCTTTCCCAAGTGAACAATTACCTTCCATTCCTTTCCTGGTATGTGAGTGGGTGAATGAATGTGGAATCTAAAAGGGGAAATTTAATGGCTGTGATGAAGATGAAAATGTATAGATTATACCCCATGGAATGGAATGGAATGGAGTAGAGTAGAGTAGAGTAGAGTAGAGTAGAGTAGAGTAGAGTAGAGTAGAGTAGAATAGAATAGAATAGAATAGAATAGAATAGAATAGAATAGAATAGAATAGAATTTTATTGGGCAAGTGTGATTGGACACACAAGGAATTTGTCTTGGTGCATATGCTCTCAGTGTACATAAAAGAAAAGATATGTTCATCAAGAATCACAAGGTACAACACTTAATTTATTTATTTATTTATTTATTAAATTTATATACCGCCCTATTCCTAAGGAACTCAGAGCGGTGAACAGCGAACGATAAAAATACATTTAATACATCCCAGTTTAAAATAAAATCAAAAAAGCAATATAAAGGGAAAGTTAGGCCAGGCTGGCCTGCTGAAACAGGAATGTTTTGAGGGCACAGCGGAAAGTGCGCAGATCCTGAAGCTTCCGTATCTCTGGGGGGAGCTCGTTCCAGAGGGTGGGTGCCCTCACAGAAAAGGCTCTCCCCCTGGGGGCCGCCAGTCGACATTGTTTGGCTGACGGCACCCTGAGAAGCCTCTCTCTATGGGAGCGTACTGGGCGGTGAGAGGCTATTGGTGGCAGAAGGCGGTCTCGTAAGTACCCCGGTCCTAAGCCATGGAGCGCTCTAAAGGTGGTAACTAAGACCTTGAAGCGCACCCGGAAGACCACAGGGAGCCAGTGCAGCTCGCGCAGGAGGGGAGCCACATGGGAGCGCCATGCTGCTCCCATAACTACCCGCGCAGCCGCATTCTGGACCAGCTGGAGCCTCCGGGTACTCCTCAAGGGGAGCCCCATGTAGAGAGCATAATAATGATAGTCATAGGGTACAAATAAGCAATCAAATGGTTGAGGAATCTTTTTATTCCCTTTATAATATTATTATTTTTTTAAAAAAATCATTGGGAAATGCAATAGATTTTTAAATTACAGGGGCAGGTGACTAAGAAAAAGAACTCTGATCCCTGGGAAGGACAAACAACTATTAGCCATGCCCTGAATGGAAGAAACTGTGACGTGTAACTTTCCTGTCACAGGGTGTGTGGATGGGGACATGCAAGGTAAGCTGTACAGTAATAGACACGTAAATCAAAGCCAGGCAATATACCAAGAATCACTTTTTTTCACTAGCACTTGTTCTTTTGAACTGTGAAGTACTGGCTAGGATGCTTGGAGATCAATTGTGGAAAATGCTGTCCATGTGCACAACAAATTGGACAAAATATTTTCACATTTTTCATTAGAGACAGCTTGTCCATGGATCACAGCAATGTTGAGATCAGTAAAGATCTCAACATTGGTAGTACCTTGGTACTACCAAGAGCCTTGATAGTACAGTGGTCTAAGGCACCCTGTTATTAAGGTGGTTATTAAGACCAGCTCCCTGCAGGTTCGAATCTTGCCAAGGCTCAAGGTTGACTCAGCCTTCCATCCTTTCTAAGGTAGGTAAATTGAGGACCCAGTTGTGGGGGCAATAAGCTGACTTTATATAAATATACAAAAGAATGAAGGCTATTGCTTAGCGCATTGTAAACCGCCCTGAGTCTCCGGAGAAGGGCGGCATATAAATCTAATTTTTTAAAAAATGGCCTATTCTCATACTGGTGCTAAATCATAATTCTGCTTCCTTGATTTCAACTTAATATACGATGTGAATCTAGGCATGGCATGTTTTGTTTTTAAAGTATGGACTACAGTTTAGCAGATTGTGCAAATCCAGGCAGTCATGTGCTTTGTTCAATAAGCTGTGGTTAAACAATTTATGACTTAGTGAGGGATTCTCAATTTTTTTCAGGTCACTGAAGCAGTTATTATCAAGAGGCAAAGTTGTAAAAGTTGCCTGTATTGGAGTGAACATTTTCTTTGCAGTAATCTCACAGAACAGAACCCCATCAATTTTTTGCAGAATAGTTTGAGAAACCCTGTCTTAATACAAAGTGTGATTGGATTATACACCCAACATATCATTTATTTAAAATGTTCTTCTGTAATACTCTTAACAATTACACTCAAAAGAAGCAAGACATATAATTAAATATGCAGTAGCAGAGAAGAAGTTGAACAAAATATCCCATAGCAGAGAAACAAACATTAAATCACATTAAAGGTCTATCTAGAGCAGGTGTGTCAAATTCGCATTGTCACGGCACCATCATGTGATGTATTGGGATTTTTTCCCCACTTCACTAAATGGGTGTGGGCATGGCCAGTGTATGACGCATCTGGCCCATGGGCCATGAATTTGACAGCCCTGATCTAGAGGAATAAAGCAATAACTCCTGGCAGCTCAGGAAAATCTTAAAAGATAGGGATTTCTCAATGAGAAGAGTTCCATAATCCTGAGGTTGCACTAGCCAATTTACAAAGGAGATTAAAATATCCTATTTTCCATAATAGGCAACTAAATCATCCATGAAGATCACATGCAAAACAGACTGCTACTAGGGTTGTCCGATTTTGATTTAATATTCATATAATTTGGAAATATAAGACATACAATTAATGTGATGTTGAACTATATACTGACAACTTGAAATTATTGATTTTTGAAGAATTTTGGAATTATCAGTGCTAGAGTCAGCACTATCTGCAGCAAACCTCTATGATGCCAGAATGATGCCATTAATACAATGGCATAAGACATGCAAAAGCCACTGTTATATATTTGTCTCGTAGCATCTGATGCACGTGTCACCATCTGTCCTCCATTATGGATCCATGGAATGTGGTTAAAAAGGTTGTTCTGCCTCAGTAGAAATAAATTGTTGTTTCACATTTAAAATCCTGGATGGAATTCTTGTTTTCATTCTTTGCCTACAAATTTATATTTTGCCAGTATAATGAAAAACCAGAATGAAAATTTTCATTATCCAATTGTTTCACTTGTTATCTACAATTCAGTTGCTGTTGTGTCCTACTCATCTTCTTATTTTAATATTCTGTTTTATATTTTATAGTAATGTTTCTCATCTCTTATTCTATACATCATTGTAATATACTAACAATAATAAGAGCTCTTAGGCCCTTGGTTAGGACTAGAACTGTTAAGTTTTTAGCAGTCCCAAACTCTAAATCGAATTGAAGATTAAATCAACAACAACAACCACCACCATCACCACCACCACCACTACCTATGGCCGTGATGGCGAACTTATGGCACATGTGCCAGAGGTGGCACACAGTGCCCTCTCTGATGGTACACGAACCGTCACCCCAGTTCAGCTCTTCTGCGCATGCACACACGCCTTGCATCGGCCAGCTGGTCTTCCGGTCTCTGCCGTGCATAAATGGGGGGGGTGGGGCATGTGGGGGGAGCATGCGCGTATGCGTGGGGGGCAGGGCTCATGCAGGGGGTCATGTACACATGCACCTGGGGTGGGGCGCATTTATGGGGCCCGCGTACGCTTTGCGCACTCGGTCCAGAAAAGGTTAGCCATCACTGGCCTATGATGTTCAAGTGCACTCCAGTTGTTTTGGGATTACAGCTAAAGTAGTAACAGATAACCTTAAGTAAAATCCCAAAAGTTGGTGCACCAATTGAACACTGATAAAACATTGATAAAAAGCAGTCAATTGCAAAAGGAAGTTTTACTCAGAACAGTTTATATTCTGTTACAGTACCTTTAATACCATCCAAGAAAAAACATCTTCCTATCCCAAGTTCTTGAGAAGGACTTAACAGGTAATAGGTGGATAAAAATGCCAAATCCAGTCTAAACAACTGACTGACTATGCAATAAACCAAAATAATACTAGTAATACTTTTATTTAAAAAGTTTACGTTACACCTATTCTTTGTTGATCTTTAGAGAAATACTGATTCTGACTATGAAAATACTGATTTTGATTATGGAAATATCATCAAGAACATTTTCTCTGCTATTTGTCTCCATACTATTTAATGCTTCTTTAAGGTTGGAATCTGCCAAAGTATGCCATATTTTATTGCCAGATAAACTTTATTAAAGTTTTGTTGTTGTTGTTGTTGTGTTACTATTATTATTATTATCTCCTTTATTCATTAAACATGAAACTCAGTCAACTGAACATTTAAAAATGTGTCACAAATACGATTGACTGGTGATTATTATTATTATTATTATTATTGTTGTTGTTGTTGTTGGTTAATCTTTAGTGAGATTCACAGCCTTTGAAGCTGGTTAATAGCTCAGCAGCTCCAGTCCTAACCAAGGACCTAGGAATTGTTAAGGTATCGTCGGAAGATGTAAGCTGTTCCGAGTAAGGTGGTTTTTTGTAGAGTCAAAATGTTCAAGTCCGGCAAATTTAGAATTTCTAAATAGTGGGGTAGCCCTTTGGGTATTGCTCCAAGGGCTCCAATTACAATCAGGACAACACACGATTTCTTTTTCCACAGTCGCTCAACTTCAATTTGCAAGCCCCGGTACTTTGTGATTTTTTCTTGTTGCTTATCTTCAATCTGTGCATCGCCAGGTATTGCAATATCACTGAACCATTATTATTATTATTATTATTATTATTATTATTATTATTATTATTATTATTATTATTATTATTATTATTGGTAATCATCATCACACAGTCAGCCAGATATTCAGACTGGGTTTGGCATTTTTGTCTACCTATTGAGTCCTTACCAAGGACCTAGTATAGGCAGATCTGGATATTTGATGATGTTACAGATATAGGATGGAAGTGTTCCAAGTAAAGCTGCCTTCTGCAATTGACTGATGGCAAATTTGTCAATGCCAGTGGTGTTCAAGTGGTGCTCTGGTTGTTTGGGGTTGCACCCAAGGTGCTTCTGCTTCTGCTTTTTTCCTCCTCCTCCTCCTCCTCCTCCTCCTCCTGGGTCAAAACATGTAGGATTGATGGTGAAGTATTTTCTCTGAATAAGAGATTAATGAAAAAGTAGATTTTGGAGGGCTTTAGGTTAACAATAACTTTAAATAATAACAAAAAAAAATGCCCTGGAAATGCAAATCCTTGTGATATTTGTGTTTCTGCCATTCATCTCATGAAAGAAGTTTGGCAAGGCTAATATAGAACTCAGTGAGGATGTCCAAGTCATTAATATAATTAATGCCAAACAGTGTGGTTTCATTGTGTTTTGTTTTGTTTTGTTTTTCTGCTCCTGGGAAAGAAGGCTTGTCAAACAATCTTTGACATGTTTATAGCTGGAATGAGATATTTGCTTAGAACTTGATTACTCTGGCCTGCAAGAAACCATAGCTAGGCAAAGAAATAAAGCTGCCGTCTCAGAGCATCTCTTGAAAATGGCTCTTATGTTGATATAAAACTCTCTCCCTCTGCTGGCAGCTGGAGGGCGGACTGAATACTGCCTGGAAGTAAAGGGCTGCCCGTTGCAGTTGCTTGAAGAGGTGTGCAGCAGCTTTCTCAAACATTCCCAAGTATGTTGGGCCTGCAATTCCCGGATTTCCCCAATAGGATGTTGGCTAGGATTCTAGGTGTTGCTGTATTGGAATAACTGGAACATGAATGGGTGAACCTGTCAACTAATTTATTTATTTATTATACAATGCATATGGTCACCTATCTAATACAAATATAGTTGGAAGCATATCCTTCCCCCCATGTGCCAAACAGTCTCATAGCTCACTCCCCCCCCCCCAGCTGCTTTCTCACCTGATTTGATTGAAGAAAATATTTTAACTTTAAAAAATTAAATGGTAAGTTTAACGTGCTGGAAAAAAAATGTGAGTCCCACTCAAAATCTTGTTTTATGAGAAGGTTTCTTGGGCTTTGGAAAATTCATAGCAAAAAAAAAATGATAGGTAGCTGTAACCTAATGCCTCATCTGCAGGTTGATCACCTTCTGCCTCAATACAAAGACTGAGGTAAACTGAGATAGCAGGAACATCTGCTGTTCAGGGAGGGTGAAGGGATGCAGTCGCACCTGTTTTTTTTTTCCTGGTAAATCAGTGTTTTATGGCTGGTCATGCCCACATCGGGGTAATTTCTGTGAGAATGTTCATCCCATATCGTGTAAGCAAGTTTATACAACCCAAAATGTTTTGAACTGCTGGGTTTAAGTGCTATAAATTATACATGTGTGTCAAGATGTAAATAAGTTGATAATGTGTACGGATACATGCTCTGGAATTCCTATGTAGAAGTTAACAAGTTACTTCTGCTGTTGTGAATATGACGAGTTCTTTGATAGTGCTTAGTTTTTTCTACTTTAATATTTCATTTGATTTGGAACGTTTTTATTTTTAAAAGCAGGCAAGACTTATATGACTTTGTAATGTCACATTAGCAGACTACACCATGACAACTAGATTTTAAAAAGAAGGTGTTCTGGTTTTGCCTATAATATAACTCAGTTGGCTATATGCCCATTTTTTCTTGTCTTTTTCTTTGTCGAGGCAGACACCACTGTATAAACAAATGTGCTGCCGCCTATTTAGATCAGCTTTGCATAGAATGTCTGCAGAAGATATAAACAAAAACAAAAGAAGGTGAAAAGCCATTCTACTTTATACCATGTCATCTTTACATATTAAATCCCTTATGAATGGGGAGTCAACCCTAAAGACAGGCAGTTCAATCCACCTGTATTACTTGGGACCTTGATCTAAAATCACTTTATCTGCCTGTTTATCAGACTTTGAAGTCTGGACTTTTTACTGCCTTTAAGACAATTAAAGCAATAAGCAGACATGTTAAGCATAAGATAATTAATGGCTCCAATGGAGTTCTAGGAGCATTGGCCTTAGCAATAGAAGAACCCTCTCTTTTCTGTACCGTAAATTCTTAACTAGGGTACATAGACTTGTAGTTAAACAGACTGAAAGAAGAAAGCAAAATATGTAATTTATGACAATTGTCTTCAATTTCTATTATGTACATTTAGTAATGTTTAATTTTTTTGATACCATATTGGCCATCCAGAGTTACTGTTGTGACACAAACAGCGGTGGTGGGTTCCTCCCAGTTCCACCTGGTTCCGCCGAGCCGGTAGCGGTGACAATATGATGTCACTGAAATGGTTCTGGGGGGGTTCTGCCCCCGCCTCCCCCTACCCACCCCCCCGCGTTATTCTTACTTTTTATTTGGCTCCACCACCAGTTCCTCCTGAGTCCCAGCTGATGGCTAAAGGGAAAAAAAACTGTTTAAACTCTTGCCGCTGGGCTTCAAAGGGCCGCCCTACAGCTGATCAGTGTTAAAAGAAAATAAATGAGTAGACCAGTGCCTGCAAAAATACATGAGTAGATCAGTGCCTGCAAAAATAAATGGTTAGACCAGTGCCTGCAAATTAAATGGGTAGATCAGTACAGCTCTGCAAGCAGTTAAAAGCCTGGTAGACCAGTACCTCTGCTAAATCCTAAATAATTGTCACATGATCATCAAGCCACGCCCACAAAATAAGCCACACCCACAGAACGGGTAGTAAAAAATTTTAGAACCCATCCCTGACAAACAGCCATATAAAGTAGACAGATATAAACAACAATCACACATAATGCTGTCACTTAGTAAGGCTGTATGTGTACTCCTCGAATTACAACCATTTGGTTGGCAACCATTTGAAGTTGCAACAGCACTGAAGAAAGTGACTTACAATGGTCTTCAAACTTACAACTGTTGCAATATCTCCACAATCATTAATCAAAATTTGAGCATTTGGCAGCCAGCATATATTTACAATGGTTGCAGTATCTTGGGGTCACATAAATGCCATGTGCAATCTTCTCAGCCAGCTTCCAATAAGCAAAGTAAATAGGACTCACTTAACTGCAGTGATTCACATAACAACCATGGCAAAAAAGGGTAATTGTGCTGTTACAGTTAGTGGAGTTGTGGAGAGTTAATTACCTTAAGAATTAAGAGCTGTCTCCTTAAAAGATTGCATTGTGGGAGATGTAGAGAGAGATTGCATTAAGGGAATGTAATCCATGACATGTGACCATATCTGTGTGTCTGATTGGCCACTGTGGCTCTCTGCCTGGGTTTAGAACAAAGACCCGGCCATTTTGAATTACCATAGAAGAGAGAAGCATGCTTTCTGAACAGGGGGACACAACTACCATCATTTTATACTAGGAAATGGGATAGATTATGAAATACTTGGATGAACCTCACCTTGACTGTAAGTCTATGTATTTAAGGATTCCCAAATATATATAATCTGCATGAAAACCTGTTTGCTAGAGTTTATCTGCCTGTTCCCAGTGGAGCCAGAGGCCTGGGGAACAGAACAATAATAAAATCTGATTTAGCAACTGACTTGCTTAGCAACAGATGTTCTGGTCCTAATTGTGGTTGTAAGTCCATAACTACTGTAGTGCCATGTCCCTTGATGCATTGGATTTCTATTCCAAAGCTGGAGTCAGATGCAACTTGGATTTTTTTTTTTTTTTTTTTTTTTTTTTGATGTTGGAAGCTCTTTCTAAGTGGTCCTATTAGGATGAAAAAGAGGCAAATTGGAGACCGGAAAGAAATATGTAATATAAATCTATCGATCTACTGCTTACTACCCCATGATCTTTCCAATATCTGTACAGGGAGAAACACTTGTTTAAAATAAAATAAAAAAGTAAGATGAATAACTGGCCAACAACGCACAATGGTCTTTTGGTCTTAATCTCATCCTGTTTGCATCAGCCCAGATGGGCCCTGAATACCTTGACCCTCTGAGGTTATGAGATGACAAGAATATTTGTTGAGTTGCCCTATTAAAGTAAAATTATTTATTAAAATGAGTTTTTTTCTCGAACACACTCGGCATAATTAAAAATATTAATCCTATAATACTGTTTATATAAACAAGCTGAACCTGGAACCAAAAATTAACACTTATGTTAGAGAATTAGAGTTTCCACAGAAATAATTGATTTATAGAATACAACTTTTTCAATAAGCCAGAATTATAATTTTGATAACCACAAGTTTTATTTGGCTTTACTTTTTAGAAACATGGCAAAGAAAATATTCAAAAATGACTTCAAATGCACTTCTAATCTACCTATTTTTACTTACTTCCCCCCTGTACATCCTGCAAATGCCATTTTACCTGTTTTTTCCTATATCACATATTTTGTCTTATAGTAACCAAAAACATATGCGTTTTTGTTTGTGTTTTGACTTGTGAATGTCACAACAAGCTGAAAAGTGTGAATATCAGTGTGCCTGTTCATCTCCAAATCACCTGGGTGATCCAAATGTGTTTGTGTAAAATGTTCACATAAGTATTTTAGGCATTTCTGTCAACAGTTCTCTCATCTAAAACACAGAGCTCACCTTGCAATTCCAGCTGATTTTATAAGGCCCTTTCACCCACATTCCTGGCAGCTGGCAACTCTTCAAAGGTGGGGCCTACAGCTCTCTGAAAGTTGTTACCAGATTATACTTTTAATGGAAAGTAGGAAAAAAACTGGTAAAGAGCACTCATGGGAAAGAATTGTATTAGCAGGATTAAATTAATTTAACTCAAATTTAAATTAACTCAAATTTATGTTTTTGTCCTTCACCCTACCTTCTTTTCTTTTCTTTTTTTTAATGAATCATGGCTGAGATTACATATTCAGCAAGTTCTATCTTCCGGTTGTTCTGAGTGACTTTTATTTTGTGAAGAGAAAAAAGCAATCAAAGTAACTTTTGAGACATCCTGCATCATTTTTAGGTGCAGACCTTTTGCATTTGGATTGGATAGTTTTCTCCCATTTTAGTTTAGACTGTCACTAAACTATCATTTGAATGTGTCTAGCAAAGAAGTCTCTTCAGCCTTAAGAAAGCAAAATATTTTTTTTAAAAAAAATAAACAATTCCAGTCACTGGAAAACTGCAAAAGCCATGAAGACTCAAAGGAATGTATATTATAAGAGCTGATCCTTCTTTAAAGAATGTTTTGTCTGTCGGTTAGCATCACCTGGCATCAGCAAACAATAATTACATTCCTGAGATGAACTGATTATTGCTTAAGCTGTTTTTCTTGATTTTTCCTCCCTATTTATGTACAAACTATATAGAAGCAGTCTCTGATCCGGGACTCAAGAATTCATGAAGGCCTAGAGATACTTAGGACATGATTTGCTATGCTCTTGCAAATGGTTTTCAAGTTTGCACTGTGTATGTTGTTTCCTAAAATTCAGTGCTAGGACTAACACGTATTTATATTTGAGTCCAATAAACGGGCAATTTGAAGTCCGGTTCCCTCACCCCCAAGATAAATAACCTCACTGACAATTTTTGTGGATGGCATAGTTTCTTACTTGGAATAATAACAACCCCCCACACACAAATAACATTCAAGCAAAGAAAGAAGAAAAATGTTCCCAAACTCCCCACAAAGCCAGAAGGCCTTGGTCCTGCTATCCATGACATTAATTCATTCAATTTCAAGGCTGCCCAACTCCATTGTGACTCTGGGTGGTATGCAGATAAAAATTCAAATGAAACAAAAACAATAGGGGAAAAAAGAAGATAGCTGACTGGAAATTAAACTCTAAAAAGTCAAGCCTCCAACAATCAACCAAAGAGACTTAGTTCCCATTCTTGCTTAATGCCAGCAAAACAATCAGAAGAAAGAAGTATGAAATATAGGAGGAGTACGAATCTCCATGGAGATGTCATTTCACAGGGCAGGGCAAAAAGGCCTTCCTAGGTCCTGTATGTAAGATGATCCTGCTTAATAGACAGATGGAAAAATATGGAGATAGGCAGTCCCTTGAGTAACCAGGCTCTGTCCCATGCAGAGGGGGATAACAGAATAGAATAGAATAAAACTTTATTATGGTCATCGACCAGATCATTCACTAGAAATTGTGCCAGAAGTTTGGATTTGAGTACAGCAAAAACCACTGGGAACATCAGGTTGAGAAAATTTTAGAGAATGAGAAACTCAAGATCTTGTGGGACTTTAGGATTCAGACTGACAGGCACTTGGTCCACAACACACCTGACATAACAATAGTTAAAAAGAAAAAAGTATGGTTCATTGACATTGCAATACCTGGTGATGCACTGATTGAAGATAAGCAGCAAGAAAAAATCACAAAGTACCGGGACTTGCAAATTGAAGTTGAGCGACTGTGGAAAAAGAAATCGTGTGTTATCCCGATTGTAATTGGAGCCCTTGGAGCAATACCCAAAGGGCTACCCCGCTATTTAGAAATTCTAAATTTGCTGGACTTGAACATTTTGACTCTACAAAAAACCACCTTACTCGGAACAGCTTACATCCTCTGATGATATCTTAACAGTTCCTAGGTCCTTGGTTAGGACTCGAGCTGCTGAGCTATTAACCAGCCTCAAAGGCTGTGAAACTCACTAAAGATTTAATAATAATAATAATAATAATAATAATAATAATAATAATAATAATAAATAAAGTTTTGGAACACAATATCCCGGATATCACGATTGTGGAGAAGAAAAAAGTGTGGATCGTCAACATTGCCATACCTGGTGACAGCAGAATTGACGAGAAACAACTTGAAAAAGTCACCAGATATCAGGACTTGAGAATTGAACTGCAGAGACTCTGGCATAAACCAGTGCAGGTGGTTCCGGTGGTACTTGGCACACTGGGTGCTGTGCCGAAAGACCTAGGCAAGCACTTAAAAACAATTGGCGCTGACAAGATCACCATTGATCAGCTGCGGAAGGCCACCTAATTGGGATCTGCTTGTATAATCCGCCGATACATCACACAGTCCTAAACGCTTGGGAAGTGTTCAACTAGTGATTTGGGATACGAAATCCAGCATGGTCATCTTGTTTGTTGTGTATACTGTCGTCGTCATCATCATCATCATCATCATCACAACAACAACAACAACAACAATAACAATAATAACAACAACATTAATATTGGATAATAACATCCCCGAAAATAAAATACATGATCTCAAACCGTTAGGGTCACTCCCTAATTTACATGAGTGGAGAGCCGATAAGTATGTGAATGATACATTTATCCAAAAATTGTTATAGATATCTCCAAAAATTGGCACAAGTTGACAACTATAATTCTGTAATTTTTTTCTTGTGGACATTGCAGTGACACAGAATTTTGCCACTGCATGAGTGGTAGCCGGATTTGAGTCCTGGAGGAGAAAGCCTACAAATAAAAGTCATCTGCCCTCCCTGGCAATCTCTCTAATAAGGAGAGAATATATACTGACCTATAAACTCTATATAACTCACAGTACAATAAAACATATGAGATACCTTCAACTTCTCCTTTACCACATATGAGGGGGGTTACAGGCATTTTGAATTGTAGCTAGAAGCCAAATGGCAACTAGTAGATCTTGTGAAGATGTTGGAACATACTGTATGTACATGTGTGATAGTCTCATCACTGCTTGTACTGATGCAGTTTAAAGATGGAAAGTCCTTAGCCCAAGGAGGAAGGTGTCGAACAAACAAAGCTGAAGGAGATAGGCAGTTCAAAAATGTGAAAAATAAAATCAAAATAAAGCTACTTAGTCTTTTCAGTATTGAGCCCAAGTTTGTTTTTCTTCATTCAAGCCTGCATAACCTCTATGTACTGGGTTAGGACTTTGACAGGTCCCTTGGTTGGCCTGACCTTATGTTCATCTTATTTTCAGGTGGAATGTGTAGGCAATAGGTGAAGAGAGGTGTTTTTTCCATCTTAGCCTAGTACTTCCAAGATTGAAGGGCAAATTTCCCAACCATGTCTAAATGACAGCAAAGAGATATGGAAAATTTGGTGCCATCTAGTGTTTCCCTGGGTTTTTGTCCCTCTGGATCTAGTAATTCTAACTTAGGGTGTTGGTGATATAATACTTGGTTGGATAAATCAAGGTTTAATTTTTAAGATATAATTGTTTAGTTTCCTGCCTAGGATGATGTATCCTTATTTAAAGATCATACTTCTCTATCTGGAAAGTTGCCAGAGACTCCCCTGTTTGAAGGGGACTTTTATTCAAAATCACTTTGTTAAGTATATTTAATGTTGAAGAGCCCTATGAACATTAAGAAAACATGGCTTCCGGTACTCTCAATTCCTGGCAAATAGATAGGGAAGAAATGGAAGTAGTGACGGATTTTATTTTCTTGGGCTCCAAGATCACCACATCTGGGGACTACAGCCAAGAAATTAAAGCGGCTTGCTCCTGGGCAGGAAAGTTATGGCAAAGTTAGGCAGCATACTAAAAAGCAGAAACATCACCCTGCCAACAAAAGTGCATATAGTCAAGGCTATGGTTTTCCCAGTTGCAGTGTATGGTTGTAAAAGTTGGACCATGAGGAAGGCTGAGCGTCAAAGAATTGAGACCTTTGAACTATGGTGCTGGAGAAGACTCCTGTGAGTCCCTTGGACTGCAAGGCAATCAAACCAGTCAGTTCTAGAGGAGATCAACCCTGACTGCTCTTTAGGCAGCCAGATCCTGAAGATTAAACTCAAATACTTTGGTTACTTAATGAGAAGGAAGGACTCACTGACGAAGAGCCTAATGCTGGGAACGATTGAGGGAAAAAGAAGAAAGAAACGGCAGAGAATGAGGTGGCTGGATGGAGTCACTGAAGCAGTCGGCGTGAGCTTAAATGGTCTCCGGGGGATGGTAGAGGACAGGAAGGCCTGGAGAAACATTGTCCATGGGGTCGTGATGGGTCGGACACGACTTTGCAGCTAACATCAACAAGCCCTATGAAGGGAAAGCCAGGGACCTTGAACTTGTACGGTTAGTATCAGGACAGCAGATTGTACAGTATTCAGACTCCACTATTGTGATTATTATTACAGTTAAATTATGGATATTATTATTACATTTGCATCTCTATATAGATTTCATCATGCACAATATTTTTGAAAATCAGTGCCTAAACTTTGTTGTCTTTTTGTGATAAATAAGACTGAGTATATTCTCTAACCATTCTATGACAGGGTGCAGTTGCAGAAGCTGAGTGTTATTCAATGTCCTAATCCAATCCTTATCTGAAAAAAAGAGCACAAGAAACATTTCTCCTGGAGCCTGTGGAGAGTAAATTAACAAACATAACAGGAATACACAGCAGGGACCACAAAAGCCTTGAGTTGGTTCTAGGGGTCTACTCAAATGTTTATTTGTATTGCATCTGTATTGATGTTGTATTTGAATTGCAATTTTTAATCTGTAAGAAGAGAAAACTGATTACATGAAATATTATATGGACCATAATGAATTCTTAATTAAACTAAATTTAATTTGTGTTCTGGCTTTAATCATTTTTTTAAAATATAGCTCTTCGTGTATTCCAAAAAAAAAAAGATATATTCCTACTATACAAAAGCCAGACTGTTTAAGGCTTTGACAATAATTACCAAATGGCACAGAAATTACTGTTTTTCAATAGGCTGTGGTTTATCTAACTTGTTTCTAACCCACAGGGGAAAAAATAAAAGCACTAGATGGTTCAAGTCTTACTCTCCCATGTTGCTTCCTAAGAATGTTATGCAGTTTCTAAACCTCCATTTTGGGTCCCTCCTGCCACTAGATATTTGGTGGAAGTACTTAGAACAATTCCTTTTTTCCTGTAGAATCCAAAATCTCAGAACTAGAATAGAGTAACAGAGTTGGAAAGGACTTTGGAAGTCTTCAAGTCCAACCCCCTGCTTAGGCAGGAAACCCTACACCTCTTCAGACAAATGATTATCCAACATCTTCTTAAAAAATTCCAGTGTTGGAACATTTATAAGTTCTGGAGGCAAGTTGTTCCACTGATTCATTGTTCCAACGTCAGAAAATTTCTCCTTAGTTCTAAGTTGCTTCTTTCCTTGATTAGTTCCACCCATTGCTTCTTGTTCTACCCTCAGGTGCTTTGGAGAATAGTTTGACTCCCTCTTCTTTGTGGCAACCCCTGAGATATTGGAACACTGCTATCATGTCTCCCCTAGTCCTTCTCTTCATTAAACTAGACATACCCAGTTCCTGCAACTGTTCTTCATATATTTTAGCCTCCAGTCCCCTAATCATCTTTGTTGCTCTTCTCTGTACCCTTTCTAGAGTCTCCACATCTTTTTTACATCATGGCGACCAAAACTGGATGCAGTATTCCAAGCGTGGCCTTACCAAGGCATTATAAAGTGGTATTAACACATCACGTGATCTTGATTCTATCCCTCTGTTTATGCAGCCTAGAACTGTGTTGGCTTTTTTGGCAGCTGCTGCACACTGCTGGCTCATATTTAAATGGTTGTCCCCTAGGACTCCAAGATTCCTCTCACAGTTACTACTATTGAGAAAGGTACCACATATAATGTACCTGTGTATTTTGTTTTTCTTGCCTAAATGTAGAACCTTACTTTTTTAACCATTGAATTTCATGTTGTTAGATAGTGCTCAATGTTGAAGTCTGTTAAATTCCTTCTGTATCTTGAGCCTATTTTCTGGAGTGTTGGCTATTCCTGCCAGTTTGGTGTCATCTGCAAATTTGATGAGTTCCCCATCTATCCCCTTGTCCAAGTCATTGATGAAGATGTTGAAGAGTACTGGGCCTGAAACAGAGCCTTGGGGTACTCCACTGCATACTTCCCTCCATATAGATGCAGTTCCATTGAAGACTACACACTGAGTGCGGTTGGTCAGCCAGTTACACATCTATTTGGTGGTGATACTGTCTAACCCACATTTTTCTACTTTATCTAGTAGTAGGTTATGGTCTACTTTACCAAATGCATTACTGAAGTCCAAGTAAATTATATCGACAGCATTCCTCTGGTCCACTAATTTTGTCACTTTGTCAAAGAATGCAATAAGATTAGTCTGGCATAATCTGCTTTTGACAAACCCATGTTGGCTTTTGGTTATTACTTTGTTTGCTTCTAGGTGTTCGCTGATTCGTTGCTTGATTATCTTTTCCAGAATATTCCCTGGTATTGAGATCAGGCTGATAGGTCTGTAGTTTCCTGGATCTATTTTTCCCCCTTTTTTGAAGATGGGAACTACATGAGCTCTTTTCCAGTCCCCGGCAGTTCCCTGGTGCTCCAGGATCTTTGAAAGATATAGTTCAGTGGTTCTGAGATCTCATCTGCCAGTTCCTTCAGAACCTAGGGGTGTAATTGATCCGGTCTTGGTGATTTGAACTTGTCTAGGGTAGACAGGTGTTCACTTACCATTTTCTTCCCTATTTTAACGTGTTCCTAATCTGTTTTTTGTGATGCTGTTTTTGATAGGTTGGACAGGTTTTTTCCATCGAGCTTCCATCTAGCCTCCTAACTTTTTTTAATCAAGTGCTGAAGATGTTGACTTTATCTCTGCTTCTCTCTTTTACAGAATATTGTTCTAATATGAATTTGTGTGGCGACTCTTACAATATGTCTTCATTTAGAATTTCTGTCTTACTGTTTGTGTTCCATATATTTTAAGCATTTGAGTTTATTCGTTTATTTTATGGTAAGCTACCTTGAATATTTGGTACAAGGGTTGGGAAAAACACATGCAAATAATTGATTTCAGCTTTTTCAGATCTTTATAAGCAAGTCCTACAATTAATATTTATTTATTTAATTTACTGTACATGGCTACCTATTTGAAATTGGTTAACAATAAAAATAGCTAATGCAATACAAATAGAGAAAAACATAAAAATAAAATCACACAAAAGAACACAGATACCTAGAGTGTCAGGACCAACATTTTTTCTTATATATTTCCATGTATCAACATGCAGCCCTTCATCCAATGCTTGAGAGGAAAGTCAGGTTTCCAAGGTTTTCTTAACAACTAGAAAGGTCAAAAACATCTAGATCTTAGGGAAGCTATTTTACAGGATGGACACAGTGACAGGAAAGGCACACTTTCAGTCTCACCAAAGGAACATGTAAATATATAAACTCTGTCTTATTTCATTTGAGGGCTGGAAAAAAATTAGATCAAATATCCTGGTCATATGCCATGAAGGTCTTTGCAAGTGACAATAATTGTTTTGAATTGCATCCAGAAGTATAGCACAGTAGTGAGTGTACCCATAATTTCCATGTTGCATTTTTGACCTGTAGTAGCTAACAGGTGGTTGGGCAGCCCCAGGTAAAAACACATTGCAGAAATACAAATAAGACCTTATCAAGGCATGAATTACTTTGAGCAGAACCTCCTGATCCAGAAAGATCTGATACATAAAATGCAGCTGATACATAAAGATTAATTTGTGCAAAGGTGTGCCTGGCCATGGCTACCACCTTATTGCAGGAGCCATGCATCCAGAGCTGATTGCAACCAGTTCTGACTGGGACTTTAGTGCTGGTTCTTCCAGAATTAAAGTTGGAAATCTCCAAATTCAATGCGCACAATGATCCTTAGCCACTCAGTTTTTCTAGGGTTGAACCTAAGCCCGTTTTGGATGCAGGTAAGTGCAGGGTGCACATGGAGGCTCAGGGAGGGCGAAAAATGGGCCTACCGGAAGTTCGGGAAGACCGGAAATGGGCCTCCGGAGCCTGGGGAGGGCAAAACCATCCCCCCCATGGTGCAGGAAGCCAACTAGGCCACACCCACCATGGCCACACCCACCCAGCAACTGGGCAGAGAACCCCTTGCTAAAATTTTTGAAGCCCACCTCTGCTCCCCCCCCCAAATTAACAGATATGGTGCCTACAATGAATCTTATCTCTGTATCCCTTCTTATCCTTATAAACAAATCTAACAATGTGCATATGGGCAGTCTATGCAAAACTGTTCTGCTTCCTTTGTCGTTTGCAGTTTGGAATAGTATAAGGTAGGAAGAGCCTGCCTTGTTTTGTTCTCAGTGGTGCTACATACCCTAAGTGTGTGGCACAGTGGTAAGCAATTCTTTCAGTTCATTATCATACCTATTTCCTTTAACAAGTGAAGTCAGTATGATTTATTATGAAACAATGGGCGTATAATTATATAATACGAATTGCAAAGTGGAAATCCTGCCCAGATTTAAATCTCATTTTGCTATCATGTCCTTGGTATTCAATGAGTCATTCTTGGGGTGACTTGCATGCAGTACAGATAGTCTTCGACCTATGACAGTTCATTTAGTGGCCATTCAAGGTTACAATAGCACTGAAAAAAGTGGCTTCTGACCGTTTCCCACATTTATGACCATTGCAGCATCTCCATGGTCATATGATCAAAATTCAGATGCTTGGCAACCGGTTCATATTTATGACGGTTGCAGTGTCTCAGGATCATGCAATCCCCTTTTGCGACCTTTTAACAGGCCAAGTCAATGGGGAATCCAGATTTACTTAAGAACCATGTTTCCAACTTAACAAATTAAATGATTCACTTAACTGTGGCAAAAAAAGTCGTTAAACTCACTAAGTTTCACTTAGCAACATAAAGTTTTGGTTCAATTGTGGCTGTAACTCGAGGACTACTTGTATAGCAACAGTATACATTTTGAAGCACCAACACCATGTGATTCCCCCAAAGCCCTAGGCCATCAGCACCCTCCAAACAGTGTAGAAAATTATAATTTGTAATGCTATTGAAGGGAAAAAACTATGAAATATATAGAGAACAAATATATTATACACAGTTAATTTAATACACTTGTAATTACACTTTCATTTTAAATTTAGCTTTTGTTTGAGCCCCACCATTTTCTTTTTCTGGCTCTATACTGTGTGTGTGTGTATACATATTTGTACATATTTGTTTGTCTAGCTAATAGTCAATATTAATAGCAAAACAAAATAAATCAAACAGCAGTCATGCACATTTCATCATCTTCTCAATCCACAAATGCTCATGTAAACAGTGAGCTTCCTAAATATTAACAGCTGATCTTATTTTTGGAAGGTAACTCTTTCCACAGGAGGGGATTCCCAGCAAAGTACGCTCACATCTTCTACAACAGCTTGCAAGTGGTAACACTAAGTATGCGTTCTAAGCACACCATAGATTGGCAGATTCTACTTGGAGCAAGCCTCAAGCCATGAAAAACTTTATAAAGAAAAACTTTATAAGAAAATCTTTACTATGATTGCCTTGACTGGTAGCCAGAAACAAAATGACAACCACACAAACAAAACTGGCAGCTCTCGTAGTTCTGGTGCTATATAGTTGGACAGTATTAGTATGTTTCTGTCACTCAGTGGTAGATTTCAATTTTTTTTACTACCGGTTCTGTGGGCTTGGCTTGGTGGGCATGGCAGGGGAAGGATACTGCAAAATCTCCATTCCGACCCCACTCCAGGGGAAGGATACTGCAAAATCCCCATTTTCTCCCTACTCCAGGGGAAGGATACTGCAAAATTTCCATTCCCACCCCACTCCAAGGGAAGGATATTGCAAAATCTCCATTCCCCACCCCACTCTGGGGCCCGCCAGAGGTGGTATTTGTTAGTTCTCTGAACTACTCAAAATTTCCTCTATCTATTCTCCAGAACCTGTCAGAACCTGCTGAATAGCACCCCTGCTGTTACTGCATCAGCTGTGGCATTTTGCATCAACAAAAGTTTCAAGTAGTCTTCAAAGACAGTAGTGAGTTAGAGTAAGGTTATGGTTACAAGAGTATGCTGCCACTTCCTCCAATTCCAGGTAGAATCATAACGGGAGCAAAGGTTTTCATATAATGGCTCTAGCATGCTCAACAATTTCTGCAAACTTGCAAATAAGGGTACCAAAAAAGCTTTCTTGATGATGACATCCACAAGCTTATTTGAAGGTTACAGGATATCATTTTGATGCTTGCCGTTCCCATGTCCTTAAAACCTTATAAACCCAATAAATGTTCAGTTTAACTACCTAGTCAGCTATAAGTTAAAAACTATTTAAATAACATAATATAAATAGAACTATGGTGATTCATAGTGTGTGACTGGCAATAGTCTGATGTTTGTTTCCATTTCTAGTTTAAGGCGGTGGAATGACAAGCAGAATATGCAGCTTTGCGTTTCATTTTAGGGGACATAATAAGTACTGGTATTCGTGATGGGATATTTGAATAATTGGAGTGGAAGCCAATTGCTATTACAAAAATCTTTTTAGTCAGCAACTTCAATTTTCTCTGAAGAGCTGGTAGTTCAGCTCCTTTGTCACCTTTTGCATCTTTTCAACATAGAGAATTAAACTGTCAGTTTAATTTATCTCTGTGCATTTTATTACTTTACAGATTAGGAATTAGTTATTTTTTCTTTTCAACTTGATAACAAGAAACCTCTAGCTTTAGATGCAAAGCATTTTTTAAAAGCAGGGAACAGATGAGAGATATTTTTAAAAAATCCAACATGTTTCTTTGGATCAGAAATCTGAGTCTACTTTGCTGTGGAAAAGAGGAACGTTTTTCCAAGCTCTCATGGAGGCATTCTAATCTAATCTCCTGTTATAGAAACATTAAGCTTGAATGTTTAGCACAATTATTATGAGTTTATATGGATCACAATTCATTTGTAGGAGTCCTGCTGGCTAGAACTGATCAGAATTACGATTCAAAATACCAGGTGGAAGGTTGTCATATGGCTTGTCATCAGTGCATGAACGATCATTGTAATTCTCTTTTTGGGAGACACCTAATTAATTAAAAAATTTGAAGAGATGATAGATAGAGATAAAAGTAATCTAGGGATTTGTTAAATGTGGTACAAATAAATTGTAATGGTAAATTCATTGCTCTTGGGGTATACTTTATTAAATTTTATTAAAAATTGAGCAATCACATCCAATCAATTCAGTCCTTTCAAAGTTAGGTTTTGTCTGTAGAGAATTTGGATTGTAAAGCAAGCAAGCAAACAAACAAATAAACAAACAAACAAGGAACCAGCTTTACATCCAAAGAATTCCTTTCCCTTGCATTTACTGGTCAGTCCATAAACCTGGGAGACTAAAAAAACTCCTTTATATATACTATTTTTTTCAATTCCTTCATTCTGTTTTCCAGAATGTTATTTTGCTTTTACCTGATGCCGCTCTGAAAATTAGTTGGATGTGGATTTGTCTGTTTCGGCTGTGGTTCTTAATCTATTTGACCTAATTACCCTTTTCCCCAGTCTCAAATAATGCCATTCATTATCTGAAAAAAATAATAGAGTTGTTGCTTTGCATGAACATCTCAGCAGTAGCAGTTTTAAACTGGATCCTCAACTCAAAAGAAGCAATTACAAATTGTCCATTACTCCAGAATATGCCAAATTACCCCTTGGGAAGTCAGTGCCCCCAGTTTAAGAACCACTGTTTTAGAATCATAATTAGCTTCAACTAATTTCAGTGGTCCACCACTGAAGTCACCTTTAAGTAAATCTGGACACAATCCTATCTGCTTACTTTATTCTAAACATTGGAAATTGCAGTCTAATATTAATCATTGTAAATGGGTTACCTGCATTTTAAAACACATTTTCTGCTTTCCCAAAAAGTCCCAATTCTCTTGTTCAAAAGATAACTTTCCTATCTTTAGAAAATAGAACTTCCATATCACCAAGTCACCATGCACTGTAGTTCCTTGATTGAAAGTTATCATTTGTAATAAAAGTAAGGATTATGTAGATGGAGAGAGAGAGAGAGAGAGAGAGAGAGAGAGAGAGAGAGAGAGAGAGAGAGAGAGAGAGAGAGAGAAAACATTCATAAAATGGATTAGAAATACAAATACATACAGGTGGCATTTTATATCCAAGTAAATTACTGGGTAAGCATCACAAATGTCATGAAGTCTTTTGTTATTGTTTATATTACCGCTTTTATGATCCTTGCAAAAAAAAAAAAAAAGAAAGAAAGCTACATTCAGCGTCTTTTGTTGAACAAGGTTGTGAGGCAGGTCCTCCAGTGTGTCTAAGATAAAAAGTTTAAATGTTCTCACTCCACTTTCTGACAGTAGAAACAGAAAACCATTCATCATGGAAGTTTCCTACCCAGAACTGAAATGAATGTCAACTGCCAGTTGGCAGAGCTCCTCCACTTGGATTTATAAAAGAACAAGCACTGACACAAGTAATGAATGCTACCTTCTATCACCTTCCTGTTGTGTTGGGATCAGTTCCCAAATTTCTAGCTAGCTTGGGTAGAAGCAACTGCTAGGAGAAAGCAGCATGAAACTATTAATCCAGTTGTCTCCAAATTGGTTCCACCTTGAAATGAAATACTGTATAAAAATAGTCATGATGGGAATTGTAGTCCAATAAAGGAACCAATAAAGTATTCTTTTCCAATAAAAGAAAAAGAATTGGGATGCGGTGGCTCAGTGGCTAAGATGCTGAGCTTGTCGATCGAAAGGTAGGCAGTTCAGCAGTTCAAATCCCTAGTGCCGTATAACGGGGTGAGCTCCCATTACTTGTCCCAGCTTCTGCCAACCTAACAGTTCGAAAGCACGTAAAAAATTCAAGTAGAAAAATAGGGACCACCTTTGGTGGGAAGGTAACAGCATTCCGTGCGCCTTTGGCGTTTAGTCATTATTTATTATTTATATGCCGCCCTTTTCCGGAAACTCAGGGTGGCTTACAATGTGTTAAGCAATAGCCTTCATACTTTTATATATACCTACTTAATAGGGCTTTCGCCCCCCTCCCAGTGGTGTTCTTTTTTATACAAAGTCAGCTTATTGCCCCCACAAACCGGGTCCTCATTTTACCTACCTCGAAAGGATGAAGGCTGAGTCAACCTTGAATCTGGTGAGATTTGAACTTACAGTAATTGCAGGCAGCTGGTGTTACCTAACAGTGCTTTAGTCTGCTGTGCTACCAAGGCTCATGCCGGCCACATGACCATCTTCGGACAGCACTGGCTCTTCGGCTTTGAAACGGAGATGAGCACCGCCCCCTAGAGTCGGGAACAACTAGCACATATGTGCGAGGGGAACCTTTACCTTTTAAAGGAACCAACTTAATGAAGGCTAGATAATTGCCTCCTCATGATAAGTATACAGGGAATAAATATACATGATAAATATACATGAATTATTTTCATGAAAATGTACAGCAAGAAAAATTATAGTAACAACCATTGCATTAGCTTGTTGAGGAGGAGAAACATAAGTTGACCTTTGCTTTACATATCTAATTTGAGATGGAATCAGTTTCAATTTCCAAACATCTCAGCCTTCCCCTGAGGTAGCATCCTTTTTGCACAGCACCTAGAGCAAGAGTGCTGTGTCACAATGGAATGGAAAAATACTGCTATGAGGTAAGGAAAACAGGCATGTGCTCCTTTCACATCAGAGAAACAACTGAGAGTGACATGCCCTCCGGTCTAACACATTATCCCCAATAGCTATTTATTATACAACCAAAATTATGACTTGCTTTTAGAACATGTCACAGAGAAATGAGGGCAGCTAGAATTCTTTGAAGGAGAAACAGCTCCAAGATTTAAACTACCATGCTGAAACAAAACTCAAGCACATATAGCCGCGATGACGAATCTATGGCACACGTGCCACAGGTGGCATGCAGAGCCCTCTGTGGGCACACCAGCTGTCACCCCAGCCCAGCTCCACCGTGCATGAGCATGTACCTCCTGCTGGCCAGCTGGTCTTCGGGTCTCTGCTGCGCATGCATGGGGCGCATGCGTGAAACATGCATGAGCATGTGTGTGGGGTAGGGTGCATGCACGGGGGGGTGCAAGTTGGTGCAGGAGGCTTTAAAGGCCCAAAACGGGTTATGGGGGGGCCTTGTGCTGCGCCATCCCACACCCCATTTTGGCTTCCAGGTTGGTGCAGGAGGCTTTCCAGGCCCAAAACGGGGCTCGCTGCGCCCCGTTTTGGGCCTGGAAAGCCTCCTGCACCAGCCTGGAAGCCAAAATGGGGTGTGGGATGGCGGGTTGCATGCATGGGGCACATGGGCAGGGGATGCACCCGCATGCACGGGAGCAGTCAAATTGCATTTTGGGGGTTTGGGCGCACAAGCGTGAATTTGTGCGCGCATGCGCTTTGGGCACTCAGCACCAAAAAGGTTAACCATCACTGACATATAGCTTGCCCCTGCCACAAAACACAGTCTTCCTTATTTGGTTGGGGTATATTATCATGTGTACCTTTTTACACAATCCAACCTTTTGCTTTCTTTTCTGATATTTTCCACTTTTTGGATAACCCATTTCAAGTGCATTTATGTCTTATTCACAACCATGATAGCAAATGACTTTGTTAAAAAACAGAAACGCAGATGTTCAGGAAATCAGATTTTGCGTCAATTCTCCTTATTTTGCACTTTTTATACTTACATGGTATTGCAGCATATAGATGCCCTTAATTTATGCAGAGAATGTGCATGATTAAATTCTTCTGTTTAATAAATAATGACCATAAACCTGATTTTCTTTTTCATAATTATTATTTTTTATTCTACCGAGAGTTCCTTTTTTCCCCTTTTCTAAAATCTCATATATTTTGTACTTAGCAGTTGAGTTATGTTTATCATGTTTTTCAGCAACTTGTTGAAACTAAGAAAAATTGTACACAGCACACCCATAATATTAATCATTCCTGGGAAAAGGGTTAATGTTTTTTTTTCAAATCAGAGATACTGTGCAATAATGAAAAAGATATGAGAAGTGGCCTCTCTGTAAGCAGCGACTGGGTCTCATCAGATCCAAAGAGAAAACAACCTACTTTGATAAATCAAAGCAATTTGTCAAGCCGACTTGACAATTTGGCAGGCTTCCTTGGCTAAAACCAGCAATTATTTATCATTTAATGTCTCTGCTATTAGAGAGAAGAACACAGGAGCATTGTTTACATATGCATCTGTTCCTACCCATGATGATGCCAAACTGATGAGATGTGCTGTGACATCAAGATACAAGTTCTGCTCTTTTGTGATTGTGTTACAGCATTGCTTACAGGTACATAAGAAGTCTGAACCATGATGCATGGTTTGTTGTTGCCCTCTCTTACAAATGTTAGCTTCATTTGGTGGACTAATAATTCTTCCTTTCTCTTTCTCCTCCCAGTGCCTCAATCCCTTTTCCCCTACCCTCTTTATTCTTGCGATTTTCTTTTTCTGTTGTTGGAACAAGGGAGAGAAATGTCTGTGTGTGTTGGGTGTGAGTGATTTGCATTTCAGACAGAGAATGGAAGATGTATGTAGATGGAAAAATAAATTAATTTGATGAATTTATTCTACAGGAAATTAATTTTAATGATGAGTTATTAATTTAAATAACTGCTTTTTTCTGGCCATTCTCTTAGAATATGCACGATTCTATTATTATAGCCAATATTGATAAAAGTAGCTTTAGCTTTGCTGTGGAGTTGATTTTCTGATCTGGTCTGCCTGGTGGGATTAACGTCGATCTTGCAAGTCTCTTTGCACTATCCCTCCACTCACTCTTGTACACCAGTGAGTTAGGGAGACATTCACCTGAGTTGCTTTCAGATGTTATCTCATTGTTCTGGACTTAAAAAAAAAATATTTCAGCCCCTCTTGTCTGGATAATGCTTCCTACAGTTCTCCATCTGAATACTCTACCTCAGCCTCTCAAGTAAATGTCTTAAATTACAGGAAGAGAGATTCTAGCTGAATACTAGGAAAACATCTTAACAGTAATAAAATTGCACTCGTTCTACAAAGACAGGAACACCAGCAGTGTCAGATATTGGAAGAAGAATGGAAGTACAGTTGAAGCAATAAATTATGCAGCAATACTAGAAATGTTAAATGCCATAAACCATAAGCAGTTGCAATCGGCAGCCGGACTTCCCTGCTGGAATTTTACTTCACTTTGAAATAGAGTTAGCATGCAAGCAATAACAATTAAAAAACATGCATTTTGATGCAAAAGGTTGCTGAAGAAATAAAGAAACTTATTATTCTTAATTTTTAGACTGGCTTGGGTATTTTATGGTGACAGCTAGAATAAAGCAGTAAGTATAGTTTAAGTGCATAGAGAGTAGTGTGTAGCAACTAGCTATGGTCTGGAAATATATTATTACGTTATCAGATTTCATGTAACAGTTGCTGATAAATTAAATTATGTATTTCTGTTACATTCGTGTTGATTGTTCATTGCCGTTTGAGATTAGTGAATATTATTTAAATGATTATTCAATAGTACAGTTGACTTTTCATTAATACTAAAAAAAAACCCAGAAGCAATAGAAAGGGAGAAGGTCTTCTGTTGTATATTAGAAATATCAATATTTCTGCTCCATAATCCAAATGAATTAAATTGGGTGTGCTGTGCAGCATATCCAAGTTAAAATAAATGGAAAAAGCAAAAAAAGCAAAACTGTTGCTAGTACTTATTATTGTTCTTTCTACTAAGTAGAAAATGTAGATGATAACTTCTAACAGACGCTCTTTTAAAGAAGTGTGCAATCATAGCAAGTGACTGAGTAACATTGCGGTTTTGGTTTTAAGGGAAAATAAAACTGCATAGTGAAACACAGATTTTGAATATCAAGAAATCAGGCTGTGATAGTCTTTTCACTGATGTGTTGTCTTCTGCATTCTTGTTAGTTAATGTGTGAAGAGTGAGGATATCATTTTCTCCTTCACCTTAGCTAGCCAAATTTCCTTGGTGAGTTCTGAGTATCAGCATTTTATTTCCTTCCTTCTCCCTTTGCAGGCCAGAGCTTGAATCATCTCAGCAAAGATATGTCACTCCACTCTATAAATTTTCTTCTTCTCTGTCATTGGGAACTACTGCTGGATGTTTCTCTTGGTGATAATTCAGATGCAAGATATACTTTATGGGATATGTCAAAAGCTCACAAAAAGAATGATGCCTTTCTTTGTCCTTATGTGATCACTAAACTGATTCTCAGTTCTGCATTAAAAAAATAGAACTGTAAATTCGTGTGTGTGTGTGTGTGTGTGTGTGTGTGAGAGAGAGAGAGAGAGAGAGAGAGAGAGAGAGAGAGAGAGAGAGAGATCGAGAGATCAATTTTCTGCCATTAGACATAAATTCCTTCATGGCATTCTACCCTAAAATGATTACAGCTCCAATGGTACAAAGGCTAGCCAATAGTAGGCAATTACATCTTACCTTTCTTTTTATTAGAAGAATAGTAGGAGAGTAAATTTTATCTGCAATGCCCAGTTGGGGGTAAGTTTGCTAGAAGCAGTAAACTAATGCAAACAACTTCTCAGAAGAGCTGGCCTTTGTTTTCTTTGCTCTTTGCTTTAGATCATGCATGTTCCTGGGCAGCTCATTGCTTTTACAAATGGAGAGGTCATTGTTATCAACAAGTAAATTTACCAGAATGCCAGGTAGAAAAGCTCAGATCAATTTTGTTAATTAAATCCCCCCCCCTCAGGGATTAGATCTTTGTTGATATTCATAAAGCTGTTTCAATTTATAAAAGCAAACATTGTAAAATACACATTAGTTGTTTGTTTTTTGCAATTCAGTTTAGAATATATTTGTAAAAGCAACAAAAAGCAGTTATTTTACTGAGGAAATACAGCAGTATTTGGAGTGTTTTAGCTTTGGATAAAGCCATTATGGAAGTATTTTAAGTTAATTATGGGATATTATCAGCTCTGAGCTGAAGAAGCTTCTTGGATAAGAAATGAAATGTCTTCAAAGAAAAACAGAAAGTCCACTTGCCTCTTGAAACAGCAACTTTGGGACAACCATGACCTGGATGACTGAGGATCTTCATAGACATTTAGGTTTGAACCTTCTGAAGTTAGAAGACCTTGAGGAGGTGAGCTGCAATTACTTGTCCCTCTCTTAAGTTATCCTGCATTGAGTTATCTCACAACAGGTTGTCCTGCAGTGAGTTGGCCAGGGTGAGACAGCAAGGCAAGTTGTCCCATTCTGCAGTAAACATTTCTCCTGAGAAATTTCTGCCTCATATTGCAAAAGTTACCAATTTTTCCACGTATGCTGTGTGTGTCAAAATTTCAGCCCACCTTCCAACTTCCTTACTTAAAGTTTCTTTTTAAATTTTTTTTGTTACATCTCATATATCTAAAGGAACTTTAGGCTGTAATCCATTTAATTTAGTATGACACTATGACAGTAAACTAAACTTCAGGATGGTGTGACATTTAAAAAAAAAATTCTTTCAGGCTTTATTTTCTTTTGCTCATAATGCAGTAGAGCAAGATAAAACTCATTTCAGAAAATTGTTAAATTGTCTCCCAGAGACAATGCCAGAGATTGCTGTTTTGTAGATTCCTTATGGGCAGCAACTGTGTGAAGCACTTATCTGGAGAGAAATTATAAAGAGTCTGTCTATTCATTAGCAATTCGTTCCATTGTGGTTGTCAGATCTAGACTCAGCCGAGAACAGTCTTTATTTCTCTGGAAGTCCTCAAGCAGTAATGTATTTTTAAAATCAATATATGTAGCATACCTTCAGTCAGAGAGTGGCTGGAACACTGGTTTTCTGAAGTTTTTCAATGCAGTCCAATTTGTCATTTAATGTAACTGATCAGTTCAGTAAACTACAAACTAAGCTTTTTTGCTATTATTTTTCAATGGAAAAGAAAGCAAAGGTGCATTTCAGAAGATACTATCCAGCATCCTAGTGCTAAAAAGCAAAAGCAAAAACAATCTACTTCTTCCACTTTTTATTATGATGGATTACAATTCTGAGCAAAATGTCAGATTTGGAGAACTGATCATCTTTGAAGACTCTCAAGGTTCAATTAGGATTTACAAGCTCACAGTAAACTTTGTAGATACTGTAAATATTGAAAAAACTTTCTGATTTAGGCCTTATCCTAAACCAACCAGCTCTAATTCATTATGTGTCATATTGATTGATTTGGGCATGCGAGAAGATTTCTACTATAATGCTAAATAAAGCTTCCTATCATTAATTCTTAACTTGTCTAGTCTTATGGGAAGACCACCAAACATTATTTCTGCCTCCTATTAAACCTTTGCTTGATCTATACCTTAATGGTTTAGGAGCCAAATATTTCATGGGAGAGAAGGAGAGGAGATCATCGACTGACTAAATAAGTAAATATTTTTATGTTATAATGTACTGTATGCAAAATATTAAATAAATCATTTCTCTATTTCTGATTCTGACATTTTGACAGGTATGTTGTTATACAGTGAGGCTCATGTGGCATAATCAACACAGAAGTTCTTCAACTTATATAAACTCTGGAATTCATGGGTGGGATCTATTTACCAGACAGAAGTGAAAGTCAATGTAACTTTTCTTCTTGATTCTTCTTGCTCTAAAATGATATACTCCTGGAAAGCCATACTTCTTCCATCTTATTGATTTTTTTTTCATAAAATGTTAAAACCCAGTTTTTCTATCAGGCCTTGGATTAGGATGGGGGTTGAGCCCCTTTGGCTTTTTTAGTATCCCTTTGACTTTTTTCTGTCACGGGATTCATTTTACAGCTACTTGTATTCCCCATTTTTTTTCTTATAACGCGTGTTGTTTTTGTTTTTAATTCTCTTTTAATCTATAACTGCCCAGCTTAATTATGAATCTGGGTGGCCTCAAAACTGAAATGTTGCATCACATTATATTAAAATTAAATTAATACATACAATTAATACATACAATTAAATATGACACATAATGATCAATCAACACTAATTTCCAATTTAACTACAAACATAAGACTCAGCTTTTCATCCTTCCGGGGTGGGTAAAATGAGGACTCAGATTGTTGGAGGAAATATGCTGACTCTGTAAGACACTTAGAGAGGGCTGTAAAGCACTATGAAGCCATATATAAGTCTAAGTGCTATTGCTATATCTGTCCATATGGACCTGTGCCTCAAGATTCGTTATTGTTAGGTCAAAGTACAAATGTAAAAAACTACATGAGCAGCAATGTTCTAAAACTGTCTCAGTCTATTCTTCCAAGATCAGAAAGCCATCTAAAGTGTGGTTGCTTTTAAAATATTTTTTCTGTAATAGCTCCATTTCACACGGAAAACAAGGACAGATTTTTTTTGAAGCTTGTATTTTTACCATCTACGAAGAATCTGGCTGCACACATCTGTATGCTGTAGAATAATGGCCACATAGGGTACTCAGGGTGTCATTAATATCCTCCTATTTTGGGGAGGGGGGATCAATTATGACAAAGGTAAAAACAATATTTTCCTTCCTGTCCTGAATATTCTGAAAGGGTGCGATTGTAAGTTGGAACGTTTGCAAGAATAAGTTATTAATGCTTCATTTTTGCTGTAGTACTGCCTGTTCTATGATGTTACTGGCAGATCAAATCTTCTGCAGAAGTATGGAAGTATGACAGTGGGTATTTTTAAAATAAATAACCAAGCAAAAAAGTGAATCTTTCAGGCTGGCCACTGAGATAGTATTTAAATTACAGGGAACAAGTCAAATGGAATTCACCTGGTTTTTTTTCGGATTCATAGCTTACATACATTAGTGTTATACTTTGGCATAATCCTAGACAGCAGCTTCATCTTTCATTTCATTTCACTTCACTTCACTTCATTTCATGTATGTATGTATGTATGTATTTATGTATGTAATTTATATGCTGCCCATCTCACTATCAGGCTACTTTATAAATATACATATTGCTTTTGAAATAACGTAGGTGCCTAAATCCTATGACCAATTTCCAAATTAGGAGATCTAACAATAGCAAATATCTATAAACCACCTCTGACAGCCATGGCCACAGCATGTCCTGAACATCAAGCCACATCAAGCCAATAATCTATATGGGCAACTTCAATAGCCATCACATTAATTGGAAATACCATTCCACTGATGACAGTGGCAAACTATTGTCCAACTGGACTGCAGCAAAGTCCAACTGATTTTCGATGCTAAAGACAAGGGCATATTTAAATTGCGATAGCATGGAAGTAGAAAACCAATTCAGACTTATGCTTCATCCTTGCTACAGACGGGAAATTTCTAATTTAGAACGAGGATGTTTTTTCTTTGGGATAACCCCTTATGTTAAAATATCATTCCTGATCAGGGGCTAAGCTTGCATTGAAGGAGACCAGTGCAAGTACTCACTTGAAATAATAAAATAGTGGTTAATAGCAGTGGTGTGATGCTGCCGGTTTAACAACCAGTTCGGTGATCACGCGCTTTGCACGTGCACACGTGCCTAATACGTGTTGTGCGTGTGTCCGCAGTTTTAGAAATACTAATCTTCTGTGTTACCACTTGGGAGTAACACAGCTGAGTGACAGCAATCCGCTCTGCTGTACCAATCAGTTGAGAAGATAAAGGTAAGTAAACCGCAGGGGTGGGTGGGCGGGCCGACCTGATCTTTGGAGCGAACCGGTTCGCTCCCAGCTGATCGTTGGAGCTACTGGTTCGCCTGATCCAGTCCAAACTGGTAGAATCCCACCCCTGGTTAATAGTAATAAAGCTAATGTATAACTCAGTAGATAAAATTGTAAGAGTTACCAGTCAGCCTGGAAAGTTTTTCCTTGCCTAAGAATTAAACTCTATCTTAAATGGATTTTTTTTAAAAATCTGCATACACCAGTGCTAATTATTTACCTCTCATTAACCCTTTCTAGACTTATTATTATTTATTGAATTATTTTTCACAATTATGTACTACCCAACTCCCTCAGAGGAGGAGGAGGAGGAGGAAGAGGTAAAAGAAACAAAAATGAGAGAAAAAGTTCAAGAAAAAGGAAGAAGGAATGACACCGTAAAACTCCAGAAAACTGAACGTTGGACAAAAAAGCACCAGGAATGTACATAATGAAACTTTAATACTTCGAATAATCTTGTTCAAAGATAACAAAACTGATCTATTATTTTTGGAGCCTCATATTCAGTTGCTGTGATCATAGTTTCAACACAGTAAAACACAAGCTGCAGCAACGGGAGAAGAGTTTTATAGACACACTGCATCATTTCTCTTGCAGTTAACATCAGTACAACTCTAATTTATATCACTGGCAGCTATAATGGTTAAGTATAAAGGAGGTAGGCAGAGTGAAGGAACAGCCTTGGACAATCTTTGCTGGGGAAATTGATTTCTGGTATTTCTGTCTCAGCACGGTATCATGCAAGATAAAATTGCAAATGCCATATCGCTTGTTGGTGACCTAGCCTACTAATTTCAGGTTTATACAACCTTTATCCTATTGTCATAATTAGAAGTGTAGACTTCCCATCTAACTGGGTTTTGTAGAGAGCCACTTTAGTCTAGTGGTTATGGTACTAGGCTAGAAATCAGGAGACTGTGAGTTCTAGTCCCACCTTGTCTGAAAGTCAGACTGGGTGACTTAGGTCATCACTCTCTCTCAGCCCCTCTATGTCAAGCTGGTTGATCAATTCCTGTTGCAACCAATGAATCAACACCTGGCTGATCTGAAAAAAACCCCCAGATACTATACTTGAAGGAAAAAATGCTAGGAGGAAAAAAAAACTAGTTGGGTTTTGTTTGTGAAAATGAAAGCACCTTACAGAGCTACCATCCACTTTAGTAAGTTTATTTATATATTTATTATGCCATCTCAAACACTAAGGAAACTTATCCTCCCAATCCCATGGATTCTAGGTGATGTACAACATGAGAAAATAAAATTGAAGCTATAGTATAGCAATTAAAAATGAATACATTAAATATTCTATATTTAAAATGGCATCATCTAATCCAGGGCTGCCAAACTCCTATCCTATGGGCTGGACGTGTCATGGCTGGCCATGCCCACTCCCGGTTTAGCAAAGGAGAAAAAAGATCCTGATATGTCACGTGGTGTCGCCATGATGATGTGAGTTTGACACCCTTGATCTAATCGGTTTAGACCAAAGACATGATAGAAATTTGCTTTAATTTGTTAAATTTGCAAATTAATTTGTTTTAATTTGCTTCTGAAATGCAAGGTGAATTAAGGTTTCATGTATCTCCAGAGGAAGAATTCTCCAGAACAGAGGTAGAGTAGTTAGGAACTTCCTATGATTTTGATTCTTTTGGTACTGAGTTAGATTTCTGGTTGGTTGTGTTTTCTTATGTATGCCATTTCATCTCTGTAAGCTGCCCAGAGACATTAAAAGGTCAGGCACTCTCAAAATTTAATTAATTAATTAGCCCACTTCCCTTGCGTAACCACCAAGTGGAGCCATCCATTCAGAAAGGAGAAGAATCATTGTAAAACCATGTTTTCAGTTTCCACTGCTTCCAGTTGATCCAAAAGGATATCATGGTTGATGGTATCAAATACTACTGAGATGTCTAATAGGACCAAGAGGAATGTGCTTCCTATATCAAAATCCCAATGAAAATAATCCACCAGAATGATCAATGTCATTTCTGCTCCATGACCAGATCTGATTCCTGACTGAAAAGGATTCAAATAATCCATTTCTTCTATCTCCATAAAGCATAAATACATTACTATTTCTATAAATCTTGCTTTACTGTTTTCAGAATTATTAATCATTCTATACTATTTCATTAATAACTGTGTTAACTTTCATATTTCATTGGTGCAGGACTAAGCAGAAGTTTTTCCTCACTCTAGGACTCTACATAGCAATGCAATATTTTCCTGGAATCACTGGATATGTTCTGAGTATAAGAGAGAAATCTGAGTCTTAATATCTGCTATAATACTTGGTTACAGCCTCCCTTTGTGACATACTTGAGAGTATACAAAACATTTAGAGCTATGATTGTTTCATAGCAAGAACATCTTATAATTAGGCTGTTTACTTAATTTTCAGAAAACTTGCCAAGTGAATTGGTCTCTTTGGGTCTTTCAAATGCACCATTTTCTCTATGTTAAATATATCACAGTGGTTTCTAAAGCTGCAATTTCTAACTGGTTCTTGAAAGAGCAATTAAACAAGTATTTTATAGTTTGGAAATGGTACTTCTCAGTGGCACACAAGCAGTGCCATTCTATCTTTTCCCTACATGGCCACTTTCCCGATACTTTTAACCTGGATACTGTTTCCATAAACAAACAGTACATAACAACATTTCAGAATCAAAAATAGGTTGCCTGATGCCTTGTATTGCATCCTTTGCAATGTTATTCTTACGCTTTGTTGTATATTTGATCATTCAGATCTTAAATGGGCAGCTTCATATATGTCCTAGCAAAATAGATTTGCAATCAGAGTCTCCTTGAACCATAAGATTTATTATTTAATGAATAAAAAGATAAAGGTTTCCCTGCCCAATCATGTCTGACTCTAGGGACACTGCTCATCTTCATTTCTTGTCTGAGGGAACCAGGGTTGTCTGAAGACATTTTCATGGTCATGTGGCCAGCATGGGTACACACCAAAGATGCACAGAATGCTGTTACCTTCCCACAGAAGTGATACCTATTTATCTACTTGCATTTGCATGCTTTTGAACTGCTAGGTGGGTAGGAGGTTATTATTAATTATTAATGAATAATAAATAATAACCGACCATGCAGGCTGTCTCTACACAATCTTTTTTTCTGGTCAATACAAAGCCATATATATAAGCCACTTTTCTTCCACTTCCTCCTTTACTAACTATAGGTAGTCTTCAACTTGCAACCCTTCATTTAGCAACTGTTTGAAGTCATGCCACTGAAAAAAGTGACTTATTACTAGAAGCCAACATGAGTTTGTCAGAACAGAGAATGACAAACAAATCTTATTTCATTCTTTGACAAAGTGACTAAATTAGTGAACCAGCGAAATGCTGTGGACATAATATGCATGGATTTTAGTAACACATTTGACAAAGTAGACCACAACCTACTTCTTGGTAAGATAGAAAAATGTGTGATAGACAGCAGCACTATGAGATGGATTCATAATTGGCTGACAAACCACACTCAATGTATGGTCCTCAGTGGAACTATGTCTACATGGAGGGAAGTATGCAGTGGAGTACCCCAAGGTTCTGTTTTAGGACCAGTACTCTTCAACATCTTAATAAATGATATACATGATGAATAGAAGGGGAATTCATCAAATTTTCAGATAACACCAAACTAGGGGAAATAGCCTAGCTAAAACTAAAACTTTAGAACAGGGGTGTCAAACTCAAGGCCTAGGGGCCAGATCCGGCCCACGGGATGCTTAGATCTGACCCGTGGGACCATCCTGGAAACAGCAAAGGACCAGGCTGTGGTGCCTCTGCCAGCAAAAATGGAGCTTGGGAGGGCTGCAAGCAGTTCTTTCGGGCTCCGTTTTCGCTGGCAGAGGGCTGCTGGAGGCTGTTACAGCTGAAAATGGAACTCAGGAGCCCGTTTTCACTGGCAAAGCACTTGGGCCACCATAGCCTCCCCGACATGACTGACGTTGAGCTGGCCATGCTCACCCTGGCCCCCCAATGTCAAACACAACCCTGATGCAGCTCTCAATGAAATATAGTTTGACACCTTGCTTTAGAACATAGGGTCAAGATCCAGAAAGATCTTGACAGACTTGAATACTGGACCCTATTTAACAAAATGCAGTTTAATATCCAGAAAAGAAAGGTTTTGAGGAAGAAAAAAAATGCACAAGTATAGAATAGTGCTACCTGACTCAACAGCAGTAACTGTGAGACAGATCTAGGAGTTCTAGTGGACAACCACTTAAGTATGAGTCAGCAATGTGATGCAGCTGCCAAAAAAGACAATGCAACCCTAGACTGCATCAACAGAGGAATGGTATCAATATCACATGAAGTATTTTTACTGCTATATACTGCCTTGGTGAGACCACAGTTGGAATATTGCATCCAATTTTGGTCACTATGATATGCACAAAAATGTTGAGATTCTAGAAAGAGTGCAGAGAAGAGCAACAAAGATGATTAGAGGGCTGGAAGCTAAAACATCTGATGCATGGTTGCAGGAACTGGTTATGTCTAATCTAATAAAGATGGGATGACATGAAATAATTGAGGGGCTGTCACAAAAAAAAGTAGGGCAACCTATTCTTCAAAGCACCTGATGGCAAGACAACAAATAACAAATGGAAGTTTATCATAGAGAGATCTAACCAAGAACTAAGGAAAAAACCTTTGACAGTAAGAACAAACAATGGAATGGCTCTCCTTCAGAATTGTGGGTGCTTCAACATTGCAGGTTTTTAAGAAGAGATTGGACAGCCATTTGTTCTAAATGATATAGGGTCTCCTGCTTGTGCAAAGAGTTCAACAAATAAGAATCTGGGCCATGGTATCTGTGACACCTCTACCATAAAGACAATTAATTTACGATTCAGTGTGCAGAAAAATGGATTGGGAATACAGGCACAAATCTGTACCATATCTCTGTAGGATGCATGGTCAATTTCCTTTCCTTCTATGCCAGGATACAGAAGAATAATAAAATATTTTCTAAGTAAAATACTTCTGTGTCCTGATTTACAAATAGTATTAAATTGCATTTAACTTCCCTAGAGATCTTTGTGCAATATTATTACAGATATAACAAATCCCATAATTTGTTGCAAATTTGCACATTGGGGTACATAGGGATGGAAGCTATAGATGACTGATTTTAATTGTTGCCAAATTAAACAGCTTACTGCTTATACTTATGTTAAGTAGCTAAGTCAGCCTCAGTTCAATCAACTTTATGTGAGGTTCCATGGAGAACACCTTTTGTTGAGTTCTTTGGATGGTAATTATATGCAATAAATAAATAAAATCAAAGGTTAACCAAGCATAATCAATAATATAGCAAGGAATCTAGATAGATGGCAATATATAAATGAGAAAACCATTGGAAAATATTAACTCAATATTCAAGATTATGGCTGTAAAAGATCCTTGGACTGTATACTATATTTGCTAGTTGTTATATTGGCAATGAAATGCTACATGCATTAGAGTCACACATGAACAAAGGGACATATATCTATACCTTTTTTTTGGCAGAAGCCTTAATTTGTCTCATTCAGTGAAGTTTGGTAGGTGATCATATACCAGTATTTATTCAACACAAATAATAATATAATGTAGGAAAACAAGTTGAACCTAAAACAGAATATAAAGTTATTGCTTGGAATTTGTTCCTGCATTCATTTCACCAGCCTATGGGTCAAGGTCCACAATAGACTTTATAGGACATGTTGAACGCTACACAGCAGAAGTGGGCAGAGGCAGGAAGCCTGCCTTATTCCATGTAAAAGGGGAGTTCTGAAGTTTTAAGGAGTGAAATGGATGCCTAAAACAGCTGCTTAAGGCATCTGTTTCACCCCTTAAATTCTTCCCCATGTCTGCTTCAGTGATAAAAGGAGTCAAATATTTTGCTTTGCCCACTGATAGTCTTAAATGGAGGCTTTCAGACCTAGGTCAAACATTTTGCACTTTTGTTGTGTGGTGAGAAGCCTTCAGACAATTATTGAAGTTGATGTTTCAAGATGATATTTAGCCAATTCTAGAACAGTTCTTTGCAAATTGCTGTTGTCTACCAACAGGAACAGTTTCCCCTCTAATAAATTCAAGCTGTTTCTGACAGCAATGAACACGTAACAAGTTATTGTTCACTGCAATGTCCTTGTTCTGAGTCTAAAAGTAAATCAGTGCTGGAGAGGTGAAGGGAATAGTCAGTACCTAGCCAGGGAGAAAAATAGGTCTCCTCAGTGTTCACAGCTATCTGATGAAACTCTGATATCACCAGCCTTTTAAAAGGTATAAGTTGTAACCAAAGGTTTTAAAACCAAATAATATTCTTAAAACTGAATCTGTGAGAAATCAGAGTAAAAAACTTTGAGGTGATTTGGTTTGATTAACAGTACAAAATTTATCAGCTCTCAGTACTAGTTTCTATTACAAGATAAGTCATTGTCTTTATCTAACAAACTTATCATTTCATTCTAATTATCAATAAATAAAGACTTTTTATTGATAATTAGAATGAAATGGCAAGTTTGTTAGTTATCACATACTATTGATTTTTGATTTGGGGAAGTTATCATACTTTGTTTCATTGGCAGAACCTTGCTGTTCCAATGTATTTCTTTCTGTTCACTTTTTGTCAATTTTGTTTAAGATCAATAGCAAAGCAATGGATGATGAGCCAGTTCTTTTCACAATGCAGAATTTAGGGCAAATACAGTACTATTCTGTAGTGATTCTGTATTGGAAGAGCTGTGGTTATTTTCTGTAAAGTCCATGAAAAAATGGTTATTATATCACAGGATAAATTTATTGAGTTCAATAACTATTTGGTAATTTTTATGTTTCTTGTACATATGTTTATGTAGTTTTTTTAAACTACAATTTAAACTACAATTTATTCCACAATGCAAATAAATTTTATTTCAGTTTTCACAGAAAAAGAAAATTGTATGTAGTATGTATTCCTTTGAAGAGGTAATTTATCATTGTGGAATATCCCCAAGCTTCAATCATATACCATTAGCAAAATTGTGGTAAACTTTTGTCCAAAATTTGCCCCAAACTCTTTGGCTGTAGAATATTTTTTTGTCACAATTGATTTATCATTTGTCAGAACCAATGTAAGCTGTAAATTGATGTTTGAGTTTACATCCCCTTTTATTTCTGAAACCAAAGTAGTTGGAACTGAAATAAGAATTTTCAAGAAACATTTTGATTTTTATTAATTGTTATTGTTATTCTGTCCAATGTAGTCTATTAGAGTATGAAAAAAGAATTATTGGGTTAAAAATGCTTCACAATGCAAATAGAAAGTTGAATGTCCCTTAATACCATGACATGGATATAGCCAACTCATATTTTGTCTACTGTGAAAGAGAACATAAAGAAACGATATTAGAGGATATTGTCTTGAAACACGGCATCAGTACAATCAAGAACATCAAATGCACAATAGTGTAACAAAACCACCCTCAAGTTTTACAAAGTTCCATATTACATATGTAAAGTGGTAGAAACTGAACTAAACTAGATGAAAAATGAAGGAATTTTCTTTCAAAAATTGATTGAACCCACAGAATAGAATTGTCAGGAACATTTAATTGACATTAATTTAATTGACACATTATTATAGGCTGAACAGTATCTTTACCTAAAAGCGAGAACATTTTGCTACTCTACCATTGAAATTGAACAGAACCTGCAGAGATTTATCTACATAGGTAAATGGAGGCAAGATTCTAAGGTATCTCACCATATAAGAGCATCTGGGTTAGCTCTTAGCAAATAGTAATGCACAAAGTACTTACTACAAGCTGTCAAGATATCCACTGTTATTTAGATAACATCATTGCCACTTGAAAAAATGATGAGATGTATTTGCAAAATCTCAAGGTAACTTGGCAGAGATTGACAGTTTATGTCCTTTGAGCATGACACAACAAATGTGAGTTCTTCGAACCTAGCATTGCATATTGGAATTCTACCACTGATGCAAAAGAAAAGTGTGCAGAGAAAATTCAATCAGCTGGGAATGTCCTGAGGTGAGAATATCTGTCACAGTAATGATCCTTCTAAGATATCATTAATTATATAACATTCTCTCTCCCTTCCCCCAAATTTAGCCATCATACCAGGGGTGGGTTCTAAATTTTTTTACTACCGGTTCTGTGGGCATGGCTTATTTTGTGGGTGTGGCTTGGAGGTCATGTGACTAGGTGGGCGTGGCTAGCTGGTCAGTCATTTCTGGAAGGTCCTTGCACTTACGACCCGACTTATTTGTTTGCTTTTAACACTGATCAGCTGTAGGACGGCCCTTTGAAGCCCCGCGGCAAGAGTTTAAACAGTTTTTTTCCCTCTAGTCATCAGCTGGGACTCAGGAGGTAGCAATAGATTGGGGGTGGGACCAAATAAAAGGTAAGAATAACGTGGGTGGGTGGGGGGGAGAACCGGTTCGGTGAAGTCATATCGTCACCGCTACCAGCTCAGCCGAACCGGACCGAACCGGGAGGAACCCACCACTGCATCATACTATATTAGTTAAACACTTTTGGACAGTACACATGCAAAATAGAATTCAAAATAATATACACCTATATAAATGCAGACAGATTCTCTCATTTACCCTTAGTAAAAATTCTGAAAATGTGCATTACATGTGGATTTTCTTGATATTTTTTCTCACAGAAACTCTTTCTATTGTGGCTGAGATGATATTTCAAAGAGAAACTAAAAGAGATCCCCACAGCTATGTCATGCCTGCATTAGTCAAGCAATCCAGAATGGATCAAGCACAGAGCAAAAAAAATCTGTTTTATCAGTGCCACGATGTACAAATGATAGGAAATATATTATGAAGAAACTGAGTCGTCATATCATCCAGAGTTAAAGCTTAAGTGTTGAAAGAATTAGCTGCTAGGCATCTCAAAGCAGTAAAGATGAAAGCTCATTCTTTGTGATAAGGAAGATTCAATAGTTCACAGAGATTGCACTGAGTTGCTCAGATTGCCAACTTCTCCAAAAACTGTAGAAAATCCTGTAACCTCACCCATGGAAATGCATTATGGGCAATGCATTTATAGGCATTACCTTTTTAGTCTTAGAAATGCATGTTCAAAGTGCCCAGAGGTATTTTAAATTCAATAACAATTACAAATATCAGAGATGTTTTGGGAAAGAAAGCTTTGGAGCATTGCCTAGGGAAAATAGCACATTAAATTAAAAATCTTCAAAGTTTATATTTGCATACAGCATTGCATTAAAGACGATATCAAAACCCAATACTGCAATATTGTTCTTAGATTGCACCTTACATTCAAGGTTGCCCCTTCTCAAATCTAATATCAGAAGTAGTATTCAAGAAAAACAACTAGAACAAGTGAAACAATCTTCTCATACTGAAATACGATTCTTTAGCATTGGACAAACTGTTAGCATGATAGAATAAAGAAGAGTGTAAGTGGAGAACTGGAAAGATCAAAGAATCTCTTTATGATACTGTTCAAATTGCTCCTGATAACACTGGAGACAACACATTGCATAAGAAAATAGAGATACAGAAATTGCAGACTCAAATACAGAATTACTAGTAATAAATACTAGCACTTGCAGACATACAGGTGTTGGTTGCTCCATGGTTGCCAGTACTAGTGGATAACCCAAGCATTCTTGTAGTGATAACAAATGTTATTTGCTTTTATGAAAGCCACCATTGCAGACTATAAATTTTCTAAATATTGTAAGATCTTTATCTTAGAATGGAGTTATATAATGTATATGGTTATAATTAATATTGCTAGATCTTGATTTTTGCTTAATTACTTTGGGCAAATACTATACAGTATGTTGTAATTCTTGCACAATCATTCATTAGCTGTTCTAGTAGTAAAACAAGCAATAGAAGAACATATTGCTAACTTTAATGTTCTTTGATCAGTAAAAGAGGACTGTCAGTTATGATGCAACCATGTAGTTCATATTCTTCTATACCTGGAATTGCTTTCCAGTGATATGTTGCAAAACCAGAAGATACATTCTTTATTGCAACTTAATAGTTGATTCAAATTCTGAATGAGTAGCACAATACTTTTCATGACTCATGCATAGTTCACAAGCGCCTCCAGACATTTTTTCTGCAAGCCTGGAATATGTACGTCCTATTTCATTGGTTCATAACACTTGCATTTTGGTAACAAACAGTTGGTTTATAGCAATGCAATTTATTTAGCCTTTTTAAAATCTAAGTGGTAAAATAGGCTAAATCTCCACCATACAGTAATTCTTTGGCATTCTTCAGTCTCAAGAGACTATGGTATCGTGCTCTGGAAAGAGGTCCTAAAACAGCATCTAGTGTGACTAAAAAGGCCAATTTGAGAGGCCTTTTTAGACCTGCCCAGCCCCCAGATTTCACTGGTTCCGGGACTGCCTCTGTGCCTCAGCCTGCCGAACAAGTGTCTTCGAATTGGAGAAGGCCATGCTGCGTCTTTAGCCTCTAAGCTGAACGATCGGAGGTCAAGGTTTCCCAGTTGTTAATGTCCATTCCCAGGGCCTTTAGGTCCCTCCTGCAGATATCCTTATATCGCAGCTGTGGTCTCCCTCTGAGGCGCTGTATCTGAGGCGATATAGTAATTATCATGCCTACATTAATACTTCCTTTCTTTTCCTCCAAAATAACTCTAAAAAGTGCTTGAAATTCATCATTATGTACCATGCAGCCTCAACAACATTTCACAGTACATAAAATGCAGCCTTTGGCTCTGCACATACTAATCAATTAGTGATTTAAAATGATTAGAAGAGCTGGGTGCTAGTACCTGCAGTTATGATAGGAAAATGCCATGGATGGAAGACAGGAAAATAGCTATGTAGGAGAAGAGGAATCAAAGGATTCAATATTGGTATATTTGACATCCATATTTATTTCACTATTTAAAGGTAGATACTCTAAGGCTTTTTCTCTGCAAAAAAAAAAAAAGGCAGAAGATAGAAGTAGCTTTTTCACATTCAGCTCAAACATATTCATTTATTTGTCAGAAATGCTTATGCGAATGGCTTATGAGAAAGTAACAGTTTTGCAAGTTTGCAACTTTGCAGAAGCAGGCCGCACACATAGCATTAGTCAGCTGGTGTAACCAGAACACCTTTTATTAGTGAATAGTTATGTCATTATTATTATTTTTAAAAAAGAGTACAAAATTATTGAACAATAATTTCCACAATTTAAAAAAGAGAAACTGAGTTATGTATGAGATAGCATTTAAGGAGGGAAGATGTTTACATAAGGTGGGGGTGGGGAGTCCGAGAGCTGAACCAGAATGTTATTCACTGTTACGTATAACTACCATTTTAGCAGGTGAAGCCAGAAAGAAGCTGAGATCACTCCATGGCTAAGGAAGTACTGTGATTTCTGCTTGTAATAATTCTGAATCACATAAACACCCATGATTTTTCAGAGATGGTTTCTTCCATTGTAGTCCTATAACAATGTGCTCATCTTCTAAATCTTGCTATGGTGAGAATGCTAAAAATGAATTAGCTGTCTAGCACATCAAATAAATAGTTGAAAGAAGGGTGAATTTGAAGTATATTGTTAATATAGTCTGGCTTGACAGATGGATTTCCTACACCCACTCAACTCTTCTCTCATTTTTTTCAGTTGCTGTGACACAATTTTTATAGCTGGGGTCACAACTTCTTTTCAGTGTCTACTTTATAGTGTCCACTTTTCCAATTTTGTACCATTAGAATTTGTTCAATCTAAATTTCTAAGAGTGGACCTTTGCATCCCAAAATGTGTCTCAAAGGCCACCATGAGATTAGAAACAGGGCCATGAAGTCACTTTCATGGCTGCGTTTCATGGCTTAACTGTTTTCCTATTAAATATGAGCCATGATTTTCAGCTTACGTGGATAAGATCAAGCCAAAACTGTCATTAAACAGTGTGTAACAGACCCAGAGCTCTTAGGCAGGTCCCCAGCCTTTATTGCCAGTGAATCCAACTGATACTCTGCTTCTCGTATGCCATGCCTGACTAATGTCAAAGAACATAACACTGGAGGCCCTTACTCTAGCATGATGTCATGCCAGCCCCTCAGCTGTCTTTGAAGGTCAATGTAGGAAGATCCTCTCCCTGGAGAAACGATGCTCTTGTGACTCTGAACACAGAGAAACAACGGGGCATGAGCTTCTCCAGTGCCTGTATTATAGAGCTATTCTTATTAGCTTCATCTCACTCTTAGTGGATAAATACAAATATGTACAGGATAATTCTACATCTCCCTGCTGCATTCAGATGCTATTTCTGCTACAACATAAAATGTTGCCAGGTTTTGTGCAGCAGCACTTAACATCCATCAGATGATGACCTGTGCCACAAACTCTCCTCAATGATTATCCAGTTTGTCATACTAGACTGCTCTATACAGGAAGAGATTTAATTTGCCACATACTTATCTTATACTTTCCTACAATGATCTAATGCTTCTATCTATTAGACACTGTTGTATTTTCTATGCTTTTCAACTGACTGTTATCTTGATCTTTGATCCTTATCCTGATCTTTGACTATAATAAAGATTTGATTAACTGATGGGTCCCAAGAAAAATTGAGAGGGGGTGCAAAGTTTGGGGTTGGGGGCTTGAACAATCAAGGTAGATTGCGACTAGAATTCTCTCCCAGTCTGTCCAGACAGATACTTGGCCAGACAAGGTGGGAGTGTCATCTAGAATTGCTCCTCATGGTCTTAAAAGAGATCCAATGTCTCCTCTGTAGCTGAATCATTGTTAATGTTCACTCATGGCCTTCCTGGATGGACTAGTAACAGGACTGAGATTTTTTGCAGCTGCTATTATGGGTGTGGACCAAGGTAGACCTGGATTTCACAGGTTGGGCAAGCTCATCCTTCCAACCAAGAGGTATGTTTTTTTTAATTTTATTGTCTTCTTGTTGTCTCCAATGACGAGGTCTTTGGACCTACCAAGTGTTTGTTTTTGGACTGAACATTTATTATTGGGAGTGTGCAATTTATTACTTGTGTAATAAATTGTAATGAAATCATCAGTTTTATGGGGGACAGGTTACTGCATGGATTTGTTTAACTAAATAACAGAGTTGGAAGGGACCTTGGAGGTCTTCTAATCCAACCCCCTGTTCGAGGAGGAAACCCTATAACATTTCAGACAAATAGTTGTCCAACTCCCACATTCATGGTTGTCATGGATATGGGGATTGCAGCACAACATAGTATGAGAATCTGTCCTTTAGAGCAAATATGTGGGTGAAAGTCTTTGCTTTTTTCGAGTATTATATTCATTTTAGTGAGCTAAATCCAATGTATCTGAAAAATATGAATTTCTAAAATACTGATATTTATAAAATTTGTAAGTTAGACTGTTACTCCCCTCTTAATGGAAGATGACATTTCCAATTTTACCCTCATGTCAACACCCTTGTTTTAATAGTATTACATTTATATTTTAATTATGAGAAATCTGTTCTTAAAAATTAATGTTTCCTTCTGTCTGTCTAGGGAGATTCTCAGTCATTCAGGTCATGGTTGAAGTTGCTTTTTCAGGAGGCAACTGGACTTTCTGGTTTTTCTTTGAAGACGTTTCACTTCTCATCCAAGAAGCTTCTTTAGCTCTTGGAATTGAAGAAAAACCAGAAAACCTTTGGGATTTCCTTCTGTCTGCAATATAAGAACTTAGGACCTCAAAACCAGCAAACCTGTTCAGGGAAAGGATTAAAAGAAGGTTATAACATGAGAATCTAGCTGCTGAGAGATAATGAATGCTATAGCACAGTGGTGTCAAACTCGCAGCATCACGGTGGTGTCATGTGACGTATTGTGACTTCCCCCCCTTTGCTAAATTGGGTGTGGGCGTGGCCAGTGGGTGACACATCCGGCCTGCAGACCGTGAGTTTGACAGCCCTGCTATAGCAGGAAGACTCTTTAATAGTTTTTCTGTGACAACACACCCTGGAAGAGTTACCAACTGTCTTTTTCATTGCTAATGATATATAATAGTTGAAGATAAAAAAGTAAGCAATTCTACTTAGCAATGCATGGCCTCTTCTAACCAATAGTTTAATGGGAATTGAATTATCCCCTGAACATCCAGGAGAGAGGCTAACTTAAACTTGTTGCAGAATGTTTTTAATGCATTTCCCTGAATGTTTTCAATACTAGGAGAGTGTCAGCTCTAAGAAATCTCTGTCAGATTTATGATGCCCCTGACTTGTGCTTTAAGAGAGAGCAGTACCTAATAAGCTCTCCCCAAGCTAGTGTCTTTCAGCTGCCAGTAACCGGGCGTGGGGGGGGGGTGTAGGATTTATACACACTGCTTCTCAACTTTAACAACTTTAAGATGTGTGGACTTAAACTCCCAGAATTCCTTAGCCAGACATTTTGGGAGTTCTAATACATCTGCAAAGAAGAAGGGTCTTTAACAGAAGGGTCTTGAACTCAGTTTGAAAGATAATTCTGAGAATGGAAATAAAGTGTTTAGGTACTTCTAATTATTTACATGTATAAGGAAAGAAAGACAGATATTTCAGACCAATATATGCCATGGTGCAACCAAAAAAGAGTTACAGTATTTGTAGTCTGAGTAGAATATGTAAGATGGAGAACCCACAGCTCTTTGTGAAAGGAGGACAAGATACATCAACAACACAAGTTTGCCAACTTTCTCCATGAACACTCGGCCATCAAAACAGGTGATGGAACCTATACCTGAGATCCAGCATGCCTTCCCATAATAATTATTATTTTTAATAAATTTTTATTATTGAATAGTTTTTGGGAGGTGCTAAGTGGAATTCTGCAAAAGGGTATCTTTTACGCCAGATTTGTCGTTTGAGTTATTTACAGAAAGTACATACCATAATTGGATGGAGCCAGGAAGAAGCCAAAATTGAATTATTGGACTAGAATTCAATTTGAATTTAAATACAGCAATTATCAATACATTTATTATTTCCTGTGTTTTTAATCATAACATAAAACAATTTCTCTGGCAATCTTGCCTCTGGAAGGGCAAATATTTTGGGGCTTCAGTTTGTAGATTCTAAATCTTTTGCTAAAAGCAAGGTTGATATAATTTGGAGTGAAACATGTCAGTCAAGTTTAATTGAGGCTGTATGGAAAGATGCCACCAATGGAGGAGATTCATTCAATGAAAAACAGAAAAGATGTGAGACTATACAGTCTGAGATTGTGAACTTATTTTGATACTACAAAATAGTTTCTGTGACTGATATCTCCTGAAAGGGAGTTCCAGCCTTGGAAAAATTTCAGGCACGTTTCTTCTAAGGAAGAAAAGGTGGAACAAAAGGGGCTCTGGTTCCAAGGGAAATTAAGTCACTCCAAACCCCTCCAGGCCATCGTCATGCTCTTTGTTCTAAACAATTGTCCTCCCATTAATTGTGGTGAGAATAGAACATTAAAAAAAAGATTTGTACAATTTCCCATTTAAGATCAAAAATACTTGCCAATTATAATTAGATGCACAGTTGAATCTTTCATAAGCATGGCATTTAAAGATCAATAAAGTTGCCCATCAGAATGCTAGCTGACAAACCTGAATGGTAGAATATATTAAACATTTTTCAAGGGTATGCAGGATTTCCTTCAGATGATGTTTAAACTATTCTTACAAGAGCTTTTCTAAATCTGGTACTTTCCAAATATAAAAGACCACTTCAAGGTGAGTTGAACTTCTGATCATTTCATGGATTTAACAGTCCATCATTTTCATGGACATAATATAGAAGAAAATTCCTATTATTTTTCTTTCCTACAATACAGGTAATCCTCGACATAAAATTGTAATTGAGCCTGTCCATTATGGTTGCATGTCATGATAGCTGTTATGTGAAATAGCCTTCACAATAATGACCCGCATCCCCTGCTTTCCCTGGGTTACTAAGCAGAGAACTGGGTGCTTCAGGGGTGGGGAAGTCATAGGAAGCCTAGTGTAGGTCTAGGACCTCCTCTGTGCTTCCCAAGGCGCTTCCACCCCTGAGAGCCCTGTGCTCTCTTTTCCCATCCTTTGGTCCCTGCAAGTGGGATGCGGTGGGGGAGAGAAAGGCCTGCTTGAACCCATGAGGAAGGGAAAGGCCTTTGTGTCAGATTATTCATGAACTGGCAGAGACATGGTAACAAGGTCAGCCAATGAATAGGCATAGCAAATAAGTCAGCCAATGGGAGCTGAGACAGACTGGAGCCAGGGCATGTCTTAGTTTGCAGCTTCTGAGTCTGTGCAGAGAAACAAAACTGAAACCAGTCTGGACTTACATCTCCGCTGTACTGCTGCCTGTGTGTTTTGCTTGTATCTGATCTCTCTACTTGTTACTGCGTTGAAAGAACTCTGCTATTGGTATTGTAAAATTTACTTCATCTGTTATTATGTATATAAAGAGAAGTTAATGAATCCTGCTGAATCAGTTATCTGCGTGTGCTTCTGGATTTGATTTTTGCAAGAAACTCTTAACACTGTGGAGTCCTGGGAAGAGATGAGGAGGAGGCAGGGGGCACTGTGGCATTTTTTGGTTAGTTGCAAGGACAAACAACCATAGAGGTATTGCAATGGCCATAACTTCAGAACCCAGACAAAGGTAGCTTTTGGGAGTCTGCCATAACTTCAAACAATTGTTAACTATCAGTACATTTAATTCTGCTTGCTTTAAAGCCCAGATAAGGCTGGTCAGCTGCTGTCATTTACTGAGGCACCCTCCAGATAGAATATAACAACTTCAATAATCCTATATTTTTACTACAGATAATACTGGAGTTGACATTCATGTAGTTAGAGGCTTCAGGCTGGAGGCCGAAGAAGGCTATTCAGCTACATGTGATTATCTCACTGAGTAGAAAGTGCAACCTCAAATTTCAACTCACATATTAGCTCTTCCACATTCAACAGTAGAAAGCAATTATTCAAGTTGCTAAATGCAGAGATTAAAGATTAGGAAGGAGAACATGAGATTAAAGGAATTTCCCTATAAGAATTCTTCACAAAAGAGATCTTGTTTTCACTAGCTTGTCACTGCCAACTTTAACCTTATTGTTGGAGATGCTTAAGCAACTTTGGGCAAATCTGTTCAGGGGCGGAACTGAAGCCATTACCAGTTAAGATTACCAAATCTTAAGCAAACATTCTGAAATGACATTTAAAGAAGCATTTTGGATAATATTTGGCAAAGAACAACCAGAAACAGCATGGAAATAATGATCAGAAAAGTATAACATAAATAGCATTTTCCTGATATAATTAATTACTGTATAGCTGACTGATATTTTGCAGAAAAGCTGCTTTACAGAGCTCATCCATTTGTATCTGTGTTTTTCTGCCTTCTCCTCGTAATCCTCTCATCTCCAGCCTATATCTGAAACATCTTTAAATCAGAAATACTGATTTATAATTAGCTATACTGATGTTAAAGCAATGTTACACCGTAGATGTACTCTGATATGCTGCATCAATCATATGGTCAAAACCACAGTCAATGTTCTTGAAGTATGATTGGTCCATCTTTTTATTGGCCACTTCAAAATAGGGAGAGTATGCCCCTCCCCTCCTCTGCTCTCCTGGGTATTGTCCTCTATATCCATTCTAGATATAGAATGTAGAGAAGTACAGAAATAGTAAAGGAGGAGACTTTTAAACATAAACATTAGTTTAGCCCAGATAGACAAAAGGGAGTGAGAAAATAACTCAAGATTGTCCTGTCTTGATTTTCTTTTGTGTAAGAGAGGATAGAGAGAATAACAGTTGGGTTTTGTTATTATATTCTGTAACAATAAAAGTAGAATTCTTCAGTTCATGGGCTGTCTGTTTCTTGACCTCGTTTACCTCAAAAGACGTATAGGCAGCAGAAAATGCTGGTTTTTAAAGCCAACCTTTCCCCTTCTTTCTGCTAATTACGAGATGTCAAGTGTTCCTCTAGATTAGGAACTATTTCAAAAGAGCATTAAATTCATTTTCAATAGCCTGACTTAACAGGTCCATGGGAGAAGGTGCACAGTGGAAAATGATTCCCTTGCTCTGAATTAGATAACTCTCCCAGGCTAGAAAGAAAAAAAAGAGAATGTTGGCAGAATACCAAAGCAGAATATTGATGCTCTAATATATCTGCTCGTCCCACCAGATCTGGCAGAGAAAACTGATCCTGTCTGTTAGGGAATCACACTTGGTGGGCCCTAGGAGGTGAGCCTTCTCTGTTGTGGTGCCCGCATTATGGAATCTTCTTTCCCCGGAAGTAAGGCTAGTTCCATTCCTTTTCTTTTTCTGCAAATCACTCAAATCCCAGCTGTGCCATCAGGATTAAGGATCCCAGGGAATCAGGGAGATCCTGGAATGGCTCCCTTAATATAACTAACGTAATCCTTTTTGCTCATTAGCTTTTAATAGTTTTTTTGAAGTTTTTAACAGTAACTATTTTATGTACTTATTGGTTTTTCTTTTTAATTCACTGTTGTACACTGCTTCAGAGTCATATTTTTGGCAGAAATATACATAAATAAATAAGAAAATAAATGGTGCATTTTTTCATTAATCTTCTATAGCAGTATTGCAGTAGCTGATCACCTCATATTCCGAGGTGCTAACATAGAATGGTCTTTATATTGAAGGGTCCTTAGTTCTCCCTCTGAGTTTACTCTCAACCCTGAACTACAAATATTCTCCTTTATTGGAGTCTTTATATTGTAAACATCCTCTTTATTTTGATTTATAAATCTTTTTTTAGTGTGAAAATTAAGCTTCATGGAGAGTCAATAGATAAATACATACATACATACCCAGAGAGCTAAAGCACCTTTTTTGTTCTAGTACTGCCCTCGAAATCCAGCTATTCCTATTCCTAATTTCCTATTTAAAAGACTTTAAAACATGGTAATGTTCCAGGCATGACAGTTGGAGTCTTAAGGGGATCCATGAGGTGGGCATTATTATAATGCTTGTGGTTGCTCTTGTAGCCATTCTATCTTCATTCAGTGCAATTGGATGATCTTTTTGTTGTTGTTATTATTGGCTGTTCTTGTTCTTGGTTTGTTTCTATGGAGTTTTAATTTTGTTAGCTACCTAGCTAAATAAAATAAAATTGTCAGGGACAAATTTTTGTCTGTTTCTCTTTTCCTATTTCTCCTCCTGGTTCTACTCCATAGTTTACCTAGGATGGTGTCCAAAAGGCAAGTTTAAAACAACAACAACATAACTTTGAAAGTAAAATATAACTATGAATAAACTCATTCTCTTTCCCAAGCTTTCCCAGTAGGAATCTATTGTAACAAATGAAGTGTTGCCAACTTTAAAGTGAGCACTGTAGGACTTTTCAGGAAAATTGTGTGAACATTGTAGATCTTGTCTTGTGGAATTACCATTACCTCATACTAGGAGCTTCTTCCACATTAAAATACTCATGAAGAAAGAAAGAAGGAATATCGTTGGTTAGACACAAGCCCATGTTTGTTTCTTCCTTTTCTTCCTTAAATAAAATTGTGTGAGAACAAGGGAGGTTGATTCATGTACCCAGTTGGAGCCTTTTTAAAAGAGGAATGTCTGGGACAGAAAGCTCAGCATAAGACCCTACTATACTTACTTCCTACTACATGTTAACAATGTAATGTTTTTGTCCCCATGACCCATGGAAACTGGAGTCTGTGTGTAAATCTTACATGGTGAAATATTTTTTGGGAATATATTTTTGCAGATTGATTTTATTGCTGTAAATGATTTCAAATATTGAAACTACTGTAACTAGCAAGTCTTTTTATAAAATCATACTTGCACCCTGTTGTCTTCTATGAAGCTCAAAATTTGAGATTATACATGCCATAATATGCCACATAAATTTAGTTTCCTATGTTGTTCTGGTTCTTTGAAGGAAAGGTTTCAAAATGAAATTCCAATTCTACTTTGCCTTACATATCAACTTGAAAGTATTGGTATTTTATTTGTGTTATCCAGTGGATAGAAACATTAATCAAAAATCTGGCTGACAGGATCTAATAACAGGCCTATATATATTTCCCCATAGCTACTATTTCTGCAAGAATTTCTTTTGATTTGGCTAACAGTTTGATTTTCTTTAATTACTTCTAACAGTCAGTCTTAAGTTAATGTGCTAGTATTTCTTTTTCTCTTTTTAACTAATTTTAATAAAGCAGCACCATAAACCATTTTTACTTTTAAATTTTGTTCTAATTTTTATTCTTTATATATATTATATAAAATATAATATAATATTTATATAATATAATATATTATATTATAATTTTATTATTAGTTACCAAGACATTGTTTTATAAGCCTTCACAAATTCCATACAATTTAATCAAATATGTTCTACACCAATTTTGCTTCATCCAAATTGTTCCTTTTATTGAATCACATCTGGCCTAGAAGAAATGAGTGAGAGCAAAATAAAAACTAACTTGAAATTAATTTACTATATATTTAGACTTAATTAAATTGAATAGAATTAATATGATTCTTTTTAATGAATCTGATAAATTTGACATTAAAATTATATTAGTGAAAATATTGGTAGGGTCTGTAGAAATTACATTCAGTGTTCCAGGATCAAGCCATTAATCTATTATAGAAGATAGGATTTGTTATAATCTATTCTACATGATGGCTGGGTAATAGGCGCTGGTGACATAGAGCAAGTTTCAAGATGGGTCTGGAAAGTAAGCTGTAAAATGTATGATTAGAAACAGGACAACCAATGCTTAGGTAGGCTCATCTATCCAAAGGTCATCAATATTATTATTATTATTATTTTGAATACAGATGGATCATCATTTGGAACACATCACGCCAGATATCACGGTGGTTGAGGACCAAAGCGTACAGTTTATTGACATTGCTGTACCAGGAGACGCCAGAGTCAAAGAAAAAGAACTGGAAAAAAATCACGAAATATCACGACCTGGGAATTGAAACTACACGGCTATGGTTGAAACATGTAACAATAATACCCATCGTCATCGGGGCACTTGGTACCATGTCCAAGAATTTTACAAAACACATCAAGAAATTGTAGCTTCCTGCAATAACACCAGCGGAACTGCAAAAAACTGCGCTTCTTGGGTCATATATTTTAAGAAGATACTTGGTTGATACCTAGGATGCCGGCAGCAACCCGTATCAACCATTAGCACCCGTCAATGGTATTTGTGACACATTTTTAAATGATCAGTTGACTGAGTTTCATGTTTAATGAATAAAAGAGATAATAATAGTAGTAGTAAACCCTATGTTTCTTCTTTCCTTAAAGAATCTCCCCTTCCTATCATAGATCCAGGTTAGCCTCCTTATTTTTGTATAGATGTGGAAAAAATCAGAACCATATACCATGAGGGGTAATCTTTACGTCTCAATTTCCTTGCATTTGTTTAAATAAAATTCTTACAAATTGTTATTTATTTACTCTGCAAAACAGAGTGGATCAGAAAGAGAATCCCTAGCAATCCCTTCCCTTTATCTTTGTAAATACAATCTTCTCTTTACAGGGATTTCATGTCATTGGTCTATTCACCTTAATTTTAATATGTTCTCTTACACTTTTTCAAAAATGTTCCAGTCAGTTATATGAACTATAAAATAAAGCAATAAAACAAGTGTCCTTATTAGCCTAATTCAGCACCTTGGCAACTATATACTTCAGTATCCCTCCTCTCTGGCTGCAGTATTTTTATTTTTTTCCATTCAAGGTTGTGTCTTCAGAAAATAAAAGCAACTGATCCCTGTGTCTGGATATTGATGCAAGTATTTTATTTCTTGCCTCACTATTTATCTGTTTCTTTTCTGTTGCTACTTGGAGACATTTTATGAAAAAGGTACCTGGCTTTAACAAAACTTTGTATAAAATGATTGTGGCTACTCTTGAATTACTTAGTGACATTCCATAACACTTTGGGCTGGTCAAGATTGCAGGGATCATAATTTAATGATATTCTTTGGTGCTTATAGCTTATCTTGTCTTGATATAATAAGACCATTTATCTGCCTTGTTTATTTGATTTTTGCCTTTATGCCTCTTTCTGAATGCTGGTAGGTTTTAGTTTCTTGCCTTTTTTAGTATAGCTATATGAAAGAAGAATTGTCTGGAGCAGTGATGAAATCCAATTTTTTTTACTACCGGTTCTGTGGGTGTGGTTTGATGGGCTTGGTGTGGCTTGGTGGGTGTGGCAGGGAAAGGATACTGCAGATCTCCATTCCCACCCCACTCCAGGTGAAAGATACTGCAAAACCCCCATTCTCTCCCCAATCCTGGGGAAAGGATATTGCAAAAACTCCATTCCCACCCCACTCTGGGGCTAGCCAGAGTTCTCTGAACTACTCAAAATGTCCGCCACCAGTTCTCTAGAACCTGTCAGAACCTGCTAGATTTCACCCCTGGTCTGGAGGCTGTTAGACTTCATGTAACCTTCTGTTTCCCTATCTGTGTGGTTTCACTTACTTAAATTACAGTTGAACTCCAAATAGTGATTGTGATCTCATTTGTGGATAGACAAAGAAAGGTGCTTGTTGGTCAGGACTTTTCACTGACATATGGGCTACCTAACTTCAAGAGGGAGATTTAGACGAAGTATATAATAATTCTCTTGATACATTATAGGATGCATGGGCACTATATATTCTACTCTGATGACTTGTATCTATATATATTTGAATGTATTTATGGGTAAAGGAATCTTCCATGTTTGTGTTGACTGTGGCTGGCCAATGTAAGTGTAGCATATGATATCAGTAAACTGAGACAATGAACTATTATATTAAAGGGGAGTTCTTGGTGCTCTCTGAGCTTGGTTATTTTGTTAGATCGGCGCAGGAATGGAAGACGTGACCAGCTCGTTACATAAGTAACTTTTATTAAGACAGAAACAGTAGCAAGACTGGCTGTGCGCTGCCGGAGCTCTCCTTATATTCAAACTTTCCTGCCCGATGGCTGGCAGCCAATCCGGGCGGATGTCCTTATAAGGACATAACATATTTGCTTGAAGCCGTTTCATTACTCAGCTAGGTAATATCAGCAGTGTGAGTGACTGTAGGGTTTGCTGTCTGTTAAGATATAGTAATTTATTGTGTCCGTTTTGGTGAAGATGTGGTTTTCTCCCTGGTTGCACCTTGATTTGCCTCACTACCTACGTTCAGTTTGATGAACAAAGATACCAATAAACCAGGAGAACACCCAAGGGATCACTACTTACTGGGTAATGAAACATCTGCAGGCAAAGAACTAAATTCAGAGAGCACCAAGAACTGCACAGTTCAACTCTGAGCTACAATACGTACTTTTTTCTATTATCCCTATTCTTGTTCAAGATGAAGTGCCATAAAGACAATTTTCAGTGTTTCCTTTGGAGCTATGGTAAACACGACCCTGTCCACCTTCCCTCCTGGGTCTTGCAGTCTTCACACCCTTCCATTGTCAAAATCCTGAGATATCTTGCCACCATCCTTTGAATTTACTCTAAAGAGTAGTACAGTAGAGACTGTCATGAGATAATGCAAAATTATGATCATGGATTTGAGAGATCAGGACAGTAGCTCAGTAGAAGAACATTCTGTATAAACATATTTCCAGGAAAATTAAGCCACAAAGCCACTAGAACATCTAATAAACTACAATTCCCAACAAACTCATTTTTAAACAATTCTGCAAAATATGAGGACTAGGTATTTACTTTAAAATATCCTCTTTTTAGTTTCCACAAACTGCATGCAGCACAAATATGACTCAAGAACGACATGGCTGACATGCTAATTCCAAACTAAAAGAAGGACTAGTTCTCATGTCTTTTATACCTATGCAAGTATATTGTTCCAAGTCAGTAATTTTACTGACGTGTAGGCTCTAGGTTAAAACCAAGGAAGCATTTTCTCCCACAGATTCTCTTTATTACACAATCATTTATTTTGTAGATTATGTCTTTTGTATTTTTAGAAGTGGAAGTTGCTAAGGCAACCAAAGTAGTTGAACATTATGTTTTGCTGAGAACAATTATGTGTTTAAATGTTCAGGGATTTTTCCATTGTTCAGTAAAATAGCAAGATTAGGCAAACTAGGGGAGGCAATCTAGGTTGACCTTAAGAGGGAGGAAAAAAGAGAAAAGCCAAACTTTTTTTCTGTGCTGACAGCCTTCCTGGCTATTTTCAAGGCAAGTTCACAGCTGATTTATGTAAGGTAATACACAGGATAGAGAGAGCAAAATATATTTATTTTTATTAAAATATCAAATAAATAAAGTTTACATTATTAGTAAACCTGGAGAGGAAATTTGTTGTGTTACTGCAGAGGACAAGAGTAGAACCAATAACTGGAAATGACAGGAAATTTGATGCCAACTTTCTAATGGCATGAGCCAATGGGATAGATTACATGCCTGTGCATTACCTTCCATAAATCAGCTGTGAATTTGCCTTAAGAATACGTAGAGAGGCTGTCAGCATATAGAGAAGATTTGGCTTTTCTCTTTTTAAGGTGATTGCTGAGAAAGAGAAACACTGCCCTAGAAAATAATAAGGATGGATATATTAAAGCAGAGGTCCCCAACCCCTGGTCCATGGAACAGCACCGGTCTGCGACCTGCCAGCAACCAGGCAGGCAAACAAGCGAAGCCCTATCTGTGATATGCAGCCAGCATGCCCCCTCCGGTCCATGGAAAAACCTTTTTCCACGGAACTGATCTCTTTCCCCCAAAAGGTTGGGGACCACCGTATTAGAACCAGGGGTGAAATCTACTTACCTTTCCTAGAGGTTAGAAATTGTGTGCGTCACGTGCGCGCTTGGACCCTCTGCGCATGCGCAAAACAGACCAAAAACATGTCAAAAACAGGTTACTTCCTGTTTAACACCAGGAAGTAATGATGTCCAGGTGGGTGGTCAGAGCCTCGCGCTGTTGCCGCTATTGGTTCTCTGAACCATGTGCCACCACCGCTACCGGTTCGGCTGAACTGGTCTGAACTGGTAGCATTTCACCCCTGATTACAGCACAGTTTACATGGCCATTAGGCAAGAGTGCTAGTGTGCAGAAAGTATAATCGTGTTTGATAAAGCTTTTTGTTAGCATTTATCTGACTATTGTAAAAGGCAGTATATTTATTTTGTTTATTCATACATCCATCTATAGATTTTCGCTTATATCAGGATTTTTGGATCTAGCCCCAAGCATTCCTACTTTAGAATCCCTATTTTTCTTGTACGTATCCAAACAAGATTGTGTGTGGATATACAAGATTGTGCCCCTCAGCCCCAAACATTGGTCACTACACAACAGAAACACTCAAATCAAGGCTATGTGCACGTTTTTTAAAAAGCAAGATAAATTAAATACGAAACCTGTTTGAGTGTAAGCACAGGCTAATTTTGAAAACTAGAAGAGAAAAAAGTAAAATACGTTATTAGCTTTTCTTACTCTTCGTAATTTCATCTATGCAACTACTATATTGTTTTAGAAACAACTGTGGCTTTTGTGTACAGGTTTGTTTATAAGATAATGAAACGTACCATCTGTCACTGAATATCAACTACTACTTGTGATGCTCTCCCCATTGACAGAAAAAGATATGAAAGAACATAGATTTGTATGCCCCTAAAATATTCAGCAAAATAGTTCAAAACATGCCTCAGCTCTAGAAAGCATTGGGCAACTATTCTGTGCCAAAATGATGAGGAGATAATCTCCCTTATATAGAGATTTGGATTATGGCAGTAGCTTATCTATTGATTTCTATGGCCTGCAAAAATGTGTATAGTCCAGAGCTTCTAGGAACAATGGGAAATATAGCCTGCAATATATACAGCATCCCAATAAAGATATTTTTCAGAATTTTTTATTGATTTTGTGTACTGTCAAACATATATGGAATTTAACCTGATGTCCCAACAATGTCTGGAATTTATTTATTTAAATTTCTTTGCCATCTCTCTCACTGGAAGATGACTCTGGCCAGCTTACAACATCAAAATAAAACCATAAATATATATATAAATGTTTAAAATCACAATAACATTGCAATAAAATTGCAATGTTATTCAACCTGGGACCATTTTCTAGAGGGCTGTAGCTTCCCATGAGTCATCTGCAGCCTCTTTTCATGACATACTTAACGGTTAATAAAAGAAAGAGCATAATCCTACTAATAATATCAGGAATATTAGAAGAATGTTAGCCCTGTGGAGAGCACAGGATTTGGAGTTGAGGGGATAATACATTTCTGTACTTTTGATTATTTTCTTTCCAGTGAAACTAATGGAAAAGAAATTATGTTTCATGATGCAAAGATAATGGTTCTTGGCGATCAAAAGATCTTTGGATTTTATTAAACTCTTGCCTCCCACAATATATCTATGACAGTTTCTCTAAGCCACCGTCTTTTTTCTTACTTCTGGATTTTTGCTTCCAAAGCTTCAGTGCTAAAGGTCTCCAAAATTTCCTTTGAGGATAAAAGGAGAATCCAAGGTCAACTGTCTCATTCTGAATTAGGCCAAAACCTCCGTTAGCCTCTTTGACCTTTTGGGAGACCACAGATTTGCAGCTTCAATGCAAATAAAGTGAATATATAGATTCAGGACATATCAATTTCCAAAGTACGCTTAAATTACCCACATACCATCTTTATAAAGTTGAGTTACATTGATTGTACTAAGAAGTCCTGTTGTACAAAAATTATAATGTATATTCAGTGTCCATAACCTGAAACAGAAGATTACTTTCACTTCTCAAAAGGTATTGCTCACAAACCTTCTCCAAAAGGTGCCAGTGAATGGATTTTTAATAATAACAAAAGGATTACATGATGTGTAATCATATTCTTTGTATTTAATTTAATTTTAATTTTAATTATTAAATCACATTTAGTGCTCTTGTCCTGCTTATTTTTCCCTTTAGTAGACTCCCTTGAAAGGCTAAGCATGGCTGAAAGCTCAAGAAAAGCCTTTTTATCAATATATTAATCAGAATAGAGCTGCAAGATACCTTGGAGATCTTCTAGTCTAACCCCATGCTCAAGCAGCAGACCCTATACCGTTTCAGATAGGTGACTATCCAGTCTTTTCTTAAAAACCTCAAGTGATGAGGTACCTGCAACTTCTGAAGGCAAGCTGTTCCACTGGTTACTTGTCCTCACTGTTAGGAAGCTGCTCCTTAATTCCAGGTTGCTTCTCACCTTGATTAGTTTCCACCCATTGTTTCTTGTCTTGCCTTCTGGTGCTTTGGAAAATAAGTTGACTCCCTCTTCTTTGTGGCAGCCCCTCAAATACTGGAATACTGCTATCATGTCCCTTCTAGTCCTTCATTTCTCTAGGCTGGCCATACCCAATTCCTGCAACCGTTCTTCATATATTTTTTGTCTCCAGGCCCTTAATCATCTTAGTTGCTCTTCTTTGCACTTTTCCCAAAATCTAAACATCTTTTTTCTAATATGGTGACCAAAACTGGATGCAGTAGTCCAGGTGTGGCCTTACTAAGGCTTTATAAAGCGGTTCTACCCTCTTGTGTCTACATAATTATAAACTTTGGGCATAACAGTGTCTCTTAAAAAGTAATATGCATTATTTGATTTATTTCAAAGTCTGGCAAGCCATTCTGTTTCCTTTGAGCACTCTTTAGTTTGTTCTGCTGAAATGAGACTATGAACCTCTGTTTTCAGATGTTGTCCTGGGGATGCCATTGACTATATGTTACTGACTATATGTTACTTACCATTTACGGCATTCCCCAAGAACAGTTTCTCTCCATGAGTGACGATAAAAGCCAAATAAGTATGCATTGAGCTTCCAGCCAACCAAATTAACAAAAATTTTCACCCACTTGCTCCTATTTGACCTTTGAAATGTGAAGAGAACGGGCTAAAAATAAGGCAGTAGCTGCAATTAATTTATGTCATGGCAGGCAATGTTTACATGCCAGGATGAAAATAAGTAAAAACGTTGAATGCTTTCAGCTTGGCAACAGAGGTTTTCTTTGTTATTTGCATCAGTCTCTGGATGTGAGGTTCAGGACCAGTGGACAGAACAGAGAGATACTGTGTCGGCCAAAGAAGAAAGATAACCAGATATTTAAAATCTCATTGGATGGTGTTGTCCAAATAGCACTCCTTTGATTCCGGAAGTAAAATAACTTGTTCTTCTGCTGCTGCTTTTCAAAAATACAGCCTGAAGCTCAGCTGTGTTAATTTTTTGACAGAATTAAATTACCACAAAGGTCAGAATCATTACCATGCCTTTTAAAAGAAGCGCAAGCATTAGGGAGAAACTTTCATAGTGAAAACAATGAGGATGGAGGCCAGAAATCCAGTACAATCTACCAAACTATATTAAATATTCCACAATCCTCTTTTAAAGGCAGAATAGCAAGATAAAGATATTTATGGATAATGACTGATCAAGTCTTGCTTCATCAGCAGCATATATGGAGTCTTTTCTCCATATAATGTACCAGAGCTTCTGTAGAAGAAGTATTCCCATTTAGATGTGGCTATTCCTCATGGTAAAGACCAGAATAGCTTGTTGCAACCTATGGATGGATAGTTTAGTCTCCTCAGGACCTGAATTGACTTTACCTACTGAAAAAGCATGGGAGTTTAAAACCATTTTTTTATCCCTGTTAAATTTGGTAAAAGTGTGAACCACCCCTGATTTCTAGAATATGTTCTCTATTTTAATTTGGAACTAAATTGTCATTACGTCAATTGTTTTATCAGTATTCTCTTGACATTTTAACCCAAGTTGGTATGGCTGTTAATTGTCACCAAGGGGTAAGATTTTTCTTTATAGGTCAGGGATTGGCTTTCTTGGAACATTTAGCTTCTTGCCAATCATCTTTCTAATCCCTAAGAATGCCACTGATCTTAACTAAAGCTTGCCAATGTCTCTTCTACATCTTATTGGCTCAAATGTGGATTTTGCTGAACTGGTTTCACTTGCAACTCTTTCCATAACACCTCCCACATCAACATAATATTTGAACACAATTTTGACCTTGAACTGTTCTTTATGACCATTTGGGAAAGGGTACCAAAAATAGTCCTGTGCACCTGTTATCTTGTTTTCTGGCTGAAAATGAAACTGTGAAATGTTGTCCTTCGCTCGTTTCGCCGTGATTTGAAGACCTGGTTATTTCGTAGCCTGGACTGATGAGGCTGGGTTTTCTTAATAGTTTTTAAACTGATTTTAAACTGTTTTAATTCGGACTTTTAATTTTATATTGCATTAATGTCATTGTGTATTTTACTGTTGTGAGCTGCCCTGAGTCCATTGGAGATAGGGCGGCATATAAATCGCATTAAACTTAAACTTAAACTAAACTGTAGAGAAAGAAAGTGCATTCAAAGCATTCTTAAGGAAATCATTTGTCCTCAAATTTTAGATCATGTATGGTAAGCAGAAAAAAGAGAGAGAGAGAGAAAGAAAGAAAGAGACAGAGAGGAGTGCGCAGAAGAGGATTAAATACAGATTTACCTGTCAAATTCTGATTCTATGTACTTTTCAGTTTTTACCAGATAGCGTATTTTTCGGCGTATAAGACACACATTTTTCCCCAAAAAAGAGGGTGAAAATATGAGTGCGTCTTATACTCTAAATGTAGCCCCGTCCAGCTTCTCAAACAAAGGTTTCAGAGGCTGAAAAAAAAAAAAAGAAAGAAAGAAAGAAAGAAAAAGAAAAAGGAAAAGGAAAAAAGCAAGGCACAGAGCTCACAACCAAGGAACCTATTGCTAAAATTCACCTCTGGGAACAGTTGATTGGGGTTATTCCGGAAGGCCCATCCCCTGCCAATCAGCTTTTTCCTTATTTTCCTCCCCAAAAACTAAGGTGCGTCTTATACTCTGGAAAATATGGTAAATCAAACAACTCTTGGTTTGATGAATGTTATTAATCCTATCAAGGTCAAAAGCAAAAAATAACGATAACAATTTCATTATGAAAAGGAGATCGTTGAACACGACAGTGATTTTTCATTTAGAATGGAACTAAGCTTAGAAATCTTTGAAAAGGCCTTAAAAGTTATGTTCATGAGGATTTTCTAACCAAAAAAAAAAAAAAAAGAAGCAGCAAAGTGGAACTTATTATTTACTGAGTTGATTGGAGTTTTTCCTCAATATCATCTTCTATTTCTGATATTTGTGTAAATTTGTTTACATTCTTGGAAAATGCATCCGACATCAAGTGAAAAATTGAGTCATCTTTAAGCATCTTCTTATTCATTCTTCTAAAATACAAATTGTAGAATAATGGGTTGTGTCTCAGTTTTTTTCCCTCTTCCCTCTTTAACAAGCCTTCCTATTGAATTAGGAAAGCATTTATGTTGGGTCAGATTGCCCTCTTGGGACCAACAATTCTTCAGTTTACATTCTTGGAAAATGCATCCAACATCAAGTGATGGTACTGGAAATTTAACTGATGCGCTAAAATCTGGGATAAATAAAATACATTCATTTTCAGATATGATCTGACTTTTCTGTTCTCTCCCTATATATTCCCAATCTAATTTCCTTCCCTATTTATTTGTTTACTGGTGTTGTACAAGTATGACCTTATCTGCCTTATCTGATGAGAGAGCAAGATACTGTGAGTTTTGAAAATTCTTTGAAAATAAACATCATGTGGCAGGTTTCCCATATGACTCATATAACTTTAATTATATGCTTTAAAATCATTTTGTTTATGGAAATAATTCATGGTATGTTGGGAAGTATAAGTCCCCCAGATTAGTTGAATTCACTACACCCAGCTGCTGTAGTGAACAAACTATTACACTGATGAATCATAAAAGTTAAAAATGATGTCTGGTAGATTGAGAACATAGCAAAATAGACAGTATATATGGTATAGTCATTTTCTTTTCTTTTTAATCTTATTGGAATGCAGAAGCTTCAGCATGGTCAAAGAACAGGAATTCTGGGAAATATTGTCTTAGAATGATCCATTTCTTGTTAGGTGGCACTATCTTTTTAAAATCACATTAACAGAGCTAATCAGAGATTAGCCAAAACTATTTGTTTTGGTAATAAAATATTCCTGAAAAATGGATCCAAATGTTCTTGAGAAAATGGAACATTCTGGAGAATGCCTGAACATACTGTAATTGGAACCCAGAGTTAGCACTGAACTGTAGATCATTATTACTTTCAAGTGACTTACATTTATAAAGATTAGGGATTCATATCTTTTTGGAATTTTGTATAGTTTGCCAGGATCATTATTAAAAAATATGTATTAACAATTTCCCTTTTCAATCCTATTAAATCATTCAGTTTGATGCAGTGGTGAAATTCAAATTTTTTTTAGTACCAATTCTGTGGGTGTGGCTTGGTGGATGTGATGTGGCTTGGTGGGCGTGGCTTAGTGGGTGTGGCAGGGAAAGGATACTGCAAAATCTCCATTCCCACCCCATTCCAGGGGAAGGATATTGTAATCATTCTTATCCCTCATATTGTGGGCGAAGAGAATTGAAAGTGAGTGGCTAAAAAGGCACCATCATGAAAAAGTAGTCAATCTGTGTCTCTCTAAATATTGCTGAAATACTTCCAACAGGTACGGTTGTTATGGGCAGTGGTGAAGGATGGGGAAGCTTTAATTCAGCAACATCTGGAAAAACTACAAGTTCCCCTACCTCTAATGACAAAATGCATATAACCCTCTTACCCTGGTCTGATGATAGTCCACTACTTTTTCCAGAAAGGCTGGCCACATGCCCACACCTGTTTTTCCTCATCCACTCACATTTGAATCAGCCTAAGAACAACTTTAGATGCTCTGCTCTAGAAGTTCAATATACCTTCATATCTCAATTATAGATGTTACATAATACCAGTGTAGGGCGTGTTTATACTCAGTAGGAAGTGGCCTGAAATACGTTATGTATCAGTAAATGTCTTGTTCCAATTTGTTCTGCTGACTTCAGTGGGGCCACTCTGTTCCATCTGGTCTCTAACTTTTTCTCCTGCAAACCTCTTCTGGATGTGAGGGAAACTTGAATCTTCTCCAAGGGAGATGGGCAGTTATGAAATATGAAATATAAATGAATAAAATATATAAATGAACCTCAATTTCTCCATCTCTTTTTTAAAAAGATAGTTGAGTGGTCAATCTAGACCAGAGGTCTTCAAACTTGGCAGCTTGAAGACTTGTGGACCAACTCTCAGAATTTTCCAGCCAGCTATTCTGGGAGTTGAAGTCCACAAGTCTTCAAGCTGCCAAGTTTGAAGACCTCTGATCTAGACATATGAAGCCAAGAAACTGGCTTAAGAAATGAAACTGAAAGTCTACTTTGAATGAATGCTGCTTGTAGGAGCCTCCTCTCCTCTCCCCTCCCTCCCGTCCCCTCCCCATGTTAGTTTACAACTTCCACAAAGTTTCCTTCAGCTTAATTCCTTTCTCAAAATCCATCTTTTCAACGTTGTTACACAAACTGTTACTAGCACTAAATACCAGCATTAAAGAGTTATACAATCCATCATTGGGAATCCAGGCCTAAGAATGAGATTAAAATATGATAGGCATTTATATTTTTATAATAAAATGTGTATGTGGGTATGAAGTAGTAACAGAAAACAAATTTAATCATAAATATATACTGTACACAAGCAGTTGCCAACATAAGAAGAAAGCAAACATATACAGAAATGAAGAACAGAAACTGGGGAGAGGAATTCTTTTGCTAACTTGTGGGCATCAGCATCCTCCTGGCTTTACATGCTGCTAAACAGCATTTAAAATGATTTTGTATCTCTTTTCATCTTTGGTTGGGAGTTATCCAGAGTTGGCTGAAAGCTGGGAGGCTATATAAATGTTTTAAATAAACAAATACAATTTTGCTGCATTGTATGTTATAATGGTAATCAGCAACATTTTTCCAGTAGATGCACAAATCTAGAATCACTACATGAAGTCACCAAAGCTCACCAAAAGTGATCACATGACCCCGGGACACTGCAACCATCACAAATACGAGTCAGTTGCCAAGCATCCGAATTCTGATCATGTGACTATGGGGATACTGTGAAAGTCGTAAGTGTGAAAAACAGTCATAAGTCACTTTTTTCAGTTGTAATTTTGAACGGTCACTAAATGAACTGTTGTAAATCAAGGACTTCCTGTACTATGCATTGTATGAATAGCAGCACAGAACAACCCCATTAAGTCTGCACTGTAAGCAATTAATGCCCCAAGATTTAGGGTGTCATGATTTCTTGTTGGTTCCAGGGCAAAAAAACAGAAGGGAATACAGTCACGGGATTTATCAGCTTGGGACAAAGGAGAAATTTAAAGTAGTGAGGACTTCCTGATTCATAACTCACTGGTTCATTAATCACTGCTTTTGCATCAACTCACACAATGTACCGGAACACATTATGTTCCTACAGCAAATGTTGTGCCAAATCTCTGCTTCTACATCGGAATATATCATCATAAAATATAGCAAGTAGGCTTGGGTTGTTTCTGTAGAATATTGCGGTAACTTCTTTAAAGATTTCCAACTCTATTTGTTTAGAGTTGTTGTGTTTTTTTCTATCACAATGGTGACGGTATACCACTGAACTAAAATATATTCAGTCATTCTTTCTTGCAGATAAGATTCTGTGTACCTAGTTATTCACTTGTCAGTTTTGCACCATAGGAATGAAGATATGAGCAAGAAAACAATATTGTAACAATTGCAATAGTACTGCTGCTAATATTATTAGTATAACCCAAAGCAGTTTAGGAACTTGCTGAGACCTAAAGCACATCTGTTGCTTTAGAATAATTTGTTACACAGTACCTATGTCACAGAGCATGGACAATCCCTAGCAGTTATGTTATTTAAATCAGTACCAATGGTTTAAGAAATATAGCCTAATCCTCTATGAATTGTCCAATCCCTATTTGAAACCATCCATGCTGGTGGCACCAGCTGACAGTGAATTCCATACTGCAATTATTCTCAAATAATTTGCTATAGCTTTATAACATGTGCTATACCAAGAAAAGTTTACACTATCATATGCAACATTATTCTAGTTAAGCACCTTTCCCTATACAACCATCTGGTTTTTGCCCCCAGATTACACATATTAACTTGCACAACAAATGACCTGAATGGAATCCAGATGGGTAACGCAGGAGCTATATATACGCATCAGAAATTTCCCATATGGCTCAGTACAGGTGTCCATGCTGCTGCTTAAATACTATTGACATGATTATGCTAGAAAAATTGAGTCATCTTTAAGCAACTTCTTATTCATTCTTCTAAAATACAAATTGTAGAATAATGGGTTGTGTCTCAGTTTTTTACTTCTTTAACAAGCCTTCCTATTGAATTAGGAAAGCATTTATGTTGGGTCAGATTGCCCTCTTGGGACCAACTACCTCTCACAATGTAGAATGTAGAATGTAGAATTAGTGCAGGAAATGGTAGGATATTTGCAAAAAGGGAATGTGGTTTTTTTCCAAGGAGGTAATAACATAGTTGTAAAATTATTTTGCTTAAAACATTCTGGCACAGAATATATAATAAATCCTTTTAACAATTGAATATATAGTTTTGTCCCCAGGATCTTATTGTTCTATAGATAAGTTGGTATAGCCAGTAGCATCAAACTGCTACTGCAAACAGTAGAAAGAGCTTTTGTCCTGTTACCTGGAGGTGTATCAAAAGTAGGGGGAGTAATAAATGTGTCTGTTTATTAGATTTGACCCACAATTCTCAAAAGATTGCCCAGGCCTACACAGCTATGGTTAATCCCAACAAACTAAACAGAGTTGGACCTATTTAGTCCTTCATTGTGAAACAATCAGAAAATTCCAGCAATGTTGGCTAGACTGGAAAATTAAAAACATCCCTAGAAAAAAGCAAGGGGAACAACTTAGATATTGCTGCCAAGAAAATTGTAGACGGGTTTATGATGTCACTAGATGTCTAGTTTTTCCACAAGGAGGCTTGATTTCATTTATTCAGACTCTTCCAATCCATTCCCAACATTTTGCAGGCTTTAACTAAATATATAAATGGAAAGAAATGCCACGCTGTGTTGAGCGTCACATTAATATATAATAGAACAGGACAAGCTACAGAGAATCATGAGAAAATGTTTCTCACTGTCTGGAGCTACTTCCTTGACATCTTGAATATTAGCAAACTGATTTTGAAATCTACCACATAGGTAGCAACTTTTCTGCCTGTCTGCTGTGCTCCAGCAAAGAAGGTAAGCTCCAGGTCCCTGTCATTAAATGTTGACATTTTGTGGGATTTAGAAAGCATGCCTTCTCTTTTGTGGCCACTAGGATGATACATTCTCTTTTATGGTTCTGGAAAAAGTTTGAAAACCAAGCCTGATATCTAATACTTGTTTAATAGCTTCTGTTTGGTTTTGTTGGTTTCATTGTTTATTCGAGCGTTTTGGTATGAGCTATCTGTCTGATTTAATATTTTAGCTGTTTTTATGTGGAGTTTTATATATATATATATAGTTTTGCATGCTGCCCAGGGTCCACTGGAGTTGGGTGGCCAAATAAATTAATAACAATAACTTGATCTGTGTTGAAAACTTTCCTCCCTGAATGGACATTAGATGCAGTGCTAAAGTCATGGCCATGATCATACATGAGCTATATTTTCCATGTCTCTAATGCAGTAACTGAAGTAGTGAACATGTTGGATTGGCAGAAACCCAGAGAATCAAGTAAGCAAAAGTCGAGCCAGGCAACACTCCAGCTGAATGCTATGGAGTCAAATGCTTTGAAACTTTAAGGTGGAACAAGAAAAAGGCTTCAGAAATTATTTGATCCAAGAAGCAAACAGTCTAGTCTTCCAATTGAGCAGATAAGGGGGTGAACTTGTCTCTGTGCTAAGAACTACCGGTAATGACCTATCCACTTCATAAAATTGGTGCTTACAAAATTGATTTGTTTGCATCTCCAGCCTAAATAATGTGTTCCATTCTTTTTTTAGAGTAAATGTAAATGTGCATCATTTTGATCTGTCCCATTTTCCTCTTTCTGTAACCAATTTCATAATGATTAATTTTATTGTGTAAATTTTGCATTTTGTTGTGCTCTGATCAAGAATACTTCAATTTTAACTGTGAAAACACACTGTTTTACAGTGAGCAAGTCAGTGACGTTTTCTTAGCCTACTTCATGGGATTGTTGCAAGAAAAAAGTGAAGCAGTCCTAGGAGATACCATGAATGAATGTGGATGGATGAGTCCTTTCTGATTTTATTGCTGGTTGTGTCAAATTTTGCATGTATTCATTCAGAATTCCATTTAAGACAGGGCTGTCAAACTCCTGGACTGTAGTCCAGATGCATCATGACTGGCCACACCCATGCCCAGTTTAGTGAAGGTGAAAAAAGTCCCAATACTTCATGTGATGCCACTATGACGATGTGAATTTGATACCCCTGACTTAAGCCATTTTTCTTTTAGAGATATGAGGTATAGGTTAAGCTACTGGCCTAGAAACCAGGTTAGAATCCAGCATTAGGCATTAAAGCCAGCTGTGGTGCCATGGGCAGGCATTCTCTCTCAACCCATGCATCCTCTTTCTTCATTTCAATGAACCTGCAAAACACTTCATGTTCATGAAAATGCAATTCTACACAGAGAAAAAACATTTCCATGGCAGGGATATATATCAATATCCCTGCCCAATATTCAGCCTGAAACATAGGACACTCAACTCATAAACAGAGGGAAAATGTACACATAAACAGAATGAAATGGATAGCTCCATTTTAATGCTCATGCTTATGTCTCTCCCCTGAAATCAATGGTTATAATTTTTTTCATTATTTTTTTCATTTTATTAAATTTGTATACCGCCCTACTCCCGAAGGACTCAGGGCGGTGAACAGGCACAAAATAAAACACATAAATACAAAAGTTTAAAAAATATATAATTAAAACCAAATTAAATAATTTTGCCCGAGACAATTAAAATTCCCAATAAATTTAAAACAAATTAAGATTTCAATTTAAAATTTAAAAGAAGAGGAGGAAATTAGGCCAGGCCGGCCTGCTGGAATAGGAGTGTCTTCAAAGCACGGCAGAAGCTATGCAGATCCGGGATCCTCCGTATCTCCGGGGGAGCTCGTTCCAGATAGTAGGTGCCCCCAGAGAGAAGGCCCTCCCCCTAGGGGCCGCCAGTCGACATTGTTTGGCTGACGGCACCTGGAGGAGCCCCTCTCTATGAGAGTGTACTGGCCGGTGGGAGGCTGTTTGTGGTAGTAGGCGGTCCCATAAGTAGCCAGGTCCTAAGCCATGGAGCGCTCTAAAGGTGGTAACCAAAACCTTGAAGCGCACCCGGAAGACCACCGGGAGCCAGTGCAGCTCGCGCAGGAGAGGTGTCACATGGGAGCGCCATGTTGCTCCCATAACCACCCGCGCGGCCGCACTCTGCGCCAGTTGGAGCCTCCGGGTGCTCCTCAAGGGGAGCCCCATGTAGAGAGCGTTACAATAGTCCAGGCAGGAGGTGACGAGGGCATGAGTGACTGTGTGTAGGGAGTCCCGATCCAGAAAGGTGCTAATGCTAATCTCTTATCAGAACTTCACAGGTCCAAGTATTTTCACACAAGCAGAAAGCTGTGCTGTCAGAATCTTTGCACTTATGGAAGATTCTGTATAAATACTGTAGCTGTGCATGCAATGGCTTCATCATTCCTATGGACATTTACTTTATGAAAGGAAGATTACAATAGATATACCATATAAGGGCCAAGTTAGTTCATTAATATGATAAATCATAATGTATTTCTATGTATATGACCAGAACCATGTCTAGAATTTGTAGCTGCCTCTATAACTTAAGATGTGCATATACTATAAAAATGTATGCTTTCTTATCATACGAGCTGAATTTGGGGGTGTGGAGAAGGCTCATGTAAACACTTATAAACTAGCATCTGGCTTCTACCCTGATAGCATCATTGTTGAAAAGCCATTCTAAAAAGCATTTTGTCTTTCAAAATGTACATTACATTCCCAAAAGCCACATTAGGGATAAATTAGGCACAGGGTGCATAATGTATTATTTGTGATAATTGACTGAAAAAAATGATTAGCGGTTTTATAAGAAAAAAGTTTGGGGGAGAAAAGGAACTCTTTTCAGTATGATTGTTTCAGTACAATTGGTACAATTGTGTAGCAGTTACATGATTACTTATTGTAATACATGTTCATACTATATAGCTATTGCCAGATCTACAAATACAAATACACAAGGTTTGCTAGTCAATATGCCAGGTATATTCCAAAATATTTTTCCCCCTCCTATTGAAATAGCGCAGGTGTTTCCATGGTTTCAAGCCATCTTTCATGGCAATTAATGTTAGTTTAGTTAGTTTAGTTTAGTTTATTATATTTATATACCGCCCTTCTTCCGAAGAACTCAGGGTGGTGAACAGCCATGGTAAAAACAATATGCAACAAAAATTTAAAAACTTAATTAAAATAATTCAATCATTGGCTGAATTTAAAACACCCAATTAAAATCATTTTAAAAACCCTATCAAAACCCAATTTAAAATCCTTTATCCCGTCAGACCAGCTTGCTGGAATAATAGGGTCTTCAGAGCACGACGGAAGGCACGGAGGTCGGGGGTCCTTTGTATGTCTGGCGGCAGTTCATTCCATAGGGCCGGGGGCCCCACAGAGAAGGCTCTCCCCCTGGGGGTCGCCAGCCTTCATTGTTTGGCCGATGGCACCCTGAGGAGGCCCTCTCTGTGGGAGCATAGATAGAATTCTTACTTTTGATAGAATTCTTCTATGTTGATAGAATTCTTACTTTTCTCTTTTTATTTTCAATACTTGAAGCTCTGTAAATAATAGAATGTTAATAATTAAACATCACTGCATGGAAATTTGCATTGAAATAATACAATATGCCATAATTCACAACATTACAATTAAAAAGATGTGTGTCTCAAGTCCTTAGAACTATGTTAATTAATTTCAAGTTTCTTATTCCTCTAAAATATGACATAGATTCTGTAACTTGCTCATACATTTCTTTCATTATTGAAGTATCAATCAAGTATAGTGTTCAATAGAAATTGTGTTCACATAAAGTTTCTGTAAATATTTAAAAGGCTTGAAGTATGCAATTACCCAGAACTCAAATTTTGCTACTTTGTTTTGAATCGCTTTCTTTAAAAAGTTTTTGCTGATATTAAAAGTTGAACACACACGCACACACATGGTAATATTGACTGTCCATGTATATTTACTTCTGAAAGTGATTTTAAAGTACATATATGAAAAATAATAATAATTTGGAATGGTATATCCACATTAACCATTCTGGAGAGATACCTTGAAAAACTATATGGAGATTTTTCTTCCAATATTTTTTCATCAGTGCATAGAAAATATGTGCTTAATTGGTGTTTCTGCATTATAAGGAGCTGTAAATTAAGTTTCCTTCCACTGCAGTTGCATAACCATTATCTTTGTTGACTCACTTCATTTGAGAGCTGATGGGTTCTAATATTTTTTAAAAAAGATAAAAAGAAGGATAATCTAAACCTTAATACTTAATACTTGGTACTTTTCTTCATCACACTCATATTTCCTACCCTACTTTCTTCATTGTTGAATTGAAGTTCAAGTCCACTTATTAATGTAGATTTTGAATGGAGATGGAGGGGACTCTTGAATTTTGCAGTATAATGTCATAATCTGGAAGGCAGGAAGAAAAATGCTCAAGAAACAGAGAAAAAAAATGATTGGGGAAGTCTCATTACAATCACAAATTTTAGGTGGCCCTTGGCAACATTTACAAATACTGATCTCAAGTATATAAACATTAAATATCACTATTGTTAAAATGTGATACTAGAAGCTAAAAGGAATTAGTACGTGAACTTTTATAATAGATCACATTATCTCCCCAATAAACAAATCATGGTGAATTTAGAAAAATGTTCTCTCCTCCCTCTTCCCATGTAAACCACACAGTGACATAAAGATACTAACAGATCCAATGTCCATTTGGTCTTTGATTTTCTCTCTCTGCCTGCATCAAAACCTTCTGAAATATATGAAACAGTAACTTGGGCTGGGAAATGCTCAGCAAATGAGCCCCACAAAATCTCATTCTCATGACCAGCTGACCATCTAAAAGTTTATTTTCACTTTGAATATCAGTCAAATCCTGACTTCTGTTTTCTCCCTGTGAATCAATAGGAAATTATTAAAAATTATTGTTTCAGAATTATCCTACAGGTTATTATGATCATTCAGTCACGTCCTCTGCTACTATAATAAAAGCTGAGATTTGGATAAAATATACCAAATATCACCTTGCAGGAGAAAATGGCATTACGGGTATAGAAATGCTATGAATGAGGATGATTTCTGAAAGATGCTTAAAATCTGATAAAATGGAACAAATTTATCAAAGCATGATAACTTTTACCCTGAATGTGAGACAAGAAAAGGCCTTCTTTGCTCTGGGAAGACTTTGGTGGTTGCTGCCTCGTTAGATATATTCTCCATTTTCTTCTAAAGAACAATAAGGTGGCCATGGAGACTGGCTATGATGCTGTTGCTCAGCTGCATTGGCAGCTAATAATTTTAAATTTTATCATAATTTAAAGCAATATTTGCCATGGCTGCAGACCAAATGTTGCTCAGTGCAAGATTTCAAATTAACACATTCTCGACAGATGGCTATACTTGTTGATACTTGAGGATAAGCAGTCCAGTAATATTTGAAATATATTTGAAATCTCCACCAACTGAAAGGAATTTCCTCCACAAGGAGCCTCTTGTATTTGGAATTGGAGCCTTTAGATTTCTCACTCCAACAAATTAAATCATCCTTTATGGAGACATTGCTTTAACACACATTGGCAGATAAGCATAATATGATATTGTCAACATAAAAAAATTAATAAATGAAGTGCATTTCCCCCTTGTACAGACTATGTATGAAACTGGAATATGACATGGAAATATTTCTTCCACAGACATTTGGAGCATCAAAAATGTGCTTTTGATTCATTGTCTTTACAATCAACCTAAATTATTTTATTTCCCAGGCTGCAAATTTGTTTGTGTTTTGCTCATGTAATGCTTTTAATGACTTTTTGGAGCAGAAAAGTTGTTCAGATCAGATGGAGCATGCATAAAGCATTCTGGACATTCTTTCTGCTGAACATTTGGAATGGATAGTGGGTGTTGTCCCATATATTGTCTTCACCTGTGTTTCTCTACCTTGCAGATTTAAGATATGTGTACTTCAGTTCCCAAAATTTACCAGCCAGCATAACCATACTTTTAAAAAGCAATCTGATAAGTCTTCATTCAGAAAAATGACACAAAATTTTGAAAAATGTGGTTATTTTTTTCTTCATCTTGAATTCTACTACATAATTTTTTCCTTCTTTAGGAACAAGCAAGCAATGGTGCTTACTGTAAGTGCTGAAGGTTATGTCAGACCCATATGATAGCTACAAACCAAAACTACAGACAATGTGGATCATAGAATTACCTTACATACTTATATTTCTGTGAAGTTTTAGAGCTAAGGGATTTATTTAAATATGTATAAAATAGATGCTTTATTTTCCGTAATAGATGGACTTTTCATTTCTTTATTTATCATATAAGTCAGTTCAGCACAAAAACATGTTTAATATAGTTAAAAGCATTCCAGTAAAGTAGCAATTAGGAATTTAAGTACCTCAGGGAAGAATAATAATAAAAAATAACCACAATAATATTTTATCTAGTCATTTACAGCCTTTGAGCACCATAGCCAAAAAAATAACATTATAATATGTAAATATGATCCAGATTTCATTTGAATTGGTACAGTAGAGTAGAAGAAAAAGAAGCGGGGCAATGCTTTGATATCCCCTTTGAGCTGGAGAGTCAGATCAAATAATCTTTCTGCCCTCTCATCGATTGGTTCTCTACTCAACCAAATACAGATTTCCACATAAATATTCTTCAATCAATGAGGAACATCTTGAAACGTTCCTGGGAGGGGAAAATCCTCCTGTGATCTAGAAAGTGCATTTATCAACCGTACGTGCAAGTTACCTGGATTTAGTCCATTATTCCTGTTTATTTAGTTATTATTGTTTATTTATTCTTTCCCACTAAATTGTTAGTATTCTGACAGAGGCCGTGTGTCCAGGTCATATAAACATAAATAAAATCAGGGATTGTGTCAAAACAGCTTTTATCACATCACAAAAAATTGCAACCTAACATTTCCCTGTGATTCCAAGCATTCCAACATTGCACTATTTACAGTAATTGAAATGGCTTATTTCGTCTCCCACTTTAGCTACTGTGCAAACATATGTTATTAAATTCCTTACATCTGGGATTATAAATGATTTATAGTTCTAGGTTATCCCAGTGCTGATTATGCAAAGGATAGCATGCTTATAAAATTCCACCTTAAAACTAATTAAATGCATCTGCAGCCAATTCTTTTGCTCAGAAATCTTATCTAAACAGTGACACATAGCATTTGGAACTAGTTATCCCACATCTGGAATCCAAATGTTAGAGATGGTTATAAAAAAGTCAGTACAACCACGCCACTTAGGCGTTTTGCAGCCAGAAGCTCAAGTAACATGGACCTTATTCTTCTCTGCATGTCCATGCCACTATTCACAGTGGCATGGGGCCAATATGGGAACTATTACCATTCCTATGATGACTATAGGGCTAATGATGATTGGGTTAATGTGTACCGGCAGGGTTTCAACTTCCAGTGCCCTCATGGGCAAGTAATTGTAGCTGTGAGGAGCATGTTCAGCAAGAAAGAAGGGTCTGATAGATTGTGGAATTATGCCTGTATGCCCACCCCAGATACACTTGGAGAGCCTACTGAATGTTGGTGGGAAGAAATCAACAGAGCTGGACTTCAATGGTAGGAAACCAAGTTTAAACTTAGATTCCTTGTTGTGCGTGGTTAGGCTGATGCAATTTTCAGATGGTGGATGCAAAACTGCATGTTAACACCATAATAATTTGTTAAGTTAGCATCATCATCTTTGTGTACTGTAGTGGTGATATCGTTATTCATTTCTATATATGAAGCAGTTGTAACGTTTTCTTTGTCTTCTAAGGTAAAGGGATTGCACTTATTGCATTAATTTCTAATTAAATTAACTAATTGTTAGTTCCTAAATTTATTGAATTTGTTCTAAAAATATTTATCTTTCTAAGAAATTATGTTAATGACAGAAAGTTGAATTATTTTTGTTATTGTTTTTTGTGGGGAGAAGAAGAAAATGTTTGTCACGTAGTTATTCCCTTGTTTTGTTCCATTATTGGCTCTAGCCAAACATATTTCTGGACGCAGAAGTGGTACTTGTGAAACTTTTTTAAAAATAGCCAAACAAAAACATTATGGCAGAATAAAAATAAATCTATTTAAATATATACAGTATAAGCAACTATAGCTTTAATGATATCACAGTTAACTGTCTGCAACAAATATTGTTCTTCAGGCATTTTAAGGACTGGCTCATGACAGACTGAATTTCAAAACATGGGGATAGCTGGTAGTACTGGGGTTGAATCACAGATCTAGTCATGTCTGGTTTTGACACCAAGGATAACAAATACTCAGTTATTTAATTGACAGATAATAAACTTCTGTCTGAGGTTTTAAGTAACCATTCACATTTGACAACCATGAAAAATTGTACAGATGCCAAGAAAATCTTCTGAACAAAGCTGTCTGTATATAAACAATCACGTATGTGTCACTATTAAATACCTCTCTAATTCCCCAATGTCATCAGTTTTTTTCCTTTAATTTTTGAAAACAGAATAATTACATTTTTAAAATGTGTATATTTGCAAGGACTTGGAATTGAATTATATTATTAATGTGCAAAATATTTAAGAGAACACCGAAAGAATAATCTATCTGTGATTAAAAAGAAACTTTAAGTGAAAACTGTTGTTTTTGCATAATGGAATTATCTAATTATTTCTATGTTTATTTCCTTAATATCCTGCCTTTGTTTTATATAATTCAAGGCAATATACTGTATGTAATGTTCTCTCTTCCTATCTCCCCATCACAACAATCCTGTGAGGTAGATTGGGCTGAGAAAGAGAGTGGCTGGCCCAGGGTCACCCAGATCACCTCTGTAGTAGAGCTCAAGATTTCCCGGTTTCTTGCAAAGAACTTTAACCATTATTTGATATGGCATTTTAAATTTATATACTAATGAAATACTCATTGCCATGACCTTTACCTGGGTGAAACATAGGACAATAGTCTTTGAAGCAAGGTACCTCAAAAGGGCTAATTTACAGAATGTGTCCAAAATATGGGATCCCTTATTCCCAAAGGAATGAAATTTGGGGAAGTTATGGTTACTTCAGTGCTACTGAAGCAAATATATCCTTCCATTGAAGTAAATTTGATAGTGTACAGAGAGCTTCAAGGGAAAGGAGATCGTCCCTAGACTCTTCCTTACCAGTACAATATTGAATACCCGCGACCCGCCCCCCGCCCCCAAGAACTGGTGTGAGCTAGTCCTCACAGGCTTTTCAGCCAACTGAAATGCAATGCATAGCTTTAAGTGCTAACTATCTTGCCTGGGGTGTAGCATAAAATAGAAACTCCAACAAAAAAAGGAAACAACTAGTCTCTACTATGCGAATACACAACAAGAAGAGCTCATGGTGTTTTTGCAGCAGCATATTTTTTTCCTGTATTTTATTTAGGGGGAACAGCGACATAATTTAGAGGCTATTTTAGTCCTTAAACATTCTTAGAAACGTCAACATTTGGGCTTCTAATTGGACTTACTTTGGAAATAACACAGACCAGTGTCGACTTCTACCTGATGAAAGTTTTCTACCTCTGCTGAACTCATTAATTCCCCTGATTCTTTGACTTCTACAACAATCTGTCATTTATCACAGTAAAACCTGAAAATCTTGTTATCATGCCAAGTACTTATCAGACTAAGGAAGTTCTAGTTCACTTTGGCAAAGAACACCGTGCCTCATAGTCTTGTAGTCCACCTTCCCACTTACCTCAGAATCCCATAGTTAAGTCCTTCATGACATTCTTGCCATAGTGATATGAGGCAGTTATTTGCGTGGAATCCTGTTTAGTCATGCATTTCTATGTTTCTGATTATCAAAATACTGAAATGTAAAATGCCACAAGAAACAATCTCACCACCGCTTAGCATTTCAGGTTAAATGAAAACATTACAGTATCTAAATACAAAACATTTTCACATCTGTTAACAATAGTATTTATGTTATACGTAGAAAATGCAGAAGAGAAAGTAAAAAAAAGAGAAAAATATTCTTTTAGCTTTTTGTATTTGAATTAGTTTTTATTGTGAAATTATAATTCTTAATAAAAGTAATAAAATTACTATAAAAACAATGGTATTTATTTATATATGGTATTTGTTTATATATGTCTTTGGGCTTTGTTTATTGAAACTTACATTGATTTGGTACCAAGGCTGCTAAGAAATGGGAGTGACAGGTTTTTTTGATTAAGAAAGACCTGGATGAGGGTTATTTAAAATGAAAATAGATACAAACAATTAAATATATGCAATGAATATTCACTTGTATGCCCCAACAGAGAATATTTTTGAACAATTTATCCTCACAAAAACCTTGTAAGCTAAGAAAGTACCTAGGACTTCCAACGGTTAATAAGGGATTGATGATTTCAGAGGCCTGTTCTGTCTCCATTATATCATCCTTTTCCATATGGTTGAGTCACAGCAGAGACGTTTATTTTTGCCCTGTAAAGCTGCTTGATTAGATATGATAGTGGAACACAAGTATTGTGTCTCCTTTAAATTTGTTTTAAAAAACCATAGAAACCTCAGAAACTGCTTTATTCTGAGTCAGATCTTTAATCCCTCAATTCCAACATATCAGCCTTGGAGGGTAACAGCTGTCTAGCGTTTCAGGCTGGTATTCTTCCTGACTTCTTGGCAATCTCAAGGACTAAATCTGGAGCTTTCAGAATAGAAAGTCTGTGTTCTACAGTCCCTTCCTCATTGTTGGAGATAATCAAAGAGAAATAATAAGGAGAAAAAAGTTTTGTTTTTATTTTATCAGAAACATTAGATTTTCTGATTGGACATTGGAATAACGAAGGAAGAAGGAGAAGGAAGTAATTCCAATTGGTCTGGAAGTGATATAGTGGAGAGCCTTAAATGTTAATTTATTAAAATATAGTTATTTCATTTTCTTTACAAATCCACACTTAAAACTTATTTAATTTTGCTCAAAGAATACTAATATTAGATCTTGAAGTTATTATAATATATATCAAAGAATTGATTTAAGACTATTTCTTTTTTTTTTTGTTTTATGGTTTCCCACCCTATTGAAATAAGTTAATAGATTCTATAGTAATATATTGATTAAGAGGAACTATATTGTATACCATATTATATTGTCTATTGATTAGAAACCTAGATATTAATATAGATATTGGAGAGAGACGGCTATAGATAGTATTAAGGGATATTAAGGAATAATAACTGTGATTATCAATATAGGTAGTATGCATTGGCAACTGTGATATAACTTAATAGAATATTTTAGATAATTCATAGAGAATCTTAGATTTTATAGGTTTATTACATAAAAGCTACATAGAAATTGTTAAAAGGGAATTGTCTAGTGTTAAAGTGAATTTAAATATTGTGATACCAGAAAGTATGAACATAAATGTGATTTAGCATCAATATAACTTGGTACTTAAATATTAAACGTATTATATTGTATAGAAACAATAATAGAAGAATGAATTGCTAAAATACTGTACTTCCCTCTAACCCCTCTGAATTAATTAATTTGACTCCTATATAACGATATTTCACCCTCCCCCAATCGAATTAGTGTATGAAAATTTGGGGAAAAATAATACAAAGAACGATGGCAACATCCTCAATAACAATAACGAAAACAGGGAAAAAATTAACACCCACACAATCTTCACCTGCACAACAAAAAACCATAGACACGATGCTAACTACAGACAAGGAAAAAGCTGCCACTGCACACAACATGCAGAATATACAGTCTATATTAGCTATGATCCAGGAGGGGATGAACAAGACCCAAGAAACAATAGCGAATAACCATGAAGAAACAAAAAGGAACCATGAGGAACTGAAATCAGAAGTAGGACAAATAAACGATAATATAAAAAAAATGGACGATAAGATCGAGAGAATCCAACAAAACATAGTTAAAAATGAAGAACGAATCCAAAACATGGAAGCTAAAATGGTGTTAACGGAGCAAAAGATAGATAACATTGAACAAGATCAAATGGAGATAAATAGAGAACTTGAAGAGTCAATTACCCATCTAGAATTAGAAAAGGCATCATTTTTTTTAAGATTTCAAAATATTGTGGAAACAAAAGGAGAAGACCTAAGAGAACTGATGACAGATATACTAGCTGAGGCTACCCAGAAGGGGAAAAACGAAATTAGCAGGGAAATTGACGAAATCTATAGAGTTCACACGAACTATGCCCGCAGACACAAACTACCCAAAGAAATACATGTCAGATTTGCACGTAAAACTGTAAAAGAAGAGATCTACACATTAATGAGAGAGGGAAAACCCTGCTACAAAGGGAAAGAAATAATAACTCTAAAGCAAGTTCCAAGAAGAATAAGAGAATATAGGAAAAACTACAATTTCTTGACAACCCTACTGAACCAACATAAAATAATGTTCCGCTGGCTGGTGCCAGAGGGAATTTTAATATCATGGGACGACAAAAAATATAGAATCGACACGATAGAGAAGGCACAAGAATTTTTTGACACACACTTTACAATAGAAGAGGAACAGGAAGCTAGGCGTGACTCAGAAAACACGAATCAGGAACACTCCACGGGGGAAACAAACCAAACAAAAAAAGGAAAGGAAGAAAAGGAGGCTAGAGAAAGGGAGAAGATGGAAAGAGAAGGGGCTAGGGGGAAGACACATATGGTAACAAGAAACACAAGTAGACTTAAACTAATAAAGGGAAACTAAGGGCAATGGGACGAGAGTTGAAATTAATCTCAATTAATATAAACGGCCTTAATCTACCAACCAAAAGAACACATACTTTCAAAAAACTCCAAAAATTAGACACAGACATTATCAATTTACAAGAAGTACATATTAAAAAACAACATAAACAATTACTAGAAAACAGAAAACTTGGATCATTATTCACCTCACTATCAGATCAAAAAAAAAAGAGGTATCGCAATATACATTAAAAACCATATTCAGGCAAAACCAATTTACACAGATGGAGATGGCAGGATATTAATGATAGACATTAAGACGGAGACCCAAAATATGTTACTGGTATCAATATATGCTCCGAATGGGAACCAAAAAGAATACTTTAAAAAGATACATGATAAAATAAAAGAATTAGACTACGAACATATATGTATAATAGGGGATTATAATGCAATCGTAGACATGGACAATGATTACCAGAGTAACAAAAAAAACAAATCTAGGAAAAAGACATTACCTGACACTTTTAAGGACATGATTCAAGAGTTACAACTGAAAGATGCTTGGAGAGAATTAAATAAAACCAAAAAACAATATACATACTACTCACACCCTCATCAGTCCTGGTCTAGATTAGATATGGCCTGGATGACCGCAGAATTAAGAGAAAACATCAAAGAAATTGAAATTTCACCGAATGTATGGGCTGACCACAGCCCTATAACAATAGTCTGGAAAGGTCAGCAAAAAAGAGGAAGATGGATGATGGACAGGGAGATCATCAAAGACAAAGAATATATAGAGATGATAAAGAAAGAGATGGAGATATTTTTTCAAATCAACAAAAAGGAACATACAACATTGCAAATTCTATGGGATGCCACAAAAGCATATATAAGAGGACTAACAATTTCATTCAAGGCGAAGAAAAACAGAGAGAAACAGCAAAGAAGAAACAATCTATTGACTGAACTCGCAAAACAGGAAACAGAATTACAGAACAGACCCGATAGGAAAGAGATCAAAGGGAAAATAAACCTTATCAAGCATGAAATAAATCTAATAACAACAACAGAAATAGCTAGGAAAATCAAAATTGTAAAACAAAACCAATTCGAATTCGCAAATAAAACAGGACGTTGGCTGGCCTACAAATTAAAGAAAGAAAAGGAAAAAAGATTAATACACCAACTACAAGACGAACAAGGGCAACTGCAGCATATGAATGAGGAAAAAAAGCGAATTGTAAGGAATTTCTATCAGAAACTATACGCACAGGAAGAAATCCAATTGGAAAAAGTTAAAGAATATATAAATAAAGCCAACATCCAAGAAATAAAGGAATCTCAAAGAGAACTCTTGAACAGACCAATATCGATGTCAGAATTAATTGAAGCGAAGAAGAAGCAGAACAACAACAAAACACCAGGCCCAGACGGTATCCCGGCGGAATTCTACAAAATTGAACACCAGCTGATTGATGACATTCTACTACATGTCCTGAATGAAGCAATCTTAGAAGCCAAAATTCCTAAATCATGGATAGAGACAATCATTACATTGATACCTAAAGAAGACTCAGATCCCACTCAAACTAAAAACTACAGACCCATATCACTCCTAAACGCAGACTATAAACTATTTACATCAATTATGGCCCAGAGAATGAAGACAATTATTGTAAATTATATCCATCCAGACCAAAATGGATTTATTCCAAATAGGCAAATTAATAAGAACACAAGAACAATAGTCAATATCCTGGAATATTATGAACAAAAATCAGATGAAAAAATGGCTTTACTCTTCCTCGACGCACAGAAAGCGTTCGACAATCTCAACTGGGGATTCCTAACATTGCAACTAGAAAAAATGGGAACTGGCGAGAAATTTTTAAATATGATTAAAGCAATATATTCAGATCAAATTGCAAAAATATGGATAAACGGAGAGACAACAGACCAATTTAAAATATCCAAGGGAGTGAGACAAGGATGTCCTCTCTCTCCTATACTATATATACTAGCATTGGAACCCCTGTTGAATGAAATTAGGAATGACAATGAAATAAAAGGACTAAGAACCAAAAACCAGGAATATAAGTTACAAGCATTCGCCGACGATGTAGTATTTATTTTAGAACGACCAAAACAATCAGGACTGAATTTACTAACGAAGATAGAACAATATGGCGAAGTGGCTGGTTTGAAAATCAATAGACAAAAAACAAAACTACTAACCAAAAATTTGACACAAACTCAGGAGAAAGAATTGGAAGAGACATTAGGAATACAAACAACAACAAAAATAAAATATTTAGGAATTTGGCTCACCAATAAAGCATCATCCCTTAAAGAAGACAATTATATTAAATTGGCTAAACAAATTCAGAAAGACTTAGAGGCATGGAGTAAATTGAAACTATCACTATTAGGCAAAATTGCCTCAATTAAAATGACTATTTTACCAAAAATGTTATATTTATTTAGAACAATACCGATAAACCCAGGAAAATCATACTTCAAAGATCTTGATAAAATGACATCAAAGTATATATGGCAGGGAAAAAGAGCCAGGATCAAACTGAAACACCTGCAAGACACCAAAGAAAGGGGTGGCCTGGGACTACCAGACTGGCAAACGTATTACACAGCAACAGCCTTAATGTGGATTAAAGATTGGATGACGCTTGAAGATAAACGAACATTAGCACTAGAAGGATTTGACCTGTCCAAAGGCTGGCATGCATTTTTATGGGAGGAAAAGCCCAGACAACATGATCATTTTAGGAGACATTATATCAGAGGAGCATTGGCAAAAATTTGGACTGAAATAAGGAGAAAACATTACGATAAAATCCCAAGATGGCTATCAACCATGGAGGCCCAAATTTACCCGAACACAATGGATATAGGCAAGATGAAAACCTATGACGAACTGTTAAACACAGAGGGAGATATAAAAACAACAGAGGAACTGAGACAGCAGGGCACGGACATTGATTGGTGGACGTATTTACAGATAAAATCAAGATATAAAAGTGATATGAAAAAATTCGGAATCTAAAAAGAAAGGAATGAATTAGATAAAATCATAATACAATCAGATGACAAATTGATAACTAAAATATATAATTATTTGCTTAAATACAAATTGGAAGAAGAAGTGGTGAAGGAAAACATGATTAGTTGGGCAAAAAATTTTGGATACAATATTAACTTAGAAAACTGGGAAAAAATGTGGAAAGTAAACACTAAACTGACAATGTCCGTGCCCTACAAAGAAAATACATACAAGATGTTTTATAGATGGCACCTCCCCCCTGCACGGCTGGCAAGGATGTTTCCCAACACCAACCAGAATTGCTGGAAATGTAGAATACAGAAGGGGACCTATTACCACATGTGGTGGTTATGCCCGAAAGCCAAAAAATTTTGGAAAACAATTCAAAGTCAGCTGGAAGAAATTACCACCCAAAAAGTGCCCCTCAGACCGGAAACATACCTATTAGGACTATTGACTAAGGATTATAAAAAAGAGATACAATACTTAATAATACATATCCTAACCGCTGCCAGAATTGCTTTCGCACAAATGTGGAAATTGGAAGATACGCCACCAGAAGAAAAAATAATACAAAAAATAATGGAATGTGCGGAAATGGACAAACTGACCAAAGAAATACAGGGAAAAGAAGACTCAGACTATTATTTAATTTGGCAAAAATGGTACAACTGGCTAGATAAAAAGAACACGAAATAAAAAAAAATACCACCCAATGTTACCAAACAAGGAAATAAAATGAAATATCGTTATATAAATGCTGATATATGATGAAAGATAACATACAGATATATTGATATATAATTACTGAAGTAGCTCTATCTTCAAAGTTCAAGCTTGACGACTTGATTTCACTGTATAGTTAGTCTATGTTTAGTTTGTTTAAATGTTTATATTTGTATGTGTATGTTTGTCTATAATAAAAAATTAAAAAAAAAAAAAAAGAAAGTCTGTGTTCTACAGTCCCTTCCTCATTGTTGGAGATAATCAAAGAGAAATAATAAGGAGAAAAAAGTTTTGTTTTTATTTTATCAGAAACATTAGATTTTCTGATTGGACATTTTCTTCTTGGTGGAAATTTCCATTTTACCTTGGCTTCTCCTCCTCTTCCACATGGCAAAATTAGCTACCATCACACTATAATATCTTCACAATGATTTTCTTAAATCAATATGGTCTTAAAGATGGCTTTACTTTACTTATCTTCAAAGCAATCCTGGTTGTTTTTAATTGTTAAGGAGAAAAAAGTATGACATAAAAACAATAAACTAGGATGGTAAATGTTGATTTCTGCATTCCTTATTGCTTAATGGTGGGGAATGCTGATTGATTCCTGTTGAGTCCTCTACATCTGAAAGATAGCTGTGGTGACGATAACCACAAGCCATTTTCAAAATGATTCCAAAGGGTTGGAGAGTGAAAATAGGGGCTTTAAGTGCCTGGAGAATATGCAGATATGTATCTGCATATCTATTTTTGTTCTTCCCAGTCAAACAGTGCAGAGAATGAAGCCAAGATTTTTATGCATTGCATTTTTTAAAAAAATGGAAGAAGAACATGGTTTGGCATCTATTTCCCGAAAAACAAAAGAGGCTATAGCTTTTTAGGAAATAAGAGTGGCAATATGAGGAAATATTTCACATGGTTAGAAGTTTGACATAGTAGACTTGTTAAAAATGAAAGGGAGAAAGGGAGCAGGAAGAAAACCCTGTACAGAATTTCTTTATACTGGCTTTAGGGTGGTCACTTCCATTTTCTCAAAACAAAAAGAAATGCACATACTCAGATGTAAATTTTAAAAAAAATAAAGAAATGCTATAATTTAAACAGAGAAAAAAAATCCCTATCAGATGGATGGATAGATTCAACAGTCACAATTTTATCTCCTTTCTTATGCTTCTTTAAGAGAAAAAATACTTATGAGAATCTGGTCATTAATAATTCTCATGCGATGAACGGTTGCAGGAACTGGCTAATCTAATGAAGAGAAGGACCAGGGGAGATATGCTAGCAGTGTTCCAATATTTGAGAAGCTGCAACAGAGAGGAAGGGGTCAAGCTATTTTCCAAGGCACCTGAAGACCAGACAAGGAATAATGGATGGAAACTGACCAAGGAGAGATTCAACCTAGAAATAAGGAGAAATTTTCTGACAGTGAGAGCAACCAGTGGAACAGTTTTCTTTCAGAAGTTGTGGGAGCTTCATCACTGGAAGCTTTCAAGAAGAGACTGGACTGCCATCTGACAAAAATGGTGTAGGGTCTGCTTGGGCAGGGGGTTGGACTAGATGACCTACAAAGTCTCTTCCAACTCTCTTAATCTGTATCAGTTGCCACTAGTTTCTAATAATCTGCAAGGAAGAGCTTGTAGTTATGATTTTTATTTTCCTAATATTTATGTATTTTAAAATGTGGGTTTTTCCCCCTCCAGGTATCAAACATGTTCAAATAATGGGCTAGTGGCAGGATTCCAGAGCCAATATTTTCCATCTGTGCTTGATCGAGAGTGGCAGTTTTATTGTTGCCGCTACAGCCGGAGATGTCCATATTCATGTTGGTGAGTTCACAAAACTGAACTGTCTATCCATATTAATCCATATTATTATGATTCAAGATCAGAAACTAGCTCTGGAAAACGATTGTCCAAATCATTACATCTTCAGCAGACAAAATGGCAAAAACACAAAAGGAGAAAAAAATTGGCAGAGATGAACAATTTCAGAACATATACTCAAATCAATGACATTATTTTGTACAATTTTGTCATTGATATGATTATAATTACAATATAAGTGCTAAGTTAGGCTTGATATATTGTATGTGTGTAGATGCACACAGTACATGTTGTGGTTGTTTTAACTGTTCGGTTGTGTCTGACTCTTGGCGACTTTATAGACAAATGCTCTCTATGCTACATACTCCAAGCCTTTAAAAAACTGGAAATTTTGACTTTGCCTATATGTTGGTCATAGTCTGATTCACTTTGCATGATGGCTCCCCCAAAGGATTTTCCACCCTAAGAAAAATTATAAATTTGACCTTCATTTTTTCTTATAAAAATTCATTTCCTATTAGTACAGGGTTTAAAATATTATCCTTTAAATCCAAATTTGTTATTAAGAATATCTGCATAAGCAGACGGATGGGCTTGGAAGGACTAGGGTGCAGATCTGATCATCCTGTGCTTACTCTAGGAAAAGGCAGCTTCAACAGATGCCTTTTACAAATATTTTACTTTTCTGTCTTATAAGAAAGATAAGTGTAGGCTTTTCTATGCAAGATGGATCATAGCAAATGTTCAGATAATAAAAAGATTCTCCAAGGACTGGTAGCAAGATAAAAATTCAAGAAATATAAAATCCAGCTATAAAATTATTAATAATTTTTGACTTGGTAATTTACTATAAATTACACTTATAGCTAATTATTTCCAAACTGTTCAAATAAGTTCACATTTCATAACATATAATAAATCAAGTTCATATCTTCTTTGGTTGGCTTCATAGTATAATCATTTGTGGAACCCAGAAATGTTGTCTCTCTTTCTGGATCATAAGATACATTTATCCATTTTATTGTAAAGGTGATTGAAATCACTTATTATTACAAAAATCTGTTTTGAACTCCTTTATTTCATTATCTGTCTCAAGATGATCCTACTCATCCCAGGTAAATGAAAGTATTTATTTTGTACTAAATTACTTTTGATATTAGTGGAAGAGGTTGCTCCTTTGTAGGTAGATATGTCTACGCAGAAATAGGTTCCAATGAATTGAGGAGAGGGTATTCTAAAATAATTATACATAGACAACTCTGCCAATTAGTCACCACTTTCCGAAACCTCAAACAAATAACTCACATAATAAATTTGCAGTTTGATTGTTAAGGCAGCTGCGCTAAAGAGAATCTATGATCCAAAGGAACATTGACACATGATTAAACTGATTGAACAAAGCCCATTCAAATTACTTGGACAAATAGAACTATTTATTCAGTTATACTGTTAAAAACTGGAGTCCATTTCCCCCCCCCCCCCCCCCATTTTTTAAATACAGTAAATCATCTTTTGGGATACTTATTTGTTTTGGCCATTCAGGAGCTGGGATAAAACCTTTCTTTCACACTGTGTAAACACAAGTAATAATGTAGGAACTCAGGAAAGAAAAATACCAATTACAAACATGTTTCAACCATACTCCAAACCAGCAGCATTCTGCATATTTGATAAACATTATAAGCACTGTATTGCTATGACATTTCTACAACAATAGCTGTATCATAGATTAGGAAGACACACCTGACAAATACAAGAAAGTTGATTGTTGTGTGTGTGCATTTTATGCTTTTAATTTGGAAGCAGCATACTTTTCTGGAAAGTAAGTGTTTTTAGGAGGATTTGCCCACGGAAAGGAAAGAAATGGGCAATCACTTTCCTGGCATGGAAAATTAGAAAATTCAGCAGCAGGTAAATTGCCCAATGGGAGTGATGATTGCTGGCAGTCCAAACTGAACACCTGGCAACCATACTAAAGCATCCCAATCTGGACAGAATGTTCTCACAGGAACTTAGAGTCCATCTGGCATCATCACAGGATTGGAGCAGTTTAGACAAGCAGTGAAGAAGTGCCCTTAAATCATATATGAAGTGTCAATGGTAGACTCAGGCAGTAGTTGATCTGAACCCTTTATCTAACCATCTGTTAATCTTCATGAAGCTGTAGCATGTATGAATTTGAATAAAAATAAGCCTAGAGCTAGAAGATCAAGGAATCTTGAAACAAACTAAACCTCTGAACAATTGTGCATTATGAAAAGTAGTTTGTTAATATTATTGCTGAAGCCTATCATGAAGATCTCCGCTTAATATTTATTTATTTTATTTATTTATTTAATCAAATTTCTATACCGCCCTACTCCCGAAGGACTCAGGGCGGTGAACAGCCAAGATAAAATACAAATAATACAAATATTAAAAATCCCTTAAAATTATTAAATATTTTGGCCGAAACACAGATTAAAACACCCAATTTATAAAATCATGAATTAAAAAAATTTAAAAAAATTAAAAGAGGGGAGTTAGGCCAGGCCAGCTTGCTGAAATAGAAAAGTTTTGAGAGCACGGCGAAACGTGCGCAGGTCCGGGATCTTCCGTATCTCTGGGGGGATCTCGTTCCAGATGGTAGGTGCCCTCACAGAGAAGGCTCTCCCCCTGGGGGCCGCCAGTCGACACTGTTTGGCCGATGGCACCCTGAGGAGCCCCTCTCTATGGGAGCGTACTGGTCGGTGAGAGGCTATTGGTAGCAAAAGGCGGTCTCGTAAATACCCTGGTCCGATGCCATGGAGCACTCTAAAGGTGGTAACCAAAACCTTGAAGCGTACCCGGAAGACCACCGGGAGCCAGTGCAGCTCGTGCAGGAGGGGGGTCACATGGGAGCGCCACGTCGCTCCCATAACCACCCACACGGCCGCATTCTGGACCAGCTGGAGCCTCCGGGTGCTCCTCAAGGGGAGCCCCATGTAGAGAGCATTGCAGTAGTCCAAGCGGGATATGAAACAGGTGTTTGGGTTCTTTGGTGCTTATCACATTTTAAACACTGTATCCCTACTTTTAGAAGATCTCTACTAGGATGCATATTCAGGACAATCTAGCTCAGTGATGCCAAACCTTGTGGGCTCAGTGTATCAAAACTGCAGAAAATGCCTAACCTGATTCTTCTGGTGCATAATATCACCTTCTTCCTTCCAAAGACACAAGAGAAACAATACATAACATACATAATTGAAAATATTTTTCAATTTGTCTTTGTCCCTCAGGAAAAAAAATGACTATTGGAGGCACTCCAGGTTTCATGAGGTCTGGAAACTTCGGAAAATTCTCTTGTGTGGCCTTATAGCTTCTAAAATGAGTAGGAAAGCACACCTCATTCTCACATGATTTTTGAAGACTCCAGAGGCCTCATGGGAGCACGGTACCCCACATTCTTGTGCAGCCTCTGCAGCCTCAGAAAATCTCAGAAAACTAAGCAAGAATGGGACATGGTAGCATGTCACCAAATACGACATGGCATGTAACGTGTGTCATCAGTTTGCCATCATCTATCTAGCAGCTACTTTTCTGTAAATTTTCAATAATGATGTATTTTACATTAAATCCTTGTAAATCCAAGTGACTTTATTAGATCCATTACATAGCTGAATTGCTCACCAAGTAATTTATGGATTGAGTCAAGATGTGCCCACAAAGCCCCCAAGGGCAAAACTAACCACTGTGTTGTACTGATTTACACTATCATTTTGTACAAAAAAAAGGGCATCACAGTGATGTAGTGGTCTATACATGCATTATGGATTTCTCACTCAACTCTGATTCAGCCCATTGTTTATTGAGAAAATATGATGAAATTTTATGCACAATATTCTTTGGCTTCGTAGAAATGCTCAGCTTTGTGGGCACTGTGTTTATTCTTTATCATAATTTATATTAGCCTTACATTTTATTACTACTAGCCTTTCTTTTACAACTAGACTATTTGTAGTAAAAAAAAAATAAATCTATCCATAGCTGCCTCTGAAAATCTTGCTGTTGCTACATAGCTTGACACTTAATGGGATTCTCAGAAACAAAATGGGCAGATTTTGAAAAAAGCAGGAGGATCTGCTGAAACGGAAAACTAATTATCACTAAAGTATTACTTTTGTTTTTGTTCCTCTCAAGTTCAGCTTCAAGGTTCCTTCAGGTATATTATTGTGTCAGTTTCCAGATTCGGATTCCCATCTTTTTTTGTTTGTTTGTTAGAAAGGTGGAAAAACTTTGTTCAGGATTGCACTTAGTGTGTCAATGGATGTAATTTGAAATAATGGCTTATGCCAAATGATGAAAAGGTACAAATGTGTTCACAAGCTGTATTCCCTCTATCACATGCCTGAGTCTGCCTTGAAAAGGACAAGCCACTGCAAGCAGCATCTCAGGGGTTGCCACAAAGAAGAGGGAGTCAAGCTATTCTCCAAAGCACCTGAAGGCAGGACAAGATGCAATGGATGGAAACTAATCAAGGAGAGAAGCAACTAGAATTAAGGAGAAATTTCCTAACAGTTAGAACAATTAACCAATGGAAAAACTTGCCTGCAGAAGTTGTGAATTCTCCAACACTGGAAATTTGTAACAAGAGATTGGACAACCATTTGTCTGAAATGGTATAGGGTTTCCTGCCTGAGCAGGGGTTGAACTAGATTACAGGGGTGGGCAATTGTGGTTCTTTTACAACAGCCAAGCTGTCTCAGGAATTCTGGGAGTCCACAGGTTGTAAAAGAGCCACAATTGCCCACCCCTGGACTAGAAGACCCCAAGGTCCCTTCCAACTCTTCTCTTCTCTTCTCTTCTCTTCTCTTCTCTTCTCTTCTCTTCTCTTCTCTTCTGTTCTGTTCTATTCTATTCTATTCTATTCTATTCTATTCTATTCTATTCTATTCTTTGTATATGGAGACCTGGATGTGATGGTAACAGTGTGCAATTTTAATCAAATAAGGAACAAAGGTTTGCCTAGATTTTATTGCTTCCACGTGCATTGAATGGGCAAGTTGAAAATTCCTGACTTAGTATAATCAGTCTGAATTGTAAATAGTTCCAGAATTTTAGAATACATTGTACGGTGCTTTTTAAAATCTCCCCTCCCCCCCAAAGAAATGTATTCCTGTTATAACTAGTGCTTAGATAATGCATTGAATGGTCTTTTGAAAAATAAGGAAAAAAGCAGAACAACCAGTAATTAAATCACATGCACTGGGTTTATGAAAAAGTAAACTTACCCAAGAAAGTTGGTGCTTATATGCTTCATTATGGAGAAATACAGAGTAATTTTATTCTCTGTAATTGTTAGGAAGGCATAGACAGATAGACGCCCCTGCACTGTGCTAACAAAATGAAACTTCACATTCTTAATTTCTGTTTGTTAATACTTTGGGCACGTTATCATAACGTACAAGTCTTTCCTATTTCATCTTATTGAACATGAGAGTTGCATAAATATATACAACTCTCTGGGGTGGTTGGTTTATGTGGAATTTTCCCATGGCACATATGTTTTTTACAACATATGTGCCATGGGAACTGTCCAAAAATTGACCACTGTTCTGCAGGCAAACTGGTAATGTTATACCCTGCTGACTCCTCTAACTTTTAAATATCTTGCTATACCTCCTCTACCCCTTAATTTGTTTATTTCTCAACAAGTAAGAAGTAATGACTGTATCGACTGTAAGGAGCCACGGTGGCACAGTGGTTAGAATGTAATATTGCAGGCTGACTCTGCTCACTGCCAGGAGTTTGATCCTGACTGACTCAAGGTTGATTCAGACTTCTGTCCTTCTGAGGTTAGTAAAATGAGGACCCAGATTGTTGAGGGAAATATGCTGACTCTGTAAACTACATAGAGAGTGCTGTAAAGCACTATGAAGCAGTATATAAATCTAACTGCTATTGCTAGTGCTATTGCTATCTATCCACAGTTATTATTTTCTAAGAATGTAGATGAAGCAGTCCACAAAATGAAGATATGCTCAAAGATGATACAATGTAGTAATTTCCAATTTCATTATTTTTAACTAAAAAAATTACAGTCAGATAAAATAAATATCCTGGTAGGCATCATGAAACAGAAGAATGAAACTGATCTACTGCAGAAAAGAGTTTTTACTATATCTTCCCATCATATAGTAGGTTAAAGCACAGATTGTCATCAAGCCAGCATAAGAAAGAAACTTGCTCCCTAAATACTGCATTACAACATCACATTTAATCTGTTAATTTTTTAAAAAAACAAGAGGGAAGGGTAAAATGTTTTAGTTTGAAACTGAGGGGATATACTGAAGCATTCATTTCTCTCTAGAAGCCCTGATTGGATAGTTCTCTGTCCTCCACTGTTGTTTCTAAAGAGCAAATGTTGATTAACTCTCATTTTTTCCTGAAGTATCCAAACATGCTAATAAATATAGAAATAGAATAATCTATACAATCCCAATTGTATTTAAATGATTGAATCAGAAGCATGAAGTAATGCAAGGATCAGTCATCTGGAATTCCATAAGAATAGGAATTAACAGGAATAAGCATTTGAGTGTTTAACTATCATTGGTAAATTTATGTCAATTTTGGTCTATAAATCTAGCCTCTGATTTTCCCTATTCCTTTGAATTTCAAACCTTGTCTGATTTGGATTAGGTACTCCTGGTCATTCTGAACTCATCTGCCTTTTTGGAATAGTATCTACTTTGGTCTGGACTACATACATTTCTGACCTATTTGGATTAAAAGCCAATTACTCTGAAAACAACTGCTCAAGGCTCATTCCAAGGTCTGACTCATATACAGTATAAGGGAAAAAAGACAAGCCTATAGTGGATTGACAGATGAAATTTCTCCATGATCAAGATGGACATTGCATTCATATATTGGCTTTGAATAGTATAGTATATAATATATATCATTGCATTCAATAAGGACGTAAAACTCCTTATTCTCGTTTTAATGCAAAACTTATTCCTTTAGCTAGCTATGAGTAGTGGCCTTAAAATACCACTTTAAAGATCACATTTTAAGTTTAAAGATCACATTTTTACATTCTGGAGAGACAAAAGGATGGGCTCCAGCACGAGTCTGAAAGTTTGGAAGACCAGGCCTCGGGGCCCAGTGACTCACTCAAATTGGATCCAATCACATTTTAAGACATATAATAGAAAATTAAACTGATAAAACTCATACCTTTTTCTGTCTCCCTTCCCAGATCCACAGGAATTGGTATCAAGAGGAGAAGAATGGATTCCTAGGATACACTGACTTTTCTTTGGAGAAGCATTATTTCATGCTTTTAAAAAGAATTAATATTCTGACCAAGGATAGTCACATTCTCTAATTAGAATTTTAAAAATAAAACTGAAACTTCTTTGAAAAAGAAAGAAAGAACACTCTACTCCTATTTGCTAAAGATTACTTACTGTATTTTTTGGAGTATAAGACGCACCTTAGTTTTTGGGGAGGAAAATGGGGGGGAGGAATTCTGCCTACCAGGTATTCATCTGACTAGTCCCAGCACATTAGTTAACTTGCTGGTTTGAGGTTGGGGCTGATTGGGGCTGTGCTTCTAAAGCACAGCTGATTGTCAGAGGGAGCAACAATTAGAAAAGCAGGCAAAGCATGGAAGATCGCTTCACTCGCTTTGGGGCTGAAAAACAGCTTCAAAAGCACAGCTGATTGTCAGAGGGAGCTCCAGTGACGAAAGCAGGCAAAGTCGGAAGGGGTAAGAGAAGGCACCAGCTGTTCCAGGTAGCCATTTTGGGCACCACACAGCATTATATTTGGGGTATAAGACACACCCAAATTTTCAGCCTCTTTTAGGAGGGAAAAAAAGTGCATCGTATACTCCGAAAAATATGGTAATTTTTTTTCAGGTCTTCTGAGATTTATCAAACATGTGCTCAACTATCTGAATTGAGTCTCAACTATCAATGGGGTTTGCAATAGACTATTATTACTGTACAAAATAGAGAAATGATTGTTATTTTCTTTTTCCTGACTTATAAGGATGACATCAGAACATCCTGAGCACTATGGAGAAGATATGGACATGATGTTGTACACCTATGATCATTATATCCGTGGAGCAACTACAACGTTCTCTGGTGTAGAAAGGTTAGATTCAGAAATACTGTTGAAAGCTGAATCTTTGCCTTAACACAAATGGATAATTGCACTGTGAAACTTTTTTTAAAAAAAGATGAAGATGAAATAATTGTCTAGTGGTGGTAGGAGCAATGGACATAATGGAAAGCATGATGACTTTTCTGAGAGGCAGAATAACAATGAATCTTTAACAGTTTACAATTAGCTAACAGCCAGACTTATATCAACCTCTTTTTATCTCACAACAGTATCTTAATAGACTCCTTTTCAGTAATGGCAAATCCAAAACAAATACTTTAAGTATCTGGACATTAACAGGAAGAGGAGATTTTATTATATATTAAATACTGATATTGATATTGTATAGTAATTCAAGATATTAATTTCAATATTTTTAGAATATAGATCTACAGTACTGTACTTATTTGACTGAAGTGGCTTCTACACCTTTTGCAGAATTAAGCAAAGATTCCTTAAAAACTGAAGCAATTTAATGTAACAATTTGAAGTTGTAAGATCAAAAGAAACTACAACTGAATTCCTGATATTTTGCTGTAAACTTTTAGAGAGGATGACCTTGCTTATTTCATTAACGTTATAATGAAAGAATCAATTTATGACAGGGCCTGTTCTTGACCATACTTTACATCTGAGAGCAAAAAGAAAAAACATCAAGCAAACTGTACATTTGCTTTCAGAGTAGTTTGAACATTCTTGAGATAAAAAGCAATTCAGATCAATAGACGATCAATATTGTAGTAAATCATTCTTTTTGGGGTATGCCTTCAAGGGATGATTACCACCTGGCAACTGCCTGAATGAATCCCTGCAGTTCAGTGGTGGGTTTCAAATTTTTTTACTACTGGTTCTGTGGGTATGGCTTGGTGGGTGTGGCATGGCTTGGTGGGCATGGCCAGGGAAGGATACTGTAAAATCTCCATTCCCACTCCACTCCAGGGGAAGGATATTGCAAAATCCCCTCCCGATCAGCTGGGACTTGGGAGGTAGAGAATAGATGGGGGCGGAGCCAATCAGAATTTTTACTACTGGTTCTCCGAACTACTCAAAATTTCCGCTACCGGTTCTCCAGAACTGGTCAGAACCTGCTGAAACCCACCTCTGCTACAGTTGTTTTGGAAAGATTTTCTGAAGTGGTTTTTCATTGTCTCTTTCCTAGGTCTGAGAGATAGTGACTGGTCCAAAGTCACCTGACTTTGTGCCTAGATCCAAATTCATATTTTTCCAGGTTGTAGCCTGGTGGCTTTAACCATTACACCAAACTGGCTCCACTTAATCATTCCATCTGAGCTAAAAGAATATACCGTAGCTATAATATCTGCTCATTTTTTAATAATAGAAAATTTGTTTCTTCCTCTTTTTCAATGCAATATGTTTTGCTTTAGTTTGTTTCTAAGCAGCATTGCTTCTGGATAAATTGCATTTTGGGAAAATTCTATGAGATAAAAAAGATAAAGTATAGCAATTTTGTTTAGGCCCAAGTATTTCAAAATCATGCTAGAGACCGTGTTAAAGGAAGGAAAGAATAAATATTTATTCATAGTTGTTTTTCTTTTGCTAGAAAACCATAGTTCATTTTTAAAAATCTAATGTAAATAAATCTAAATCAGAATCCTAACATTTGGTATTGTCTTCCTATTTACAATGTATTAAACCTCATTTTTTATTTCTTTTCCTTTGCAGAGATCGTCAATGGAAATTTATTGTCTGCAGGATGACAAATTTTGATTGTCAATTTCAAAATGCTTAAAAATTCTGAATATATGCTACACTTCAGAGTTTGGGTAGTAAATAAATAAAAGGGAAAAAGGGGAAAAAAGACAGGAAAGTCAATTCAGTAATAAATGCATTAACCTCTTACAGAGGTTTGACTCTTGTATTCCAAAAAGCTTGGTAAGTACAATATTGAGTTCAGCTTTTCTTTCTGCAGGTGAATTCATAGGTGAATTTTTAATTAGAGAATAGATTTGCTGCCTTTGGTCTCATAATCTCTGCAGAGCCTGTGTGCAAAGTACTTGAATTTCCATTGCTTTCCATTCACATGCCTAGTCAGTTGCAACTGCAGAATCAATGTTAATTTGGGAGTATGCATGGCCAGTCTCTCTTCCCATAATAGTGGAACGTTTACCCTTATGCTGGTGTCAATTCTCACATGTGTCACTACTATTAACTGGGCATATGCGTAGCTGCTGGGCAGAGGGCAGTCTTTGAGAAAACTGCAGTTCATTCTTCTGATTTTTTTAAACACTTACAGGTAGATACTTACTTGTTTAAACTTGGATAAAGTGACTTCCTTTGTTATTTAGCTACTCTGTACAAATACAGCTTGGTTTTGCATAGCAACTTTATACCCACTGCATCCGCTTACTTACTTGCAAAAGAGCTCTCTTTATTCTTATTTGTTCACACTGCTGAGATTAGCAAAAGAAATTGCAAACCATATTATTATTATATTGTAACCATGTTAATAGCAAGACTGGTTGGTAGCAGTCCCTTTTAAAGATTGTTCACTTACATTTTTAATGGTTTGAGTGTTTACACTTCAAGTGAAATAAAGTACATTCTGAAGACCATAATATCTCCATTTTGAATGGTATCAGATTATTTTTGTTAACTGTTATGTATCCGTGTTGTTTCTCTTGTAATTAGGGATCAAAATGAATGCTAGAATATTAAAGCCCCATGGAAAAGAGCAATAACAATTGTGTAACTGTGTACAAAAACTGATTACATTCCAATGGCTTTTGCATTGTAGCTCAAATGTGAATATAATTTTGTTGAACATTGATTAAAGCTTAACTATGAAGGCAATCACTGAGGAATAATGTAAAAGGAAATTACTTAAGAATCAAATATAAACAAATGATGTGCAATTTATTCTAAATACCGGTATCTATTATTGAAGTATATTATGAATTATTACAATTAAATGAATAAAATAAATAAAATTATATGGCAATTCAGTAGCTTAAACAGTTTTCAACAATTGTTTGTGCATTTAATAACTGTGAACAAATTAACTGTAGAGATTCTGTTACTAAATACTAATATAAATTAGCAAAGTTCTGCTATATTCAAAAACAATAGATACAGATGATTGTATCTATGTAACAATAGATACAGTTAATTTGGTCTCATTTCATTAAGAAAGTACTAAAATTATACGCCTTTGAGAAGGATTAGAAAATTTTTAAAATACGAATAAGTTACATAAAAGGCATTTGAAGTCAATTCCATCCTTTCAAGAAAGAATGAAAGTGAAATATCTTGTATCTAGCAAAAATAGAAATTCAGGAAAGGGCATAATTTTACATTGTTAATGGATCAACCCATCCATTAACTAATGCAGCCTAAAAAGCATATTCCCATTAACACTTGAACAATATGCTTCATTTTTCATGTCAAAACAAGAGAAAGAAAACTTTCAAAACTGGGATCTGGTTCCCTTTCTGAGAATCTTTGCATTTCAAAAGGCAGCTTTAGTAATAACTCTCCTGAGGAATCAAGATTAACTTGGCTGAACCAGTAGAAGTCCAGATCTTCCTCTGAAGTGGAATCTTTTGTGAGGAACGTGATATTGTAAATCACAAGAACAATTTCTTGGAAGTAAGCAGAAGATTGAATATTAATGGTGTATTAATTATATGCAGGGATGGGTGACTTATATGGAAGTTTATGATCTTTGCAGAGCAAAAATTACTGTATTTTATTCACATAAACACACACACAGACACAAACACCTTCATTTAAGATATATTTTTGAAGCAAGAAAGGATACAGCCTGGTGCCAAGTTTCCTACAATAGTACTATGATCTAATTTTTATCAGAATTCTCCTTAACTGGAAAATGCTAGGAATGTTCAGAAATCTTTCTAGTATTTATCTACAAAAGCTGCAATTCTGGAATTTGCTAGAGAAATTACTACTAAGAAAAGTATTTCCTAGGCCATGTTTCTCTGAAAGAACCAAAACAAACAGAAATAGAACTCATAGAGTGTATATTTACAGAAATAATAGCTTTATTATCATTCCCTGGAAAGGTATCTCGCATTTGTGCTTAATTTTAGCTTCTGTAGTCATTGCTATGTAAGAAGTTAGATAAGACTTTTTCTTATTGTCTGTAATTTTTTTTTACTCGAAATGGCAGAGGCTGAGCTTGGGAATTTCTCAACGTAAATATGCAATATCGATGCAGGTCCCACTAATTCTTCTTAGGGTTTTTTTCAATCCATCTTGAAACTGTGTGCATTTATGGTGAGTGAAAGAGTGAGTGATTCAGAACTCATTTGCATCTAAATATGGCACACATATCCCAGCAACAATTTTTTTTTCTGGGTCTTCATGATGTTCCTTCATCTGATCACCATCTCTTAAATGAATCAGTCTTAAAATCATCATCCTTAGCTGAAATGGTACCAGCTATATTACTGTGACATAGGTTTCCCATGGATATTCTAAAGTGACTTTTAAGCAGCCACTTTATAGGTCAGGGGTGTCAAATCTGATTTCATTGAGGGCTGCATCAGGCTTGTTTTTGACAGTGGTGGGTTGCCCCCAGTTCACACTGGTTCTGTAGAACCAGTAGTAAAACTGGCAGGAGGCCCCGCCCACCAACCCCGACGTCACCAAAATGCTTCTGCGCATGTGCAGAAGAGTGTGCGTGCGTGAGCGAAGCGAGCGCGCGCGTGCGTCCCCATTGCAAACTGGTAGTAAGGGTAAGTAGAACCCACCCCTGGTTTTTTACCTTGGGGGCCAGGGTGGGTGTGGCCATGGTGGGTGTGGCCATGGTGGGTGTGGCCAGCTTGATGTCACTCGTGTCAGGTGGCCCGAGATCTCTGCCAGTGAAAACGGGCTCCCAAGCTCCATTTTCACTGGCAGTGGGCGGCAGGAGGCAGTCGTGGCTGAAAATGGAGCCTGGGAGGGCAGTGCGTAGCCCATCTGAGCTCCGTTTTCACTGGCAGAGGCACCACAGACCAGTCCTTTGCTGTTTCTAGATTTAAGCACCCCTTGGGCCGCATCCAACCCACAGGCCTTGAGTTTGACATCCCTGTTATAGGTGATTCGCTGAGTGGTGTGGTGGCCTAGTGGGGAAGATGCTTGCTTCCTACTTGGAAAGTTGGGAGTTCATTCATGGGTAGCAGCAGCGGGTTCATAAAAAGGGAGTTCATAGCTGATTCACTCAGGTGATTCTTAAAGGGATATAATAATAAGCTTGGCATTTATTGGACATTTTAGGGCCTCATTCCTTTAGTCTATATGCACTGTTGTCTGTCATTCTGTTTTAGGTAGCAGAAAAGTGCAGTTCCCCTGTACCTATTATTCTCTGAAGTTATTCCTGGCCTGGAACACCTTGAACAGCAGCTGCAATGGTAGCAGGAGGTGGGATGCACAGTTTTCTACTGTTTCATGGTGCAACCCTCCCTGCCATCAGATGTGTTCAGTCTGCTTTTGAACAAGGTTTTAGTACTCTTCTGAAATAGTACTAAACTTGCCTCCAAAAGGAAGTTGACTATCAGTTAACATCAGCTGAAAGCCAGATTTCCTTTGCATGAATCTGCACAAAGCATTTGAGAGGAAAAACAGAGGGCATTCTAGCGGAGAGTCAAATTTATTAGTCTAGGCTTATGTCAAAATTTGCCTCCTCCGCAAGCTTCAAATCCAATCCACATTAACAAGAATTGGCGTAGGCTTTCCTGCTGATTATGTTTGATGGAAGGGATGGGAAATACACCAATCCTTGGCTTTGATATTTCCTGTAAATTGTAATCAAGGACAACTGCATTTGTTGTCATTGTGTCTATGAGAGGATAGGGATGACTAGTGAAGGCAACATATTTTATGCTGGCACAGCTTTTTACCAGTTCCATGTGTATACAATTAATCCTCAGATTATGACTGAAATCAAGCCTGAATTATGCCCACAAGTCATTGTGATAGTAAGTCAAAGCATCATGTGACTGCACCTGATTTTTCAACATTTTTGCAGTGATCATTAAGAGAACCAATTTTCCCCACAGGGCATTTTTTGCCAGAAATTTGAAGCAACTACCTGAAACCAGAAAAACATCTTGCAAATTGTGGTCATGTGACTAACAAGACCCTGAAAATGGCCATAAAAATGAGCTTGTTATCAGTGCCCAAAATGTGATCATGTGTCTATAGGGGGCTATGCTCATAACTTGGAAAATAAGTCATAAATAGTTTTGGGGAATCCAAATTGCAAATGGTAGCTAAATGACAAGTCATAAGTCAAAGATTACCGGTATTACTTTAACTCAGCTGAAGGAAGAGCTGAGAAAAACAGACCGAGGAGTGATTTAAAGAAAAGATGTCTTGTGATTCACTGATCCAGTATGTACTAAGGTTTGACAAATGTAAGCTTGAATAAATCATTTCTTTTGTGCCTATTTATAGGCAATGCACTTTCTTTCATTTTAATGTACATAGATTCTCCCCGTCGCAGACTTTAAAACTGGAAATTGAAGCCCAATGGAAATTACTTTTACAATGTCTATAGCTGTTTACCAAGAGGCTCCCTACTGTGATCTGCCATAAATATTAGATACTCTTGATGCTTCTGCAAAAAGCTATAATGTAATTTTTATTGATGCCATTCTACTGAAAATGGTTGTGCTGTAACAAGAGAAGATAGCTTAGATGATGTCAAAGGAAGAGATAAAATCCACTTCAACCATGTATGGAGGTATACATCTTATTTTCTGAGTGTCATCCTTAATTTAAAAAGATGTTTCTCCATTGTACTTTATTTTTAATTGGATTATGTCCTTTAAAAGTATTGGACACCCATCCCTACCCCCAGCTTGATGTCATCTAAAAATTTAATGAACAGCAATTCAATACCATTCTCATTTTAAAAATTGTCTATTAGCATATGGCCAAACCTAGAATCTGATGGGCTCCCACTTGATACTGCCCCTTCCAGAACAAAGCAGAACCATTTATGAATTGTTCAACCCATTGCAAATTCTCTGGACTGCAGCACCATCTGTCTATATGCCTCTTGTTTAGAAATACGTCATACATTTCATGAAGACTCTGACTGAGATGAAAGTCACTACTCCTAGAATATTCTCCTAGCCTTACAGGCAACTCGTTCTGTCATGAGAAGAGGTATCGTGTAATATGATGTGTTCTTAACAACACATCCTGGTAACAATAGCAACAGTGCTCGCAAAATGACATCTTTTCTCATACCTTGCTTAGTACAAGACAAGGTAAACTGATCTGTCTGATTCCTTTCACTTCCCCTTTTGAATAACGAGACTGGCCTCTTCTCCAATATTCTTGTTCCTCTCCAACTCAGTTTCCATCAAAAGTTGCATACAGCAGTTCTGAGAAAAGATTTTGACCATTTCTTCAACATCTTGTGATGTTGGAGAAAAGAAATCATTTAAGATTGCAGAGTGGATTCTTACTATACCTTTATCAATCCTGAAGCGTGTTTTTCCTTCTCTGCTGAGTCATATTAGGAAAGGCACTTTTGCTCTTTTGAGAAAAGACAAAAAAGATGTTAAGCAGTTCCACCTAACCCTCATTTCTTTATTTATCCTGTCTTTATTATTTTTACATTATATATTTCTAATACTCCTTCTTCCTCCTATGTGCAACAGACCAGCAGCTTCCATGATAACTTTATTTCAGAATGCCTCAAACACCAGCAGTTACAGTTTGCACTCTCTTAGTTCAACCAAAGCCAACTACGCTGCACCCAATTATGGGAACTTTCCTAGCTTGATATGTCTCCAGTGTGCAAAACTGCAGTGAAGTGACAAAAGGCACTTCTTAGAAAATCCAGACGCTGTGATAGAAGGCTGGCAGATAACAAGCTGGAAAAGGATCAGAGAGATTGGCGAGATAAGTGACTGATGTTTGAAGACATCTTATCTGAACTTTGTCATCTTTTACTTCCACCGATGGCTGGAAATAGCTCATGATGAGCCTCTTCTCCCTAGAGAGATTGTAGGCAGACCCAGAACTGCCTGGCAGTTGAAAGGACATGGTGACATGCAAACTAGTTTTTTTTTAAAAAATAGCTGGATGAGTGGATCAGGATTCCTTTGTAGCCAGGGAGATATACAGTAGGAGACAGAAAGATATGACTGAGCCTAAATTGATATGCCTACTCTTATGTAAGAAGCCACTCTCCTGTAAATATGAATATATGAGAATAGAATAGAATAAAATAGAATGGAATGGAATGGAATGGAATGGAATGGAATGGAATGGAATGGAATGGAATAGAATAGAATAGAATAGAATAGAATAGAATAGAATAGAATAGAATAGAATAGAATAGAATAGAGTGATTGGACACACAAGGAATTTGTCTTAGGTGTATATGCTCTCAGTGTACATAAGGAGAATAAAATACATTCATCAAGAATAAAAAGATACAACATTTAGTGATAGTCAAGGTTACTAATAAGCTATCAAATTGTACTAAGAAACAAATAAAAACAATATAATTGAAAGATACAAGCAACATGGTTATAGTAATAACTGGGAAGAGATAGATACTAGAAGGAAGAGAAGAATAATAGTAATACAGGGTCTCACTGAATGGCCCACAACTAATTTAAATTAATGGCATGTAATTTCTTTTCAATTTTGTTTATCTAATGTAAATTGGTATGATGGAATGTTTTATGTAGATTGGTATAAATCTGCCTTCTCTAGAAAGCAAGGTCTGTTGATCTTTGATTCCTACAAACTTTCATCAATCAGTTGCAGAAAAACTGAAATAAACTCTGTTAATATACCTGGGAGTTTACTTAAGCACACACACACACACATACATACATACACACACACACACACACAGAGAGAGAGAGAGAGAGAGAGAGAGAGAGAGAGAGAGAGAGAGAGAGAAAGAGAGAGAGAGAGAGAGAGAGAGAGTGCTATATTCCTCTGCCCCACAGGCTTGCCAGCTGGGATGTTTTTAAAATCCTTTTCAGAACTATGGGATGGAAGGTGGCACTACATCTTCTATCTCAAACACACACTTGAAATACCCCAATCCTGCCACATGATATATAATTGGTAATTACTAGCAGATAATGTTGCGTGGAAGAGGAAAGGAAGTTGAGAAATATATCAATTGCTGCCCCAAAATTATCCCATATGTTGTCTAAGAATTGTTAACTGTTTATAGGCAGCTTTAAGGTTCTACTTTTCCTTCTGGTGTTAATGGTTTCTTTGTCAGTAAATCAAACAGATTAGATGTCTCTTTGGTCAGAGGATAAAAAAAATAACCTTCATTCTCAACTTTCCAGGAACCTCAATGGTCTCAATGATGGCAATAACTGGAAGAGATTGAGAGGCCTACTTAAGTATTATTTCATCCATCTGTGCTGCTGGCCTTCTCTTCAGTCAGATATCATGGAATGATCCCCCCCAAATTGTAGTTATTGACAGCATACATGAAACAGAATGATCACAATGCTTGCTTCTATCAAGATAGAGAGGAGGCTTTCATTTGCATTTTTCACCAATAAGTCCTAGAAAGATTTGGTTTGGGACGTCGCCTACTCCAATTCAGCATTTGAAATGTTGAAATTTGAGATAAGCCTGCCAAGAAGTCACTATAGTAAGATTCTCAACTAGCTGTAAAGAAGAGAGTACCTGGCACTAGGAGGCCTTTGGCAGATCATCAGCTGGCTCTCAGGAGAAGACTTGATTGCAAGGCCCTGGCCCTTAGGTCTCTGTTGGCTCTAAGTAAACAACAAACCTATTTCTACTATAGATCATATCAATGGGAGGTTCCAGCTGGCTTCTTTTAAATAATTTCAGTTCTTTTTATGCATTGGAGGAATCTGAATAAAAACTGAAGACATATGCAATAGCACTTAGACTTATATACCACTTCACAGTGCTTTATAGCCCTCTCTAAGTGGTTTACAGAGTCAGCATATTGCCTCGAACAATCTGGGTCCTCATTTTATCTTGGAAAGATGGAATGCTGAGTCAACCTTGAGCCGGTGAGAATTAAATTGCTGGCAGTCAGCAGAATTAATCTGCAATACTGCATTCTAACCACTGCACCACCATGGCTCTTATCTTGTCAATAAACAACAGTAGTACTGGTAAAGGAAAATATTTGTACTGTAGCTTAGGGCTGAAATTAGGTGTCCTTGGTGGTCTCTGAGCTTGATTGTTTGATGATGTTATCTAGTTTGGGTACTAAAACCTGCAAGAAAACGACTAAGCTCAGAGACCACCAAGGACCCATCGAACAAAAGAAGTTCCAGGCACTGCACTGATGCAAATTTCCAGCTCTATATCTAAAGCAATTAATTCTCTTTTATAGGATAATTCTATTTAAAGGTTAGCAAGCCATTCTGAAGCTAAGTTTAACATATCTTTACTGTAATTCCCTAATTGTGCTTCATTGAGGATACTGCAGAGGTGGGTTTCAGTAGATTCTGGCTAGTTCTGGAAGGCCAGTAGTGAAAATTTTGAGTAGTTCAGAGAACCAGTAAATACCACCTCTGACTGGCTCCTCCCCCATCTATTCTCTGCCTCCCGAATCCCAGCTGATCGGTAGGAAATGGGGATTTTGCAGTATCCTTCCCCTGGAATGGGGTGGAATGGAGATTTTACAGTATCCTTCCCCTGCCATGCCCACCAAGCCACGCCCACCAAGCCATGCCATACCAACCAAGCCACACCCACAGAACCAGTAGTAAAAAAATTTGAAACCCATCACTGGGATACTGTATATAGGTGTCAACTTGTTTGGTTTAGCAGCTTACAGAGTTCCCTCAGGAAGATCTATGCAGACATTTCCTAGCTGACAATTGCCCATACAAGATGAGCCTTCTTCATTTCAATCATGTCTTTAGTTATCTTCTTGAAATCTGTGTGTTGACATTTTAATATGAAAGAAAAAGTATTACAACACCCATTCTGAACAGCTAACTTCCCTTCCTTTCCTTTGAATTTTTTATTCAAAGTTTGCATTCTGGGAAAAGCATATTTATCACTTTCCATTCCATTCCTTTCAGTTTTTCATTTTACAACTGGACAGGTTTGTGTTTTCTTAGTTGCCAAATTGTGAATATGTCAAGTTTGGTTGATCAATTTTTTTAAAGAACATTCTAAAAGATCTATGTAGCTTGGTGCACACTTCCTCAAATATAATCTTTATTCTTGGCCTTTTATTTAACTTATTTATTCATACTTTACCACACATGAAGATATGCATGTTTCTACAGCCTTTTCTTTAATATACTTATTTTACTTAACAAACTATTACAAAATTCTGGAAAGTGAGATTTTGAAAGATGATTAATTTATTTTGTATCAGTTAAAAATGCAAAATTAGAGAAATTTCCATTGCAACATTGGCCAAACACATTCCAGACAGCTGAATCTCTACTCTAAAAATCCGATTAGTCAAGTACTGGCGTTGACAGGATGCAACAGTTGGGTTAGAGATTTAAACCCAAGCCAATTGGATTCCATTGCTGTGTAGCATTGTGGAGATCTCTTTAAATACTTAATGTATTGTTAGACTTTAACACTGGAATGTTCCAGAATGCATTGCTGCCAAGGTTCCATTAATGTTCAAGCAAGGCATTTATCTGAACTTGTGGGGAGTGAAAGTATCTAAAGTAGAGACGCTAACGGCACATGTTGTTGAGTCACAATTTCCAGCATCCTTTTTCACTTACCTTTGAGCAATATCTGTAGATTTTCTCACCCCCTACATGCTTGATTTTGTTTTATCTGTCTTTGGTCTTGCCATATATCTTTTACATAATACTAAACTGTCGTCATTGTGAGATTTAACTGAGCAAAATAGTGCATCATAGGAACTAACCTACAGAATGTATCCAAATTCCAGGTCAAATGACTCCAGAGGGAATGAAATTTGGGAAGGTGTGGCTGCTTCAGTTCTTCTGGGTGTTGCTGTGGTGACATAATCTTCATTTTCAATGGTTTATGCCAGATTTGCACTCCCTCATTTCCTACTTCACCATCAGCCATTCATCTGCTGGAAGGGAAGGAAAGGGATAGATGCCATAAATACATTTTCTAGTCTAATTATTGGGTTGGATATTAATATATAGACCCACATATCAATAAACCCAAAAACAAGTAATAAAAGGCATTGCATCAATGGAGGCATCAAGACTGGCCTAAATACAAACGTTTTTATTCAGAAAATAAAGCAAAATAAAATAAATCAATACAGATAAAACAATGTACATTTCTGTAGGAAGCTATCTACTAGTTTTGAAAAATGTTACAAAGGCTTAAATCATGCAGCAGGATCTTTAATGCCAATCTTAAAGCTCAAACAAGTTCAAATAACCTTTTTAAAGGTAAATTGATAAACTATTTTGGATTTTAAAGGTCAAGTCTAGCCCTTTCAATGGACCCTGAAAATGAATAGCAAACAGTTCATCTAGTATGCCAGTGGTTCTCATCCTGTGGTTCACAGATCCCTGGGGGAGGGGTGATGTCATCATAGGGCAGGGGTGAAATCCAGCAGATTCTGACAGGTTCTGGAGAACTGGTAGCGGAAATTTTGAGTAGCTCTGAGAATCGGCAAATACATTTCTGGCTGACCCTAGAGTGGGGTGGTAATGGAGATTTTGCAATATCCTTCCCCCAGGAGTGGGGAGGGAATGGGGATTTTGCAGTATCCTTCCCCTGGAGTGGGGTGGGAATGGAGATTTTACAGTATCCCTGCCATGCCCACAAAGCCACACCCACAGAACCGGTAGTAAAAAAATTTGGATTTCACCACTGTCATAGGGGATCTGTGAAGATTGAATAAATGTTATGGTTTAAATCTTGACTTAAGTCTTGGGGATCCATGGCCATAGTCATGGCCACAAAAGGTATTTAAAGGGAGTCCATGACGAAAAGGTTGAGAAACACTCTAGTATGCTATTAGTAGTAGTACAATACTAGTAATGTGATCCAAATACATAGTAACCAGCTGTTTTTTGTAATAGCAGGCTCTGCTTCTGAATCATCTTTAAAGGAATAATCATCTCTTCAATTCATGGTGAAGATAGGTCTCTTCAGAGTGCAGTGTTAATTATTCAAGCATTCCCTGTTGTCTAAATGGAATTATTCTTCTCTAGGACATGTTGGTGGCCATATCCATCACAAGAGCAATGATGTTTTTTTTTTATTAGTGGGGATACAGATAATCCCATCTTGCATATTATATTGATACTCTGTAGACTCACGAATCAAGCCAGAAGAGCATCAGTCTGGGAGCTGAGAGAATACTGGGAACAGATGACTATGACTAATTTGGTTAAACAGCACTTTGACACATAATTACACAGCTCAGAAAAACTAAATGCAGATATAAAGGATGCTTACTGAGAAACTTCTAGAAAAATGTACAGTTCCCATCATTTTCACAACCATCCACGTACACATTAAATCAGAGTCAAAACTAGTTGCTCTCACTTTTCCCTACTTTTTAATTTCAGTGCATGAGTCAAGTGAAGAAACCAGAAGGCATTTTAATTAAATTCAGCAGGAGATGGGGAATCATATTGGAGGATTCCATTTCAAAACTTCACCCTTTCTGTCAATATAAAAGGTAAATTTATATTAAAATGAAAAGTAGGGGAAAAAAGAAATTTATAAAAAATATTCAATTAGTTACCAGCTGTCAAATCCTAAACAACTTTATTCTGAAATCTGGATTCCTGTCTTTGTACTAAAGCAAAGAAGCATCTTGTGGCACTTAAAGACTTGCTGATTTCTTATAAGTTTTCATTACTCAGAGGCCAGTTCATCAGTTTAGGCTTAATCAGATCAATTTGTCAATTCGTAACCATAATACCAAATGCATCATGATATCATGATGGAACCTCCATTCTTTCACGCTTGTGTTACACATATGTAGGTAAGGGTCCGAGTCTGCCATGTATTATCATGATGTACAATTTTTTTTTCATTTATCCCGCATTGCCCAACTCCTTAGACCACTGTGTTTATCAGATGCATGGATATGCAATAGAGGCATAAATAGGAATATAGAAGAGAGTGCTGTCTAAGCACAACTGTTGTGCGAAAGAAGATGAATGTGGCTTTGGAAAGTGAAGATAGAGGAAATGATCAAGAATGATCACTAAACTGAAGGAGTTACTAACGGATAACTCCTGATGAACTAATGTCTGTTAGATTGCTAATAGTCAGAAGCAACTGGATGACTCAACATCAGGGTAATGGTTTAAGGTGTTGAACTCACAGTGGGGAGACCCAAGTTCAAGCCTATCCTCAATTGTGGAAGTTCATTGAGTGACTTTGGGCATGCCCTATTTCACAGAGTTCTTGTGAGGAAAATGAGAGGAGAAAACATTAAGTGTGCAACCTTGATCTCCAGTTGATTATTCCTGGAAACCAGTATGGCCCTGTGTTTAATTTCACTGGAATATCACAGTTTGAGAAATTTTGGATTTAAATTCAGTCTCTTTGATAAGCAATTTGAACAAATGCAGGTGTCTTGTAAGTTTGCTTGTAAATGGTAATTTTGTGGTGGGTTTTGCTGGAAACCTGTAGCAAGTAAGTCTGTGTGATGATCCATTGGTTGTCTATATAAGGTTTACATGCTTTAACATTGTGCAAATATTTGGCATGATTATAACATACCAACTTCTAAATTTGACTATTACACCCATCACTATTAATATTCTTGTTGGTACTATCAACATTCAGTTCCACAGCAAGCTCTAAGCAAAGAAACTGAATTTCACAAATACTATTTTCTTTCAACCAAACTTCACAGCTTCAACTGAAGAAATGAAGACAATTTACCAAACAAATATTACCAATCAGTATTGACTGTGATTGTCTACTCCACTACATCCCTCCACCCCAGACACACTAGGCAAAGTTAGGTAAAGACTATCAAGGGAGCAAATGTTATGACTCAGGAAAATGTGGGCACATGTTGGAAGCTGAAGTTCTCTGTATTTGCTCTTACAGGCAGACTGTTGCTGTTGGGAACCATGGAGCATGCATTCCTGTCTCTAGTTTTGAATTAAAATTCACTCATCTGTCTGGTCAACTTTCATTTGCGGGAAGCCAGAAGTGCTACTTTGTGTTAGGATGGTATAGTTCTTGAAATAATTTGGACCTGCATTTTCTTTCCAAAGAAAATACCAAGAATCCCTTTCAACAAAGCAGAGCCTTAGAAGAAGAAATCTGGATGCTGTGCTAGAAATAAGAAAAATGTAAAGTTTTTTTCCCCACCTTCTTTTTGGGCTATAAACAAATGTTTGGAAAGATTCTTGGTGACTGTCTTACTGAATTAGTGGGTGTTTCAGCTTCTCTTGTACAACTGGGAGGGAGCAGTGAAAGATGTCAGACTGTTTATAAGGTATCTGTGCTACAACAATGTGATATGACACTCAGCAGCTGTTCTACTGGCCACTTTCTCATTTTTACACTCTTAAAGTAGGGAAACAGCAGATGGCTGAAGAAGAAATCCAAGATTTCTGTCTTTTTTTTCTCCAACATGTTTTATTAAGTTTATGGTAGTGCATATATTTGGAGGGGGGGGAAGCAGCCACAGTAAATTTCAGCAACATTGCTGAAATTTCCTTCAGCAATATTACTTTTTAATCCAAAATTCCAACAACTTTTCCTCCTTGTGCTTAACTTCAGTGGAATGTAGGTTTAGTTTACACAGAATGGATCATAGAACAAACCAATCCAGAATTACCATTCAAGGAAGAAATGACCGGCCTCAAATTGTTACATTCCAGTTACATTATATAAAGATCCAACTCCCTTGAGAAATCCATCATGCTGGGAAGGAAAGAGAAGACCATCAACAAGGTGGCCATATAAATTGATAAGGAAGAAAGGCGAGTAAGTGGATTACAATGCCCATGTGTACACTATTGGAAAGGTCTGAAGGATCAGGATAGAAATCATCTAAGAGATTGTTTATCTGGGTGATTGTTAAAATTTGATACTAACTTGATTGCACATAATCATTCAAAAAATACTCCCTTGTGAATAAACATAACTTTATATTTTTATATTTTATTTTACCCCTAAGAAAATCCTCATTGAAAGTGTCTCAGTGGACTGTCATTATTAATTTAATAATAAATATACATTGATCTCCTCTGTACAGAAATTCTGAAAGATTTCTTCTTTTCTAATATATAAAAAAATACGATTGTGGAATGCACTGACAGGCAAGGCTAACACAAATGGCTCACAAACCTTCTTAGCACCTAGTCTCCTGAATGTATTTTTATTTATTTATTTATTTATTTATTTATTTAGTTAGTTAGTTAGTTAGTTAGTTAGTTAGTTAGTTAGTTAGTTAGTTAGTTTACTTTGGAAGACACCTAATTTTGTGATGATTCTGGGTCATTTACAAATAAAAGGCGGAAAAACACATTCAAAAAAGTAGCTAGCCAACCAGAAGAATAAACACCCAGTTTTAAACCAGACTAAACAAAACTAAACTAAAAGGGAATTTTGTTTATTATATGATTCATTCTTTGAGCAGGTGACAGCTCTGTTATCTGCTCTGCATGTATTTGGAATTTCCTGATATGAACCTGGTCTCAGCACAAGTGTTTCTCATCTGTAAATATTGTCAGAAGGTTTTTTGGGGGATGGGGTGTGAGTGATATAGACTAGAGCAGAGTCTGCCAAGTTTGAAGACCTCTGGACTAGAGCATCGCATAAACTGACTGTCAAGCTTCGATGCCATATGCCACCGCATAAACTGTCAGTTTGGCTCTTCTCTGGATTTATCTACTCTGCATGTAAATTGATGTAGTATACTTTTAATCAGAATTTTTATATGATTTGTGTGGTTCTAAATTAGAACTAGATACTACATAGAACATTGGCTCTGTTATCTTTAATAAACGTGTAGAAAAGGAACTTTTAGCTGGTTTAATATCACACCTGCCATCCTGCATCTATTCATATGCATATTGAATAAAGCCTTCTTTGGGACAGGAAATATGTGTGATGGAAAGCATTCTATCTAATCATTATTAAGAAGAAATCTAGAACTCTGGAACTGAATACTTGGCAACATATTTGAAAATGTCAGCGATAACGTGAAAATTCAATCGTTGTGTTTTTAAAAACCAGACATAAAATCTACTAGTAAAACAGAAGAACCCAATTGGAAGAATTTATTTCTGCTACTCAGTGTTTTGACTGAAGTATAGCATTAAAAATTGTGGTGAGTACAATAGCTTAGTGTTTTCCCAACAATGAAAAAGAAAGAATTATATCAACAAAAAATAAAATTAAGACCAAAATACCTTTTCTATTTATGAATGATCTCATATACCTTTTCTCTTTTTCTTTTTCTTATTCCTCTTTCTCATGTTCTCTTTTTTCCTCCTTCTCCCAACTTATTTAGCAGCTATTCAAATAGCTATTGTTATGCATACTGGAAATAACATTTGTTTAAGGTCTCTTCTTCCAGCTAGCCAGCCAAAAACTATCTCATAAAATCTCTCACCAACAAGGGTTTCAAAACATGAAATCCAACCAGGGAGCATTCAAAGAGCAGGAAATATCTCTACTTTGTCCAATGGTATTAGTTACTATATACATCCAAGTTTTATTTCAGTTGGTTAGCTTCCCATAAATTGCAACAGTTCCATGAGAGTCAATCATGACTGCAAATTTCCATTCATCTTGAAGACAGGTATTCTCTGTATTTGAATTACAATTAGAACAGCAATGCAGATATCAATTATTGGCTGAATGGAATGTTTTGTTTAATCTTGTTTCCTGTTTTATTCATTCAACTGCTAAGAAAAAATTCTTAGAAAAATTTCTCACTAAGCATACCTTCATTGATTTATTGCATAACTGCTATCACCTGTTGGCATTAGGCATAAGGTTGTGAGATACTGTGAGGGAAGACAATTATTTAATAATGGTAAGTAAAGTTCTAAGCTCATAAGAAGCAAAGTATTTTTGCAATATATCCAGTTTATTTTACAATAAATACATTTACAAATGCATATTTAGTGAGAAAATATATTCAAAACTAGGAAAAATGAAGGAAAACTATGTTTTAAATTCCCTATTTAATTTTGAATAGTTTTGAAATGTAAAGTTTAAAATTAAATAAGATGAAATGGTTTTATAAATTAACCTATCTAAACTTGAAAATCAACTGATCATTTCAGTCATAAGTGACTTAAAGTGTAGCTAATAAACTAACACATAAATAATCTTTAGGACAGTAAAGGAAATATAAGTATCATATGATTTTTGAAATGGGCATAGTAGTTGCTTTTTTATTGCAGGTGGCATGATTTTGATTGAATTATTACTGAATTAGTCATATCTTCTTTCTGACATATATTCACTGTTTTAGCGTTCTCACTGACCACACATCCTTCAAAATAGCATCTGATTTGTTATGTTCTTCCTTTTCTACTCTGGTGAGGTCCTTCCAAGTAAAATTATGTTTGGCAGACACACTGATTTTTAGCTCTGCCAGAAGGTAGCAGTTGTGCCAGAAAAGGAAAAGACACTGCCTCAATTTTTTTAAAAAGTGGGGTGGGTGGGAAGGGATGCTGGCAAGAAAATGGTGAAATAGTAAAGGAAACTCCATCAATAGGAAGCAAATGAGATAGCATCCCTTTTGTCTGAGAAAAAAAGTTTACATAAAATAGTGGAGAAGAAATCCTTTCTCCCTGATATTACTTCTGTTTTTAAGGAAGAAACGTTTGCATATGAGCCGTTGGAAGGAAGGAAGGGAGGGAGGAAGTTTGGTACAGTGGTTAAGGCTCCACACTAGAAACCAAGAGAGTGTGAATTCTAGGCCCACTTTAGGTATGAAAGCTGGCTAGGTGGCTTTAGGTCATTCACACTCTCTCTCAGCCTAAGTCATCTCATGGGGCTTTTGATGTGGGGAAAATAGGAGAAGGAGGGAATATTGAGTATGCTTGCTGCCTTGAGTTATTTTAAAAAATAATGAAGTTGGAAAATAAATAAACAAAATTTAAAAATAAATAAATAATAAATAAATAAATAAGCAAACATAAATAAATAAATATTTTGAGTTTCGTTACCAATGTCATTCCAGTGATTGCCTGCCTTTAGAAGTGGTTTACCTCAGAACTGTTTCTTCCAATTCCTCATGCAAACTCTGCTTCTTTTTCTCTGCATTTTCCTGAACCCATTTAACCTCAGTCCTCCTGTACTGACCTCAACACTCTTCCCTTCAGGCAGTTTCCACTGAAAATCTTGGGCTTCATTCCATGCTCACATTCTTCTTGTTCCCTTCCACCCACCCTTGGCAATCATCTCCCTGTTCTTTCACCTTGCTAGAAATCAGAAAAGTTGAGGGAGTCTCGTTTTCATTCAGTGTGACCTATAAAGATTTTGGCACCTTTGTGATTATGAGAAACAACAGCTGCAAAATCCAAAACATGGGAGTGGATATATGTGTTGTCCTTGATCCAGAAGGACTTTTCAGATTTCCTGTCCCAGAGGCACCAGCTTCCAAGTGGAATAAAAATCACAGGAAACTGAAAGGGCATGGAGATGGTATAGGGTTTCTTTTAAAATATCAAAGAGGTTCACGTTGAAGCAAAACAACTTTATAAAAAGGATGAGCTCATCAACCTTCTCCTCTGGCATCTAAACAACTGAATTATATGTTCTGAAACAGCTACTTTGGTATCAACTAATAACATATTGGAAATTCAGATAGTATAGAACAGGATCCTGCTACATCATCCATTCCACTTGTTAATATGCATTTCTCCAGACCTTGAGCTGGCAGAAAAGTATCCTGACATAAAATTCTCTACTTCAGTTGTTGTTCCCTATTCTGCTTCACAAAGGAAGACAGCTGGGCCTTGTAGATTTGATGGAGGAGGAAGTAAAGAAAATGATTGGTAGATTCCCTACCTCTATTTCCCCTCCCATTAAACATCACTGGCTGGCAGAAAAACATTCACCAATCATTCACCTTAATGTAGGAAGGAAGTGAGTTTTGACAGATGACAGATGATAGAATTGCAAGTTTAGGCCATCTGTCAAAATGTGTCTTTTGTGTAGCTGCACTCAAAGGGAATCAGCTAATAGTGAGGCTCCTTTTGAACATGTCTTAATAGTGCTATTCTAGAATGGTTTATGGTTTCAAGAACCTATGTTTAAAGTAGTCCTGAAAACTGTGGGGCAGGCAGGTGCAGGGGTGAGGCACGAAAGTAAAATAGGAAGGATCTCTCCCACGTTATATATCAAACATGGCCAATGCCTGTTAGTTCTTTTGGGATTAATTGACAGGTACTGGTAGATCATCTGCACATCATGCCAACTCTTCCACTCCTGTCAAGTGTTTGGTCAGATTAACAGATTATCCCAGAACAGAAATAATACAAGAGTTACTTACTATCTTTCAAGTAACCTTAGGCACAGTCCATGAAAATCAATGATGGACTCCCCCTTCCCTCTAGCATGCATAAGACTCAGATTGTTCCATCTCCACTCAGATAAAGTAACCTTATTAACACTATGATTGAGAAAAGCTTAGTTAACCACATGTCAGTTAGATGGCTCAAGAAAAATTCTATTGTCTCAGCATGAGTCTGGTAAATGAAAGGATAAATGTGGTATCTTTACATACTGTTGTTTTCATAAATATTTTTGCATAGTAAAGATGCTTGAAGCTTCACAAAAAAGAACTTTCAGGACTGCTTAAATATGTGCATATAAGGACCACCTTATATGTCACTTCCTACATGGACAGATCTCTCCAGAGAAGCCAGTTGTCTAGTATTTCCTGCAGGCTACTTTAAAATGATTATGGACATCTGTGTTGTTTAGCAAAATAAATTTGGCCATGGTCTTCAAATAGCAAAACAGCAAAAATTTGATTTATGATGCCTATTACATTCTTTTAGATATGTTCACTTACATCTTAAGGCAGCGATACTTTCTCTACTACCTGATATTGGTGGATGTGGGACATGGTGATTGGAAATTGAGTTTGGTGTTATGGAGAGCATGGGATATCATCAGCTTCCTATCATATCAAGGGAGTGAGTGGGCTGAATCTGGGATGGGCTAATTTAAATATTACTTTTAGGTCTTCATAAAAATAATTTAAATGAGACCAGCCCAAATCAAATCAATGGCTGATCTTACTGCTATAACCCTAAAATAACAATTGATTACAATGTAGTTTAAATCAATCTTGAAATGCAATGGATGTGAATGTACACAAGAGCATCTCACAGTGAAAATGTCTCAAAATGGACTACTGCATTAATGAGGATGATTCAAAACTAAGATTTTATATAAAATTAATCCTAACTTTCATAGTTTTTGAATTTTAGTCTAGCTACCTATCGTAGTATAAATAATTCCATTTGTATTATTCTAATGGAAAAGATTTACACACCTTTGGAACAACCTTAAAGGCAGATTTTCTAGCTGATATAAATTGGTTGCTTTATGGAATTACTAGGTAGGGCATCAGACAGGTGGTAGCATGGCTAATCCTGAAAATCCTGAGAAGAGCTAGATCCAATAGTATCAGATGGGAATCCAAGGACTGTGGATTTGATTGGGGTGGGGGAATGTCAGAAGGCAACAAGGGCAGTGGTGGGTTTCAAAAATTTTTACTACTAGTTCTGTGGGCACGGCTTGGTGGGCATGGCTTGGTGGGCATGGCAGGGGAAGGATACTGTAAAATCTCCATTCCCTCCCCAATCCAGGGGAAGGATACTGCAAAATCCCCATTTCCCTCCTTAGCATCTGGAACTTGGGAGGCAGAGAATAGATGGGGGTGGAGCCAGTCAGAATTTTTACTACCAGTTCTCCGAACTACTCAAAATTTCCGCTACCAGTTCTCCAAAACTGGTCAGAACTTGCTGCAATCCACTTGTGAAGGGCAACCTATTTCCATGATATAACTATTAAAAAATTACATGTTTATGTTCATTTAATCAATTTGAATAATAGATATTATGTATGGCTTGGCCCCAAAAGACACTGAACTTAAATTGGGCAGAGACGTGTTTGTCATGAGACATATCCCATGATCTCCACAATACCAATCCCAGTCTCCAATCATCATGTCTCTATTCTTGTTTTAAAGATAGTGAAGATCTTGTCTATATTCTCATCCATCCATCCATCCATCCATTCACTTTAAATAGCCATGTATTTCACCATTATAACTCTGAGTGGTTAACAGCAGATTAAAAAATACAATACAAAATAAATCAACAAAATACATTACAAAAATATGTAATGATAATCAAGTGAAAACTCAAATGATAATAAAATAACAGCACCTCACTGGCTCTCACTAATCTGTGGACTGCCATGCTCGGGAACAATCTGGGTTTTTAAATCTTTTTGAATAGCCAGAAGGGTTGGAAGCAACCTAATCTGAAAGGGTATGACCAAAGGCCACCTTCTGGGTCCAGTTAGATGATACACTAGTTTATGTGACTAAAGCATACCTTTTCTTTCCAGTCTAACAGGGCAAGTAGATGTAATTGATCACTTACCAGGTATACCAGACAAAAAACATAACTAGATAAACTAATTCTACCTCATTGTAAAGTTACATTAACAGAATCTTGCAACTCCCACCATCACCTTTACAACCTGATAACCTAGGGAGGGTCCCTCCTTAAACTCTTGGTCTATCCACTATAGCACCTGTGGACTATGCTCCCTCTTATCTGACCCTAGGCAGTATTTCTTCTTCTTTCCCAAGGTAATTCCCACATATCATTAGACAATCGGACAAAGGTGGCCCTCCATATAACCTTGCTTCATGCCATGAAGGGTTTTACAGGTGACAACCAACACTTTAAATTGTACTGGTAACCAGCAAAGCACATAGAGCAAAGGTGTAACATGGGGGAAACCAGGGGTGAGCATAACTATACAGACCACTGTACTGTGGAGTTATTGCAGCTTCCAGATGTTCTTCAAGGACAACTTCAGGCAGACTACACTGGAGGTGTATATTAGGAGGTGACTAGGATATGAATGAGTAAATGAAATTCTTGGCTAATGTAACATTTCCAAGATAGCCTTTGGATCTGATCTGGGAAACACTGCTGAGACATAGCAACTAAGTCAATTTTCTGAATCTGGAGTTTATGCAACTCATTGAAGAGCACATTGAGTTATGTATCATGTTATCATCTCTTAGTTAAAGCTCCAAAAAGAAATTCATGAACAAACCAGGACCTGTTAATAAATATACAGTTCAAGAAAGAACAGAGATCATTCAGTAACATAATGAATATAGATATAAGACCCTGAAGTGCAATAGGCTTGATATCAATATTGTCATTTAATTAAATAGATATAATCTTCCCAAAGGCTGGGGATACTTTAGCTAGAGATGAAATGACATGAAGTGATTATATAGGAAATGAACTCTGAGTTTTCATGATATATGTAAATTGCAAGTATGTTAAGATTACTCTGATTATATATTTCACAAACAACCAACTAACCAAGAACCCTTATAATGGAACTTTTTAATTCAAATTTGATCTAGGTTTTAGTGATTGCATGTAAGGTCTTGGATCTGGAGGCAAAACCAGATCACCAATAGGGATGCAACTGATCACTATTCCTCTGTGCATACACCAGCTAATGTTACCTAAAAATGCTGATGCCATAAGCAATTTGTTAATCTGCTGCAATATTCCTGCAGTTTTTTCCCCTGCAATGGATTATTATAGCTATCCATTTCAAAATAAGTGTCCAGGCAATACATTGCCATTGAATTTACACATCCTAGTATAGTTTACAGGTGGTTATGGCTGCCAAGCAGTGTAGAAATGCTGCGTGCGATCATACAAAATTACACATTTTGCACATCTTTTGCTATACCTATTCAGAGAGATATAGCAAGAAAGACACAAAGGTTGAGTTGGGCAGCTATAGAAATTGAATACGTGAGTGAGTGAGTGAGTGAGTGAGTGAGTGAGTGAATGAATGAATGAATGAATTAATGAAATCACTAACAGCCACTGTCATTTATAACCAAAGTCACAGCCACCTCTAATTAGGCCTTAACTCAGTAGCTGTAAGGGAAGTCTCAGGCAAACATCAGTTATCTTGCAAGTTGTCAGCAGTGTTGATATATGCGGAAGAAAGAACATGTATTGTTTGGTACTACACTTCATCAGGTAGTGCCATCTATCTAGTCTCAAAAACTGATCATGGTTGAATCTAGTTAGCATTAGCTAGATGATCACCAGAAAAAAAGGAGGTGGTGGGCTAGACATCTTTGAAGAAGGTGGTGGCAAATCATATTGCTGTCACAAAGTCTGCAGGGGCACAGGCATGAAGACACCAAGAATTGAATGTAACTTAAAGGAGCTAGTAGCAGGCCTAGATTTTCTTTGAACAATGTTGAGTCTGATTTTTACTGTGGAAAATATAACTGAACAATCATTCAGTTACACTGTATTGGTGTAATGATTAAGGTACTAGGTTAGAAACTCGGAAATCATAAGTTTGTCATTCGTTAGGCATGAAGCCCATTAGGTGGCTTTGGGCCAATCACTTTCTTTCAGCCTAGGAAGGAGGTAACGGCAAACTACTTCCAAAAACCTTACCAAGAAAATTGCAAGCTGTCCAAGCTGTTGCTGGGAGTCAACACTGACTTGAAACACTCTCCCCCACACACATATACAATACATTCAGAGGCTGCTGTGATTAGGTTTCTCCAGCATTGTATGATTTTACCCGTCTGATAAGCACTTTTACTGTAAAAAAAAATTGTCAAAGTACTTTATCTTATTCTAAAAGCTATTGCTCATTTGTAAATGCTACACAGGTTTAAGCTTGAATTGGTACAAGAATCACATCTGATACTGCTGAAGAACATTATGTTCCTTTATTTGTAATTTATGTATACTTACAGTTCTACATACACAAATACCTTTGAAGGACTTTCTGTGATTTTAAAAAATAGACTACTTTTACTGTGATTGTACTCTCATTCATATACCACTGTGCACCATAATTTAGCATGAAAAAGTAAGTTGCATTGACCTTTGGATTAGTGTACTCCATCTCCTATGATGCTGCCAGAAAAAAGTTGGAAGGTATGTCTCGGTTTTAGAAGACAACCATAAATAATTTATTGAAATGAAATAGAAGTAGATTGAAAAAAAGATTTAAAAAGAGCCATTCTACAAGTTTACTTATTTTTTTGTTTCCTCTTCCCTTTGAATGCTTCCCATTTCAGCTGTTCGAAATTCATCTGCTTTCAGTTACAAGAATTGTATAGCATAAGGGACAGATTTTATTTTATTTTTTTAAAATCTTTTTTTTTTTGCAGGACTACTGTTTTTTTATATTCTAAGGGAACTTTTTTTTTAAAAAAATAAAGCTCTGAGAAACTATCTATTGTGAGATTGAGGTATAACTGTTTTAATAAATACATACATGAATAGTGAGGGAGATGATTTCTTTGTTAACATTAAGCACAGTTTAGGGCCTAAATCAGGGGTGGGCTGTTGGGGGTTTGGAGGGGTTCGGGAGAACCTCTAGCTAAGATTCTGTGCCGTTCGGAGAACCCCAAAATCCCATTCCTGGCCCTGCCCACCCTGCCCCACCCCTCCCAGGAGTCCTCACACAGCCCGTTTTGGATGCAGATAAGTGCAGGGTGCACACGGAGGTTCGGGAGGGCAAAAAAATGGGCCTACCAGAAGTTCAGGAAGGCTGGAAACTGGCCTGTTTCTGGCCTCCAGAGGGCTTCTGAAGACCAGGGAGGCCATTTACGTCCTCCTGGAGTCTTGAGGAAAGCCTTGGAGCCCGGGGAGGGCAAAAACGCCGCCCTTCGCTGTGGTGCAGGAGGCCGACTAATCCATGCCCACCATAGCCACACCCACCCAGCAACCGGGAAGAGCCCACCCCTGGTCTAAATATATATGAAGTGTAGGTATTGGAAACTGAAAGAGAACACAGTATTTACCTGTACCAAATGTGGAATGAGGAGGAGGGCACAAAAACCAAAGGTTTAACTACAGTTTAAAGGCATCCTGTTTTCTAGTTTTTCATCACAGTATTTCAAGCTCTTCACTTCTATGAACAATAGAAATCTCAAGACAGCTTTTTGCAATTCTTTTGAATGAAACAAGAACCGAAGATTTATATAAGGTTTGTGATCTGTTTTCAAATCCACAATTTGAGCAGATGGAAAAGTAAGTACCAGTACTAATTTTTAAAACAGCATCAGCATTACTCAAAATCACAGCCTTTGGAGGCCTCTCTACAGCTCTGTCTTGCCAACCAGATGCAAAACTGAGAATTTAGCCTTCACTGGCTACAGTCAAACTACCAAAGTATTTATCTATACTTTTGGCAGTCTGTATAATCAAATAAGGAATATGTTCAGTGCTATAAACCTAAACTATTGATCAATATCAATAAATCTAATCAACAATAAACAATATTTCTTTTTTAAAGATCTTTGGCAATAGAAAATTAGGTGGGGGGAGTTCATCTTACATGATGGTAGGAAAAATCCAGAAGTATATTGTGCAATTATTTGACTAAGGGTGAGTGAGAAAGTCCTTGAGCAACAGGGTGAAGAGATGCAGCTTAGGGAACCATAAGATAGGAGAGGCACAGCCTGCAGTTACATAATGAGTGAAAAGAGAAGCTCAGAAAGGATCCTCCCTAACGTGTCAGGCTGTAAACAAAATGGCAGGAGATTTGTACTTTCTGATTTACAAGATTCTGTTAATGTAGTTTTACAATAAAGTAAAAGGAGCTCATTTGATTCATTTCGTATTTGGAATACCTGAGAAGGATGACACTAGTGTACTCAAAAATTTAATATATAGAAACTAAGGTGAGAGTTGTCCTGGAGGCATAAAAGAAATTGAAAGACATTTGATGCTACATTGGTCTACAGAAAATTGTTTTCACTTAAGAATGTCATTTGTTCACAGGAAATGGAAAAAAGGAGTTACGTAATCATTAGAATTAAATAGCATATTTATAAAGGGACTAGAATAAAATAAAATAGGTAACACAATTACCTTACCCTATTTATATTATTTCATTTCTTTTTTTTAAAATAGAAGACAACATGGCAAGTACCTCCTTTGGTGGTGATTTCAATTAATCACAATATAAACTCCCAATCGGAGACACTTAGGCTAATTCAGAAACTGTGAAGTGCTGATTTCTTACACCATATGGATCAGAGGTGGTATTCAGCAGGTTCTGATCAGTTCTGGAGAACCAGTAGCAGAAATTTTGAGTAGTTCGGAGAACCGGTAATAAAAATTCTGACTGTCCCCACCCCCATCTATTCTCTGCCTCCCAAGTCTCAGCTGATTAGGAGGAAATGGTGATTTTGCAGTAACCTTCCCTGGATTGGGGACGGAATCGAGATTTTACAGTATCCTGCCACGCCCACCAAGCCATGCCACGCCCACCAAGCCACACCCATAGAACCGGTAGTAAAAAATTTTGAAACCCACCGCTGATATGGATCAAACGGGCCCCATCCAGTAATCCTCCTTTCATTTTTGTAGACAGTGCGCCTATTGTTTACAAAATTCCCTCCAAATATAGACACTGGATCTTTCTTCGTCTTGCATGCTTTTGGTTGCAGAAAGGTCCTGTGCTATTTCGATCTATTGCAGATATGCCAGGAAATGCAAGGCTTTTGGCAGCCTCTTAAGCATTTGGGAGCAAGCATCTTCTGGAGGCCTTCAGTGCTGATAATGTTGGCAATGAACAATCACCTTGACATCTCAGCAATTTATTTATTTGTTTGATACAGTTATTAATGCCTTTTTATGAACTCAGTCTTTCCAAAGTGTCCTTAATACTGTTCTATGCCTGTATAGAAAAATCGCACAATCACAATTTTAATAACAATCAATTAGCAGAATGAGAATGCATACTTAAATATTCGAAGTTGAAAAGAATTCATCTCCAAATAAATTAAAACCCCACTAGAAAATAGCAAAAAAATAAATAAATCCATATTTGAGAAGTCATTACTCTCAATCTTGATAGAACATAGCTCTGCAAAACGTTAGGTTAGTTTTTCCTAAAAGAGGTTTCAGTTGATTATCTGATAATCAAAGTTGTAAAAGGGAGCAGTCAGTGATAACTGCTTTCTCCTGCTGAATAAAGAAGTACTCTAAAATTATGAAGTTGACACTTTGGAACCTGTTCAGCCTCCATCCAATATCAAATGAAACCTATTGTCCAGGTAATAGATTTCTCATCCACAATATTTCCATTTTGTGTAGAAAAACTTCTGTTTATTTTTCTTCGTTGATCTGCAGATATCTGAAATCATTTTCTACCACCTTTTATAGATTATACAGTTTCCCAGGAATTAGTATCTAGTAAACAAACTTAAGGCACTGCATCAACATGGAAATATTCCACTCTATATCTATGTAGCATTCTATTAAGTAAAAGAAAATTACAAATCAAAGGATGTAGATACAATAATAGGAATAATAATAATAGTGCAAGCTATTAGACTACATTAGGGGTGTCAAACTCGCAGCCCACGGGCTGGATGTGTCACATGCTGGCCACCCCCGGTTTAGTGAAGGGGAAAAGTCACAATATGTCACATGATGACAACGTGACATTGTGAGTTTGAAACCCATGTACTACATAATAAAACCTGATCTGGACTGGCTATTAAATAGAGTTGTTAAATGTGTGTGGGACTTGTTTTTTTGTTGTTTGTTTGCTTGCTTGCTTGCTTTTGCCATAGTATATGTCCATATTTATTTATATGGAAAATCTAAGCTATTATCTGATCACTAATTTCTGCTTCTTATAAAGCTGGTTTATAGGCAAATAATAATCCGTAGCATTATTCTCATTACTATGGCAAATAATATTTAATACTTCTGAGTTATCTTAAGGAATAGCTTTTCTTAGAATTCTCCATTCTGGTATTTTTCAAGTTCACAAGTTTAAGATGTGCAGACTACAGCTCCTAGAACAGTGATGGCTAACCTTTTTGCCATTGTGTGCCAAAAGTGGGGGAAATGCGAGGAGGGTCGCATGCATGTGTGCCCACATCCATAATGCAATGCACCCCATCCCCACGTGCATGGATTTGCTCGCCTCCACTTTTCGCACATAATGGCCTGATGGGCCCGGTAGGCCTGTTTTTCACCCTCTCCAGGCTCCAGAGGCTTTCTTGGAGCCTGGGGAGGGCAAAAACGGCCTTCCCCAACCCCCCCAGAAGCCCTCCAGAGGCTGGAAACAGCCTGTTTCCCAACTTCCGGTGGGCCTGGAAGGCCCAAAAAAGGCCCCAAAATGCGCACAGGTGCACTGCAACTGAACTAGGACAACGCTCACGTGCCCACCAATATGGCTCCGCGTGCCACCTGTGGCACATGTGCCATGGGTTTGCCATCACAGTCCTAGAAGGTAGACTCTTAAAGCTGCTGAAAAACACAAATCAATTTGAATTTAGGACCGCCTACTTTTACGCACTTACCTACCATTTTAGCTTCCATTGTACACCTTTGCCAGTTCCTTACTGCAGAATTTGAAAGATCATTTTTACCTAGTGCTAATATTATATTATTAATATTATTAATATAATATTATTGCCATTTTGCACTACAAAAGGATCAAATCCAGTTTTCCATGAAGCAAAACATATATTTCTTGCCTGAAATAGTAACTCTGGACTTATATTACAACATTGGTTGTTTGGATCCTTTTCCACCTGGTCTTCTTTCTGATCCTTCAACTTTAAAAATACATGTTGGAGAATAGTTATTCCTTGGCATGACAGCTGCTCAAACTAGTCACCATGTGCTGCACTCATATTACAAAAATTTAAAATGTACAGCTGAAGGAGGAAAATAATACTGATATAAACTTGTTTAACCTCACTGTTATTATTTCTTCCCTATATTTTTTAATTTCTTCACTGGAAATGTGGAGGACCATCTGTAGATAATGTAAAAAAATATTGTAATGTAATGTAAAACCTTTAGCTCCAGCACTCAAGAACAATTTACAACAATTAAAGCTGTAAAGTAAAGAATTTCTGTGCTTAGTCACTAGATTAGGCAGAATTAAAAAATACTGTGAATAAATACCTAAATCAAATCTGATGTTCTTAACATCTATTTATAGATTTGGGGTAGGCTGCAAGAGAAATTTTCAACTTTTCTATAATTCTTGGGCATCAGGTAGACTGCCAATATCAGCTTCTTATCAACTGCCGAGTAACATGTATCATGAATCACCTTGACTTAGAATCACTTTGTAGCGGAGATGGGTGGCATAAAAATTAAATAAATAATTAGATGATAAATAGATGATAGACAGACAGACAGACCACACAAGCGTTCCCAAGGATTTTGTTTTAGGATTCCATGTGCAAGCATGTCCAAATGTCAACTCTATTCCTTAAGTATTTCTATAACTCTGTTGGTGTTGCAGTCAGGGGAGTCTAAGAATGGGGGAGTATTTATTGGACACTTAAGGTTGGTAAGGACCTCTGGGCACTGTCCTCCAGGCCATCCTGCTTTGGCCAATGGGATAATTAAATACGTTCCAGCTGGGCTCTTTCCCAGTAGTTTCTAGGTTTCCAAGCTAATTATCAGTTCAAAGGCCAGATCAATCTAATCTAATCACAGCTGAACAACAGTGATGGTGGTGGTAGAAACAGCATACCAGAACAAGAGAGAAGAGTCATCTATCTTTCGTTTGCTTCAAGCACAACTCTCCTTACTTATTGTTTGATGTACGGGCTACTTTTGAAAATAGGTTTATTGTCCTATAAGAGACTACCTTTTGTTATTTTCCTTAGTTAATAGGAATTATTATTTTCCTTATTTAATAGGAAAATAAAATGGGTTTAATATCCCAAAAGAGACTATCAGCCAATAAACCCTTTGAATACACCAGAACATTTCTCAATCCCCATTACATTTTATGAAGACTGATTGGGAGATGTCCTCCCACTGGCTGAAAGCACCCTATTTAGTAGAAGAGAAGGAAAGTAAAACAAGAGAAATCCAGCAATCTCAGGTCTCAACATAACATTGTAGACCATAAAAGAACATCACCATTTGCCAGTATTGTGCCTTTGGCAGGATAGGAATCATTAATAGGGGCAGAAATGCTTTTTTGCCATCTCAAGAAACTGCAGAAAGTGTTGTAAAGGAAGAGCCCTGAGAAAAAAGAAAGATGATAGGATCACTCATTCCTACCTTGTACAATTTTCCACTTCTAGTTGATTAAGTTTAGAGTAATTGCTCTCCTTGTTTTGCTTGGAGCTAGTCCCTTGCAATTTGGTTTTCTTAAGAACTTTATTTGGCCTGAAGCTAGGAAAACCCTTCATAGTTTCCATTTCTACCACCTTTCACTCAAGAGATTTTAATTTTGGAATGGCACAATTCTGCTTATACCTTTGACTACGAGGGTAAAAGATTCCCCAGTTTTGCTTTACTCTATATTTTGGTATATATACAGTATATGCAGGTAGATCCAGATGCAGCTACCACTATTCTTTTTTTTCCCATCATTCTTTCACTGACGTTTATGGCCCAGAAATACTTCTTTTTTTTTCAGGGATGTCTAGTAAGCCAACTCCCAACTATAAGGCATGTTCAAACATACAAAGAAAGAATGCTGCTCTGACCAGCATTGCCTTGGCCTGTCCATGCTTTTCCAGCATGAAACAGGACACGGTTTTTATTTTCCTGGTGATGGTTGAACATAGAGCAGGTTTCTAATCCACTCATTATTTACTATTTCCTGATCGTTTGCCTTTGCACCCCTAACCAGGAAGTAGTCTCTTTGATTGTAGTTTGAGGTTCAATCCTAGTTACGCGGCCCATTTAAATTAGCAGCCAAGCGGGTTGTCTTCTATATGTGGAATAGAACTGGAGATTTTTTTCTTAGTTGTCTGAAAGGCAATTGTCTCAAACAAGCCCTGAAAACCCATTCATGGCCTTCATTTGAAACATTAATTTGGCCTAAGCAGCAAGACACATGGCTCGCACTAAAAGACCTTGTATTCAGAGAATAGAAAGGGAAAATCCCTTTGCTTTTATCTTGAATAGCAGCTGTCTCTGTCTGCTGTGGCGAATATTAGCAGAACCCAGTCCTTGCTAGGGTGACATAATGTTCTGATGACATAACACTATATTGTCCTAATTCTTTTTTTGTCTCTGTGCAAGGAGTTTTATGACTAACAAATGGTCTTGTCTGCCTGATGATCCGATGACTACTTTGAGACCATGGTTTGGTGCATAAAAAGCTGGCAGCATGCCTATTCTGTCCTCCTTCCTAAACTACAGGTTCCCCCCTTTCTGTCTGTGTTACCTGGATGAAGATATTTACCAACCAACAAACAAGGCTGTGAAGGTCACATTACTATATTCCCTGAAGGGGAAAGAAGTCTTTGCAAAATCTATATATCATATAACTATGTTGGGATTATGGTGATTTAAGGAGGAAGGACTGGATGACTGGTGGTATATTGAACAGTATCAATAAAAGACTGCTTCAAAGGGTGTGAAGGAACAGGGTGAGAGCAAAGTAATACGAGAAAAAGAAATCGTGTTTATACCAGGAGGAAAAGTAGGAAAAAAAAGCACTTTCATCTCTGCAGTCTTTTACTTAAGTGAAAATATAAGTCAGCACCAGCACTCTGGTGATGACTCATGGCTTGTTCTTTCCTCTTTCTGGAAAAAGATGGGTGTAGAGGAAGGTCAGTCTGACGACCAGTACTCAAAGGCAAGTTGCTCAGTGCTTTGAGGAGGAATTTCTCTGCTTCTCAGCTTCTCTCTGTGTCAACACTCAGATCGTGAACTGTTCAGATGAAAGCAGTTTGTGTAATAACCACAGGAGGGAGGTAACTGAGACTTCTTTCCCTCCACCCACTTCTTCCTGCCACAGCAGCTACTAATAGTTGTTGCAGTCAAACTGTTCTGTGCAAATAAAGAAATGGAATATACGTCAGATGGTATTCGGTTAGCGGCCCAGGGTAGAAAAATCTGCTGGGACAAGAATAGCTGGTTTCATCACAAATTGGTTGATATTTCTGCCGAGGGCACTTTGTCTTTTCTTGATCTCTGGGTCCCTGCCTTAAAAAGAAAGCGGTGTGTGCAGCAACTTGAAGACCTTAACTATCACACAGGCGAAGCTCCAAATAGCCTGTCAATGTGATTAGCCAGAGGAGATATGGAGAGAACAGAGCACATTGGAAGAAGATTTGTGGTTAACTGTGGGCACTAGGAATGGGAGTTTTGCCTTTCAGGAACTTCTCATTTAATGAGATCTATCCAGTCAGGGCAACTAAGAGGTGGAGGACCTAGAACAGTTACCGTAATGTGGACAAAATGTTGCATCTTTGTCAAACACCCATCTTACCTCCCCCTTAAGATCCAGTTTAGATTTTTGCTATGTTTTATTGATCTGAAAATCATTCACACATTCATTGTGTGGGTTGACATATCATTTGATATCCTCCAAAATGACTCCCTATGTAAATCCTACATTTTTTTCCTGTCCAATTATATTCACTTTTTTCTTCTTGTCTTCTTGCTTTTTTAAAGAAATATTTTAATCTCCCCCCCACCCCATTGCCTTGCAGTTTTGTAGAATATTTTAGTGATCACTTTTAACCAAAGAATGAAATAAAAATGTTATAGTATATTGTGATTAGTTAGTTTCATAACTACTATCCTTTGTCATTCTTTTGATGAACATCCATGGAAAGTGCAAGATATCCTTATCTTTTCAGTTGTTTCACTCCCGATATAGCAGCTTATTTGTCTCTCTTGGAAGAAAGCAAAGAAAGCAGCAAGCAGAATCTTTTGCGGTGTTTGTAGAGCCTTGGTGGTGCCTTGTACACAATGCAGTCACCTACTTATGCAAAGTGGGTGGCTAAAAACGGTGCCCATAGTGCCAGTGAAGTGTTTCTGATTGGGAGTAATATTTATAACCATAAAGACCAAAAAGTCTGCCAGAAGGCAGATGAATGAGTGGAAAATCTGAGGCAAGGACCGGAAGTTCTGCAATAGGAAGTCCAATGAAGTGGTTAGGAGGGAGAGTAGGAGTTACAACTGATATCTGCAATAGTTTCCTCAGTATCTGCCTCTCATTTTAAAGACCATTTGCTCAATGATAATGTATCATTGCATGGAAATTATAATAGACAAGTCTTGTAAGAGTATACAAGCTTGCAACCATAATAAGGTACATATGAATGCTGGTTTTAGGATTTTCCATGCATATATAAAAAGTCAGCCCAGAAAAAGCTGCTGCTGATACTACTACTACTACTACTAATAATAATAATAGTAGTAATAGTAGTAGTAGTAGAACAACAACAATTACAAATAATTTTTTTTACTTGCTTTCTGATCATTCTAAAGGAGAAATGCCTTGGTCAAACTAAGTCAAGAAAATTCAATACTCCCGTGGCTGGGCCTGGACGGCTATCAAATGTAGTTCCTATGGTTATAGGATTGCTGGTTTAGCCACCATGAACCAAACCAGACAACTACCATCACCAATGATGAGAAGAAATCAACAAAATTCCATACTGGATCAGTCGTTGCCCAGATCAATAAGGACCATATTAGATGCTATGGCTCCTGGACATCTGTTGAAAAATAGGCTACAGGGCTCAGTTGCTACTGCTGGGGTACCAGGGCATGCAATTGTAAAGCAACTGGGACAAAAGTGCAAAACTTGGACAACCGAAGAAAATCGAGAAATCATCAAATGTTACTAAACATGTAACAGTGATACCCATTGTCATCGGGGCACTTGGTACCATGTCCAAGAATTTTAAAAAACACATCAAGAAATTGCAGCTACCTGCAATAACACCAGTAGAACTGCAAAAACTGTGTTACTCAGAACATCATATATTTTAAGAAAATACTTGGTTGATACCTAGGATGCTGGCAGCAACCCGTATCAATCATTAGCACCAGTCAATGGTATTTGTGACATATTTTTAAATGTTCAACTGACTGAGTTTCATATTTAATGAATAAAAGATAATACTAGTAGTAGTAGTACAACAATTACAAATAATTTTTCTTACTTGCTTTCTGATCACTCTAAAGTAGAAATGCCTTGGCTGAACTAAGATAAGAAAATTCATAACCCTCCTCACAGACACTTGAGCAACTGTTGGCAGTAACAGATTATACTTCAGAACTCATTTGAGTAACAGAAAATGCTTTAGAAAAACTGAGTTGACTCACAATAGCAAACACTTGGTTTTGTCCAGTGTTTGTTTGTTGTTGCATATAGCCATCTGAACAACCATCCAAATATTTTAGTTTTAGCCCAGGAATGTATTTCCTGCTCAAAAAGAATACAATAAGGAAAAGCTTTAAGAGCTATCTAAAGTATAGCAATATCAGGGATTAGTTGGGTTCCTTATAAATGTAACCCCTTATCTCATTGAATCTACTAAGATATAATAATAACATATTATGACCAAGAATTGTCAAGCAATATCTTTTCCCATAGATGTGTTATATGGTGACTAACCTGCTACTTCTTTTGTATTTGGAAGGGAGATGTTTTACTCTATGGTGGGTGGGAAGTTATGATTTATTATTTGGGCAACTTGCTACCCAGACATATCAGTCACCTTTGAAGGTCCTTGCTCAGGGTTGACCCCTACTTCCTGCTTGCCTAAGAGTAAGAAAGGATAGGGATGATGTTTTCCTCAACCTGGTCTAATGTAGGCAACCTCCAACTGAGTTTTCTTGTTCCTCATCCAAGGTAGGGCTTTTCACTGGTGCAAGCAGGCAGTCCAATCCACCTGTTGCATTTTGTTCCATCTTACCCAAATGTCTGTAGTCCAATTATCTGGACTGTATTCTTTCAAGCACAATCCACAATATGTATGGATTGTGGACATTATGGATATGTACAACTGTATTATGCATATGTACATATGCATAAATATGCATATTTATTTTATTCTGATTCTCTTTTTTCCTTTTTATTTCTGTTTTATTCACTGGTTGAATGAAGTATTTCATTTGTAAAAATGTAATAGTTTTTCTTAGTTCTGATAAGTGCGCTCACACAAACACACACCAGTGTCTGGTGCCTGCTTTCTGCCTTTGATAACCACATGGCACTGAGTTGTGTATCATGAGTGGCTAGACATTTTTGAGTGGAAGGGAAGTGGTTTCAATAGTAGAACAGTGAAGATTCTGGCTGGTTCTTTGTTTTGTTTCATTTCCTTTCTTTTTAACTGGTAAAAGGTTTCTCTTTTTGTCTAAGTGACAGGAAGAACTGCAAAATCCTTTATTCTTTGGGGAGGGGGGTTTCCAATCCAAAACAAGGTTTTTAGGTTGGCTTCATGTTTAATTTATTTATTTGTTAAATTCTAGATCAGCCACTTCTAAAATGGGCAGCTTTTAAAAGCCAAGGATGCTATATAAAAAAGGAGTATACAACATTATATACTGTAAAACACAACAGATGTGTGAACATATCATGTATCCCAACATCACCCCCTAACCAGTGGTGGGATTCAAATAACTTAACAACTGGTTCTCTGCCTAATGATCGGCTGGGTGGGCATGGCCATGGTGGGCGTGGCCAGAGGGTGTGACAGGCAGCACTCAGCCTCCTGCACCCCCCTGGGAGCAAAAACGGGCCGTGGGGGGCGCCGCATCCCCCCGCACCTCATTTTGGGCCTAGTAGGCCTCCCTGCAGCCTCCTGGGAGCAAAAATAGGGCGCGGGGGACTCCTGGAAGGGGCGGGGAGGGGAGGGACCCAGCCAGCAATTTAACAACCGGTTTGCCCAAACTGGCCCGAACTGGCTGAATCCCACCACTGCCCCTAATTAAAAGGGTGAAGGAGGCTAAAACTTCCCAGTCCAAGTTCTAGGAGGAAACACAGGTTTTTAGAGACCATGTGTAGGCAAGCATGAGAAGCACCACATGGAGTTCCTGGGGAGAACTTTTTCAAAGGATAGGTGCAGCAACAGAGAAAGTCCATTTCCTTGAAGATTTAAAATGCATTTTAAAAAGTGTAGATTGGATTAGAATTCCCAGCAGAATAATGGCAGAGTGAATACACTTCCGATTATCAATAATTTTCTTCCCTATTTCCCTATCTCCCTCCATCGCTCTGTCCCCTCTTTCTTTCTTGACTGCTAGAAACAGCAGTGAAGTGTAGCTCCTTCCAAGCATTCTTTGGAGTATTGCTCCCTTATTTATCTATATTTTCCAAGGGAGAATAACACTTCATACATCAGAGAAAATCTATGCATGTGTGAACTACAATAAATTTTTTAGTCTTTAATGTGCCACCCAATTATGTAAACTTTGCAGAAACAGATTATTTCAGTTGTAGCTTTTACTTTCCAAGAGCATCACTGTTAAAATAAATACATAAATAGAACATACCTCCCACATTACTGATAATGCCACCCAAGTTTGAAAGCTTAGCCTGCAGTCTAGTGACCATTGCAGCTTCAACACAGCAAATACTTTATATGCTAATGATGATGTAAAGTTGCAAGCTGATGAATCCTGACAGCTTAGATTAAAGAGTGAATATATGCTTTAAAAGTCTATGATTTCCTTTGCCTTTTTTTACTTTTGTCTACCTTTATTAATATTATGATCACCATATGTGCTTCGGTTAAGTTAATTAAGTTGACATTTCAGTTTTTAAAAAATTTATTTTGGTTATTGGATTTAATCTTATCTATCTCTAGTTGTTACTTCTTGTTGTGCCTTTTTGGGGAAGGGGAAAGGGGAAAAGGGGAAGGGGAAGGGAGGGAGAAGGGGAGGGAGAGGAGAGAAATTTGTAACTTTGTGATTATTGTTCAAAGAGCCTTTGAAAGAATCTAAAAGGGGGAGGGAAGTGTTATTGCTCCAAGAATGATTGATGCAAGTGCTAGTATTGCTGGTGCTGGTCTATGCTGCTCTGGACAGACCAGTGGTGGGTTGTCCCCGGTTCGCACCGGTTCTATAGAACTGGTAGTAAAACTGATGGGAGGCTCTGCCCACCGACCCCAATGTCATCAGAACGCTTCTGCGCATGTACAGAAGAGTGCGCGCACAAGCGCAGCAAGCATGTTCGCATGGCCCCGTTGCGAACCGATAGTAAGGTAAGTAGAACCCACCCCTGGGACAGACAACACCTGGAATACAGTGTCCAGTTCTAGTTGCCACAGTATAAAAAAGATGCTGAAGAACTAGAAAGAATGCAGAAAGAGAGGGGGCTTGGAGGCTACATCCTATGAAGGGCAAATTAAGGAATCTGGTAAATTTAACTTAAAGAAAGGACACCTTAGCAGTCTTCCAATAGATGAAGGGATGTCACAGGAAAGAGGGAATAAATGCCTCTAGGGCCCATTTGCCCTAGATTATTTTTACCTACAGGATAAAATAAAAACCAATGGGTAGAAGATTTACAGCAAGAGATCCAAAATTGAACTAAAGAGGAATTTCATGGCTATGAGACTATTTAGTAGTGAAGAACTTGCCCCCTGAAGTTGTGGGTGCTCCATCACTGGTGGTTTTCAGGAAAAGACATTATTTGGGCAGCCATTTGTCCAGAATGGCTGAAGAATTCCTGCATTGGGCAGGATGTTGAAATAGAAGACCTCAAAGATCCCTTCTACCTCTATACGTCTATCTTTTTTTTTTTTTTATTGAAAAAGTTTTCAAGTACAAGTTTTTCCCCCTTTTCCCCCCCCTCTTCCCTAACCCACCCTTTCCACCCAACCCCCCCTGTGACTTCTTCACAACAATAGGCTATTTCATAACTAGTTACATACATAATATCTTTCCTTTCCCTTAATCCCTTCTCGAGGTACTGACCCTTAACATGTTAAGCTTATTGAGTATTATTACAATTTAACCTTTAATCTTTTATATATATTAATATAACATTTTAAATCGACCTTCTCCCTGCATCCAAATTTAACATTTATTCAATTCTGTCCAATTCCTCCACTCCTCTAAATATATGACTTAAAATCATACAGTACAATTCTAGATATAATCCACTACCCACTTTACTAAAATATACACATATCTATATATGCATCCCATTTTATAAAAAGAAGAGAAAAAAAAAAGAAGAGAAAAAAATATATCTTCTTTAGTATCTTTCCACTGAATTGTTAAGTCCTCCACTCCCCTAAATATATGACTTAAGAATCCTTTTTCTTAAACTAATCAATCAGTAAACTAACCTATTTCAACCCTTCAATTCCTACAAAATCATGCAGTACAATTCTAGATATAATCCACTGCCCACATTACTAAGATATACACATATCTATATATGCATTCCATTTTGTAAAAAAGGAAAAAACAATAACTTTAAATTTATAATCCATATAATATCTTCTTTGATGTCTTTCCTCTGGATTGTTAAATCCATCACCCATAATAGGGTAAAATAACATGCTGGTGCAACAGTTTGTTCAAAATCTCCAGTCATCTTCTGCCCCCATCAGTAGTAGATATCCTCGCATCTGTATAAAAGCAAAAACAACCACCCGAGTGACATTATAATTATAATTATATCCATATGGTTATAGTTGTGGTATTCATCAGGATTATTAATTCCCATCATCCTACTGAGTAACATCCAGATCTTCTGCATGCCCCGGCGAGACTCTCCTGCCTTATAACTCAAAATGCTTATAATATATTTACCAAAAAAAAAAAAAAAAAAAAATTTAGATGATTCAAATCCAACAAAGTGAGGCTCTTTTCACATCCCAAAATCATGGCCTTGCAGAGATCTGCCACAATCCTCAGGATAGTATCAGACAATTGTTCGCCTCCACTATCTTTTCAAATATTCATTCATTTTTTAAAGTCCCTGGCATCACTGTTGCATAGTTTAGAAATTGCTGTTTCTATGCGATCTATTTCTTTTCTTTTTCTTTTCCGGGTTGAATTTCCATCCTCGTTTCTTGCCTACCAATTGTTTGTCTGCTAGTTGATTTTCATTCTGCTTTATGTATTGTTGTTGTTGGGTTAGTTTTATCATCTCATCTTTCTTCTCCATCACTTGTATATCAACTGATTGATTTGCGCACTTGTCTGTGACTTGATGGTTCATCACGTTGGAGTCGGATGACACTGCTCTCTTATTTATAGACAGTCCAGCTGGGGTATCCAAGAAGTCCAAAGACAATTTATCCATCACAGCCTCTGTAATTTGATGTTTTCCTTTTGTTTCCAACTCCTTTTGCTTATCCTGTATTATGCCTAAAGGTGTTAAATTCATTTTTAAAATTTTTTGATAAAAATCTTCTGCTTTTTCAACAGTATGCAATTGATATCTTATTCCTTGATATCTCAATATTAGGCCAACTGGGGTGTCCCACCTGAATAGGATATTTCTTTTTTTTAATTCAGTCACTAGAAAGCCAAATTTCTTCCTCTCCATTAACATCTTGGGCGGGAGCTCCTTAAAAATCCAAATCTTTCTTCCATGAAATTGCAAGGTAGAATTAAAAGAGTTCTGCACAATATTATTCCTAATTTCTTTATCTGTAAAATAGATCACCACATCTCTAGGCAATTGCCTTTGCTTTGCCAACCAGGAGTTTATTCTGTAAATTCTATCAATCCTACAATACACTTCATCAGGTTGAACCTTTAAGATCCCAGCCAGAATTTCAGAAGATATTTTCCTTAGATCATCTCTATTATTTTCCTGCAAACCTCTCAGTCTAATTGCATATTCTGTAAAATTATATTGAATCATTAAAACTTCTCTTTCAATCCTCTGTTGTACATTTTCTTCATTACCAATCTTTTGGTCAGTCTCCATTTTAGATTTGTCTTCCGAGCTATTATCCTGAATGTTTATCAAATCCTTTTTAATTTTTTGAGTCATGTCATCCAAATTCTCCTCAATTTCCTTCATTTTAGACTCTAATAATTTAGTCTTTGCATCCACCCGAATCAGAAAGCCTGATAAACCATTAGCAGCTTTTAAAATCTTTTGATTCAAAAAGTCAAACTTTGATTTGACCAATTCACCAATTTCTTTAATTTCCTGCTTAAATTTTTCAAGTTGCTGTTTCACAATCTCATCCCTTCTTACAATCTCTTCAAGGATAAATTCTAATATATTAAAATCGGGTTTCTGACGCTGGAGAGTTGAAATTTGTTGGCGCAATTTCTTGAGAGGGGAAGTTCTCCCCCCCCATTTGTCCAGCTGTGTAAGTCCCGATGCCATTTCCCACACAGACAAGATTTAGCAAAAAAGAGAGAAGAAATAGAAAACAAAAGAACTTTCCCTTAAAAAAGGAAAAAAAAAACTTCTTTTCAATCAACAGCACAGGAGCGAGGTTTTATCTACAAATGTAGCCAGTGATATTTATTCCGCTACATTGTAGTAAGAAGAAACGGAAGGACTTTCCCTTTTAGCCCTTCTCCAGCCAGAGCAGACGCCATTTTAAAAGATTCTTTTTCCCTCTTTTCCTCTCCTCTTTTCTCTTAGATAGATTTTGGAAAGGTGAAATACTTGCGGTTCAGTATTAAGGGTCCAGCTCGCATTTTCTTTGAGTATTCTGTTAAATTCGCAGGCTTGCTCTTGACGCCTGGCTCTGCATAAGCAGAGGTCTCCCAAAGCCCGGAGCAGCGGCAGGGGATATGGGGCTTCTCATCCGCTCCGTCCCAAAAGTTAAAAAAAAAACTTTTGGGACTCTGCGGAGAGTTCTACCCACCCCTGCCGGCTCTATCTCCGTTTCCTCTTGGAAACGGAGTTTTTTCGAGCCGCCATCCGCTGTAGCGGTGGCTCTGACAGGGAATGGAAGCTGACGATCCCAAAGGAACGTCTGGCGGCGGCCAGCAGCAAACCGGAAGCCTCTATACGTCTATCTTGAGGCTGCTTGTTCAAATATCTGAAACATCCACTTTTAAGAACTATACATGCATTCCGGTTATTCAAATAATTATATGTAAGGATTAAGAGCAAAAATTGTGGTGTGATAGTGTGACTCCTTGTTAAACATTAGTGGGAAGTTGGGCCATACCACAGTAGTAATCAGCAACTTGACTTTTGCATAATCATAGGTAATGATAAAACAGAGGCCAGAAGTAGAGAAAAGAGGATGAAGTTGTTCATGCAATAAGCAGAACACCATGGTGCACACAAGAGACATGAAGCCAATCTCCCCAGGCATACTTCATTGTGTTCAGAGAGTGACGTGCTTAACCTCTAGCATCCTGACAACCTGTCATATACCCTTTGAAGCTGGGAATCTCCTCCATCTCAGGAAGAATTTTGATTGAATTCTGCCAGCCCATGTGGAGAAACAATATAATTTAGGGCCGGCACAACCTGTCATTATCATACATACTTGCACTGGTTTCCAGCATAAGGGTACCTTCCTAATAGTACTTTGAGATCTGACCCTTGAAGCAGAGTTTAACTGAGTTTTGTGCTGAATGTAGGCTTTTGGAGTTCTAAATATAGAAAGGAACTCTTCTGCAGATGTTATATTTAGCTCTGCTACATCAGCAGGGGAGATAATGTAAAGTGCCATACAGCGGATGACAGCATTGTACTGTTATTGACCATAGGAACAAATTAACAGTAGGGACCTCGCCCTAGAGATGCCGATCCAAATTTAGAGTAACAACAACTGTCTAGTGTAAATCTATTCAATAGATTAATTCAGAAAGCAATTCAGTGGAAATTAAATTGTGCATTATATTGATTGAAAATTAGTTGGTTTATAGAAAATAAGTTTTATAATATTTGTAAAGGCATGTTGACAAATGTCTTGTCTACGTACATATGTCTAGACTTAAAAAGAAACACAGAGAACAAGTGCCAGACAGATTCCCTTCATTAATTATAATTTACTCTTTGCATATGAACTGACAATTATCTCTGTACTGATTTACACTAGCTGGGCGATGTTACTCAATTGCCTCAGGAATATGTCACACTGTCATTAGGTCAGTTAGTTCACACAGTGCACATACAGAAGAACCGCCTGTATGAAACAATGAATGAACAATTATGTTTTTTTCAGTTGCTGAAATCATGGAAATTATATTAGTCATGTCGTCAATGCACACATCAAATTGTGAGGATTTCAGTTCAGACCAGCTAAAGATGGTCAGTGAACGGCTCGAAGCTTATGTTATTTTGGTATATATATATGCTTGAGCAATGCTATCCAACTATATTTGCTAAACCCTAGATCAGAGTTTCTCAATCTTGGAAATTTTAAAATGTGTAGATTTCAACAGAATATTGACTGGAGAATTCTGGGAGTTGAAGTCCACAGATCTTGAAGTTGCCAAGGTTGAGAAATCTTGATCTAGATCTGTGATGGCAAACCTATGGCATGCGTGCCACAGGTGGCACACAGAGCCATATCAGTGGGCACATGAGCTCAGCTCCAGCATGCATGTGCGCGCTGGCCAGCTGATTTTTGGGCCTTCTGGGCCCACCAGAAATTGGGAAACAGGCTGTTTCTGGCCTCTGGAAAGACTCCGGGGAGGTGGGAAAGGCCATTTTCGCCCTCCCCAGGCTCCTAGAAAGCCTCTGGAGCCTGGGGAGGGTGAAAAATGGGCCTACTGGGTGCATGTGCCATCACATGTCAAAAGTGGGGGGAGCGTAGGTGGGCGCACACGTGTGTGGGGGAGCATGGTGCATAGAATTATGGGTGTGGGCACGCGTGTCCACGACCCTCCCGCACCCCACCCGCTTTTGGCACGCGATGGCAAAAAGGTTAGCCATCACTGATCTAGATAGTTCCCAAATCGAATGCCACCAATAGATCTATTTTAAGCCAAAGGGTTGTTCCATATTTTCATTCATGACTGCAGTGAAGATTATTATCAGAACTGAACAGATATTTAATATAGTAAAAGTCTTAGATTATTATTTTGACAGTCTAGAAACCTGGGTTTCTAGCATGGCAAAGAAGTCATGCCTATTTATTTCTCTTAATAATGACAGAATAGATCTTAAACTACAGTATCTACTACAAACTTTTATTGCTTTAAAAACAAGGATAGTATAGTAAGCCCACGCTGTCAGTCTTTCTTTGTGACTCACTTATCTCTATGGCACAATACACACTATCCATCCTGCTTCTTCAGCCCTCTTTGAATCTTAGATATTCATTTAAAATCAAGGTGGATTCAGGCAGGCCTAGTTTTTATAATCATGTTCATTATTTTTACAATGAAGCAAGGATACTGTGTTTTATTTACTTGAGTATATGAAACAAACCCGCTTTATCTGAAGGAATTTGAGGAAATATATACATAGCAATGCACTGTGATACTTGTTAAATGTGTTCTGAGCACATCTAGAGATCCTTCTTGTCCTTGCTAAGGAAGTGACTATATGCCCTCTGGTGGTCATAGCAATTACTTTGCTCTCAAATTTTAACTGAAGCATGCTCAATCATCTTTCGAAACACATTGCTGGTTTGTCAAATATGGTTCTCTGTGCTTCTGAACTGCAGAAAACAGAAGGGTCTTAACTCTGTAATGATGAAGAGTTCTGGCTTTTTAGAGCCCTTTGTGTTCCCCATGATATGAATAGATGCTCAGGGCTCTTTCTTTTCAGCTAGGTCAGCTGCTTAGCTTTATCAATTTTATCAGTGAAATCCCAGCAACACGGTAAATATATTTCAGGGTAAAATTAGCAGCAGTGTACATGATTACCTTTAAATGGTTCAACAAACAAAGGATACCAAACTGTCACCAGAAACATCAATTGACAAAGGAATTGTGGGTTAAAACCAAGGATATTTTCAGTCTTTTGTAAAAGACTCCAAAAAATGCAAAGTTCAGTTACTGCAGTGAAGCATCACTAATGTGCTCAAGAGCTTATGTATTAATTACACATATACGTGTACACACACACACAAAAGACCAAGCGAAGTACATGTGCTAGTTATGAGTATGAGTAAGAAAACCAGTTCTGAATCATCAATGTTCAGCTTCTTGTATAATAGTTTTATATAAGAAACTTCTTGCACTCCTGTGGTAAGCGAATATCAAGTTCTTTAGTGGCAAAGGTTAATCTTTAATTTTTAAAAGGAGAGACTCTGGGGTTCAAGCATTCCTGAAACGTGACATTTGTTCTAGAATCTCTGCCCTTCATTTCAGAAATAGCATGTTTAGAATGGGCGGAAAATCCAACATGCTTTTTTCACAATTGGACAATTTTTTCCCTTCTTATTCTTTCCTTCACTGCTTCATCTTAGTCAATTATTAGGAAACATATAATAAGTTCGATGATACTACAATGTCAAATAACCAATCAGATTTCTTTACTCGTATTATTTTCAATTGGCTTTTAATCTGAATGGGTGAGAAAACACTACTATTATCAAGGGTTACATTCAGGGGTGAAATCCAGCAGGTTCTGACAGGTTCTGGAAAACTAGTAGCGGAAATTCTGAGCAGTTTGGAGAACCAGCAAATACCACCTCTGGCTGGCCCCAGAATGGGGTGGGAATGGGGATTTTGCAATATCCTTCCCCTGGAATGGGGAGGGAATGGACATTTTGCAGTATCCTTCCACTGCCATGCCCACCAAGCCACACCACGCCCACCAAGCCACGCCCACAGAACCGGTAGTAAAAAAAAATGGATTTCACCATTGGTTAGGTTTCAGTACAAGTTACTGGAGAGCAATGGAGAAAGGAAGAGGATTATATTTTGCTTGCAGGTTGGCCAACAATTACCTTGTTATAATACAAGATATTGGTATGATCCACTAAAGCTTTACTTACCATATGTTCTTGTAAAATACCTGATTCAGCAGACTGAGCCTGCTACTGTAACTATAGTGTTTTACTCAGAAAGGTAAAGATTAACATACAATGTTAATCCTTTCGCATAGGGTGACAATCATAGGTATAACATCAAAATATAAAAAATGTATAATTGACAAAATTCCAAATTAAAAAATTCATATTAATCTATACAAAATTGCCTTAATTGCCTTAATTTGATGTTTTACGGTTCACAAATTAGACTTAGACACATTCTTCCTGGGTTCCTGGGCTAAAAATCCACATATTCATGCGAATATATTCTTTACATGAAATTGGCCTCTAGGAATCAGATGGGATGGCTCCTACTATATCAACTTCTCTGCTGTAGCGTAGTCTCCTTACTTGCTAGAAGCCATAACTGTGTTGACAGTGGAGTCTGCCACACTAATAGTGGAGAACTTGAATCAATCTCCACTGAATGCAGCTGTTGAAGCAGCTCAGTAGTTCAGACCACCACGAATCTGACCCAATATATTATGGCCCTGACTCCCAACTGTAGTTACACTGATTTTTATTTTAGGACCACAGAAATATGACATGGAATTGGGGAATATTATCATCAATCACCTGTGATAGTCAGAGCACTCTCTTTTAGCCCTAAAGTTCTCTGTAGCTATTCCTTACTACAGAGAAGAAAGGAATGTTTGAATGTTCTGCTTCCTGATTCTATTGGGTTTCATAGGGAGCATGGGATTTTTCCTGAGGTTTTGATACTTGTCCTGGACACCATTTAGAATGAGGGGGCACCATCACCTTGGATTGAATTGTATCTATGCTGACTAGCTCTGTCCATAGAAACCAGATAGCTGCCTGGTTTTCTGAGGAACTCTGAGAGATAAAGTGACAAAAAAACACCCAGAACATCAATAATAAAATAATTTATAAAAGGTAATAAAAGTGGTAAGATGTAGTACTCTAATTGTCTTCACAGAAAGCCACCCAGTGACCTTGTTTATCCAGCCTCTCCTGAGGAAAGAAGACAAGCTCATTGAGAAGACTACTCTAGGCATCTGCCAATTAAAGTTGTTCCCTTAGTTCGCAGGTCCATTAGAAGAGACTAGGAAGCAGTCTAGTATAGCTAACTGGGGAGAATTAAATCTATTTGCCTCAAGGAAGCAGACAGGGTCCTCAGTCCTGTGATTATTTCTACCTGTGTTTGGATACATGTCTCTCGTTTTAAGTTAAGGACTCCCAAGATATGGCAAGTAGTTGGATCCAGGTAGGGCTATATGCATGTTTAAAAAACAGAGTGGTCCTTATAGTTCTTTAAAAGGCAGTTGTTTTCATATCCCTCAAAGCCATCTCTGGATCCAATTGTACTGGGCATTTTTTTAAATCTTGCCATTAAAGAAAAGGTTGTTGAGAATGTGACTGAGTTACAGCTTCAGAGGACTCTGGAAAAATGAATTATTTGCATCCCTTTCCAACAGATTTAAATTGGGACATAATACTGAGATGGCATTGATAGTAGAGGTAAGTGAGTTTTGGCAGGACTAAGATGGGAGTCAGGGCCGGATTTTCCTATAGGCTAACTAGGCTTCAGCCTAGGGCCTCAAGATCAAGAGGGGCCTACATTCAAATTGTTAGCAAAATTAAAATTACACTTTCACTATAGGTGAAAGGGCCTCATAAGTGAAATAGCCTAGGGCCTCTTTTCATATAAATCCGGCCCTGATGGGAGTATTGTATCCATTCTAGCTCTCCTTAATCTCTCAATGGCTTTCAATATAATCAGTCATGTGCTTTTGGAACAACTTCAGGTCACTGCGTGGGATACAATTTTCAATAGTTCTGCTCCTTCCTTTAGAGCTAATTCCACTTGGTGTTTTTTCCTCCAAGGTTTTTATTTTATATAAATTATACATATCAATGCATGAATAGTGTGATACCTGGGTATCATACATTTTGATAGAAATAGACTTAATATTATTACTCATAGTTATTACAGTTCATTTTCATTGTTTCATATTGTTTAAACCAGAGGTCTTCAAACTTGGCAGCTTTAAGACTTGTGGACTTCAATTCCCAGAATTCTCCAGCCAGCTGGAGAATTCTGGGAGTTGAAGTCCACAAGTCTTAAAGCTGCCTAGTTTGAAGACCTTTGATTTAAGCATATTAATATATATATATATATATATATATATATATATACACACACATACATACATACATACATACATACATACACACACACACACACACACACACACTATTATTCCCCTATTGGTGTTCTCAACTTGGTGTTGATGGGAGTAAATTACTATATTTCTACTTCAGTATCTACATGAAGCCACTTACAGTAGTAAGGTCATTCTTCACACAGGGTCAAATACGAACAATACATTGATGATATCCAGAGAGAGAGATATCTCTACCTAGACCAAGCAAATGTTACTATCAAAGTTCTTTCTATAGCCTGGTCACATCCTCCTTTCTATTGCAAAACTACATATATAAGGCTGCCCTTGAAAACCACCCAGAAGTTGCAATTGGTCCAGAATGTGGTGACTGGAGTAGTTATAAGATGCACATTGATATGCCTATCCATCACCACTATTGTAAAAGCTGCCATGATTTTCTATAGATGTCTAGGGAAATTCAAGGAGCTGATTACTGGTTATTTGCAGGATTGTCTATCTACATCCCAGACCAAGTACAAAGGACATACCTTGAGTCCTTTCTACAAAACAATGTTCTTGGCAAGACCCAGGAGGTGGGGAACATATAAATCTCCCTGCCCCAAGGCCTTCTGCAAGGCGCTGAAAAATTATTCTTTCCTGGGAGGCTGGGCCAGAGCATAAGATAAACCTATCCAGAATGAAAGGATATTTAAAAAATGTTTATGAGGCATAGCATGGTTGGTCTCGGTTATTCCATTTTTCTTTCATTATTCTGTTTTTTAGTTTGTCTGAGAATAGACCAGAGGTGGGTTTCAGCAGGTTCTGACCAGTTCTGGAGAAACAGTAGTGGAAATTTTGAGTAGTTCAGAGAACCAGTAGTAAAAATTCTGATTGGCCACGCCCACATCTATTCTCTGCCTCCCAAATCCCAGCTGATAGGGAGGAAATGGGGATTTTGCAGTAACCTTCCCCTGGATTGGGGAGGGAATGGAGATTTTACAGTATCCTTCCCCTGCCATACCCACCAAGCCATGCCCACCAAGCCATGCCATGCCCACCAAGCCACACTCACAGAACCGGTAGCAAAAAAATTTGAAACCTACCGCTGGAATAAACATACATAATATGTTGCTGTCTTTCAATGTGCTTTTGCTATTCCTGGTAATTATTTTTCAAAAGAACAGCTCTGAAAATGGTATCAAGATATATTACCTCATCCCATATTGGTGAGATATAATAGCTTCTTTTCTCTTTCATTAATTCCCAAACTCACTTCATACAAATAACAGAGTGTGCAAAGCCTGTAAGGCATTCATTTTTTAAAAAGTCCCTTCCAGGAGGCAAAAGTCTACATTTTACTTGCCTGAACTCAAATCTCCTTCCTCAGAAAGAAGAACTTGACAAAGGTCAACTAAACTGGCCCCATGTTGGCTCAAACTGGCTTGCACTGCACAGTTAACAAGGCATGTGCTTTTCAAAGATTTCAGGGCAGCATTAAACACAGATGAGTATCAAGTCAGAGTCGCTGCATACCAACTGATGAATGTTTAGCTACCTGGAAATGTTTCATTGAGAGAATTACTCTCTCTACTCTTGGCAAAGTTAATGGATGCTACTTTTAAAGTAGAGATGCTCCCCTGAAACAACTTCAGGTCCTAGTAGCCTTATTTTCCTAGCCCATCTGATAATTGTTCCCAAATTATAACTCTTAACGGGACAGACTGGGTAAAATTATTAACTTGTAAAGAACAGGCTCAATCCAGTTTGAGGCACTTGTGGAAATGAATATTTAGTAGGCTGACTGAATTATATGGAATAAAATTACTTATTTGTTTATTAGAAGAGTGGTTCTTATGAGGTAGGATTGGTGATGAGAAGTGTACTTTTGGAAATAATCAAAACTGCTTTTCATACCATCTTTTGCTTTCCTGGTAATAGGCTTTACGTAATCGAAAATTGAGTTTAAGAAAAATAAAACCATAGTTGGGGGTAGGAATAATCTATTTGTGTCTAAAGGATTTTTACTGCAGATCTTCCCATAAATTCTGCTCACTGTTAGCGATTTTATATTATAAAATATATAGTTTTAAATGCCTATAAAATAATAGCTTTATTTAAAGGCATGATAAAAGCATGATAAAAGTACATAAATTAAATGCATAATAATAAAAGCATGATAAAAGTACATTAACCTTAGATGTTGTAAAATTAAGAATTAAATGAAAATACATTCATGTGAATGTTTTTGTATTGATTTACAATATACAATACATAGTTCTTCAATGAACCAAGATTTTAATATCTTTAAATATCCTCAATACATTGTATCTATTCAATTCTGTAATATTTATTTTAATAGTAAATTGGACTATGGATAAGTAAGTTAACATTAACATTAAGTTAACATTAAATATTAAATCATTAATGTAATACACAAAGGAATAAGAAACCTAGTTTAAGTGCCAATTGATAAGAAAATTAACGTTAAACATTGAGGGACTGAAAAAATATATCAGAAAAGAATGACAGTCACAAGCAATGACTGAATCATACATTGTGATAAACAATAAGGTAATTTGTTTGGATCTAGCTTATTGTAAGATGGCTTATTCAACATAGCATGGTTAAAACACGATATAGATTCATGTAGTATTATCATCTATGAAATGTTCCTAGCAAAAGGAATGTACATATCTGTACACATACTTATTTTTAAACTTTTTGTTGATACTGCTTTCTTCCATTTAGCTTTTGAACAGCAGCCAATGCCTGAGTCTTTTTTCTATCTGCAACCTTTATAATACCAAAATTATTCTGATAATTGGAATGCTAAGAAAAAAGCATGATAGACTATTTAAAATGGTGATATGGCATAGATATTAACTCCGAAAGAAGTTTGGCAATGGACACATTCCTTAAAGACTCACATCATTCTCTAAGTGTGACGTTCTCGTTATTTCCAAGGCTTCTTCCTATTCTGCCAAAAATGGGTATTCCATTAATTCTGTTGCTCTCTAATTGTGGGAACCTTTCAGATTATCCAGCAGCGAAACATGAAAGCTGCACAGAATAATGCTTTAGCTAATGAAGCTGCTGGAAGAACCAAAATCCTATTAAGAATCCAATCTAGAAAAAGTTCTGAAAATAGTGATTGATTTGGTTTACATAATAAATATAAATCACACAAGTCTGAAGTAATTAAGTCCGCAGCCAGCACCAAAAGCTCAAAAATCAATAAACTCTGGGTATAGCAGTGAATTTATTCCAGTAAAATTTTTAATGGTTTTGAATTTTTATTTTCTGTATGTAATTTGCAAACATTATGTAGTTGTTCTGTTTGTCCAGTTATTAGCTCTACGTAGGTTTTTTAAGTCTCTTGTTTTACGCTTTTTTTTGTTCAATTTTCTGATGGCATTATTCACCCAGGGAGCATCATGTGGCACACAGATCTTGACTCCTTTTCTGGTAATTAAACTACAAGAAAATAAAAATCAAGTCAAAAAAATGTTGAAGTAATATCCTAAGGTCTATACCAGTGATGGGTTGCCCCCAGTAAAACCGGCAGGAGGCTCTACCCACCGACCCCGACGTCATCAGAAAGCTTCTGCGCATGTGCAGAAGAGCATGTGTGCGGCCCCGTTGCGAACCAGTAGTAAAGATAAGTAGAACCCACCCATACCAGCACTAGATTGTGATGGAAGGTAATATTATTGGAAGCCAATAGGATGAAAAGTTCTGATTTTAGCTTCTGCTGTTATCATATATTCATTGTTCAGTGACTGGATATTAAATAATACATATGAATCAACTACATTTGGTAGTATTTCACATTCATTCAAACATTTTTAAAATCAATTTACATATTTGTTCTGGATACTCATGCCTCTATTCTATTGTGAAGGGTTTACTTAAATCCTTAAAAATCTTATGTGATAATACATTTATTTATCTTTAAAATGCCACAAAATAGTATCTTTAAAAAATTGAGACTTCAAATATTATTAATATAATCAGCTTTGTTCACTTAAGTCAAAAGTTTTACACAGTTTAAGAGTTGCTGTTATTATTATTATTCCAACTTTCTGTCACTGACACCTAGTTTGCTTTGTCCTTTCACACCTGCCATATTACTACTTGCAAAATTTCCAAATTATAACAAGTTACAAACTTTCCAACAACCTGAATTGGACTGATAATTATTACAATTTAGTGCATAGTTTCACAGCTGTTTTATTACACATGAGACTAAAACAGCAATCTTGATTTTGTAATAACTATCAGGGATTTGAATAACAGCTGAATTATTGTCCTGTATGAGCCTGAAATTAGCCTACCAACTTCTGTGCATTTTCTTGGCTCCTCCATTGACTAGACTTTTATTTTTATTATCTAGCTTCACTTAGTTCCTAAAAGTAGGAAGCAGTGAAAAGCACTTCAATATACTAAGAGGTTTGTTGAGAATGTAGGTAAAGTTTCAGCCCTAAAGTCAATATATGATACCAGATACAGATTAAAGGGTGCATAAGCAAAGATATAGGTACACTGTACAGTATATATGTGGTTTTATACCATAATTATAGGGAACAGCTGATAGAGACTTTAACTGGCTGAATTAAATATTATCAGCATGGAGCTGGCAAGTACTAAAGAACATAGCAGCTAACCTAGCTTCCTCCTTCTGAGCACTAACTTACAAACTTAGGTAAGCATAGCCTGTGATTAAAGATGATAGCAACTGTAATTTAAAATGTATTTGTGAACACCAGGTGCTAGAGACAAATAAAAAAAGCCTTTAATATTTACTGTCAGCCAGGGATGAAATCTACTTATCTTCCTTATTGGTTCAGAAGTGTATGCGCTGCATCACATGCACTCTTGGACCCTCTGCACATGCGCAAATCCTTCTGTGCATGCACGGAGGGTAAAAAACAGTGGCCAGGCAGGTGGGTGGAACCTTGCACTGCCGCTGCTACCAGTTCTCCAAACCACCCACCACCGTCACTACCTGTTCGCCAGAACCAGTGCGAACCGGTCAGCTCTTAAGTTATTAGGAGTATTTGGCTGATCTGTCATAGAAATACCTTATAAAGGTGTACTAAAATAGTCTGGACAACTCTAGTAGCACCTTTTCTGTTACTAGACACACATTTTATTAAAAGGAATAAATTTTTGTAAGCTGAAGTTCACTTCATCAAACGCATAGAGTGGCATCTGATAATAGGAGCTACAACTCACAAGCTAATGCTTTTTAATCAGAAAATATGCTACAATCTCCTCCTGATTTTGGTACCTTAAACTAATGGGGCTTCCTCTTACCAAGTTGTACTCAAATATCTTTGGATGTATATAGTGTATTCTAAATCAGGGGTCTCCAACCTTGGCAACTTTAAGACTGTGGACTTCAAAGCTGGCTGAGGAATTCTGGGAGTTGAAGTCCACAAGTCTTAAAGTTGCCAAAGTTGGAGACCTGTTCTAAATGACTTGGGGAACTACAGTTTTTATTTTGTGTCTCCAATAAGAGAAGACATATAGGCAATAACATGTGTTTTTCCTCGCTTTGTTCCCTCCAATCACCAGACAATTATTTGGGGGATTAAATGACTCTTCGGTCTATTAACACCTATACAATTGTATACATATGTGTTTTGATATCTCTTTCCATTTTTGCTGGTGGAACATTCTTTTCCAGGCCTACAACTGAAGATTAGATACTCACATTACAACTTTTCTGGGATGTTCATGTTGTTCGTAATTTGCAAGTTGTTTAATGTTTATTTCTTCTGTATGGAGGCTTAAACAGGAGTTAATTGCCAGAGGTTGACTCCCTAAGGTTTCTTAAAAAAAACCATGCACACACAAAAAAATGTTGAAAGTATTTTGTTGTTGTCAAATTTTCAAACCTTACACATGTACCATCTAATTCCTGAAGGTATTTTCATTCTTTATTCAATAGTTTCAATCAATTAGTTCTTTGAAGGAGGTAATTTTCCTTCCTTCCTTCCCATTTTTTTCAATCCTGTCTGTTCACATAGGTATACATACTACTCCTTCAGATATCAAAGTTACATCTGAACAGCAACTTAGATGTACATGCATACATATGGATATAAATATTTTATATATTACACGCACACACACACACACACACACACATATAATAGATAATTTTATACTTCTTAGTAATCATAGCTTAGTAGCATAGGAACATTTGTTTTCCTAAAAAAAATGCTTATTAATTGCAATTGCCACCAATTACTGTAGATAATCGATGTCGTTTGGCATTAATTTGCAGAATGTTCTTTCCAATTCTCCAACATACTTTAATTTATTTAAAGACTAAACGCAGTGAGATTATACCCACACAAGAAGTAGATTGCTATACCTATTGGCAAAAGTAAATCATATCCAAGATACTGAATCAGAACTAGTGAGAGCACAATTGTGAAACTAAAATACAAGCTTTTCCAATATAGGAATGATTAAATTGTAAACATCCATTATAGTTTATTTTTTTTAATTTATATTGTCAAGCATGTATTAGATAACATATATAAGAATAAACATGATTATTAATACATGAAATGGATACGAATAAAAGGGAACATTAGGACAGGGACTGTAGGTATGTTGGTGCGCTTATGCTCTTAGGAATGGGGTGAGGTCAACAGTAGTCTAAGGTTAAAGTTTTGGGGGTTAGGGGAAAAAACCACAGAGTCAAGTAGTGCATTCCAGGCATTGACTACTCTGTTGCTGAAGTCGTATTTCCTGCAATCGAGTTTGGTGAGGTTTACCTTAAGTTTGTATCTCTTGTGTGCTCATGTATAGTTTGCCTAATGAATGCTTCAAAAACCTTTAAATCAGATTTGAGACCTAATAAACATGGAAATACTTTATCCACGATCTGTAAATATAATTGTAACAGGATCAAACCCCTACTCATATACGGACTTATGAGGATCAAAAAGACATTCTTGTAATTCATAACGGATTCTTTTACTTATGAATGAGAAAAATTGTTCACTCTATTTCATGAACATGGAGGCTGAATTCCAAGATGTCTTTATTAATGGAAGAAAGAAAAAGAAGACAAAAAGATGGCAAACAAATGAAATTGATTGCCTATTCAGGTGCCTTTGTTGGTATCCATTTGCAACCAAAAAATCATGGACCTCCTTGCAGAATGGGTGACCAAATCTACACAGCTTTCTGTGCATTCAAGGAGTTGTGCACATATATGAAAATTGGCACTACAATGTTCTACCAGGGCACAGAGCCTAATGGCAAGATTGTATTCAAGTATTAAAGCTATATTTAATACTTCACACACTTTAAAGGGGTTGCACAGCTAATTATCAGAACTATTTGGAGAATAGTTCCATGAGATCACACCGTCTTAATAGACAGACATTAAAGACTTCAAATCAACTCTTTTATACATCTATAAAAACATCTATAAAAGTTTTAATTTTTTAAACTGACAGAAAATGGACCAGAAATCCAGAGAGAAATTCATATCGCATTGAAATTGATTTTACTTCTAGAAGAGCATGTAGTACAAATATTATCCCAGCTAGGAATAGCAATTCAGATGCTACTCTTGAATTGAAAAGGGGGGAAAAAACCAAAACATACCTCTGATAATAAGGACTTTCAAGTTCTCCAGAAAAGAAATAGCTAGAATGATTGCCAAGTAAAGTCTCATGGTTGATCTTTTCCTTAGGACGATGGGAAGATGAATATTTCAAGGCTCATTTCAACACACTTATGTACTCTCTGGATATTCAGAACAAGGGGTGTCATGGTAAGATGGTAAGATGAGAGATGGAAAATATTTTTTAAAACCCCACCTGTTCATATTTTAAGATAGAAGGAGGGGGGAAAAAATACCCTCTTCTCTTCTAGCCCCCAATCATGAGCTTTTTCCTGCCACAATGTGGTTACCTCTGCAAGAATGTCACTGTTGGTTTTATTCTAAGTCTAAAAGAAAGTTTTCTTCTGTCCACAGTGGAAACCAATAGTGTGACTATGGTTTTATCATTAAGCTGTGGATTTACAATGCACTGCACAAATCAGGAAATCAAACTGCTAGATCAGAAAACCTGAATATATAGTAATCTAAATTTGCTGGTTAGAGAGGCATAAACACAGGCATTATTTTCTCAGGAACCTTCAATGAGGACAGTTTGGAGATACATGCTTCTCCATAAGGTTTTGTACATAGCCTAGAGTTAAAGGTAAAGGTAAATGTTCCCCTCGCACATATGTGCTAGTTGTTCCCGACTCTAGGGGGCAGTCTCATCTCCATTTCAAAGCCAAAGAGTCAGCACTGTCTGAAGACATCTCCGTGGTCATGTGGCCAGCATGACTAAATGCAAAAGGTGCACGGAATGCTGTTGCCTTCCCACCAAAGGTGGTCCCTATTTTTCTACTTGCATTTTTTATGTGCTTTTGAACTGCTACTGGTAGGTTGGCAGAAGATGGGACAAGTAATGGGAATTCACCCCATTACACAGCACTAGGGATTCGACCTGCTGAACTGCCGACCTTTCGATCGACAAGCTCAGCATCATAGCCATTGAGCCACCACATCCCAGCCTAGGGTTAGGTCAATCTAAATAATTTTTCAAACATATTTTGTAAATTTAATGGCATAAGTTCATGGTTAGTGTTTGAACTGTTTGAAGGAAGGACAATATGGGTACCCGGAATATCATTAAAAATATTATTTGTTAGTATACTTAATCCAGTATATTACTTTCTGTAGGGTTAGCTAATCTAAAATGCATGGCATGAAAATTTTAAAAAAAGGAAGAAGGGAAGAGAAAAACACCAAAACCAACAGTTTCTTTTTAGTTTTGACCTTTATATAACGAGGAGCCAACATAATACCATGTTTCCCCGAAAATAAGATCCTGTCTTATATTTTTTTGAACCCTGAAATAAGCGCTTGGCCTTATTGTCATGTGCTCAAAAGCCCGATTGGGCTTATTATCAGGGGATGTCTTATTTTGGGGGAAACAGGGTAATAATAATAATAATAATAATAATAATAATAATAATAATAATGAAGAAGAAGATGATTCTTAAATGATAAAGCCAGTTCATCCATTCTGTAATCAGAGCCATATATTAAATAGTCTGGGAGACACCTCATCATGGAAACTACACTGAACTATGAGACAACTCCTACATACTTATCTATTTTCAGGAATACAGTGGACCAGTTGAAGGCACCTGCAATGAAACAGAATGGGAGGCAGAGCGTTTGTTCTCAGAAACGATGTAGTGAAAATGACTGACACTAAAATTCCATAGAAATGGCAGAAATAGTTTTGTTTTTTTTCTGGCTCCTAGCATGAGAGGATTTTTTAAGAACTGCCCTAGGAACAATTTCTGCCACTTTATATATCATAAATGTATTGCTGGGATTTCAACTTGACTGGGAAAGGGAGAAGGGGGAAAAAACCCTGAATATTGGTGGCAACTTCTCTGCAAATTTCTTCAGTCCTTTCGGAAATACACAAATATTCTGTTGGATCTTATTGGCTAGGCAGATATAACCAGTGGTGGGATTCAGCCGGTTCTCTCCAGATCATGCGAACCAGTAGCGGCGACTGCAGGAGGCTCCACCCAGCCACCTGGACGTAATGTGTGATTACTGCGTGCGCTCTCGTTTTTGCAAGGGAAGGTAGGAAAGGTAAGTGAAGGTAGGTAACCTCTGGATATAACTGAAGGTAGGCAGTGCCACAAATAGCCCCGTGCTATGAAGGTCTTTATAGATGATAACCAGCCCCTTAAATTGTAGCCTGAAGCTATAGAAATCCACTGCAGTTTACTAAGCAGCAGCTTTACATAGATATACTGTGGTGCACACATGACTTTCAGCACTGACACATTCTGAACTAACTCTAACTTTCAGATGGTCTTCAAGAAGACCCTGTCGCGATAGTACAAGCAGGAGGTGATCAAAACATGAATGACTTTGGGCAGAGTTTCCCAGTCTAGGAGTTGTGCAAAACCTGTCCTGGTCACAGCTCTCACCTGCTCTTCAAGCAAGAGCCATGGTATCCTAGTTGGATACCAGTTCTGTCTGGAGAATTGCAATTCTATCCAGAACTAAAGATGAAGAATCTCCAAATCTCACCCACACATCATCAATATGAGTCACTGATCTGTCATTTAATTATAACATCAGCAGGCCGGATATAGACCACACAAAATGTGGTTCATCTGGGGAACAGGCAAAAGGTTGTATTTCCTTTAGTTTTAAATACTAGAACTTTACAGATCCTCAAAGGGATTCTTGGCTTTGTTGGATATCTGTGTAATGCACCACTGAAAAGTGTGGTATAAATTGCTGTTTGGTGGTGCATGTGATTTTACAATCACATTGCTAGCAATGGCTGTTATTTAATTAAACTATGGTTAAACTAGACAGCAAGGCCAGAACATGTTGAGTATGGCCACAATCTGTTAGTTTGGTTCCTGGATTATTCTCAAATAATATGAGGAAATGAGGACATCACTAAGAACTATTAAAATGCTTCTCCTCTGTAAGTCACAAAGGAAAACAGAAGTAAAGAGCAGTTAACTAACCTCACAACGGTTTTCAAGGAGGGAACTATTCTCTGCTATTTCTCAACTAAACTATTGTGTGAAAAGCTATATTAAAATGGTTTATAAATTATTAAAATTTTTACAGAAAACAGATTATAATAATATCAGATATTTATATTATATTTATATTTACCCTGATTTTCCCCAGTTTAACTTACTACCAAGGGAAAGGAAAGTATATTTTGAGACCTTCTTCATGTTTAAGAAATGTGACACATCTCTGTGAGCCTTGTCCAAAGAAAGACCATCCTTTCATAAAGCCAGGTTGCCAGGATAATCTATCAAGGTTGATATCATCTGTAATGTTATGTGCCAGAGTTGTAGCTAAAATTTAGCATCTGTATTTAATACAGAGATTAAATAATAATAGGGGCCTGGTGGCTCAGCAGACTGATAGCATTGTGATTAACACCAACTGTCTGCAATGACTGTAAGTTCGAATCTCACTAGGCTCAAGGTTGACTCAGCCTTCCATCCTTTCTAAGGTAGGTAAATTGAGGACCCAGTTTATGGGGGCAATGAACTGACTTTGTATAAATATACAAAAGTATGAAGGCTATTGCTTAACGCATTGTAAGCCGCCCTGAGTCTCTGGATAAGGACGGCATATAAATCAAATTTAAAAAACAAATAGTTGCAGAGAAATCGACCAACCTTTAAGATCACAGTTATAAATGTGTACAGTTATAAGTATAACACTTATTGAAGAACATTGGGAAAACAATTAAAAAAAGTATCTTTATAAACTTACAAATAATATAGGAGCCAAAAAAAGCAATATATGTCTAATATCATTCATAGGATAACCATCAGGATCAGGATTTTTGCCAGTTTTCATCAATTTAATTTCCCAAAAGATCCATTCAGTGCTGCAGTACCTCAGACTCACTGACTGAATTGCAATTCACAATGAGGCCCTTGTTTACATGGCTGAATTACTAAGTTCCTTAAATAAGCAGCTGCCAAAAAAGCCAACATAGTTCTAGGCTGCATAAACAGAGGGATAGAATCAAGATCACGTGAAGTGTTAATACCATTTTATAATGCCTTGGTAAGGCCACACTTGGAACACTGCATTCAGTTTTGATCGCCACGATATAAAAAAGATGTGGTGACTCTAGAAAGAGTGCAGAGAAGAGCAACAAAAATGATTAGGGGACTGGAGGTGAAAACATATGAAGAATGGTTGCAGGAACTGGGTAAGTCTAGTTTAATTTATTTTATTATTTATTTATTATTGCGATTTATATGCCGCCTTTCTCCCGAGGGACTCAAGGCGGCTTACAAAATGACAATTTCCAATACAAATCACAATAAAATAAAATTAAAATCAACAGCCCAATTAAAACAGTTTAAAATTATAACAGTGTACACCCAAACGGATCAGTTGAGTTGACGGAAGAGCCACGTCTTCAACTCGCGATGGAAGGAAAGAAGATCGGTGGCTGTCCTGAGCTCGGTGGGTGATCCATTCCAGAGGGTCGGGGCTCCCACAGAGAACACTCTCCCGCTGGGGGCCGTCAGCCGACATTGTTTCGCCAACGGCACCCTGAGAAGGCCCACTCTGTGAGAGTGCACAGGACAATGGGAGAGCGGCAGGAGATGGTCCTGCAAGTACCCCGGGCCTAAGCCATGAAGGGCTTTATAGGTAAGCACCAGCACCTTGAAATGAATCCGAAACGCCACCGGCAGCCAGTGCAGCTCACGCAGGAGAGGTGTTACACGGGAGTATTGAGAAGCCCCCATAATTAATGAAAAGAAGGACTTGGGAGACATGATAGCAGTGTTCCAATATCTAAGGGGCTGCCACAAAGAAGAGGGAGTCAAGCTATTTTCCAAAGCACCTGAGGACAGGGCAAGAAGCAATGGGTGGAAACTAATCAAGGAGAGAAGCAACTTAGAACTAAGGAGAAATTTCCTGACACTTAGAACAATTAATCAGTGGAACAACTTATCTCCAGAAGTTGTGACTGCTCCAACAGTGGAAGTTTTTAAGAAGATGTTGGATAACCATTTGTCTGAAGTGATGTAGGGTTTCCTGCCTAAGCAGGGGGTTGGACTAGAAGACTCCAAGGCCCCTTACAATTCTGTTATTATTACATTACAATACGATACTAATGATATGATATGATATGATATGATATGATATGATATGATATGATATGAAATGAATGAAGAAAAATAGAATATCATTCCAACAATAACAATAAAAACCTAAGAAAAGATTTGACTAACTTGAAATGACTCAGGTTTTCTTAATCCTAATAACAATATCACATTTTAGAATAAACTCCGCAACAAATAATTAAACCCTTCCCAAACTGTTACATTCCAGATTTGTTAAATTGACTCTGTTGGCTGACAATGAGGAACCTATAATGGTAAACCCAATTCCCCTCTTCCCCTCCTTAAGAAATACTTATAGGAAAAAGAGTGGCGCAGCACCAGGAAGAGGGAACAGTGGCGTGAATTCTTTTTGTCACTCTGGTAGAAACCTGGATTCAGGGAATCGGTAAATCTCATAGAAGCGATGCTACTTCTCTCCTTCAACACCTGTATCCATTAATACTGTTCTTGGAGGCCAATGGTTTAACATGTGAAATATTTTGCTTATGTTTAGTATAAAGTATCATTTATGTTCAAGATAAGTGAGGATGTGGATATTAAATGCCCAACACATCTAAGCCTGGGGAAAAGGCTTAGCTTCATCTTTGCAAGTCAGTAATGGGAGAAAAAGTAAATGAGAGGGCCATAGAAAAAAGAAATTAAAAGAACATAATCAGAAATACATTTTGCAAGGGATTAATTCTTTGGGCACTTTTTAGTTCGCTATATAATCTTCTCTACTTAAGAAACAACTTAATTTTCAGTTAAGATTTTGGAATGCATTTCCTGTTTCCACACCAAAGCAATGTAGCCTTTTTTATTTCTCTTGGCAAAGACTCAAGAACTACACACCTTAGTGTAGACATTGTCCTTTTCCTTAGCATGCTTATTTATTGCTGTGAATGCTCCAACACTGGAAGTTTTTAAGAAAATGTTGGATAACCATTTGTCTGAAGTGGTGTAGGGTTTCCTGCCTAAGCAGGGGGTTGGACTGGAAGACCTCCAAGGTCCCTTCCAACTCTGTAATTCTATTTCTATTCTATTTCATTCATCTCCTGCTGCGTTATCAAAGGCAGTGGCAGAGGTTTTCTACTTTTTTTATTTGTTAGTAAAGAGAAGGACACACTGGTTACGATCACACATGAAGTCACAAAAATATTTACATAAAGCAGGCCCAGGACCTGTGAGAGCAGGGAACTTTGACAAAGCAACCCAAATTTTACAAATTGTTCTGTGTTTCCAAGTACTGTACGCCTAACCTAAAATGTGTTATAAAATGAACTTCAACACATTCTAACCACACTGTGCTATGGTACACCTTGCCTTTTCCCCAGGCTTAAGTGTTCTGGGCATTTAACACCCACATCCTGCTTGGCCAGAGATATGTGTATTATACCAAGAGCAAGTAATTCTTTCTTAGATGACGGTGCTCAGCATTGCAGAAAGAAACAGGGGTTTTTTTTTTCTTTCAGTGGGCTTTTTTTCACCCTCACTGTCCGTATAGTAAGGAAAACATGATGTTTCGTCTACAGAGAAGCATCCCCCCAGAGTGGTCAACATATACGCACACAAGGTCTTGTGATATTCCATTTTGAAAGCTTTCCACTGATCGATTTGGAATTTAAAAAATAGCCTTCCTTGCTCTATCATTTTAGGAAGTGTATCACTGCAGGGTTTTTTTTCCCCCTTTAGGAGGGAGAAACTATGTAAGAAGATGATTTATGTTTAATTTGATGTAGCATGCAACAAAATAGCTTTTCAATATCTTTAAAAGAACTACCTTTGAAGCAAAAAAAATATATCCAAAATCCATTATGGTTGTCTTATTAGTTCAGCTGGAGTTTTGTAATAGTTGAAAGCTTTCAGGTTCCTCATTAAGCAATAGCATTAAAAGTCAGAAAAAGATGGGATCAGCAGAGGCTGATTTTAAAACAAAATGTCAACCAATTCAAATTCTTAGATGAAGTGAGATTGCCCATATATGGAAACTGAGGCTTAGTATGTATAATATCTCTGGAAGAAGGAATATGGAAATTATAGAATGATTTCATTTTTAAGAGTATAAATTCTAATTGTTAAAATCAAAATTATTTCCATTCCACTTGTTTTTCATCTAAGGCAGCCTGGCTGGCTGGGGAATTCTGGAAGTCCATCTAACACCATAATAAAGTTTGCAGATGATGCAACGGTGTTGGGGCTTATAACTGGAGGGGACGAATCAGCATACATGGAAGAAGTCCAGAAGGCATCCATATAATGTTCAAAAAACAACTTACATCTAAATACTAGCAAGACAAAGCAGATGGTGCTAGATTTCTGGAAGCACAGAGAGGAACCTCTCGAGAGGGGCTATGTGGAGAGGGTTTCCTCTTTTAAATTCTTGGGAGTGCTCATTAGTCAAGATCTCACCTGGAAAAACAACACGTCCCTGGTGGTTAGTAAGGCTCAACAGAGACTTCATTTCCTTAGAGTCCTGCAGAAAAATCAGGTGGAACAACGGTCTACGATAGAAAGTGTCCTCACATCAGAAGTGGGTTTCAGCAGGTTCTGACCAGTTCTGGAAAACCGGTAGCGGAAATTTTGAATAGTTCAGAGAATCGGTAGTAAAAATTCTGACTGGCCCCGCCCCCATCTATTCTCTGCCTCCCGAGTCCCAGCTGATTGGGAGGAAATGGAGATTTTGCAGTAACCTTCCCCTGGAGTGGGGTGGGAATGGAGATTTTACAATATCTTTCCCCTGCTACGCCCACCAAGCCATTTTTATTTATTTATTTATTTTATTTTATTTATTTGATTTATATAGTGCCCTACTCCCGAAGGACTCAGGGCAGTGAACAGCCAAACAGTAAAAATACATAGATACAAAATTTAAAAACAAAGTAAAATCGAATTAAACAATTTTGCCCAGACAAATTAAAACACCCCAATCATTTAAAAACTGATTAAAATTTGCATAATTAAAAAGAGGGAAAAGATTAGGCCAGGCCCGCCTGGTGGAATAAAAAGGTCTTAAGAGCGCGGCAGAAGGTGCGCAGATTCAGGATCCTCCGTATCTCTGGGGGGAGCTCATTCCAGATAGTAGGTGCCCCCACAGAGAAGGCTCTCCCCCTAGGGGCCGCCAGTTGACATTGTTTGGCTGACGGCACCCGGAGGAGCCCCTCTCTATGAGAGTGTACCAGCCATTGGGAGGCTATTGGTGGTAGTAGGCGGTCCCATAGATAACCAGGTCCTAAGCCATGGAGCGCTCTAAAGGTGGTAACCAAAACCTTGAAGCGCATCCGGAAGACCACCGGGAGCCAGTGCAGCTCACCCAGGAGAGGTGTTACATGGGAACACCATGTCGCTCCCATTACCACCCGCGCGGCTGCACTCTGCGCCAGTTGGAGCCTCCGGGTGCTCCTCAAGGGGAGCCCCATGTAGAGAGCGTTACAATAGTCCAGGCGGGAGGTGACGAGGGAATGAGTGACCATGTGTAGGGAGTCCCGATCCAGAAAGGGATGCAACTGGCGAATCAGGTGGACCTGATGAAAAATCCTCCTGGTCACGGCCATCAAATGCTCTTCTAAAGACAGTGGTGAATCCAGGAGGACGCCCAAGTTGCAAACCCTCTCCGTGGGGGCCAATGATTTGCCCCCAATAGTCACTGATGGTGCCAACTGACTATATCGGGACGTCGGAAACCACAGCCACTCGGTCTTGGATGGGTTGAGCCTGAGCCTATTTCTCCCCATCCAGATCCGCACGGCCTCCAGGGACATCACTTCAAGGGCATCGTTGGGGTGGTCCGGGGTGGAGATGTACAGCTGGGTGTCATCAGCGTACTGGTAGTACTTCATTCTGAAACCACGGATAATCTCACCCAGCAGCTTCACATAAATGTTGAACAGGAAGGGCCATGCCCACCAAGCCATGCCATGCCATGCCCACCAAGCCACACCCACAGAACCAGTAGTAAAAAAATTTGAAAACCACAACTGCCTTACATACTGTATAACAGTATGGTATACTTGTTTAACAGGAAGGCACTACAAAGAGTGATCAATTCGGCACAAGAAACCATCGGTTGCCTCTAATACCACTAGATGACATCACCAAGTCTCACTGTTTCAGCAAAGTAAGGACGATACTTAGGGATGATTCACACCCTGGCCTGTGTCTCTTTTCGCTTCTACCATCGGGCAGAAGACATTGAAGTATAGCCAGCTGGACAAACAGGTTTAAAAACAGCTTCTACCCATGGATTGTCAGATTCTTAAACACAATTACAATCACTCCACGCACATACGGAAACATATGACTAGTTTTTTCCCCCAATTACTTATATAGGAATTATTCTCTATATCCATGATGGCAAACCTATGGCACGCGTGCCACAGGTGGCATGTGGAGCCCTCTCTGTGGGCACGTGAGCCATTGCCCAGCTCACCTCCGCTTTACAAGTGTGCACGCCTCCCGCTGGCCAGCTGATTTTTGGGTCTCTGGCAGAGGAGCGGGGTGCATGCAGGAGACGCACATGCATGCATGGGGGATTGCGAGTAAATGTGTGGGGGCGGGGGGGTCGTGCACGCCTGCACAGGGATGGTGGGAGCATGGGGGGAGCGTGGTGCATCCCCCTGCCAAAATGGGCTGCAGGGAGGCCTGCCAGGCCCAAAATGGGCCACGGGGCATTGTATTATGGGTGTGGGCACACACTCAGACAAACACACCCCCCCGCTCCTCTCGCTCATGGCACGCGATGGCAAAAAGGTTAGCCATCACTGCTCTATACTATTTATGCTGTTTTGTATTTTCTGTTATGGATTGCACCAGAGAGGCTAAACCAATTTCGTTGTATATATGATGTACAATGACAATAAAGGCTATATTACTATACTATACTATACTATACTATACTATACTATACTATACTATACTATACTATACTATACTTGAACTCCACATATATTAAAATTGTCAAGTTTGAAAAATACTGATCCAAGAACTTATCTGCATTGCCAAATTACCCATTGCCAGTGCAAACCACCAACTATTTTTTAAAGAGCAGGAACAGAAGTAATCAGTTTTTGCCCCAACCACTACTAATATAATCTCTAGTTCCTACTCCACTTGCAAAGTAGTATTTTCATATTTGGCTGATGGACTTTCATTGGTTTAAGGTTAACGCCAGCAGTTCATTGGTTGATGCACATGGTTCCAGCAATACCATCTCTATGGTGAACTTAGTCATCAACATCCAATTTGTGTCTTGACATTTAATCTGCATGTTACTATTTATGGAATTTTTTTAAAAGAACTTCTTATATCCATCATTTCAACAATGGATTGCTTCCACAATTAAAAACTAAAATTTAAAGGCAATATCACTTTTCCTCCTAATCTTCCTTATGGGCGATATTGTGTGCCTCAAAGAACCCTTTATTCGTTTCATATTTTTAATTCCCCCAACAGTATTAAAATTGTTTTTCTGTCTGCTTTAATGAAGCAATATTCAGATCCATTTTGTTCTCAGCAGCCAGGAAACTTTTACTACAAAGCTCCTTTTTTTTCTTGTTCTGCTTCCTGGATTGCTCAAGTGACCAACAACTTTGTAAGATCATCAGAAAGTGCTGATGAAGAGAAAAACTCTTGGAGAAAGACTCTGCAAATAAACAAGCCATAAATATGATATTCCATTTCTCAGATAAGCAATTGAAGTTGCCTGGTTAACAAAACATATCTAGAGAAGCCATATGGAGTTGATTGAAGAACAGTTGTTGGCAGGTCCTTTTTCTCCTTACAGTTCCGGATACATATACACCTCCAATATGTCATACGTCTTTTTAGAAAAAGGAACAATTGTGCAATGTTAAATATGGCTCAATCCATCTGTGCCAATCTTTGGATATCCTGTGATCAAAAACCAGTGGGTAGAACTGGTAGGATCAGTTTTTCTCTATAATCAGACTATTGTTTCTGAAATCACATTCAGATACTGGTTTAGTTAAATTTTTCCCTATAGCTGGGCTGTTGCTTCTAAATTCACACATTACTTTGCTTTGCAATTTTAATTGCAATTTTAATTAAAAGTAATTAAACTATGTTTTAGAAAATTAAAAGATATTGAAATTTGAAAGAGGGGGTGCTAGAACATTTTGTATTCCACCATATTTTGCATTGGTATTCTGTGTTCTATTACCTTATGCCTCGAGTAAAAACCTACATAATTATTCATACTTTTTGTAGCTATGCACTCTCTCTTGCTAAAACCAGAGTGGTTGATTTGGTGACCTAACAAGTTTTTCTTTTCTTTTAAATACCTTCTCCATGTCACAAAACAAGTTTAGGCAAGGGGTGAGGATTAAGTTGTCAAAAGGAATCAAAACTCCTACTTGTGCATGCTTGGTTTTGGGTGGGACTGAAGTAGCCATTAGCATCCTTTAAGTTTGTGATTGCTCAAAAACATAATTTGTTCACCGGAATAAACAAACAGGCAAAATCCATGAAATGCATGAAATATTAATAGTTTTATTAATAAAAACTCAGGATAAAATATAATTCATATTTTTAAAAAGCACAATGGCATAAATACAGAATGTGCCATCCAAGACTTTCAGACACAGACATATGCCTCCAAAGGGGCTCTCACACAGATAAACATATTTGACTGGTATGCTTTAAGCTAACCTTTTCTTCAGATAATAACCAGTGTAAGACTGAGCAGAGCTAGATTAACTGTTAGATTGAATGCTGGATAATGATTTCCTGAAAGATAAGAGCGTGGCTAGATTAGGAAATGTACAAACAGGAAAGATTGAACATTGCCAGAGTAGTTGTTAATTTCACATATAGGAACTAAAGCAAAGCTTTAAACTTCGTTCAAGGCTTTATTGTATTGACAATGGTAAAAAGGAAATTTGGTGGCCTTTTGATTGATCAACATACTTTATTTTGTGTGCTAGGTGAAGACTCAAGATGCCATACATTTCTAGAGTATTAGGAACAGTCTCAGAAAAATTAATACTTTGAGATTGTGGAGAGTTAGCATATAAAGCCAGATTGGATTAAGTAGGTAATCATATTCTTCTTTATACAAATATAGTACCACACATACATCTATATCTATATTTATCTATACGTGTGTGTGTGTGTGTGTGTGTGTGTATTGTATATCAGTGGTGAAATCCAAATTTTTCTACTACTGGTTCTGTGGCTTGGTGGGCATGGCTTGGTGGGTGTGGCAGGGGAAGGTTACTGCAAAATCTCCATTCCCACCCTACTCTTGGACCAGCCCGAGGTGGTATGAACTGCTCAAAATTTCCACTACTGGTTCTCCAGAACCTGTCAGAACCTGCTGGATATCACCCCTGTTGAATATACTATATATATACATCAGTGGTGAAATCCAATTTTTTTTTACTACCGGTTCTATAGGGGTGGCTTGGTGGGCATAGTGTAGCTTGGTGGGTATGGCTTGGTGGGCATGGCAGGGGAAGGATACTGCAAAATCCCCATTCCCTTCCCACTCCTGGGGAAAGGATATTGCAAAATCCCCATTCCCACCCCACTCTGGGGCCAGCCAGAGGTGGTATTTGCCGGTTCTCCGAACTACTCAAAATTTCCGCTATCGGTTCTCTGAACTGCTCAAAATTTCCACTACTGGTTCTCCAGAACCTGTCAAAACCTGCTGGATTTTTTTTTTTAATTTTATTTATATGCCGCCCTTCTCCGGAGACTCAGGGCGGCTTACAATGCGTTAAGCAATAGCCTTCATACTTTTGTATATTTATACAAAGTCAGCTTATTGCCCCCACAAACTGGGCCCTCATTTCACCTACCTTAGAAAGGATGGAAGGCTGAGTCAACCTTGAGCCTTGGAGAGATTCGAACCAGCAGTAAATTGCAGGCAGCTGTGTTAATAACAGGGTGCGTAGACCACTGTACCATCAAGGCTCTTTATGTATATCAATTTCACCTCAATATACATACATTTACACATATATATAAATCGTAGCACATTTACAAGAAAAAATTCTCTACTCTGTCAGTTTGTCCCTATTAATGATTAATTTATATCAGAGTTCACACCTTTAGAAGAAGCAGTATACTCAAGAATGTATAGTCTTCCTTATGGCTCTCCTTTCTCAGGAAAGTACAGAATCAGCTTCTTAGAATAACAGATAAAGCCTTGGCACAACTCATATTTCAAACCTATATTTCTTTTCAAGGAATGTATCTGCATTGTTTTTATACCCATGTCTCCTTTTTTAGTTATGTTATTTTCTCATGAGTTATAAAGCAATCTTTTCCCTTGAAGTCACATTAAGATTTTACATAAGGTCTAGGTAACCCCATGGCTCTTCCGTTTTGCTCATCTACAACAGACCAATATTAGTGTAAGAGATAGATGTTAGAAGAGAGAGCGAGAGGGAGGGAGGGAGGGAAGAGAAGGAGAGAGATCCTATAGCTAGGTCCTGTTTCTCAATCCAAGAAATATTATTTAATATTTCATTTTAATATCATATTTTTCTTATCTGAATATTTGTTTTAAACAAAGCTATAGCATGGCTTTGGTTTTCTAAGAAAAGACACTAATCAGATTGCATAATTAATCCTCTCTGACTCCTGGTAACAATATAAAAGTATGGTATCTAACAAAGTTTCTGAAGTACAGATGGAGTTCAGTTATTCCAGTGGTGGGATTCAAAAAAATTTATTACTGGTTCTGTGGGTGTGGTTTGGTGGGTGTGGCATGGCTTGGTGGGCGTGGCAAGGGAAGGATACTGTAAAATCTCCATTCTCTCCCCACTCCAGAGGAAGGAAACTGCAAAATCCCCATTTCCTTTCGATCAGATGGGTTTGGGAAGACAGATAATAAATGGGGGCTGGGCCAGTCAGAGGTGGTATTTACCGGTTCTCAGAATTACTCAAAATTTCCGCTACCGGTTCTCCAGAAGTGGTCAGAACCTGCTGAATACCACCTCTGAGTTATTCCATACATCAGCCTTCATCCAGCTGGTATTCTCTAAAAAGGTTGGGCTTTAGCTTCTATAATTCATCACTGAATCTATAGAAATCCACTTTCCTGTGAGAAAGGGAAGAAGCAGCAGACACTGAGATGCCATCCCCCATTGTAACTACTGTATTTAAATAAAAGAGATGATGAAAATTAAAGACTCTAATACGTGATAAAACAAGACAGCAACTTTAAATAAAAGATGGAGGAAAACAAGGACAGTACTAAAACAGTAGGATATTAATTATTTCATAATCACATGCATGCAAATTCATTATTTTTAGAAACTATTACAAAGACCCTGCTGTTCATATTGGGCTGGATGTAATGTGGCTACATCTTGATCTGAGAATAAGGAAACAGCAGTTATTTGAGTGACTTGGATGTTTTGATAAAACAGTGAAGTAGGTTTAGTCCACATGTCCCTATCATACTTACAGTAGAGTTGCACCTGACCTTCACTGATGCAGTTCTTTCTTATGTGGAATTAGTCCCCCAGTAAGGAAATAGAAAATTAAAGTGGGTTCAAGGAAAGGCTATACTAGTGATGGCTAACCTTTTTGCCATCGCGTGCCAAAAGCAGGGGGAGCGTGGGGGGGGTGTCACGTGCGCACATGCCCACAACCATAATTCAATGCCCTGTGCCCAGACCCCTCCATGCATACATGCGTGACAAACACACCACACGCTCCCCACGCTTTTGGCACATGATGACATGGTTGGTAGGCCCATTTTTCACCCTCCCCAGGCTCCAGAGGCTTTCTTGGAGCCTAGGGAGGGCGAAAATGGCCTTTCCCACCACCACCCCCGGAGGCCCAAACACAGAGTGTTGAAATTCAAACAGAATGTCATAATATGATTTGCTCTCCCTGAGCAGAGAGACAATATAATAAGGTAAGATATTTCAGAGAGTAGGGGAAGCTTAGGAAGGCTTAGGGAAACCCAATACAAGGCACACAGAAATATTAAAGGCTACTTCTGCTGACTACCAGCTGCCAGCAGTTTGGCAGTTCGAGTCTCACGAGCTCAAGATTGACCTCACCAGCTCAAGATTCACCAGCCTTCCATCCTTCCGAGGTCGGTAAAATGAGGACCCAGATTGTTGGGGCAATATGCTGACTCTGTAAACCATTTAGAGTGGGTTGTGAAACACTGTGAAGTGGTATATAAATCTAAATTCTATTGCTATCTATGTGATCAGGGACTGATAATCCTATTTGGATTGCAGTGGGGAAGATTTTACCACCTGAGTGGAGAGAAAGCCATGAGTGTTCTCTGTCTGGCCTTATAGGGTTTCTCTCAGATATCTATCCCAAGGCACCCTGTGCTTCTTACCTGGGACTCCATCTGTTTAACAATCTGCAAGATTGCTTAACAACCACAATTGGGAATGCCAAGATTATGGTTGTTGGAAGCCTTGTTCAACAACCAAGCTTCTGATCCCAACTGAGGTCATAAATTGATGATTTCATGCACTATATCACCAGTCATTTAGAAAGATTGGCAGCTGCATGCCATCTAGTTTGGGAAAAGAAGATTGAGATTACATACACAGATATTTCCAGTTGGAATCAATGCTGAAGTTTTATTTTCTCCAATAATCATGTATATAACAGCTAGAGATGTCTGTGATTGTGAGCCCTTCAAGGCAGTCTACATAAAAAGTATAACGTATTTGTACCAATATTATCTTCATTGTAAAGTTATATTAAGAGACTCTTGCAAGACTGAAAGTATTTTTGCCTTTACTATCATTCTCCAGAAAAGTAGTTAGGATCTCATCTGAAATACTTCCCTTATCCCCTCTCAGATATCTCCCCTTATCCCCTCCCAGATATCTCTGGGCTAAGATATCTGTTTTATTTTTCTAGTCTGTGGCTCTTCCTGTCTCCCAAGGTGATTCCCATATACCATTACAATGTTGCCTCAGGCTGCACTGCTAGGAAGAGCTGTGCTACAATAATGACATTAATTTAATTAATTAAATCATTGTGATTAATGATAATGATTAATTGTAATTAATCAATAGCCCAACTAAATAGGTACACAAAAACAAGTCTATTGCATATGTACACAACTCATCCATATCTCCCTCTTTCTTACCAGTGGAAAATAGTGAAAAAGAGTAACGGTTAGTAGATGGAGATGTTAGGGTTAGGGTAGCTGAAGAAGAAGATAAAGAAAAAAACAAAAGAGGAGCAACATGGCATAAAGTTGAGATAATGTGAAGCTACTATTTAAGTATTTTTTTTAAAAAAAAAAAGCTATAAGAGTGCCTAAAGTTAAGTGGAAACCACAATTTCCTTTTATGAACTGTAGCAAGTTTCAAACTCAAGCACTTTCTCCATTTTTCATCTGTCATGCTTACATTTAAGAGCTCAGAAGCTTTTATTTAGCCTATCCAAGCTAACAATTTATAGCATCCATTGCTGAGGCAATAAACTATGAATACAGACAGCTTTGTATAATCATAGCAATGCCTGGGTGATTTTACAAATTGCTAATGATGACTGTTATTTAATTAAACTATGGTTAAACCAGACAGCAAGGCCAGAACAAGTTGAGCATGGCCAGAATCTGTTGTCTGGTTCCTGGATTATTCTCAAATAATATGAGGAAATGAGGACATGACTAAGAACTATTAAAAGGCTTCTCCTCTGTATATCACAAAGTAAAACAGAAGAGCAACTAATTAAACTAACACTGGTTTTCAAGGAGGAAACTATTCTCTGCTATTTCTCAACTAAACTATTGTGTGGAAAGCTATATTAAAATGGTTTGGAAGAGTTATTAAAAATTTACAGATTACAATAATATCAGATATTTATATTATATTTATATTTACCATGATTTTGAATTTTACTGAGGATATGAAGTTATTCATATATCTGCAACCAGAGTTGTGATGATTTCTTTCTATTTAGACCAAAATATCTTCAGAAGGTATTTTACTGGTAAGCTTTGAACAGGTGAATGACAGGCAAAATTTTTAAACCAATACATTTAAAATTTAAATGTTCTAATAACAAAATAACAAAATGTTGCCATAAATAGGTATCCTTATTCATAAAATGCTTGGCCTACTGTTTCTAGTGCTCAAAAAATGTCATATTAGGAGACACCAGATGGGAAACTACAGAAGTGATAATGTTCTCTGTCACATTTTCTAAGCTTCCTTCCAGGACTCTGTCAACTATCCATTTACTTTTTTTTCTGTGAACATACTTGCAAACATAGCATCAGTCTGCAATAACCCAGGTCTTTACTTTTCCTTTATAGATCTCACATGCATTTTTATAAATAAATATGACGTCTGGTACATTTAATTTAGTATGTGAGCCAATATGATTGAGTCATGTGTCCTAAGTCTGCTGTAGATAAAAATTTCCCCTAAACTAAGAACCGTAGTTGGAAAAAGGAATTTTCAGCTACATCATATAGGTCAGTGATGGCTAACCTTTTCTGGACTGGGTGCCCAAAGCACGTGCAAGCATGTGTGAACCCCCAAAATGCAATGCATGTGCGGCCCCTGCACATGCACCCCATCCCTCCACACTTGCATACATGGGCCCCCCACCTGCTCCCCATCCCTCCGTGCATGTGGCCACGCCCTTCACATGCGCCACGCCCCCGCGCATGCATGGCAGAGATCCGAAGATCAGCTGGCCGGCGGGAGGCATGCGTGACAGAGCTGAACTGGGGCGACGGCTTACGTGCCCACAGAAAGGGCACTGCGTGCCACTACTGGCACACGTACCATAGATTCGCCATCATGGATATAGGTGCTAAGCACATAAATGAACTCTGTAGAGGAAAAAAGATCAAATCGGTAACTTTAACAATAGACAAAAACACTCCAAATGGATATTCCAGATTCCATAATTACAGTTTCTTCTTAACAAAAATACTTGTGCTTAATATTGGGAGATACATAGATTGTCTCACCGTGCTGTCTCAACATTTGCTTATTAGATGCAAAATATGTATTCCAAGACTGTGTAGGATTCCCATTATTTGACAGCTTTCCATTCCTTCTTTGACATTACCTAATGTGCCTATCAACTCAACATTAAAAAATTTTTTTTTAAATTAATTCAACATTGGGGAAAAAAAAGATCATGGCATCTGGTCCCATCATTTCCTGGCAAATAGAAAAGGAAGAAATGGAAAAAGTGACAGATTTTATTTTCTTGGACTCCAAGGTAACTGCAACAATGAAAGTAAAAGACGCTTGCTCTTTGGGAGAAAAGCTGTAGCAAACCTAAATGGCATACTACAAAACTGAGGCATCATCTTGCCAACAAAGGTCCATATAGTCAAAGCTATGGTTTTTCCAGTGGTAATGTATGACCATGAGAGTTAGACCAGAAGGAAGGTTGAGCATCGAAAAATTGATGCTTTTGAATTGTGGTGTTGGAGAAGCCTCTCGGACTGCAAGGAGATCACATCAGTCCACCCCAAAAGAAATCAACTCTGATCGTTCTTTGGAAGGACAGATATGAAGCTAAAGTTCAAATATTTTGACCTCTGAGAAGAGAGGATTTTGATGTTGGGAAAGATTGAAGACAAAAGGAGAAGGGGACGACAGAGGGTGAGATGATTAGATAGTGCCATCAACACAATGAACATGATTTTGGACAAACTCTGGGAGACAATGGAGGACAAGGGAGCCTGGTGTGCTATGGTCCACGGGGTTCTGAACAATCAGACATGACAATGTGCTTCTCATTGATTAGACTAATATTCTCAGAACTGTCATCACTTTCAGTTCCCACGATTTTGTTATGTTTTTCCACTGGTAATAAAATAGATACTTTGCCACATTTTATACAAACTAGCAGATTCCATGACCTTTTGTTCATTTATTAATCATTTGGAATATTGGGCAGTGTAGATATTAAAATAATAATGTCAAACAATAATCAAAACCATAAAAAAGAATAGATGGCTAAGACAAAAAACACATTAAGTAAAAATTAATTTGATGTAGTGCTGGACCAGAAACCAGAGGTTTCGATCTTCTCTTTAAGTATGAAGTGACCTGGGTGACTGAGCAAGTCACACTCTGCCAAATATACTGGAAGGATTGTGTTTGGAAAATAGGAAAGGCAACATTATGTGTGCTGCATTGATTATATAAAATAAAATAAAAAACATATATAAATCCAGACAATAAATAAATGCCAACAAAACCATCACAGAAAGACCTCAAACAATTCCTTAGCTCAGTGCCTCAGGAAGATTTGTCTAAATGAGAGTTAGGAGGAATGTGATTGCAGAAGGCAATTGTTTCAGTGGTGGGTTGCCCCCTGTTTGCACCAGTTCTATAGAACTGGTAGTTAAACCAGCAGGAGGCTCTGCCCCTGACATCATCAAAATGCTTCTTCATATGCGCCAAAGCTCCTGCGCATGCGCAGAAGAACGCGCGGCTTCACTGCGAACCGGTAGTAAAGGTAAGTAGAACCCACTCCTGAATTGTTTCCTAGTTCATATCAGATAGCATTGTTTGATAGATTGATTCTGAAGCATACTGGCTCTGCTAGATATGGACTGGCATGATAGGAGAAAGATGGTCCTTTACATGGAAGGGCTTTACATGGAACCGAAGGATGGCTAGGAAGGGTTCTATATGTGATATGTAACAATCAGCGCTACCCAGAAGCCAACTTGTAACTTGCAGTTCATGTAAGAGAGGCATACTATGGCAATGCTAATAACTTTTTGCTCCATTGCTCTTGGGCTTTTTACTAATAAAAATAAGTACTAATCTCCATAAATCCATCTTTGTTGTTATTATTTCTGTCTGCAGCAATATTCTATGCTAGAAAGCTACTCCCATATTTAACAGAGAAAGAGGAATTAGACATTCAACAACTGCAGTTATTGTCAAATGGCAGCAAAAAATGGCAGACATCTAAAGTATTGGATTTGTTGTCTTTGGGTCATCCCCTCTGTTAGGAAATGTCCTATTAGATCAAAAGAATTGATTGGTGGAAGCAGAAGTCTTGCAACTCACATCAACATTGCTCTAGAATTGCTGAAAATAGGAGAGCAAATAGAAACTTGATTTTTAAACTTACACCAAATCTGATAATGTTTTCAGAATCCTGAGAAATCTAAGCACTTATATTTATTTATAATTGGCCATACTCAGCAGAGGGGGGGAAATCATATTTAGGTTTTTGAAAAAGTTGCTATGACTCTGCTACCATGTATTGTCTACTTGCTTGATTTCTTGACTACTTTATTACTTTATTAAGTAATAAAACACATTACAAGTTTCTAGTAAATATACTTGAAACTGGGTAAGACAAGCTATAGGAGGCTATACCTTCTGTAAATTTATCATACAGATATGAAGAACACTCATGATGATATCTACTCTTTAAAATGATAGGACCACTAAGAAAAATGACAAAATTTGTCATTTTAAATGAAACTGTCATTAAAACTTATTAAAAAGTCAACATCAACTTTTAGGGTGATATATAACTTCGTACTGAACTTTGATGAGGGAATATAAAAAATGTATGATAAAACGGATGCAGAACTTTAGAGAAACAATCACAACACAACAATGAGAGGAACTGTTGTGGCCCGCCAGCTGCCAGCTGAACTGGTAGTAAACTGAGACAATGAGGAGGTTGGAGAAGAACTTGGGCCAGTTCTGGAGCCTGGGGAAGGCTCTAATGGATACACAGAAATAGAGCCAAGTCCATCTGGCATTTCCCAGCCAGAGAGGCACCTGCCTTTGGAGTCAGAGATGAGTGAGGAGGAGGAACAGTTTGGGCCTGTTCCAGATGTGAGTATGTGCAGAGCAAATAGGAGAGGTGAACAATGGAGAACAATGTGCTGGCTTGGGAAGCAAAACAAACATGGATGCTGACTGGCTCCTCCCTGGCTGGAGGAGGAAAGGGGAGTGGTTTAGTTGTCGTAGACAACCATTTGCATTTCTGGAAAGTTTGCTCCTTGTGTGTTTTTTGTGACAAAGACTGCCTTGCCAGAACTGAGGTTTGTCTATTTCTCTGTTTGAACTGACTTAATTTGCAGCTTCCCGGCTGGGAGCTCACAACCTTGCATTTATCGTAATGAGCTGATAAGGACTATTGTTTCAGTTAACTTCTTACAGGACTCTTGCCTGGACTTTCTGTTGGTGAATGCAGTTAATTCCTAATATTTAAATAAAGAGTGATTTTTCTTTGCGGGGAGTCTCTTTCTTGCTTCTGCAAAGATGGGTCAGAACAGGAACTATAGATCAAATCTGTAACATTCAAAATTCAATCCAAGTTATAATATTAAACAAAATTAGCATAAAATGTTTTACAGATGGAGCACAACTTCGCCAATAATTTTCAAGATACAAATATCATACAGTAACAAATGTTGGAAATGCCAGGAAACAGAAGGAACATTTTACCACATGTGGTAGATATGCAGAAAACTTTAAAGTATTGGACAGATATACATAGCACTATTTGGAGAGTTTTAGAAATTAAATCTGAAATGAACTCACACTTTTACTAGATTTAATTTCAGAATATATTTTTATAACAAGAAACAGCATAATTTATTGAAATAAACGCTCATGGCTGTGAAAATAATCTTTTTCCAATATTGTAGGAAAGATACAATGCTGATGTCTGACAGGGAACTTAAACTTGGAGAACATGCAGTAACAGCAAAACTAACATCATATATCCAAAATAGAAACTTAACCAAACTTAGACAAAAAAATTTTTCCATATACACACAATGCGTCATTCAGCAAGGTAGATACAATCACAGTAGGGTTTCTAAGGAAGTCTGTTTGTAAATACTGCAAGTTGGTTGAATATAAAGAAAAAGAAAATCAGAATTCAAATATTTAACTCCCTAAATAACAATATAGTGAAGATCTCATTAAGCTCAAATCAAAATGTTTTTTATATTCTAAGACAATTTAATGCATTTTGCAATTGTCTGTCAATGGCACACTCAACTTTAATTGTATAATTCAAGCAACAGGCAGAAGACCAGCAGAGTGCATCTACGAACATCACCTAGCAGTCAGTAGACATGATGAAAACTCCTTAATTTCACGACATATGGACAGACTTAATCATAGTTTCAATTGGGAAACTCTGACCATCCTAGACCAAGCCAAGTTCAGAAACACTAGAGAATTCCTGGAAGCCTGGCACTCTGACAAATAGACCATCAACAGGCACATAGACATTAATGAAGAGACAATTAAAAAGCCAAAAAGAAAACAAAAAGACCAAAACACCTCCTCAACAGCACTCAACACCCAGATCAGCAAGATTAGTACCAAGATTAACAGCAGGCCAACAATCAAGAAGTAAACAGTACCCCAGTAAAGGTACTGTCAAACAAGCAAGTAACAACATTGCCAAAAAGGCATTAAGAGTTGTAAACCTAATCTTGTGTAGCTTCTTCTTTAGTAATATCACACTACTAACCAGAGCGTACAAAACATTTGCTAGACCAATTCTTGAATACAGCTCATCTGTCTGGAATCCACACTACATATCGGACATTAATACAATTGAATGTGTCCAGAAATATTTAACAAGAAGAGTCCTCCATTCCTCTGCTCGCAACAAAATACCTTATGCCACCAGACTTGAAATTCTGGGCTTAGAAAACTTAGAACTACACCGCCTTCGGTATGACCTAAGCGTAGCTCATAAAATCATCTGCTACAATGTCCTACCTGTCAATGACTACTTCAGCTTCAACCACAACAATACACGAGGACACAATAGATACAAACTTAAAGTGAACCACTCCAAACTCAATTGCAGAAAATATGACTTCAGCAGCAGAGTGGTCAATGCCTGGAATGCACTACTTGATGCTGTGGTTTCATCCCCAAACCCCCCAAATTTTAACCTAAGACTGTCTACTGTTGACCTCACCCCATTCCTAAGAGGTCTGTAAGGGGCGTGCATAAGAACACCAGTGTGTCTACCATCCCTGTTCTAATGTTTCCTCTATTTGTATCTACAGTATTTTATATATCCAATCCATGTTTATACTTATTACCTAATATGTTCTTGACAAATAAATAAATAAATAAAAATTAAAAAGCTGACAATAAACAGTAGCCTAATCAAGGAACTACAAAAATTATTCCCACCAACACTGACAGAGCAAGATACCAATACCTAAAACGAGAGGCCATACCTTTGTGTAAATTTGTCATAGAGACATGAAGGAAGCTCAGATACTCAAGGAAGCATTATTTTTTTAGAGAAGATTATTTTAGTAGACCCTGGGAGCAGGAGTTCAGTTAGTTTCTTAAGAGAAACAGATGAGGGAGGCTGCTGAGCTGACAAAGGAAGGCAGAGTCTTAAAAATAGATTCCATGTATAGATTGAAGATATACATCTTAGTAGCACTGATGAAGTTATCTAGTTTGATAATGAAACATCTGCAAGAGAATAACCGAGCTCAGAAAGCACAAGGATCCCACAATTAAACACTGAGCTACAAATGTTCTGTTTATAATGCATTACTTCAATCTTATAATTCAATTAAAGAATTACTTCAAAAATATGTAAGGAGTTCTGGTGATAACATTAAAACAGAAGGTATGATGGCTAGGAGTCTAAAATATTTCTGGACAGTGCTGGCTATTGGAGGTTTGTTTTATTCATTTATGGAATTTATAAACACAGAACCATATAGCCAATGCACATAAAAGACTACACAAAGATAGCCTGGGGAAAAAACATAACTAAGGTCAAGCCTCAATATATCCTAATTCCAAAATTGTTTACCCCAATGCCCAATATCCCAGCCTAATGTGAATGGGGGAAAAACAGGTTTTTAAGGCCTTGTGGAAAGCCAACAAACCTGGAGCCATCTGAATCTCAGAAGGATACTATTCCAAGGGTCAGGAATGATGACAGACAAGACAAACCTCTTGGATCCCATGAGATAACATGGTTTCATAGAGGAAAGTATGTCCACTGTATCAAATCTTGTGGAATAAGCAGAAACAATTGGACATAGGCCATATGACATGAAGAGCTTTATAGGTGATAACCAGCACCTTGAATTGCATACCAAAGCTATCAAAATCCACTGCAGCTTGCAAAAGAATAGTACAACATGGGAGTATCTTGGTGTAACGATAACTACCTGCACTGCTACATTCTGGATCGACTGGAACATTTTGGATGTCTTCAAGGAGAATTTTATGTAGAATGCGTTCCAAAGTGGGAGCGGACCAAGGCATAAAAGACGCCCTGCAATCCAATCCAAGGCATAAAGGGCCTTGCAAGCCAAAAAAGCTGCTTAATTGGTATATAAGATGTGCCGAGGCAGATGGGTGGTTAAGAAATATGAAATATAAACAAACAAACAAACATCAGTCCTGTTTAGGGAAGAGCAACCCTATCCAAAACTAAAGACCCCTTTCAGGACTCAGGCCAGGGTTTGGAACTAAGACAGCATTGATCATACTCATGGATGATTTCTGGTGGGACTGGGATGGACGTCGTGCATCCATCCTGGCTGTTCTTGACCCCTCAGTGGTACTCAAATCCTTCTGGGCCAGTGCTGGTTCTCCTTTGTCCAGGGTTGGTTTCAGTCAGTGTTGGCCTCGGATAGCCGGGCCGCCCGGCCTGGTGTGGAGAGCCGTCCATCACGGGAGCGGAGCACGGCCGGAAGGGGGCCACCTCTCGCCCACGGCGAAGCGTACGTTCACGGGGAACCCGGTGCTAAATCATTCGTAGATGACCTGATTCTGGGTTGGGATTTCGTGCGTAGTAGAGCAGCTCCCTCGCTGCGATCTATTGAAAGTTAGCCCTCGACACAAGCTTCAGCCAGTGATGACAGGTGTATAGAGATCTAGGCTGCAGTCCTTACTTTGTGATGTGCCTCAGGGCTTAGTTCATTTTCTCTCCTATTTCATACCTACATGAGGCCACTGGATAAGGTGACCCATCAGTTTGGAATGAGATACAATCACTATGTGGATATCACCCAGCTTTATTCCAAGAGACTATTCCAAGTCTCTTGACAGATGCTGTGTTCATCCTATCCTAGTGTCTGGAGGATGTTCAAGTTTGAATAGCGTAAAGCAGATTCTGACTCAACCCTAGCACAATAGAATTGTTGTTGGTATTTGGACCTTTTAAAAAGAAGGTTCTTCAATCTGTAGCTCAGGATGGGGTGGCACTATCCCAGACAAACCCAATGGTTAAGCTATGTGTTCAGGAACATCCAAAATTCACAACCCCTACTTGAAAAGCAAGTAGTAGTGACTAGAGAACCTTTGAATACCTTTGGGTAGTAGACTAGTTGTGTCCGTTCCTAGACCAGGAGGCCCTGCTCACTAATACCCATGCCCTTGTTAAATTTAGATTACTATAATATACTCTACAAGGGGCTGCCCTTGAAAAGCATTCAGAAACTTCAATTGATGCAAAATGTAGCTGCATAACTAATAAATGGTGCCAGCAATGGCATATGTAACACCACTACTCCGTGAGCTGCACTAGCTGCCAGTGTGTTTCTGGGTACAATTCAAGATATTGGTTGTCACCTTTAAAGCCTTACATGGCTTAGGATCAGATTACCTGAGGGACTGTATTTTTCCAAGAGTTTCTACTCATCCAATCCTATTTGTACTTACTTATTTTGTGAATCTTTTTATTGTTTTAATGTTTTTTTAAAAATTGTTTTATAATTTTAGAATTCTAAGATGCCCAGAATTACTTGGGGAAGGGAGGGAGGGAGGGAGGGAAGGAAGGAAGAAAGAAAGGCAGGCAGGCAGGCAGGCAGGCAGGCAGGAAGGAAGGAAGGAAGGAAGGAAAGAAGGAGAAAAGCAAAGAAAGGAAAGTCTCTAAATCTGCAGTGCTGTCTGTTTTGCTTGGATTTTGTCAAAAACCCTTTTGGTAAAAGCAATGCTGACAGTGAACCTGAGATATCTGAGCAAATTTGATACACATCATGAGTATTAGTTCAAGACTACCTGAAAACTCTTGGATTGTAGCAGGGCACAATACACAGATGTACACTAAAGAAAAATAGGAACAAATGTGGGACAGAATATAACTGGCACAAAGGACTCTATGAAGAGAACCTGGATACAAGATGACAGAAACCAAATTTCACAAGTCAAAAATTGAATCGAGACCAACCTTTGAAAAGATTATGGATCAATATCTTTAGCCTTTTCCAAAACTCTAAATAGAGTCTTTAGAACAGTGGGGCATATACATACATATTAAACCAATGTAACAAGATTATATATATATTATTGGAGAACATAATGTTCACTTACAGTGAAAGAGTTTCATATACATAGTGTATTTTAAATCTCAAACCATGGTTTCCTTCCTGTTAATACAGAAATAGACAGGAGAAAATGGGAGAGTTAGAGCTAAGCTTATTCTAGCTGTAAATAATATTTATAAGGAGTATTGCTCAAACCAGAAGTAAATTTTTGTCTGAATAATAAAGAAAAAAAATTCTCAAGAAATGTTTTGTATCGTGTTTTTCATCATACCAAAAACAACTGTGACACTGATCTTCAAAATCGGACTTAATTCTTTACATTCTCCAAGAAGAAACAGTTGGAAGCATTGTTTCTGCAGATAATCAGATTTCCATTTCACATTTGTAAATGTTCTCCACAAGTGCACATAATAGAACTGTTTGCATTTTGAACATGATTCAAAAACACTTTGGATCTTGCACAAGCAGAAAACACCCTTCTGTTGTTTATTAAAATGGGGAAGGTGGAGGCTGGGGCCAAGAATGTCTTGGACCAGCTTTGACTTCTAAGCCATTTCCAGCCTTTTTTGAAACAGCCGTCCACACAGTGACTCACACCCTTATCATGGCAAGATTCCACTACTATAATGTGCTATCTTTGAAAAGGATTTGGAAGTTGGTGCAGAATGAGGCAACAGATATGTTGGTAGTGAGAGCTGTTTCAGTAGCATCACACTTATCTTCTGAGAACTGCACTCATTATAGCGTCTATGTGAAAATTGTAGCCTATTGGGGCTAGCCTATAAAGTGCATTTGAATAACTAGATGGAAGGATGGATGGATAATTTAAAATAGTATAATTTTCAATTTCATCATTAGGATTCAATTTATAAAGAATACATTAAATCCAGCTAATCAAATTCATATTGTTCAGTGTTGTATCTTCATTATAAAGTTTACAGGTAGTCCATGGTTTACGATCACAACTGAACCCACATTTCTGTTAAGTGAAAAATTTGTTAAGTGAGATTTGCCCCTTTTTATGACCTTTCTTGCCACAGATGTTAAGTGAATCACTGCAGTTGATAAGTTAGTAACCTGATTGTTAAGCGAATATGGCTTCCCCATTGACTTTGCTTGCCAGAAGGCGACAAAAGGGATCACATGACCCTGGGACCCAGCAATGGTCGTAAGTATGAACCAGTTGCCAAGCATCTGAATTTTGACCATATGACCACAAGAATCCTGCAATGGCTGTAACTGTGAAAAATGGACATAAGTCCCTTTTTTTCAGTTCCGTTGTAACTTTGAACGGTCACTAAATGAACTGTTCTAAATTGAGGACTACCTGTATTTGAAGGCTAGGAATTGACTAATTTCATTAAGATTGGAAGATTCCAGATTTGGGAGAGATAAGCTAAAAAAACATTAACATTTTTAATCTTTAACTGCATTCCATGAACCTGTTTTACCACAGTAATAATAGCTAACCAATACCATTATAATCGAAATAAGAAAACTACATATATTCATTACTTTTGATTATATTTATTGAACTGTTAATTAAATATAAAAGTCCTAAGATATTGTACAAGAATATAAGAAGTATAATAATTCATTTTTAAAAGTATGCCATTAAATGATAAGCCATACCAACTTTATACATTTATTCCAAAAGTTAAGTCAGATCTTATGTAAATCAAATAAAATATTTGATCTGCTTTAAATAATTACATGTTACAAAGCGTAAGGGATTTTGTTCTGGTTTTGTAATGATTTTCAAATTATGGGTAACCTGTATCAGCATTTATGGATATAGAATGAAGTGCTAGTATTCTGGATCAATTGCCAAATAATACAAAAGTGTTTGTAATATCAGTTGTGATTCAGAGCCTTTGAGTAAGCCTAGGTGGCTCAGTGACTAAGACACTGAGCTTGTCGATCAGAAAAGTCGGCGGTTCGAATCCCTAGTATAGGTTTCCTGGGTGAGCAGGGGGTTGGACTAGATGGCCTTCAAGATCCCTTCCAACTCTATTACTGTTACTGTTACAATTATCTAATCAAATATTCTCCCCCTCTTATTATTAATCAATAGTCAATAGTAGATTGATTCAGCTGCTTGTTATTGGAAATGTCAGGCTAAACTTAATGGCATTGGGAATTTTAGGCCTGATAATGAGCTCCAATTAATCAACCAGACAAACTACCTCTAGAGAATGGATATTTGCTCAATGGCTCATCTGACTCTCAGCTATTTCAGTGACTATACAAAAATAATTTTATTGCTTATCTTAAAATTGCTGTTCAGATGATCATCCTATTGCAAACCTGACCTCCATTTATCAGTCATCTGTAGTTTCTAATGAATGCTTTATTACAGTGCCATTCCTGACATTCACATTAAGTGAACTTGTTCTTTCTGGTTCTGAACTTTCTCTGTAGGTGCCATAAACAGTTGATTTTGTAGATTGATGGTATCCCTCAGATTCTTTCATTTAAAAGTATGGTTTCTTTCACAAAATGTTAGACAAACCAACTGTTTCAAATTAGATACAGCTCATCTGTCTGTCTGGATCTGCATATTGGACATAAATACAATCGAGAGAGTCCAGAGATATTTTACGAGAAGAGTCCTCCATTCCTCTAACCGTAATAAAATACCTTATGCCACCAGACTCCAAATTTTGGGCATAGACAACTTAGAACTATGCCGACTTCAGTCTGACCTAAGCATAGTACATAAAATTATCTGCCACAACGTCTTTCCTGTCAATGACTACTTCAGCTTCAACCACAACAATACACGAGCAAGTAATAGATACAAACTCAAGGTAAACCATTCCAAACTCGATTGCAGAAAATATGACTTCAGTAACAGAGTGGTCAATGCCTGAAATGCATATCTGACTCTGTAGTTTCTTCCCCAAACCCCCAAAACTTTAACCTTAAACTGTCTACTGTTGACCTCACCCCATTCCTAAGAGGTCTGTAAGGGGCGTACATAAGTGCACCAGCATGCCTACCATCCCTGTCCTAATATTCCTTTTTACTTACTCTTTTCATGTATTCAAATTATGTTTATACTTTTACGTGTTATCTTATATACGCTTGACAAATAAACTTATGATTATGATTATGATAGAGGACTATACTCTCAAAAAAGTTGTAGCACCCAGAACTCTGGCATACCGTCTAAGCCTCTTCAAAGGTTATCACTAAATTCTAATTATTCTTGTAACAAAAGAGAATTATGATTTGAAAGGGGAGTGATCCTATGGTGATTAATGTTTTTTAATTATTATTATTTAAGTCCATTTTAGTTGCATCACATTTCAGTTTATCTTGGTGGCTCTTTCTTATGGCTCTTACTCTCTGGGAAGAATAGTTCCCAGTGCATCACTCACAAACATCCAGTTGCCTAGATTCAGCTCCTTCAATAATAGTTTACCAAAGCAAACAATGAAACCAATTTAACATGGCTGCTGTTTCGTAAATCAGAAAGCAGAAGTTTCTGACTTAAAAAGGAAAGTTGCAATTTCCTGAACTAAAGGAATAAAGTAGATTAATCAGCTACAATTTTGTTTGTTCTCCATTTTCTAGAGTTATTTTTTTAAGGAAATATTCTTTCCTAGCTAGTAATAAAACCACCCATTAATTATTTTTGAATCAGTTAGTGAATCAAATGATAATATATTTATTACATTAGTAAATCAGGAACATTGTAATTATTGCAAATAACACTATAATTATATGGTGATTTGGAACACCTATCTATCTGTGCTGGAGAGAATAGTAAGCAACAGAAAGAGAACAGATATAACTAAACCAAACAAAATGTAGAATATTGAAAAAAAGCTATGGAACATGTTTTATTAAAGTTGTAACTTCTCTTTCATTCATTCATTTATTTATACTACTGCAATCACATGGAATACATCTAAAGAGAGATTCATGCACTTACATATTTATGTTCCACTTTTTTGAAGTATAATTTGAAGGCAGTTTTTAGTGGCCTTGGCATATTTCCACAACAATTCTAGAAGACTGCCTATGATTCATAGCTTTCAATTTTAATTATAATTTGCCCAAATATAGGATGGAAATGAAATATAGTTAAAATAACTATTAAAAAAATATGCTCCCATCCTTAGAAAACTGTCAAGTAAAAGGTAAAAGAGATTAAATTTATATAGCCACCTATCTCATATAATGATCCTAGACAGCTCACAACAAGAAGTAAAAACAAGCATAAAAACAGAACAATTCTTCCCACCAAGTCCCGGACTATGCAGAATCTAGCCTCCTGATTAAATACCCTTCCTAGCCCAACATTTTGGGGGGGGACCCTAGATCTTCAAGGTATTTCCTCAAATCTCAGGTAGGAGGTTATTCTAAAGGGCTGGGACAACTACAGATAGACCAATGTCCCACTAAATGATGGCATTTATGAGATGGGACCTGAAATCTGCCCATCTTATCTGACCTAGTGGGACAGGCAGATGGTCTCACAGGGAGGCAGTCCTGTAAATAACTTGGCCATATGCCACATAGGGCATAACCAACACCTTGATTTCTATCCAGAAAGCAGCTGGGAGTTAGTGCAGTTCATGTAGCAGTGGTGTAATTGAATGAATAGTGGACCATGCAGAATTACATATGCTGCTGAATTCTGACCAGTTGTAGCTTCAGGGTCGATCCATGTAGAGTGCATTGCTAGGAGGTGACTAAAGCATGAAAGACTGTGAGGAAGACCTCCTGGTCCAGAATGGGTGCAACTGACACACAAAATGAATTTGTGCAAAGATCCATCCAGCCAGGGCTGCCACCAAGTGCTCTTCCATCAGGAATCATAGTCAAGAAAAATATCCAAACTAAATACCAAATTTGTCTAGGGGAATGTTACTTTCCTGACTCTGGGAATCCAAAAACCACAACCACTCCATCTTGCTAGATTGAGTCACAGCCAGCCTCTTCCCATCCAGACCTTTAAAGCTTCCAAACATTGAGCAAGCACTGACCATTCAGGTGTTGTGACAGATAAAAGCTTAGGTAATCCCCTACACATATACATTTGGCCAGGATCTCCATCTTGGAAGAAAACTGAATATAATTTCTCTTCCTCTTTTTCCTCATAAGTGGGTTCAGCATAGTAATCGCCTTTCAAGAAACCTCCAATATGTTTCACTTATTTTTCTCAAGCAAACTGATCCAGCAGTTATTTCACAGGAATTACTTGACCCTCCTAAAAAAAATATTTGCAGAGGAGCTGGGTTTCAAAGTAAGACATGCCTCATTAACTTTGTTCCTTTCTTCTCATTAGATTAAAAGCGTTCCTTTCTAGAACTGTTAGGGTCACAAGCCCAGACCTGATCTATATAGATTTCAGCATTTGCCGGTTGGCATTTATATGCTCACATCAGCCTAGAGAGATACAGCCAAGAACTAGCATGGGCTGAAGAAAACTGTGGTTACTTCTGGCTGAAGTGACTTAGCAAAATGTACTTTATTAAAAAAAAACCACACACACACACACATTATTGTTAGGGTGTAGCTGTTGATGTCTAATTAATTGGGAGGACACCAGATCAGAAAAGACTGTTTAGGAACAATGTGTGTGTGGTGGGGGGAGTTGATGGCATTTATGGAAGCCTTACCAACATCACAAGATAATTATCTTTGGAACTATGCAGCACTCAGTCATCTTGTGAAAGATCTTTATGGTCACACTTTATGACTGTATCGGAGTGCAACATAGCTGACAGAAAAAGATGCTGGCATATCATTTGTTATCCGATGACAGAGCCCTTCAGGAAAAAGACCACTTAAAGTGCTGCCTGTACAAATCAAAGAAAGCAATTGGTGGGGTTTCCTGCCTTTGTTTCCCTTTCAAAGAAATTATCTAAAAAATGGGAAAATAAATAATTATTTTATTTAATGTGTGGTGATGCAGGGTTTGAGCTAGCATAGATGGGTGCTTTAAATCAGGGGTCTCCAACCTTGGCAACTTTAAGACCTGTGGATTTCAACTCCCAGAATTCCTCAGCCAGCTAAATTATAACCGGGCTGAGGAATTCTGGGATTTGAAGTCCACAGATCTTAAACTTATCAAGGTGGGAGACCTCTGATTTAAATAGCCACCTATCAAACCAATCACTTTGTTGAACATAGATCTAGGAATGATAAATATTTTCCAAGATCTTGAGGAATGGTCAGCTAAGTTTGAGTCCTAATTTTGTGGAATCACAAGCATAAAAGCTTGTAATGTAGAATCTATGTTAAACGTAATATATAATGCTGTGGTTTATACATTTGCCCTCCAAATGTTTTAATTTATTTTTACGGTTTTTGTATATATTATTGTCAGGCTATAATTGTCATCTTCATGCTCTCTACCTTCTCTCACAATAACCTTAAAAAACCATTGGCTTAAGGTCTGATAATGATTAGTTTAATCCTTTATGCTATAGAATAAGCAATGAACAATGACACAAACCTCAGCTTCACAAACACAACAACATATCAATATAATGTAATCTCATGAAGAGTCCTAACCATGAAAAAGTCAATGTACCCTCAGTATTGCAGTTTTGTTTTTGTTTTTAAACAACCAAACACATTGATGTAAAAAAAAATATTTTCATAGTGTACACATTAAATCCCTGATCCTGTCAATCTCTTTGACATTTGAAGATGTCCTTTGCTGTGACCTTTCAGTTTTTCCTTAGCAGATAATGTTACCCAAACACTAGAAGGATGTCTTCAAACACCTTATCAAGTGGATTATCACACTGAAAAGCATGAAATAATTAAGAAAAATGTGCTCATTTATTTTATTTATTTATTACTATCTCTCCAGATTATAATTTAATTTATTAATTTATTTATTAACACTATGCCAAGGAAAGGGCTACTTTACAAATAAACCTTTCCACCTCAGAAAAATAGTTTGGCAATTATTTGTTACTAAATTTACAAATAAACCTTTCCATCTCAGAAAAATAATTTGGCAAGTAAGGTACAGAGAAAGAGAAAGAATAAAAATAAGGTTTGATCGATAAAAATCAATCAAATAAAATTATCTGAAGCTATATGAGTGGTTTAAAAAAACTGCTATTACCAGAAAACATGTTATTTCATCCTTTTGGGTCAGAATTTGGAAATCCAAAGCCCATCAATCTATGTTCACAACTCATCTAAACTTCATTTTGGTATTTTGTTTGCTTGATGAGGTCTCTGATTCATGTTGGATGTGTATGCTTAAAACAACTTTTTAGAAGTTACCTAAGTCATGATGCTGGACATTAGATAATTCTTCCTATATTAAATGAGCATATAACAATAAGTTTCAGATTTAGTTGTGGAAAGGAAAACTAATTTTAAATGAAATAGTTACATGTTCTGGTCTCATAAAATTCTTCTATCCCTCACTGTTGCCCCATCCAAATCTGTGTTGAAATGCCCCCTTCACATCTAGTTTTCAGAAAGTTGGTAAAGATTTGATAATTTCATCAATTTGAATTGCTATTACTATCTCTTCAGATTATGAATTAATTTATTGTGCACCTCACACTATGCCAAGAAAAGGGCTACTTTAAAACTCAAGGCCACATGCGCTCTGGAAGTCCATCTAGTTATAGTTGCTGAAAATTAACAGACAAATTATCAGGATCTAACCTCGGTTTGTCACTGGGAGCAGAGGTTTTGCCTTCCGAGCTTTCAGACTCATGCTGGAGCCCATCCTCATGTAACTTCTCTATGTGACACTTCTCTGGAGGATGGACTCCAACATGAGTCCAAAATCTTGGAAGACAAAACCTCTGGTTCCGGTGACTGACTCAGATTGGATCCTGCAATATTATCTTGGGACATGAATATTCACCTTCATTTGTGAGAAAATTTTCCTCTCATTCTGAATTAGGAAGCACCTGAAAAATATAGAGTATTTCCCAACTACAGCACTGCAAAATGTTAGACTTCAGCTTTCCAAATTCTTAGCATTAATCATGCTGTCTTGATACCAATAACTAACTGTCATGATACCAACTAACTTGATACCAACTAACTGTCATGATACCAATAACTCTAAGAACCTTAGAAGAATGGGGGAGAGGGAGCAAAATATCCAATACATAAGATGTTTGGCTAACCCAAATGCAGTTTCTTGAAATAATCTTGTTATAGCACTCAACAAAAATGTTGAACAGCACAAACAGGTCCAGGGTGACTCAGAATGATAAATTATTCAGATTTATTTAACATTTTTATTCTTTGTTTGGAAAGGCTTCAGTACACTTGTTTGCAGTAAAGATTTCAACTTTCCATAAGCCCTTCCCAAGTGATTGGCAGCTTCACAGGGTCAATCATTGCCTTATTGCCTTCTTTACTGTTTATTTGTTGGGGTTTTTTTGTTTTTTTTTTTTTTGTTATTTTTCTTCCTGCAAATCTTCTTGGCCTGATGCATTTCAACTCCCTTGAGGTAAAGGAATTGGAGGGTTTCAAACAGTAATCAAGAAGTAGCTATTGCCCAGTGTAAAATTTAACCTTCAGTAGCATAGTAATGAAGTCAACTTCAGGAAAAATTCTGAAATGAGCAAATAGCTCATTCTAAATTTTCTTTGTGTGGTGTCACCCCATTAATTATAGTTTTTGAAATGCCAAGAAATATTTCTTCTTTTCCTTATCTGAAGCATGCATGTTTTCCCTTGTTTCATTTTTTCTCTCAAATGGGTATTTAGGAAAAAAAACCCTAACCTGAGCTCTATCCACTGTACTTCTTTTACACAATGTGACAGCAAACACTGCAATTTAACAAAACAGCTTTACCATTTAGATAGATTTCAAAAACCCCTAACTCTATAAATACCCCTCTATAAATACCAGAACATTTTACTCCACCCATTAAAAAATTCTTTAAAATTTTGTTCCAATTTAAAAGCAAATTATTTTTATCAGATCAAATTAAAATCGGTAGTGGGAAATAATGCCACAGAATTTCTATTTATGGTTAACAATCACTCTGTTAGCTTTCTGTATGGCTCAGCGCTCCCCTCTTATCTGTGAGCCAGGAGAAAAATTAAATTGGCATAGATATTTGCTCTTGCATTGCCAAACTCAGTTGTCAAGCTTCATTCCTTATTTGCCTTTCAGGAAATCTGCCTCCCTTACAGCTTTTCAAAATCACCAACCAGCAGGAAAACCACCAATCAATCACACCACTGCTGAGAGAGTTTTGAGAGACTACTAAACCTGCACATTTAAACATTTGTAAGAAATTGTTCTTCACTGCTACTTCTCCCCATTTGTGGCCTTAGTCACTGAGATGGTAGGCCAAGAGAAAAAAGGCTTCCACCAAATCTATGAACCAATCTTCATCAGGAAATCTGGCTCAGTCTCAATAGTTTATAAACTCAACAAGGATTTGGAAGAATTGCAGAAAGTCTCTTTCTCTCTTTTCCTTCATAGCACAACCCAGCCTAAAGTGTCCAATAAATGCTAAGTTGCTCCCAGTCCCTAAGAATAACCTGGCATACTATCAATAAAATAGCTGGTGACACCAGAGCAGCTAAGGAAAACTTACGGTTCTGTGGAATAGGCCAGCTCAGGGACCAATGACTGCAACATTGTGAGTACATGGAGGATAAATGTGGTTCACAAGGTCTTTTCATACCAGAGGTGGATTTCAGCAGGTTCTGGCCAGTTATGGAGAACCGGTAGCAGAAATTTTGCGTAGTTCGGAGAACTGTTAGTAAAAATTCTGACTGGCCCCATCCCCATCTATTCTCTGCCTCCCAAGTCACAGCTGATCGGGAGGAAATAGGAATTTTGCAGTAACATTCCCCTGGAGTGGGGAGGGAATTGAGATTTTACAGTATCCTTCCCCTGCCATACTCACCAAGCCACGCCCACCAAGCCACGCCCACCAAACCATACCACACCCACCAAGCCACACCCACAGAACTGGTAGTAAAAAATGTTGAAACCCACCACTGGTTCATACTATGGTTAGACGCAAGTGGGGAGAAACCCCATATACTGTATCAAACCCCAATATCAAGTTATGCTAAAAATTTAAAAGATTCCAAAAAGCTAGCTCCTGCCATATTTATTTATTTATTTATTATTTATTATTTAAATTTTTATACCACCCTTCTCCCGAGAGACTCAGGGCGGTGCACAGCCACAATAAAACACGTATATCCATAAAATTTAAAAACAGTTTAAAACATATTAAATAATTTTGCCCTATATTAAAACTAAAACACCCATTAAAATTCGTTATTATTAAGCCAGCCCAGCCTGGTTTAATAATAACGTGGTGATAGTCTGAAGATTATTCAGTAAGCTATACAGAGGGAAATATTTAGCTACTATATCTTCCTGTCTGCAGAGCTCCCCATTTATTTCTTAGCAGTTCTTCTTGCTGCATTTAACTTTCTCAGAACCATATAAATGTTGCTTTTAATTTTAAAAATCAATGTTGAAAATTAATGAAACAAGACATTTGTACACTGCTGTCCTTGCGCAAACTTATTTTTTTATCATATACTCCATAAAACATAACTCCATTTCATTTTTATGTGCCCCATGCATAAAATGGGAATTAGACTGTGTTGTCTCCTCAGCTTGCTAGAAGGAGCATTACAGTAAGAACAGAAAAAAATCATATGGTACCATCACTTGTTGCATAACTTTTCCGACTCATTCTGCAGCCAGTCTCAGGACATAAAGGTTAAAAGTGAGATATAGAGGGATACCAAAAAGCTATCTCCTACTTTTCCAAGAAGGTCTCAGATTTAACTTTTTTGGCTTTACTTTGGCACATATATTCTTATCTTCTCCTGCAACAGGAATTGTTTGATGATATGCTCCAGTGAGTTCATTCCCATATTGGTATCTGATTTTCCTGGAGAATTAAACAACTGAGGCATGTTGGTTATAGGGATTTTGGCAATGGTGAAATGTAAAATGTGTTATTACCGGTTCTGTGGGCGTAGCTTGATGGTGGTGGTGGGGTTAATGTGATTGGGTGGGTGTGGCCAACGTTTTTTTTTTCTTACTTTTAAAACCTTTTTTTCTACAACTTCTTCAGCCGAAGAGGTTGCAGAAAAAAATGCTTTCAAAAGTCTCTGACGATCAGGCAACTTAACTGGGATCGTCAGAGGCTTTTAAAAGCATTTTTTTTTCTACAACAAAAAGTCCAGGGGTGGGTTCTACTTACCTTTACTACCGGTTCTCAACGGGGCCATATGCACGCACTCGCTTCGCTTGTGCTCTTCTGTGTAGGCGCAGAAGCATTTTTATGACATCAGGATCGGTGGGCGGAGCCTCCCACCAGTTTTACTATCGGTTCTATAGAACCAAGGAGCAAACCACCACTGAATAAGTGTCCAAATCAAGCTTGATGCGTTGTTAAACAACCCATAGGTTGGTGTGATATTGAACCACTGCATGGATTACAATCAGATAGCAGATAAGCAGACACAAAGCAGATTAGCACAACAGATGTGAATTATATTACAGAAATGGGATATACCAAAAAGGAATAGAGTGGTGGGTATGCAGCATAGTATAAAGATTGTTGCAAGAAGCATTTTGACAATCCGATCACAGTTCAGCTCTTTAAGCAGAGATCACATCTGTTTAGTACCACGACATGCTCAAAGGATAATACTGATATATCATAGGGATGAGGATGTAAGGCACAATTGGTAGAAGATTGTGCAGGATGAAGGGAATTCTTCCGCACCAATATAACACAACTTCAAATCAGGCATACCATTGTCACCAGGTTCCATAACATATATATGCTATTATTGTTTTAGTTTAACCACATATAGAAAAATGTAAGAGTATGCATTTAATTTAGATCAATTTGGTTATCAATTAAATTCCACAATAAAATAGAGGAACTCAGAAAGGAAATATTTCCTTCTATGAGTTTTTCAAATATTGTGCAATTTTTATATGTATGATACTTTTCCTGTGTTGATAACAGTGGCTATAATAAAAATAAATCAATTTTCAAAGCCCTTCATTTTCTTATCTGAATAAGAATTTGTTATTTATTTTTTGAACTACTGGTCACTTTCTCCTAATCTCTGAATCTACATACAGCAGATCATTCCATTATTTGGTTGTTTCCATCTCAGTTATTTTTCTCAATGGTCTCCATGTCAACTATTATTTCCACTGACAAATGCATACTGGTTTGGTATCTAAGGAACAGACCTTGCTTCAAGAGGTACTTTCTTTATATCAGTTTGGATTGAAGTGATAATTTTTCTTAGTGGAGAGAAAAATTAAAATACTGAGTAGGACCTAAACAGTGTATTATTATTATTATTATTATTATTACTACCAGTATTAACATTAATAGTCATTAACATCAATAACATTGCTTGGATAGTATTAACATGATATTCAAGCAATCAAAAGCATGTTAGAGGACTGAACAATATTTTTGATAAAATTATATGATAAACAAGCATATTTCTTAATCTGATCAGATGGTCTTCTCCCCTTATACAAGATTTTTAAAGATATGTCAGTGCCAATTCTATAAAGCAGTTCCTGGCACAGTGACGTTTTGATCCCTTATATGTTTTCAGACCTCCTTCCTTTCTTTCTTCCTTCCTTCCTTCCTTCCCTCCCTCCCTCCCTTCCCCCATATGGGTCAACTGATTGTTATATTGTCAGCTGTTCTGTATTTATAGTAAGTGCTCATTAAATTCAGATGTGCAAGAAAATAAACATGGTGGCAGAGACTAGGAAACTACAAGTGATAGAGAAAGCTACAAAGGGACAATATAGGAATAGAAAACTGTTCTAGTTAGGATTAGCAGATTAAAGAGAAAAGAAACCCGTCTCTTTGTTAGAACTGTTGTGTTCTCCAAAACATCCATATGCCAAAAAAATGTTATGAGAAAGAGTAAAGTTAGCTTTACTTGAAAGTCATGATTGTGGGAAACAGTACATAAAACACCTGTGTTAACAATTGTTGGTAGTTTTAACTTTTGACAAACACTGAGAAAACATGCTTATAAATTCTCAGGTTCCCTTCTACACACGCATACCTGAAAGTTATTGCTGAACTTTTTAAAGTTGTCAGACACCATATAACATTTTGATAAAATATGTGCTTCATATTGTATCTGGTCCACAATACTCTGTGTTCCTCGTGAATATAATAACTTCCTTTTTGAATTTAATTTCCTAGTTCCTTCTAACTTATGTACTTATGGATTGTTTTGTGATTGCTATATTTGTATTTCAATAGTTATGACCAGTGTTTAATTATTGTATAAAGAAGGAAGTTAGGAAAGAATAATTAAATTAAATAAACAAATGTACTGGACCTCCAGTTTTGGAAGATGGATTAGGTTAGTGTCAGCACAATTCCCTGATTTTATTTTATTTTATTTTATTTGGTCCTATTCTACTCATCTCAAAAAATTTTCAACTTTTTCTGAGCAGACTTTTTTGATTTTTTTTTCTCATGGTTGGCCCAGTTTGTGATATTTAGCTGAAAATCAATTTTCATAGCTTGGATTTTTGGTCAATTCAGTTTCCATAGGGTAGCAGTTGATAGCTGTGCTCCTAAAATGAAAAAACAAAAAACAAAACCCAGCTTTAAAATAGAATATGTGGTAAGCAAATGTTGCTGTTGAATGTCCCTTTATCAGACATTCATAACATAGATTTGGAAGATAGCATTTTTTTCTTAAACTTCTTTATGCCATTTCAGAATTAATCAGTGGATTATATTAGCTCCTAATTTGCTATCAATGTGTTTTTTTAAAAATCCATGGACAAATGCATATGTAAACATTTTATAGTTAGATAAACTAGTCTTTTTGGACTTTTTTCATCATTATATTATGAATTGTTTTCCAATTTTCTAGCAAACCCACATTGACTAAAATAGAACTGCTATACATAAAAATTGTGCTATGCACTAGTATGCAGTTTCAGATAATTCAAAATTTCTACAAGAGAATTAGCTAAATCTTTTCCATCAAAATAACTCTTTCATTCTTCTTAAAAAAAACCTTTGCATAGTGGGGTTGGTGGTGGCAGTGGAGATGATGATGATGATTTAAATGTAGCAGATATTAAAATATCCATTTTATTTTTATAAGCAAAGAAATTAAAAACAAAATGTGCAATTAAAATATTTTTATAATCCAAGAAAAAAGGATGGTCTTTTAAAAAAACTGACAGATTGTTCATTTCCAAACTTCATAACAAGGTTGATAGAATTTTTAACAGCTTTTTAAAAGCTTAAATATTATTTTCATGTGCATTGGGAGGAAATACTATGACAATCATTATACCCTTAGAAACTAGGATCGGGACTGACAAACAGGTTAGATACTTGCTTATTATATGTTATCCTTGAACATTTTGTTCCCAGGGAATAAATGAATAACTGTTTTATGTGCAAAGCAATATTTGAGACGTTTTCATAAAGTAAATAATAGATATTATATAAGATTCCTTTTTATCAGGTTTCCTTGACCTCATAAAAATCAAGGTCAAATCTTGACTTGAATGAAGCAGCCTGTGTGATTATGACATGACATGTGTGATAAATAACAAACCATTAACAAAACAATGATAAAATATTCAGCAGTAGTGGAGCAAGCTAAACTCCATCTACATATGATATGACATAATGAAGAAATGTTTTTCTGATTCACAGAGCAGAACAAACTATTCCTTCATTTCTAATGAATCTTTGATTTTCAGATTCTTTGGCATATCGTTAATTCATTAATCCACTGAGGGAGAAATGTGAAAAAGGTTATTTCAAAAGCATATTGCTAATTCCGATAAAAATTTCCACATATGTATCTGCAGACAGGAAGAACTATTTGTCTACCGTTCTCCATGTATAACAAATACATGTTAATTGTATTATTCTTCATTATATAGCATATCATTTGACTTAAATGTTCCATCATTTTTTGGAAGGCTGATGATCTGTGAGAAATGCATTTAAAACATAATAACATAATTAGTCTCTATCTGCCCTAGATAGAGCTCTATCTATCTAGGGCAGATAGATTGAGCTCTGTTGCTAAGCGAAACATTTGTTAAATGAGTTTTGCCTCATTTTACGACTTTTCTTGCCACAGTTATTAAATGAATCACTGCAGTTGTTAAATTAGTGACACAGTTGTTAAGTGATTTCCCCATTGATTCTGCTTCTCAGAAGATCGCAAAAAGGGGAAATCACATGATCCTGGGCCACTGCAACCATCATAAATATGAACCAATTGCCAAGCGTCTGAATTTTAATCACGTGACGACAGGGACGTTGCAGTGGTCTTAAATACAAAAGGCGGTTATAAGTCACATTTTTCAGTGCCGTTGAAACTTTGAATGGTCACCAAATGAACTGTTGAAAGTCGAAGACGACCTGTATACTATACATATGAATTATAGCAGTGTTCCATTATTTCAGGGGCTGCCACAAAGAAGACGGAGTCAAGCTATTCTCCAAAGCACCTGAGCGTAGAACAAGAAGCAATGGGTGGAAACTAATCAAGCAGAGAAGCAATTTAGAACTAAGGAGAAATTTCCTGACAGTTAGAACAATCAATCAGTGGAACAACTTGCCTCCAGAAGTTGTGAATGCTCCAACACTGGAAGTTTTTAAAAAGATGTTGGATAGCCATTTGTCTGAAGTTGTGCAGGGCTTCCTGCATAAGCAGTGGGTTGGATTAGAAGACCTCCAAGGTCCTTTCCAACTCTGTTATTCTATCCTATTCTACCACATATATTAGTTCTTCCACTTGTAGATTGGATTCTTACCCTAGCTAGCTAATCAAAACAGTCAGGGAGAGGATTGGAAGATGACTTGCAAATAATTTTACTCAGAGTGAGGGGATGGGTGGGATGCCAGGCACTTTTTCTCCAACTCCTTATGGAATCAGGCCAGCAAAATAGAACTATCATCCTATCTCTAGCTATCCCATTCTTTAACAAGAAGCTAGACTGAACTTTGGTCAACTCCATAGGACCTGGTTCAAGGCTAGAGTCCAACTTGGAGGACTTTATCCAAGAGATGCCTCGCATATTCCTCATAGCAACCCAACAGGTAACTCTCTAAATCCTCTCTCCCCAGGAGGGAGTTGTTGACTTTGAACAATAGGGATTTTCTCTTAGTTTCTTATCTATTGATTCTGCAATGATCAATGCTATGTAGTTGATTGCATAAAATTACAGCAGGGGTGAGCCTGTGAATTCTTAAAGGAATGTTACAGGCATTCATTTCTCTTTGTTCCCTTCCAGTTTTTTCCTACCTACTTTCATGAACAGCATGAAAGAGACCAGCTCTGCACCCATCTAATTAAGTACAGTTATTAAACTGTGCTTAATTTAAAACATATTATTGCATGGAAGAAAGGCATCAGTTCAGCTTTCCTTAAGAAAAGAGATTGAGAACATTGTGCCTATGAAGGACAACTAAAAATGTATGTTATTGTGATCCCGAAAGTGCTTTGTTAGTTCCCTGCTTTCACACTGCTGCAAAACCAGCCAACTCTGAAAAATGTCAGTGGCTACAATAAAACAGATCTTCACACATCTGTTATACAAGCTGCGGTGATGCTTATTATTACAAGCATGATGTTCAGTATACATACTCATAAGCAGTGAACTGTAGATGGAGAAAAAACTGTTTTGTTAAGATGTGGGCCTGAATCTTCTTTTGTTTTGCTTTAAAAAATAGCTTAAAGTCTACAATAATCAGGGAGAAACAATGGCAAAGAATGTAAAGGGAAAATGAAATTAATGCAAGAGATTAATTTGTATTCCAAACTTGGATGTACAATATCAAAATTATACAAATCTGTTATATTTGAAAAGAACAACTAGATACAGAGACAGTTTTTTCCTTCGTTCCATCATTCTGCTGAACATGTAATTCCCACAGTGCTGTCTTATCTCTAAGTATAATTACCATGTGGTATGCCTGTAGTATTATCCTTCTCATCTTCTCTATTACTTCCCCTTATTGGTATCATTATTACGATTATTGTTATTGCATTGTTTTGCATGTATACTGAGAGCTTCTGCACCACAGACAAATTTCTTTTCTCTGTGTGTCTAATCACACTTGGCCAAATAAAGTATTCTATAAAAAGGGTTACATAGCAATTCGTAACCTGCAGCCTACAGATGCTGCTGAAATATCTCTCTCTCTCTCTCTCTCTCTCTCTCTCTCTCTCCTCCACGCACATGTACACACACACACACACACACACACACACACACAAACCATTATCCATACTGAATCTATTAGCATATCATCAGTTCAAATAGGAACAGAAACTCTGTGGCAGAAACGGAAAAAGTGTAAGACAATTAGATTTACAAATTGGGGATGCCATGCTACAAGGTTACAGGGATGCTAAACAGATTAATTGATTAGTTTAAAAGAATAAATCATGTGATTTAAATGTCTCATAAATTGCAAAAAAGAAAAACTAGCTAATCAATGATGTTATGTGTTGTGTTGGGTTATGTATTGTATAAGTAATAGTTTCCAGGGTAGCTTAAATATGGCTTGTGAAACAGAAATATCCATCTTTCTTTCTCTAGAAAAGTCCAAGCAAAAATACCTTTTTGAAATTTTTATATATTACAAGAAAAATCTCCAATAGTGCCAATAAGATTTTCCCTTTGAATTCACTTTAGATAAATTATTTTTGCTAGAACTATAACAGGGAGAAAAAGATTTCCCTTTCATTCAGAGATGGTATTGACCAGGTTCTGACCAGTTCTGGAGAACCAATAGCAGAAATTTTGAGAACTTCGGAGAACCGGTAAATAACACCTCTGATTGGCCCTGTTCTCATGTATTCTCTGCCTCCCGAGTCCCAGCTGATCGGGAGGAAATGGGGATTTTGCAGTAACTTTCCCCTGGAGTGGGGTGAGAATGGAGATTTTACAGTATCCTTCCCCTGCCACGCCCACAAAGCTATGCCCACCAAGCCATGCCACGCCCAAAAAGCCACGCCCACAGAACCAGTAGTAAAAAAATTTGAATCCCACCACTGCTTTCATTGCTATGGTGCAGGAAAGCTGCAACCAGTCTGTTGTGAATATTGTACAATCAACAGTGAATGTCTCTGCATTTGAATATTAATACAGAGAAATTGAACAGAAAATCTAAATAGGAAAGTCTGACATTATTACTCATAGTGAAGTAATAGCTGAATCACTGGATATTGGAGGGATCTTTCCTCTTCTATGCAAGCAGCTGTCTGGTTTCTGTTTCTCCTTCTGTTTACCTTTTCAATCTTTGAATATCTTGCTAAATCTTTATCAAGCATATGATTAAACTATATCCAAAAGTCTATCTGTAGGCTCTTCATTCATAATTCTTATAATCCCCATCCCCTATATTTCAATAAATGTGGCTGAAGAAAGCTTCATGAAAATGTTGGAGAGGGGGTGGGGGAGTTCCATTTAAAGCAACTGCCAAAGAATCTAATATAAATTTCAGCAACTGAAGTATTTAGTACAGTTTTTTCTCCAAACATTATGCAATACAAAATTTCTTTCTTTCTTTCTTATAGCATTCCTGTGATTCGGTAAGTAGGCGAGTTTTTCACTGATAACAGAATAGTTGGCAGCTGACTTTTTGTATAACTATCTTTTTAATCCTAATTAGGCTGGAATTTTATAAATAGGGACATGCAGATCAAAAAAAATTATTCAATTCAAAAAGTTGATTTGTGCAATCATTTTAATTCCAAAATTCAATTCAATTTAGCAAAAGTCCATTGAGTCTTTGAGTTGATTCGATGTGGTTGAACATGTTGAATTTATTGAGTGGTTCAGTTCTAAGCTTTGATTTAAAGGGATAAATCAATCATACTGCCTTTGAATCAAAACCCTGAACCCAAGATTCACCACAGTCCTAGAGAATAAACAACATTTAGAAATTGCAAACTCAATTTCTATACGAACCTCACTTCAGTACATGAAGTGGGACAGAACCACTCTTCCAATTCAAGGCAACATGATGGCTTAATGGATTCAGGATAGGCTACTTAGTCTGACATCTCCCCCTGCTGCCAAGTTTCTGTCAACTGAGGCAGGTGTTTTGTTTTGTTTTTGTTTTGTTTTTTCATTTTGTAACTGTGTCTTTAAGAACTTTAAGAGATGGATTGGCCTGATCTTCTATTAGAAACATTACACTGCTGGCCTGGAGAGAACTGAGCACCTCCTGGGCATTTTTAAATTCTGTTGAGACTATTGTGTTATTCAGCTTTTCTCTGTGACCTTGTGGGTAGGTGACCTCCATGAAGGATTTGCATTGCATGCTGCATCACAGAAGAATGCACAGTGTGCAGGTTTAAGGGAAGGGAAGGTGGATAAGAGATTCCTGCTTTTTAGAAAAAGAGAAAATGAAGCAAGCAAAAGAAGAAAGGCTGAATTAAGCATCTGGAAAATTACTGCAGCCTCTCAGCTTCAACTGCTTGCTACCTAGGATGAGTCATCTACTGGTTGCTGAGGCAACAGCAATTTTCCTCTTGCTGCTGATCAATTTTGTCTGCCCAAAGGTCCTATAAAACTGTGAGCTGGGTAGATAATGCAGCCAAGTCAGAGAACTCCTATCAAGCATTTAAAACATGCCAGGCAGGCTGTGGGTTACTTCAAATTCTACACCAGGATTTTTTTTCTTTCTTCTTTTGATTAAGCCTGCAACAGGTTCATTCAGACTACACATGCTGTTATGATGACATCACTACTGGATTTAATAACTCCTGGGATGCCAGCCCCATAGTTATAGATTAGCATCTCATCATAAAAGAGAAAGAAGGAAGGAAGGAAGGAAGGAAGGAAGGAAGGAAGGAAGGAAGGAAGGAAGGAAGGAAGGAAGGAAATGAAACTGTGCACTATAGTGTAATAGGTTTTGAACCAAAGTATCGTATTTTTCAGAGTATAAGAAGGACCTCCCCACTCCCAAAAGAGGATGGAAATGTTGGTGCGTCTTACAGACTGAATACAGCCATTTTTGGCTTCCTGAAGCCCTGCCCCGCTTATCCCATTTTTGCGAAAAATGGGCCGTTTTTGCAAAAAATGGGGTGCACAGAGGGTTTGGGAGGCCTGCAGAGTGCTCCTTTTCTTACTTACCTCTTCAATCCAGGAATGTATCTTAACATAAACATAAACTGATATGGGGTGAAAAAAATCAATGAAGATGTAGGAAGAATCATCAAATTTAAAAAAAAAAAATCTTGGTGCGCCTTATACACTGGTGCATCTTATAGTCCGAAAAATACAGTACCTCAAATGGGCTAATTTACAGAATTGGTCCAAAATGCAAGGAAGGGAGAGAGGGAGGGAGGGATTTCAAAACAGAATGCAATATAATACAAATTGCATTGAATATTCTGACAGACGAGGTTCCAGATTTTTCTTGAGTTACATTCCGACTGTTGTAAGATTTTGGCTGAAATCTCTTGATAGCAACAATATAATTAAGAAGTTCATCATCATTCGGTCATCTTTGAAAAGCTTTACTGCAGATAGATTTAATGCCATACAGTAAGTATGAAGAGATACTATTTCTTTTGACTTGGATAGATACACACTTATCTGTTGCTATACCTTGACAGGCAGAGCACAATCAGGCATATACACTATGGGCCGATCCAGAAATGTATCTTAACATAAACATATAAACTGATATGGGGTGAAAAAAATCAATGAAGATGTAGGAAGAATCATCAACACCTAGCCCTCTTTTGTACATCACCTTTCCAGGTCATTATTATTGTTGTTGTTGTTTGTTTACTGTTGTTGTTTACCTTAAAACTGAGTCAGTTTTTAAAACAAAATGTCTAAATCCAGTGTTCACTCAGAAACTTTGGTGAATACAAGAGACATTCATTCTTTTCAGAACAATTCCAAAAAGACTTCAAGAGGAAATGGAAACATGGACTTGGCAGGTTTTAATTTAGGTTTATTTGAATTGATTAAATGTCTCTCTTCACATCACACTTTAAACAATAAGATAAGCACAACATATGAGCTAAAATAATAATGAGAAGAGCAGTCATCTGATTACTATGATTAAGAGAATATACCAGTGGTGGGATTCAAAATTTTTTACTACCGGTTCTGTGGGCATGGCTTGGTGGGCAGAGGAAGAATACTGTAAAATCTCCATTCCCACCCGACTCCAGGGGAAGGATGCTGTAAAATCTCCATTCACTCCCCACTCCAGGGGAAGGTTACTGCAAAATCCCCATTTCCTCTTGATCAGCTGGGACCTAGGAGGCAGAGAATAGATGGGGGCGGGGCCAGTCAGAGGTGGTATTTACCAGTTTTCCGAACTACTCAAAATTTCCGCTACCAATTCTCCAGAACTGGTCAGAACCTGCTGAATACCACCTCTGGAATATACCCACCAAAATGAGGCCCACCGCTCTTCATAATAGGACTACACAATATACTGTAACTATGACTATGCTGATACCAGAACAATATGTGTTAACAACAAAACGTGGCTAGGTGGCTCAGCGGCTAAGATGCTGAGCTTGTTGATCAGAAAAGTCGGCAGTTTGGCAGTTTGAATCCCTAGTATAGGTCTCCTGAGTGAGCAGGGGGTTGGACTAGATAACCTCCAAGGTCACTTCCAACTCTGTTACTGTTATAAATATCATCTTCAACAACCACACTACTTACTCTCTCTAAAGGTTTCTCTTTATCTACTTTTCTTCATGTGACTGGAGGGGAGATGTGCTTCCAGAACATGTTCTATTATAGTTATTTTACAATAATAAATCTTTGCTTGATTGTTTGGTAGGACTCAGCCAGACTCTGCATAAAAGTTTCCAAGAGGTTTTGTAATACTCTTCAAAAAAAGGGGGGGGAGGACATTTGCTTGGTCTTCAGTATGAAGCAAAAGCCCACCTCAGTTTCATTATCAAGTGCCAAGTGGATGAATTTATATTTTAAAATGAATACTATCGTTCAATTTGCCTGCTTTTACAAACTGGGGACAAAAATGATGTTTCCATGAAAAATTACTTTTCTAGTTCTGAAAGAATTTATGAAAGATTGGCCCAGGATCATGTTGCTTATTGCTTTTTATTGTAGAGAGATTCTAGGAAGAAAGGGACCAAGCTAACAGGTAGTAATATTTTCCTAAACCATTTTTTTAAATGAACATCAACCACAAAAACCTATCAGTTTGAATGGAGGACTGTGGGGCAAGGTGTTAAATTATTTTCTTTCTCGCTATTTTTCCACTCTGCCTTTGAGTTTGTATGTAAAACAGGAGAGAGGGGGAGGAAGAGAGACGGGGTCATGAAATTCCTAACCCTGCATTAATCCTGAGTTCATGGGACTGATCCTGATCCACAGTACGAGAATCCCTGGTAAACAGGATTGCTCTTGTAGACTAATTTTTTCATTTTTGACACATGCGAAACTTCATCAGAAAAAATATGCTTTCATAAATCAGGTAATCAATTATATGAGTATGAACACATTTTATGAATTCATATGCGTGTGTGTAGATTGCTATTTCAATTTTTTAATCATCCCATTATTCCACATTGTAAATATTAAAAGGTTGATATTATAAATGGCATTTTAATTCTTTAATGTGAAACCAGTTCTATGCTCTCTCATGTTTTATGCTCACTGTACCCACAATTCAATGTGAAAGTGAATACAACATTTGAAAACACCTTGAAAACATTTGAAAACACCTAGATTTTGTTTCATACTGACTGAACGTACAACAAAGCAATAATACAGTTTGAGGACTTTGCATAATTCATTTTATATTTAATATATAGTCTAAATCTTTTAGACCAGAGTTCCCCAACCTTTCCGGCGTTGCAGACTGGGGGGGGGAGGAGATGGTTCTATTTCCACAAGTGTGCGCATGCGTGGAGTGCTGTCACTCACTGCTTGCACAAGTGGGTATGTGCTCATGCTCACATGCTTGCACACCGCTTCTGCAGTCCAGTTCCAAACAATTCAAGTCCCAGTAGTGAGCCAAGGTCTGGAGGTGGGGACCCCTGTTTTAGATAAAAATGTAATCTAATCACAGTGTCTTAAGAAGTCAAGTTAAGGAGGAACCAGACAGAAAAGAAATTTCCCAGTCCTGCTTGCTTTCTTAATGAGCAGGATTGTAAAATTGGCTGAAATGCCTTTAAAAAAAATTGCCTTATTTTGAGGAATATTTCTTTTTTTTTTTTTTATGGCCTCTCTCACAACATTTTGGAGAATGTTAGCAAACTACTTTCCTAATGCTCCATGGAAAATATATGAAATCTGAGCTGAATTGCGCAATCAGCCTTAATGCATTTTATTTATTTATTTATTTTAATTTGATTTATATGCCACCCTTGTCCGGAGACTCAGGGCGGGTTACAATGCGCTAAGCAATAGCCTTCATACTTTTGTATATTTATACAAAGTCACCTTATTGCCCCCATAATTTGGGTCCTCATTTTACCTACCTTAGAAAGAATGGAAGGCTGAGTCAACCTTGAGCCTGGTGAGATTTGAACTTGCAGTAATTGCAGGCAGCAGATGTAAGTGGATGTTAATAACAGTGCTTTAGTCTGCTGAGCCACCAGACCTCCTTCTATGATTAAGCAATCGTCTTTTCTAATCTGCTTCATCAACTTCTGTATGTCCTTTATCCACCAATATAAATTCATTATAGCAATTCAACCATAAAAATACTTTTGTTTTCCTTCCATATGCAAATGTGAAAGCAACTGTTTCCACTCAGTTCCAAATTAGAAGGTACACTACCTGCAAAGAAACTATTATATATCTGCAAATGTGTTGGACTTTAACTCCAATAATCCTGAATTATTGGAGTTTATGAAATTTGAATTACAACATTTGAAAAATATCCGGTAGGGAAAATTGCACAATGGCATGATAATGCAACTAGTTATACTTGTTGGGGAGGGGCAGGTTTCACCCCATTGAACCGAATCAAAACGCCTTTGCAATGCCAAACACTGCCTTTTGCAAAAGTCAACCAGATGCCTTCAAAAAACCCTCAAGGTAAGCTACAGTCTCCTTACTCCACCATTGTTTTCCTGCAATTAGTAATATCACTGGCTCATGCTGTCTTTGGGCATGGAAATTCCATGCAGGTGACTTAACTACAAACTAAACATCAGGTAAGTGTCGTGAACAAAATCAAATGCTTAACTCATTGTAAGCCGCCCTGAGTCCTGGAGAAGGGAGGCATATAAATCAAATTTTAAAAAAAATGAAAATAAATATCAGGAATTGATATGCTACTGCTTAACATATACACTTATAGGAATGTAATGGAACTGACTTTCAAGTCCATGTAAATCTGTCTCAGATTTATATGTTTGTATACATATGTACACACATATATATGCATGCTAACCTATGTTTAGTGCACTGGAATTTTATAGAATTCTTTTGCTGGCCAGCCTGTTTCTATAATATAAAACTATAATTATCAGTGTAAACATAGTAGGATGCTTAAGTATCCATATACAGTATACATTTGATTAAGAAAATGATGGAATTAAACTGCTTGAATCATCTTCTACATTTCACATCTATTCTTGCCAAACCAACAGCCTCACATGAATGTCTCTCGGTTTTGTTATTGCCAGAACGATCTCCTTTCCTCGTCAACCAGAGTGTGAGTCATTAAACTGCCACCTGTCACCATCTGCTGGAGTGTAACAAGAAAAAAAAATGCATGAAAACATTCAAAGGGTGACGGAAATTTCAAGAAGCAAAGACTAAAGATTTTGTTTTGGATGATGGGAGTGTTATCTTTTAAACTTCACGCTTAGTTTCTGCTTTGAGTCAATGTTGAAAATGAAGGACCTGAAATCAAGGAAATCTTGATTCTTTGAAATTGTAGAGACTTGAAGGACTTCTGTTGATGGAGAGTCTACATTACAGAAACAACTGGCTGCATATCTGAATGGATTAAAGCTCTTTTCCATGGGTCCTTCATTCTATTCCTCTTGAATAGAATGAACAGTCAGTTTCCACTTACTGGGCTTCTTCAGGGTTTCAATTTTAGGAAACATTTTCCACTTACTTTATTTACCTTTATTTACCTTGTAAGGTCCCAAAATACACTTGAGTCACCAGAATGCCAAAGAGAGAGACTCAAGACGAGGCTTGCAAAAAAACAACAACAAAAAAACAGATTTTATTTATGGCCAAAAACAAAATACTGGGTGGAACTATATCCAGAACATACAGATACAATGAATGCGAGGAGATAGCCACACCTTGGGGAAGGTATGACATCCTTTTATACCCTCAGAGACGTCAGTTTAGTACCCAATTCTGGCCTCCTAATTTAGATTTGTGTATTCCTTGTTGCCCTGCAAGGGGGAATAGAAACTTCCCAATTAATCATCTTAAGCATTTCTTTGTTTACTCAATTGGCCACTTAGCCCCCTGGCTCTGGAAGACCCAGGAGTTTATCCAGATCAAACATAAATTAGGGCTGAGGTGTAAATTATCCCTTGGAGATACATACCATGCTCTTAGATGGCACAAGAAAAAACAGGGAGAAGATTGATATGGGTTCAGGTCAAATGGCAGGGACATATGTTTGACAAATACCAGATACATTGCAGAGACCTAATAACAGAATATATTTGTTACAGGAGATACAAATATAAAGGCATAATATATATTACAGGAACCTAATGGTTACAGAATCTAGTATACCAGTATATCATATTCTAGTATTATTTATTATATCCTTATTATTGTTTCCCTTCAACCTTAAAAAGTGGGGCAAAACTTTGCTGGTCTTCTCCAAACAGAGGCTGAATGTGTTTTAAGGGTGGCTGTTATGTTTTGGCTATCTAAGGACATAGGAAATCATGCTAATAGCATGTTTTGCATGTAACCCCAGTCAGTGTTGAATAGGATGGAAAGGTTCTCTGCTTTGTGAGGTTCTGCAGTACTGTTCACTCCTGGTTAACATTTATATGAAGCCCCTGGGTGACGTAACTGTTGCCATGAGATGACATATCATCAATATGCTAATGATACCCTGTTTTGTCTCCACCCCGGTGAATTAATGCTGTTAATGTCTTGTTCCAAAGTCTGGAAACCATCAGGGTGTGCATGGGCTTTAACTGAACCTGAGTTGAGTTTTCTGTTATGTGCCAATTGTTGCCATTTCTAGTCCGGAAGGCTCTGCTCAGTCACTCATGCCTTGATCACCTCTTGAATGGATTATTGTAATGCACTCTATATGGGATTCAGCCAAAAACTGCAGCTAGTACAAAATGTACAGGCAGTTATGTGCATATCTCAATCTGTGAATTGTATTGGTTGCCAGCATATTTCCAGGTTTAATTCAAGGTGCTGGGAATGACCTACATGACAGGTTCTTCGAAGTAGTGCCTCTCCCCAGTTACACCAGGAACAGCAGGAGAAGAATGTTACAGGCCCTATCTATGAAAGAGTGTCCTCTGGCAGGATCCAAGAGTCTTTTCTGCTGTGGCACCCCCAGAACCTAGATTGGACTCAAACTTTTTGGCCTTTAGAATCCAGCATTGGTATGAAGCTTTTACAGTGTCTGTGTTGAGCTGATGGATTCTGCCTCTGGCCATGATTAATTTTGTTGGAAAATGAATGATAGTTTTATCTTTGTATATTTGGTTTTTTTACCTGACTTATATTGAATTGTTGTTTTTACTTAATCTGAGCCACCCAGAATCGCTCACATGATTACATGCAAATCAAATTAATAATGTTATTCATAATAATATTATTAATGAATTGCTAGACATTTATTATGGAAGAGAAAAAATTAATTCTATCTAAGTTGCTGTAACAAAAATCTATAAGAGACCAAACTATAGCTATTGTTCTGGGTAGTATTTTTCATAATTATGATATAGCTCAATAGCTACTAAAACGCTTGTATATGTTTGATCATTTGAAACCTTCAATTGGATGAAACAATGCATCATATGGCATCAGTTTTTGGCTCAACATACCTCAAATGGGTTAACTTAAAGAATATGTCTGAAATCTGGGACATGACTCCCATTGGATTTAATTTAGCAAAGTTGTAGCTGCTGCAATGGTGCCATGCTAACTAACTACTGTGCTACTCCAGTAAGCCAAGATCATGTGATCATCATTTCCATTGTTCCTTGCCAGTTTTCTAGAAGAAATGTCAATGGAGAAACCCACAAGAAATCAAAAGTCGTTTCCATTACACTGCTTTTGCCCACTGTGCTCATTATGATTGTCTCTTTAGGTAAGAAGTATCTCTGAAATGATGACCCAGTACAGCATGGGTTGTCTAGTAGCTTTTTAAAAGACTCTCACAGCACATATTTGTGTGTATAATTTTAAATGCTGGCTTGAACTGTTAATTTTATTTATTATTTTATTATTAGTTTCATTGTTGTAATTGATAACTGAACTGTGCTAATTTATGTTTTATTAGAAAGTACTGAGAAGCATCAGTGATTAGTCAAGGAAAATAAATTAAACAGAACTGAACCATTCTTAATTACTTGTATTAAATACTCATCTTTTATTAGTTGTGAACCCATGCATTCAAAGGAAGGCAGGTAATGGTAAATTACCATTTTTCACCAAGCAGGACATTTCTTTTCCCTTTTATATCAGACTGATATATCATTTTTCTAGGGGAATGTAAGTCTAAACTTTATAGATAGGATAGGATAGGATAGAATTCTTTATTGGCCAAGTGTGATTGGACACACAAGGAATTTGTTTTGGTGTATACGCTCTCGGTGTACATAAAAGAAAAGATACATTTGTCAAGAATCATAAGGTACAACACTTAATGATAGTCATAGGGAAATAGTCAATATAAATCTTAAGGATACCAGCAACAAGGATACAGTCATAAGTGGGAGGAGATAGGTGATAGGAACGATAAGAAGATTAATAGTAATGCAGACTTAGTAACTAGCTTGACAGTGTTAAGGGAATTATTTGTTTAAGAGAGTGATGGTGTTCAGGAAAAAAACGGTTCTTGTGTCTAGTTGTTCTGGTGTGCAGTGTCTATAGTTTTGAGGGTAGGAGTTGAAACAGTTTATGTCCAGGATGTGAGGGGTCTGTAAATATTTTCACAGCCCTCTTTTTAACTTGTGCAGTATACAGGTCCTCAATGGAAGGCAGGTTGGTAGTAATTGTTTTTTCTGCAGTTCTAATTATCCTCTGAAGTCTGTGTCTGTCTTGTTGCGTTGCAGAACCAAACCAGACAGTTATAGATGTGCAGATGACAGACTCAATAATTCCTCTGTGGAACTGAAGCAGCAGCTCCTTGGGCAGTTTGAGCTTCCTGAGTTGGTGCAGAAAGAACATTCTTTGTTGTGCTTTTTTGATGACGTCAGAACAATGTATTGCAATCATAGTACAAGGCATTAGACATAATGATTTTTCATCTGTGATATATTAATTCTTTAGTATCAGGACTAGTTTGATTTTTCTGGATTCCTCCTCCTCCTCCTCCTCCTCCTCCTCCTCCTCCTCCTTCTCCTCCTTTTTTACCTATTTTTATCCATTTTCCCCTACAAACATACAAGGAAATAAGGTTGCTAAAGTGAAGGTAATCAGATTGCAATTCTCAGTTGTTCCATTTGTTTGCTGCAGGAATCTCTCTGGACAGTGATGAGTCATACATTAGCAGTGCAGACTGCGCAAGCAAAGCATCAGCCATTATTCTCTCCACATATTTTCTGTTCAAATTATCCAATGCAGTTTTGTTGAAAGCACTGCAGATCTACAGCAAGACCATTTTGCCCCCTGTCCTTCCAAAGGTGATTTATTTAAAGAAGCAAAATTTCTTCTAGATTCCTTGCACACAGAATTATATATTGAGAGAGGAAAATTGCAAGAAATCAACAACAATCCAGGAGTACTAAGTAGACCATTCGTGACTGGCATCCAGGCTAAATACTGTATATGTGTGTGTGTGTGTATAAAGAATTGAGTTTGATACAGATAGCCAAAAGGACTTTTGATCAGTCCTACGAATCAACTGAAGGATGAATCATAACTGGCTTGCTGATAAACATCAGCTATCAGACATTTGAGATGCAACTGAGATTATCAAGTACAGCATGGGCAAACTCACAGTCAAGACTTTCATATTTCCAACTGGGCAACCTACTTTTTCCCCGAATTATTTATTTATTTATGGCAAGGTTGTTTTTAAAATAACTTAATAAACTGTGGGGAAAACATTAAATAAATCATCATATTTTCTAGGTTGTTTTGTCTTTTGCACATGAATGGAGATTTACTATATATATATATATATATATATATATATATATATATATATATATATATATATATATATATATATATATATATATATATTTGAAAACCTACCGTGTAGCAGGAAATGAATGGGGGCAGGCAATGTAAACCTGTGAGCTTTTTCTCCATGTTGCTGCATGAGAGAGTCAGAAGAGGAGGAGGAGGACCTGGCCTTCTGCTAGAACTTTTCTTACCCTGAAAGAAAGGCTACCAACATTTTGAGGTTGTCGTTACTTTTCAACATTCTCAGAATGCCCACACATGTAAGCTTTCCATTCCCTCCTTCCTCTTCAATCTTCCTTCAAGCCCCTTCACCCTAAGAAGCTCCTACATTCATCTGTCATCTTTCCAGATTGTGGGTGGTCTCATTTTACAATCTTATATGTAATGTGTCACATTTCCATTAGGTTACTCAGAGTAGTTAGCATGAAATGAAACTGGCTTTTTGTATAGAGAGCAAATTACATACTGTAAACCTCAATAAAGGCACTGATCATAAAACCAGATGTGTGGTTTAAACATGCTTTGTAATTAGAGATTAGTGAAACTGTCAGTACCTCTGTCTTTCGACTTCTCATTCCTCCAAATATGTCAAATCTGATTTCTTAAATGTTGAAATTTTATTTTAATATCATGCCAAAATTTGCATTTTATAGTATCCCCAAATACATTAAACCATTTGTTTCTTAAGGTGTTTAGGCTGTATACATATCCTACTTGTATTCTAGAAAATGAAAGATAGTTCTGAGTATATATAGCATTTTCCAAAATCCAAAGTCGAAAATCATTTCTATAATAAAGATTTTTAATATTGCTGGCAGCTGTTCATCAGCACATACCCAGACAGACGCTTAATTTTATCATCTCATGCAGTGTTAAATATGGCACTTTACTCCCCTTAAATATCACACAACACACGCATTAAGATATCAAGAAATGTTTATCCAGAAGTAAATTCCAATTGATTTAAACCGTCAGAGCTCTTTCATTTAGAATCAACCTTTATTGAACCATTTCCTGTTATGCCATGGCCCAGAGAGGATAATTTTGGTTTCTCTAGCAGCCACAATGCCTTTGATTGTATATTTCCTCCTTGAACTTAGAGCTATCTTGCAGTATTGGCTAATTATATGTTTCTTTTACTTATTTAATTTGCATAATAAAAGCCAACAAGAATATAATAGATACTCTTGTTATTTCTGTCTGTCTGTCTGTCTATATCTCATAGTTAAGGAGTTTATTGACTTGTTGGATGGAGTTGCAAAATACATGTTATTATAACTGTAGAGTATAATATGCTAACAACAAATTTGTACTTGGGAATGGCTATTAGATTTGAACTTCAGTACTCCAAGTAATCAGTAGATGACAGCCAAAAGGTGGACTGCAGTATTTCTTTGTTTCTATCTAGTGGTCCTTTTAAGATCTTTCAACTCTTATCTATTGGTCATTGATTATACTGCTGTGTGCTCACTTTGCTGGTGCATAGTTCATACAATGGTTTCATCCTTGCTGAACACCTCTTAGAATTAATGGTGTGTTAATCCAAAGAGATACTCTATGCTTTCATTGGCATATCAAGGCTTTGAGGAAAAGCATAAAGTTTTAGACCTAATGATTTTATTTGTGATGCTTATTTGTGATGTGATCTATTGCTTATTATCTGAATTGCCCCCATATTGTGTGGGATGGAGGATGGGGGGCGGGGGGAGAAGGTTGATCTCCAGACATATTGTCCTGATACTCATAATGTCTTCAAGTTAAATTTTAATCTAAAAGAGATATCCTGTGCTAGAAGCTATGTTATTGTATTCTCCAAGAAGAGTTGGATAGCAAGGAAGAATGATATAAATTTCAGAGAAAATGGACCCCATGTAATGGACCTAAGAAATATACCATTCTGGCATAAAAGTGGGCATAAATGGATAGGTTGAGCAAGATACAAGACTCTGGGCATTTTATAATTGTGCAACAAGGGAGATGGCAGGTATAGAATCATTCTCCACTTTTCAATGGTGGTGGTGGTGATTGATGATGATGATGATGATGATGATGATGTTATCCATTCAGTTGTGTCCAACTCTTGGCAATTCTATGGGCCAAGTCTTTTCACGTCTTCTGATCTTGTACTACTTTCTTGAGTTATTCTATGATCTGGTTGATGTCAGCTTTGATGGTGTTCAGCCACTGTGTTCTTTGGTGGCCTGGTTTCCTTTTACCATTAACTCTTCCAAACATAATTGCTTTATCCAGTTAATCCCCCATATGACATGGCCAAAGTAAATGAAACAGTTTTGTAATTTTGCCTTCCACCCCAACTGAGTCCTATGCAAATGTGGAAAGATGTTTGCCATGCCTTCCTTCCTTCTGCGGTGCCTTCCCTTATATCCCACCCTCTTGGCTTGACTGTTCTCATCTCATTCTGCTGTGTCATGGTATGTGAACATGTCCTTGATGGAGGAGCCGCAGCCTGGACAACATCTGATAAATGAAATTGAGTCTGCAGAAGGAAGGAAGGCATGGCAAACATCTCCCATCCCAGAAGAAGTTTGTAAAAGTTGTGGGGAAAAGGCACTTTCAAACTCAAATTCTGTTAATAAATCTTATAATAAAGTAGAGCTAGTACTCCTGGGTACTTTTCTTACAATGTTGACATTAACCTTGCAAGTTTGAAAGTATCTCTGTCCCCCCTTCATCTTTACAGTCCTTTCTGAGAAGTTTTCTATGCCCACATTCCTTCTGTGGAGTCAAATTTTGTTTACCAGACCATTGTTCTAGTCTGCAGCTTTTCCACCTGCCTCTCAAGGTAATTCCCACATACCATTATCGGGTTACTCTTTCTACATCTGGAACAAATGATATCCAAAAATCAACCAGTGAAGACAGCTTTCAGCTAAAGCGTTAAAAAAAAAAAAGCCTGCTGTTAAATATGAGAGCCACAGAAAACATTTCAAACTACAGCAAATATTTAGGTCAGTCCAAAAGATAACCAATCTGTTTTCCTGACTGAGGAAAAACTAGATAATATATGTCCAGTGGTTGTATAGACTTTTAAAATCAGTTATTATTAATTCTCCAAAGGAACCTATTATCAAGGCATTCATAGAAAAATTGTATTAACTAAATGAGAGCATTGTTCCTGGTTTTTTAGTCCAAGGCTGCCATCTAGTGTCCAAAATGTTACAATAAAATGTGAAAAGACGACTTAAAATAGCATCTCTTTGAACTGAAATACCAGTAGTATAGAGCGAGACTAGGTCCCTGGATCAGTAGTGGGATTCAAATCCCGTCGCTACCAGTTCGCTCATAAGCTTCTGCGCATGTGCAGAGACGTCCGGGCGAGCGGGCGGAGCCTGCCGCCGCCACCACTACTGGTTCGCAACCCACCACTGGGAGAACCGGTAGCAACCCACCACTGCCCCGGATTACAAAGAACTTCCATTTTACAATTCCTATATCAATAGAACCAGTAGTTGGTAAAAAGCAACTACATATAAAATCTAACTTAGTTTGAATAAAGACCTGTTAAGATCAGATTGTTTACAAATCACAATGCATATCAATCAGCCATGCTAATTAAAAATTAAATCAGCCATAATATATCCCAATTTTCATTTTTGTCTGAAGAAATGAAACTTTATGAAAAGTCATACCACTGGTTTCAGCCCCTAAATTTCAGAGATTATCTTTAAACATTTGAATAGTAGAAATGACTCCAATGTAGTCTTCCATGTGATATTATTTAAAAACTGAGATCACTCCTGTTTTTTCTTTCAGTCTCTCTTCTTAAGATTCGCTTGTCTGAGCCTTTGATCATACTTATTGTCTTTCCTTGAACTTGTTCTAATGCTTATGTTTATAACTACACTATCAAAATGTATGCAAATCTTGCTCCGCAGCTGAGTATATATTTTATATTTAAATAAATATCTATATGTATATGGTTAGATTATATTTCCATACTGATTTACTACAGCAATTGTTCTACTTGCCTATAATTTCAATAATTTTATTGTTTTATTAGTATTTTTTATTTTTATCTTTTGTTTTAATATCTATATTGAATTTTTCTCACGCTTTATTATGGTCCTTTCCAAAAGATATGTGTCTGTTGCTTTTGCTTCTTTTTATGTCTTCCCTCACAGCATGTGCTAGGTTGAGTTCTTATATTTCTTTATCTCAAACACTGCTTCTTATAAGTGGACTTTAACATCCTAATGATGGTTTTTCCCAGTTGCTGCAAGCTCTGGTGTATTTTGCCCTCATTGTGGCTTCAGCTGTTGTTCCTTTTTTATGACTAAGTATCATCTACATACTCTAGAGAAAACACTTAAAACAATCAACAACATCGTCAAAGGAAATTCACAATGGATGAAGAAAACAATACCCTGGATATCCTCATCAACAGAGGAAAGAGGGCAAATTAGAAATGCATGTTTATTGAACAACAGCCCATACCAGGGCCTCCAACCTTGGCAACTTTAAGATTGGTGGACTTCAACTCCCAGAAGCTTTGCTGGCTGAGGAATTCTGGGAGTTGAAGTCCACAAGTCTTAAAGTTGCCAAGATTGAAGACCCCTGACCCACACTAACTCAGTATCAAGGTTCCGACTAATGAACCCAACCAATTCAGCACTCCGAGACTTTCAGCTTTCTCAAAGAGCTGTTTTATTGAGTACATCATTTCGGCACAAATGAAAACAAAACCAGCTCTAAATATTCCCTGTGGTTTCACTAAAATTAAAGAATAGATAATTCTTTCCCTCATGGTCGCAGGTCACATTGTCCAATTAAGTGTTCAGGGCATCTCTTTGGCAACTCCCCTCCAGTACCTGTTGAGATGATCTTGGTTTGTAAGGTTGATGGGATGGAAGAACCTTATAAAGGCCCATAAGAAATTAGGGGCAATAAAAGGGCTGCTGGTAGACTGCATGGAATCAGTATAAAGATATCAACATTTTGGAATGGGGCCAGAGATATGGTCAGTTGCAAAGCAGAGGAGAGGAAGCAAATTGGACTCATTGGACCAGATGGGACGAGGTTCATCCCTGAATGATGAACTAAGGAACTAAATGATGAAGTAAGGAACTGCAAAGGGGGGAAAAACAGGAAAGCTGCAGAAATAGCGGTTCCTGTGACCATTTGTGCAAGGGGGGTTGGATTACTGAAATACATGCTGTACTAAGCTTTAGAAATAAGCTGCACGTTTAATGAAGTTACTTTGACCCTCTCTGCAGGACACAAGGAGATTCATCTTACTCAGTTCAATAACTTAGTGTTATTTATAATTACTCTGTGTGATAGTGTCTGTATATCAGTATGGTTATTGGTGTTTTACCACAAGTAGCAGTGGATTTCTTATCAATTTAGAGGCAGGATTCTTATTAATTCCCCAAAAGGGAAGGGGAACTATTTCTCAGAGCCAGCTAGTTGTACCTTTTGTAGCACATTTGTTTAAATGAAATATTAAAAGAGATGGGAGGAATCATGCTTGGTACTCTGAGTTTGGAACTAGAACTGTTCCTGCATTAAAATAAGTTGAGCTATGCTTGTAAATAATGGGAAATTGAAGTGAATCCAGGTATTCCTCAACTTACAATCACCAAAATTTCCATTGTTAAGTAAGATGGTTGTTAAGTGAGTTTTGCCCCATTTTACAACCTTTTTGCTACAGTTTTTAAGTGAATCAGGGGGTCATTAAGCAAATCTGGCTTCTTCCATTGAACTTTGCATGTCTGAAGCCAGCTGGGAAAGTTAGAAATGGTGATCATATGATCCCAGGACAGTGCAATTGTCATAAAATAGATGCCAATTACCAAGCACCTAAATTTTGATCAAGTGACCACGGGGATGCTGCAATGGTCGTAAGTGTGAAAATTGGTCATAAATCACTTTTTCCAAAGCCACTATAACTTTGAATGGTCATTAAACAAATATAAGTTGAGGACTACCTGTAATTGTTCATGTTAAAATTCAGTGTAATTAATCAATGTAATAATCCCAAACTGATTTTAAAATTATTTCTTCCAGTCAAGATTAGTTAATTCTCAGGACCACTAAGGCACATAAAATCTCTTGGTTTTATGTTCCATGTTTGATGTTGAAGTGGTGTGGCAATTTTATAGGTGGTACTTTTAATAAACATTACACAGAAAACAAAGTAACATTGAATAAGAATCTAAGTCACACTTTTTTCCTTTTTATATGAGAACATATTACAAGAATCACATATGTAATCCATATGATTAATTTTATTCATCCATTATTAATTCAGTTATGTGGTTGCTGACCTTTTCTGTTTATTTTTCTCAGAAATGATTGACTCATAGAAATGTCAATTGTCATTCTGGGGTCACATACACAATTGTCTATATGAGCAATGTTCAGGTAAGCCAAAACGGCACAGAAAAACTACAGCATAAAATATTTACCAAGAATGTGAAACAACAAGAACTTCCAGCCAGCAAATAGATCAAATGAAATCTCATTGGATGTCGGTGAAAATTCAACAAAAATACAATATTCCTTTTTTAATGATTATTCCTACACATTTATTGAATGCCAATAGAGATGCTAGGTAGAGTTTAGCATTATCATCACTACTAAAGGATTGACAGTCTACAATGGAAGGGCAAAAAAAGATGATGATGGATTGGATAGCTTTTCACCAATGAATTAGTTCAAAGAAAAATATTTTTACTATTTTGGACACTCTACCATGAAGAAAGAGAATTTCCTTTTATGAAGATTTAAGAAAATTACTGAGATGTAATATCTTCTCTGTCCTGAACAATAACCCAATTAAACCAAATTACTGTATCCTGCAATAAGTTGAAATCAGTAGCAGCCCTATGTCTTTCCCTCTTTCTCCCTCTTTTCCTTGACATGACAAATTGCATGTGTGCAGGGGCAAGCAAGCTTTTGGGGATTAAATTCTTGCCTTTTGGCAAGAATACCTAGAAAAAAAGGTACGTCAAGACAGAAGTGACTGGGTTAGAATCAGAAAAGATGGCTGTACTTGCTTCTCTTTGGTTACTCTTAGTATATCTGCTATAACAAACAGGGCTATCAGTCTCTGCTGGTTTTCCAATTTCATCTTGCACATAAATGAACTTTTGCCACAATCTCAAAGCAACATATTGTGCTACAAAGAATATTTTTTCTATACGGTATTATAAGAGATGAAATGAACTTGAAGACTTCACCAATTCATGCTTGCTTTACCTATGCACTCTTGAGGAATAATGTTATAATAATTGATTAATTCCTTCGTTAACAAAAAGAACAGATAGTGCAAAACAGGAATTTCTTATTAGATGTGGCTTTTTCCTATGCTATGGCAGACACCAGTTCTGTTGTTGGGTGATCATGTGCTCCTTCCCACAGCCCACTAGAAAGAACGAGAGGTGGCAGGTGTCCAGGTTGAATCAGTTAATCTGGAGAAAGCAGGTTCCAATTGTGTGTCCATGTTGCTGGCAACTGTGCCTGATAAACCAGATGAGGATGTGGCAGGCAACGCAATGCTGCTTCGCAGAAATGGGGAACTGCTGCTTACATCACTTGCCAGGTTAGAAACGTTGACAGCATTGTTACTGACAGTCCAGAGGCAAGGATAGTGACTGCAACAAAGCAACACACAAAAACCACAACTGAAATTTGCAGCTACCGTTATCGTTGCTTGATGTATGACAGGAACAGATAATCGTTTTTTGGCTGAAAATTGTATTTCTTTATTCAATGCATTATTTGTCTTGCAAAGAAATAGGGCTCCAGAATTACAATTTTATGCAAGTTATATAGCACCCATTTTTCAATTCTTTCTAAATTAAAGAGAGGTTGGGGAGAGTTTCTTGCAGCTTTAGGTGCTTCAGCCTATTGTGGTGAAACAATTCAGTAAAGCTTTAAGATTTTAAAAAAATTTAGAAACCACACAAACCCTTTAACGTGATTGTCTGCACTTGGTATAAAGGAATATAGCATTCAAAACTTAAACTTGTTTCATTTTGTTTTATCCATATTTCTTATTATCTGAGAATTTACCCAATCCCTCCTTTTGTTGGATTGGAGAATAAATGGTCTGATTGGGCTACAATTTATAGCACAGCTGTATGACAAATCAATCCTCTCAGAAAAACACTTCTTGCACAATTAGAGTGTATTTTGAATCTAGTCAAACGCCTGGTGACTTCATGGACAGTTATTTTGGCAACAGTATGGAAATATTTTGCTATCCCCCCCCCCCCAAAATTTCCAAGGCTAGTCTACAGCCCCTCTATTTTCTTGTGGTTTTTCATCCAAGGACTAACCAGGGCCTGTTTTGCTTTTGAGCCCAGACCAAGTTTTAAATTGCACTGTCAGAGACAATCCAGTCTTAAATAGTGGTTTGGCTGTGGCCTTAATTGTATTAAATACTTAAATAAAATTCACCTAATATTTATATCAGCAAAATATAATCATTCTTCCTAATTAAAACTGCCTCTTGTCATATAGGAAGTTAACGTAACTGTTTTAATTTGTCTTTAAAGGAGGAAAGGTAAAATCTGACCTATTTTTTTTTCCTTCTTGTACACAAGAAGGACTGCTGGGACTGCTGAGGTATTGGTGCTAGGACAACATGCACACTGAAAAAATGCTTGCTTACCTGGGCCCTGGTACGGTAGTACCACTATTGTGTGGCACTGGGAGCAGATTGTTGTGGTGATTGGAGGGTCCTGTAGGCCAACCTTCGTGGTTTGGGGACACTTGGAAATCACTGTTGGCATTTTCTGTCAGATTCACTTTGGAATAGGAAACACATTCAGCACCATTGCAAGATTATATTTACATTACCAAATCATGCTGAGAATTAAGCAAAACCAGGAAAAGGCAGAACCTTGAGCTGAATGGTAAGTCTTTATTCTTTCATTTATTTATTTATTTTATTTATTTATTGGTTCGATTTATATGCCGCCCTTCTCTGGAGACTCAGGGCAGCTTACATGCGTTAAGCAATAGCCTTCATACTTTATGAAGGGTTTCGGCCCCTCCTAAGCGGTGTTCTTTTTTTAAATTTTTTTTTATACAAAGCTTATTGCCCCCACAATCCGGGTCCTCATTTTACCTACCTCGAAAGGATGGAAGGCTGAGTCAACCTTAAGCCTGGTGAGATTTGAACTTGCAGTAATTGCAGGCAGCTGGTGTTACTTAACAGCACTTTAGTCTGCTGTGCCACCAAGGCGCATTCCTTGATATGTTCACAAGGTGCAGTTTGTCTTTTCAGTTTGGCTGAGAATATGACTCTTTCAATAGTTGTTGAACTATCCTGCAACTATGGTTTGGGGCCCGTAATGAAATAAATAAACCAAGATATTAAAAACACCCAGGATCTTGTGAGATATCAGCAATCTCATCTATGACATTTCATTCAAGAGTAACGAACAACTAAGATTTCACATATTCAGATTTTTTTATTTCATTTTTTTTTTTTCATTTAGCATACTGCAAGATTTTTGATCGAAACTGTGTCAAGGGACCTCAGCCTGTGCATTGCCAGTTCCTGGTTTATTCTGTCTGCTTCCTGCTAACTGGGACACAAGAAGGCACCTTTAAATGAGCTGTGGTGGTGCAGTGGTTAGAATGCAGTACTGCAGGCTACTTCCGCTGACTGCCAGCAGTTCAGCAGTTCGATTCTCACCAATTCAAGGTTGACTCAGCCTTCTAGCCTTCCAAGGTCAGTAAAATGAGGACCCAGTTTGTTGGGGCTCAATATGCTGAGACTGTAAACTGCTTAGAGAGGGCTGTAAAGCACTCTGAAGTGGTATATAATTCTAAGTGCTATTGCTATTGCTATTAAATGGAGCAGCACTGGGAGAAGACAGTTGGACTATTATGTTCTTGCTGTCCAATCATATTCCATGATTTCTTGAGAGGAAGGAATTAAAGTTCTGTTTTAGTGTACATACTTTGATTGCATCATGTTCAGCATCCTAGAGATGAGGCTTATATTACTATATGGCTTTCTCTCTTATATAATTTTATGAGATTCCTGATAGTATCAAATCTTGCGTCATGTTTTTCTACTCTTTTTAAACTTTTTTACCCAAAAAATCATAATGATTTGTCAAAGAAAAGGAAAACTGCTCAATTCTTTTCTTTTCTACCATTTAAGAGCTGCTTTTCTGGAAGCCTCGTGGGGAAGCAAGAGTGAAGAAAAGCATTTCCTGGAAATGCGTACTATCTTTCCAAGCAGAAGCTTCACTGATTAATTTTACCTAAAAATAAAGTCTCCTTGGAATCTGTTTTGACACCTGGGGATATCATTGGTAATGATAATTTTCCTGGCAAAATACAAACATCGTTTCCATTCTGTGTGTATGTGTGTTTAATTTTACAGCTTAATTTACACTCCTAGTATTTCTCGGTGGTATTTCCCATCAAAATTCTAATCAAAACTAATCCTTCTTATTTATTTATTTATTTATTTGAAAAAGATCAGCCAAGATCCACTACTATCTCTTTCTCAGCTGTGAAGGAAAATAATACAAAAAAGAAGAGCATTCTATGTATTAATATTTTTTTCCCTTCTGTGGTTATTCAATTTTTTCCCCTTTTTTTTTAAAAAAAAGGAGCATTTATTGACTGACATCTAGAATAGTTATGCATCTTCATTTATCCTTTCAAAATCTTTTTGCTGTGATTCACTCGCTAATCATTTCATGTGATGTAATTCGGCATTACCTTTTGATAAATAAATTAAATGGAAAACATAACAAGAACTTGCCTGGATAATTATTTTTTTGCATGTACGAAGCAGGATATGGAACGGCTCTGTGTCCTCGTAGAGCTGAATAATGTTCACAGCCATGATGAGAATGTGGAGCAGGCAGAGAAAAACTCCCCGTGTATGGATAATTAGAAGTTCCTGCTGTACAGACAGCATCAGGATTGGAAATCAACCAACCCCCCACTACAAAAATATTGAGAATTGAGTAAAAAAAAAAAAAAGCTGAAGTAGGGAAATAGGAATATACATACATATATATAAAAATATATACATTACAAACTATTCTAAAAATATGAGTTCCAGGTATATTAGTAAATGACGACAGCATGACGACAGCAAAAACAACACAGCTGATTACAAGTGGGAGATGGCTGGAAGGGCCTATTACACGTGCAAGGACTAAATTGATTAATGGCATATAAAGGCAGAGATCTCTGTAATGGTAGTTTAATACTCTGACGATGTCAGCAGATGGCTGTCGAAAGCTTAGTAAAATAAAATTTTAATTCTTTTAAAACTTTAAAATCTTAAGTTCCGGAGTTCGCAGTATGTCTGTTTCTTTTTTTACATATATACATGCACACACACACATACACACACAAACACACACACAATACATATCTTTTAGTCTGTCGTGCAGACTAAAATACTCAAAAAACATAGAATAACTAAATAATCTTTTCATCTCAAAGAAAAAGGATGGAAATAAGAACCATCTAATCTAAATCCTTTTTACTGGAAGATTGCTCTCCTTGGACAATTAAGCACAGCAGTGAAGTTCATGGTTTGATATATAGAGGGGAGGATCATAAAGTGCTTCTAGTTGTATATGATACTGGTGTTTTCTATATTAAAATCAATAAAATCAATTGATAGCCTGCAGAACATTATATACTCTGAATACATTATTAATAAACCTAAATGTGAAATGAGTAGCTTTGATTTATCAAAATTAGCCAGGAAACACCACCCCAGCAGAGGTGTCAGTATTCTACATTCCCTCAAGTATTTGAGGATTTAACATGGTGGGTTTTTTTAAAGAGTAATAGCCATATAATAATAATTATCTATGAATGGTGATTTGACTACTCTAAATTAAAATTTCTAAAGTAAACGTCACACATTTTATTATCAGTAAAATTACTGTTAATGGTTCAGTTAATTAGACATAGGGTGTCTAATAGATAGGGTGTTCAAATTTTCACAAATTAATTTTATTCTGGAAGATGGAATTATTTTGTACATTTTTTCATTCCATGCATAATATACCAACAACTTGGAAATTAGCAGAAACAAATGGACTTCTTTTTTAGCAAAAACATTGATATTAGACGACTGGAAGGGAATCTATTTTCTATCAGCAGTATAGTTATGTATTTCAAGTCCCTGCTGAGCAAGCATTTTCTCATCAAGAAATCCACCTATAGGACTAATAGATAGTTGGGATCCATAATTTATATGTTTAAGTTCACTTTTACCCCAACAGGTAAATAGACTAATTTAAATCTTAATTGTATGCATCCTTATAAAATAATGAATTTACTTTTCAATCAGTGATCAAGCTTCCTAGAGGTTTATTTATTTTATCACTTCAGAATCTATTCATAAAAATGAAATGCTCTTCCTCAGCAATTAAAGTGCCTGTAACCTAGTGTGTGTGTTTCAAATTATTTAGTACTTAGATTTGTCCAAATGTTTCAGCTTTGCCCATAGCTTTCTTGGCAACGTTGCTGGAATTGTTTGCCATTGGCATTCTTCTGGGTTTGAGTTTGGAAATCCTTTGTCTAGATGGCTTGGCTTTTCTCATGTCTATAGAGCCCTATATTTGTAATGAGTTGGCCTTTCCTTCAGCTCTCTCATGATCTTACTAGCAAGGGTGACCGTTTTAGGAGAGTAAGCTTCTTGTAGCATCATTATCAGAATCATTTAAATGACTGAGTTCCCTCACCAGATTAAATTAGCAATCCCTTGGAAATTGATACAGAGAGCCAGTTTGGACTAGTGGTTAAGATGCTGACCTGCAAACTAGGACACTGAGAGTTCTGGTCCTGGTTTAGGCATGAAAGTGACTTTGGGCCAGTTACTCTGTCAGCACAACCCACCTCAGAAGGTTGTTGCTTTGGGAAAATAGAAGAAGGAGGTATTGTGTTTGTTGGCCACCTTAAGTTACTTATAAAATAATAAAGTAGATATCTACATGTACATGTACATATACATATACATATGTATATGCTATTTCTTTGTATACAAAGAATGCTCATTGACCCATAATCACAACTTACAAATGACAATATCTAAATGATCTCATTTAGGCCCAAAGGTTAATCAGGGAGATGCTTGGTTAATATCTGAATGGGGAATTACCAAGGAATGCTAGAACTATACCATGGAAGAATACGATGATACACTATTCCCATCATGTTGCCAAGAAAACTGCATGGACCAATCACAAAATTAGCAATAATTGAGTTAGATTCAAAGTAAACTTATCTTTTAATAATGAGTAAGAATAAATGAACTTTCTATAACAAAAATTAAGTATTTCTGCTCTTCAGAAATTTTTGTTATTGCTATACAGTATTTCTTGTTGTTATTGAAGTAATGTAAATTTTGTAATAATTTCATCTTTGAGAAAAAGTCAGTGTTGAATTACAGCTTTCTTTTGTTAATTAAGCATCTATGCTGCACATGTAAAAAGACTTCAATAGACTTTTAAATTTTAAAGAGAAACAAGATTTTCCCATTGAGATTTGTGTTGTTTGTGTCATCACTGGAAACTGGTAGTATCATAACCAAATACTAAACAAACAAACAACAGTTAGATGCTTTGGTCAGTAGCTTTATAAAGTTACAATTCCTAAAAATTGTAGGTGGTGAGTTGGTGTAATTCAATGAGTTGGTGTAATTCAATGCATTATTGGAAGGAGGCCTATCTTGGCCAGAAAAAAATGATAAATGTGAGGTGATGTAAGATAAAGTAAAAAAGGGATGCATGCAAGGAGGGACAATGAGGCAATATCACCACAGTTTGCTTTCTCCAAATAGGTGTTTTATTATTGGCCATGACCATCATGGTAGCAATTTGTACATAGGCAGGTTCAACATGGAAATGATGTTATAAGTTTGCCTTTCCTGTAAAATAAGATGCTCAAAATAATATGTCCATGGAGAGAAGTGGTAATAAGGACATTTGACTAAAACCCTAATCATAGCTGCAGGAAACTAGAAAAAAATATTGTTGTTTCATACTATTGCCTATTATTCAAAATACTTTTCCATCTGTGAACCATCCAATACTGTGCACTGACAGATGTTACAAAACCAATAGTCATCAGTAAGCTCATGTTATCAATTTAATATAAGCAACAAGCTATTATATAACTTACAGTGAGAATATGTCATGTGTTGACTTTCAGAGACAATATCCGGAACATCCTTGGAGTGGTTTCTGAGGGATAGTGAGATTAAAGTTTCATTGATTCTGGTAAAATTATTCTTCCAATGACATTTCTTTATTCTACCCTGAAGTTCTGTGGGTTACTTATTATTTACAAGTCTAATCAACTTCACAAAGCTCTCTTAAATTTTTTGTCATTAAATTCTTTGTCTGCCAAAGAATTATTATGATCTCTAGTCATAATGCATACATTAGATTAGTGTTTATTATATTTCTAATGCAGAGTACAAGCTAAGAATGAAGAAGAGTAAACTAGCTGGTATTCTTCTATCACTAACAAGTTTCATACATTTGATGAAGAACTGATCTTACCTTTCTTTTGCATCCAGAAATGCCTTGGCAAAAGGGTTGTATTTGATTTTGAGAGCTGTTATCTTAAGATTCAAGAAATAAGGGTTCTGTTAAGTTTTTTAAAGGTGACGGTAGATCATTTACCCACATAAGGTTCAAGAGGTTTTAATTAGCCACAGACAATTCACATTCAAATATATTATACCAAGAAGTTATACAAAGTCAAGGCACAAAATGTGAAAGGTAGAAAGTTTTCTTCATACCATACATAATTTAATAGAACTCTGAGATTTATTAAACAATGCATAGTGTGGAGAGGAAGACATTTTTGTACCTTTTAAGGAAGTTAAAAGAAAGATTTAAAACAATTTCATAGTTGAATACTATTTAGATGTGACAGTAAACATTAATTTGGACAACTTTAAAAGAATATTAAGCAATTTTCTCAAAAAGGGAAAGCAATCAATTACATAATGATTTTATATTATCCATCTCTATCAGAAACAATATACTGAGCAACACAACTTGGTTGGGGTTATTGCATATGGTTTGCTTGCTATGGGCATTCAGTTGTCTGTGGCAGCCTAGCCAATTTCTCTCTTAAGCAGAAACTTTGATTTTGCAACTGAAAGAAACTAACTTTCCAATCCAGCAAGATAACTTTTGGTGTCGTATGAATGCCTCTTCCATAGTTATTGAATAGCAAGCATGCAAGAAACACATCCTTTTTGATAAGATCAAACAATACTTTAAAAAGGACAGTGGATCACAAAATTTACCTATGCTCATTTGGACAGTTTAAAGTGATTCCCACAACTAATAAATAAATTGCTTTTGTACGATAGCCACCTACCTCTTCATTCTGGTAGGCAGTCACAGCAATAAATTGAGTTTCAGGGAAAGAACAATTCATTACCATCCTATGTGGGCCTCCTACTCGAACAATATGAACTTGAGGCTCATATTTATGTAGGGAATTCAACATAATCTAGAATGAGAAAATAATTGAAGAGATATTATTTTGTATTCTACAAAAACATGTGACATATGGAAGTTATTGCGCAAAGTTGTAGTAACTTTGGTTTCAATGCAAGATGAGACCCCTGGTAATGAAATAATTTGTGGGCCAAGTGTTGCAATTAAACAAACATTTTGATATACGCCCATTATTTCCAAGGTCAGGGAGCTTTCATTTTAAGGACTATTGCTATATATGGATCTGACCAGCCTTCTTTCCCCATCACACCACTCTCAAAAGAGGAGAGAGCCAAAATAAGTAACTAATAACAGCAATAGTTAGTTTATTGCTAACGAACTATGATCAGTTTCATCTGTAGGTGCACAAACAGCTGCGAAGTACATAAAACAGAGAATAGATATGCAAACAGTAACAGCCAACTGAGTCTATTTTGAACACATTTTATATTAGAACTAGAAGGGTTGAGAGATGGAAGCCAAGTTGACTAGAAATGGTCCATAACTAATAAGAAGGATTCCAGGTTAGGTTTTTAACACAGGATTACCCTGTCTTATTCTCAGGATTTTATGGAGGCTCCAGAGATCAACATCCTTCAAATGTAATCCTCCTGCCTTTTCAGGCCACTTCTTTCACCTTTTATTTTCCTAGAGAAAATTTGTTAAGGAAAACAGAAGAAATAGCTGGTGCCTTTTGAATGGTAGAGGAAATGACCCTCCATTTGAATTCAGTGTTAAAACAATGAAATACAGTTTACAGTTTTTAGGCTTCCTAAAGGAGAAACTGTATGCATACGAACTGGAAAAAATGATTCAGTGATGGTCACAATGATACCCTAATCCTTTTTCTGGATATCTTAGATGTTAGCAACTAGGTGATCGGTTGAGGATGCTTCTTTAATGTGAGCTAATAGTTAAGCAATAATTAGAATGTTCTGGACCTTGAAATGTTGTTTTTGTAGTAAAATTACAGTGTTCCAGTTTGAGAAAGAAACAGAAATCTAGGCACTATCTGAATGCTTTGTTGTTGTTAGTGGTGGTGAAGCATCTTTCTCTGAAAATCTGTATTAAATAATTGCTACATATAAAAACCAAAGTTCCTGCTGTCCATATTTTCCCAGTTTTTTTTCTTCATGTAAATTTTGGAGGGCCCCAGATAAGTATAGAAATGGCCATAAACAGGTCACAATGGATGTAAACAATATGCAAAGCTGGAAATTCATTCTTTGCTTGCTAATGGATTTGCTTTCAGATTTAATCCTGCATTCCAAAATAAATCAAAGAAAATGTTCATCACTGTAGTCCTAGAGGCATATTAAACAAACAAGCCAACAAAGCCAACTTTCCTCTTTCATTTTTAAGGGCCTTCAGAGAGAATGCCACTTATTTTCTCGTACAGGTACATACTTTGTATTATTATTCCAAAGGCCAAAGATGATTCAATAGAATATTGATAATTATCATGAGGCAAAAGCAAGCACAGTAATTATTTCATTTAGACGAAGCCTTTTATTTGAGTACCTGACTATTGCCAACATCCCACTTACGCACCAAATGGCAAAGGAAAGAAAACAAAGGCTCAATACCCCCAATCATTTTCCCCTTCTCTGAAGCCCTATGTAAAAACTCAGCATAGAAGGCACACTATGGAGGTAAAAATCCCTGATGGTTAAACCACAGCACACTCTGTCTCTCTTGACATCAAGGAGTCCATTAAAATCTGAAAGCTCCAATTAAAGCCTGTTTATTCCTGTTTACATTTGGACTCCATGGAATAATTGGCATCTGTGGGTGAAGAGGCCTCTAAGGGCCCTTCTAATTGCATAAATGCACCCTTGATCATTCTTGATTGGTAGAAGCCAATGATTCAAGCCAAGAGGCCTACAAAAAAAAAACAAAACATGGTGCCATACCTGCCCATTTCCATTTAGTTTATTGGTAAGTTTCACTTTGCTAAAAGATACTGTGGCCTTCATCCAGTGTGCTCCAAAGTTGGGTGAGTCTGGATGGATATAGACACAGCTGTGGTTGGATGGCTCTGGCTTTCCAGCAGGAACCCATTCTCCATTCACATACTTCCAGCGGTGGCTATCAGTTGGAGCAAAATCCAGCAGAAAAGAATACATAGCATTTGGATCCAGCCCCGAAACACTGATCTTTAAAACTGGAAACATCCGCCTGTATGAGAAACAATTATATGTGAAATTAAGTCTTTTTAAATTTAAGGAATAATTTGTTTTTATTGCTTGTTTTCTAAATTAACATACTAATGAGTCACTTAATGACACAAAATCTTTTCACTAAGAGAGGCAGATAACACTCATTCCTCTTCTGTTTTTCATGGATAGTGCTATGAAGTATGAGGTCTTGCAATCAAGACAGCATGTTCTGTTCCTAAAACAATTGACTAGCGAACATAGTCATCACAAATATTTGGCTCACTATCCAACAGTCCCTCCAACGAAAACTACATTCAAGGATGTCCTACATTAAGATAATTGGTCTAAAGGCTGGTTGTTTTTGGTCGTGCGTTTAATTTTTATCCATCTATTTGCCAATGCAGAAAGTGGAGAACCAATATTAAAGCACTGAAAGGCTAACTTTCTATTTTCAGGAAGGATGGGAACAATTTTTTCACAGCTTTCCTAAGCAGCACTTTCTGGAAGGCAGGAAGAAAAGACAATTTTAACTATTCAGAATATTTAAATTGGAGATGTTAACATTTTGGAAATGGAAAAGTACATGCATTTATTTGTTTATACTCTGTTCATGGGAACCCTGGGACTATCTAGATTTTGAAATACTGTACGTAGTTCTCAGCTTTCCTCTCAATGGTGAGTAGGATTGGTGAAAGTTGTCATGCAACAACATTTGGAGTGTTAAAGAATTGTATTTTTCATATTATTTGTGTTTATTATTGTGTAGGTGAACCATTTTTCAAGACCTATTTCAACTATTGTTGATCTCAATTTATTTCAGTTTTCAGTTTTTTTGCAACTACATTTCCAATTACCCAACTTGCTTTCTTTTCCTTAACCTCATAATGTCTGGAGAAAAACTATTTCTTCTTCTCCTTCTCCTTCTCCTCCTCCTCCTCCTCCTCCTCCTCCTCCTCCTCCTCCTCCCATGGTTGAGAGTCCTGGCCAACTTATTAGATGTTGATCTTGTTCATTATGCTTTTATTTACATTATTTACAAAATGAATAATATGTGTGCTACCTAAAAATAGAGATAAAAATCAATTCCATTTGGCTTTACTTGATGTATCACAATATAGAATAAGACATCTTATCTGATGACTTATTTAAATAGGCAATGAGAAAAAGAGAAAAAAAATAGGTTCAATTAAATGCATTACCAAAAACAACCAGCCTTTAGACCAATTTGCTTCCTGGCTCCAGTTTATGGAGGGAGGGGAAACCTCTATGCCTTGAAAGCATGGAGAAGACAGAGGCAGGATAAATATGGCCAATGCCAATTTTTTTCCTTTTTATTGATCCATTGATTATCCTATACTAGAAATCTTCAAATGGATTGTTTTCCATTGTTTGTGTTTCATTATTCATTACTTAAAGTTTGGGGAAAACCTAAGAATATTTCTGAACAGGTTTAGTCTGTTTTATGTATATACTTAGTTAGAGGATTTCTATTTTATCTTTTTATTCCACCTAAAACACTTAAATCATACTTGGAGCAGGTTTGGGATGAGGATGAAGAATATCCAGATTCAAGTCCATCATGAGTCATGAAAACTCACCGGCTGTCTGGGGTTCTGCTGTTTCTCCTAAAGCAAATATCACACAGAATTGTTATTTGGGGGAATTTTTGAAGAGGGCTATGTATGTTGCCTTTGGTTTTCAGAGGAAAAATGTGATATAAAACTAAAAAATAAATAAAAAGTACTCAATGTCAGAAGATTTGAAATCTTTTAGGCCATTTTCCCTAGCCTTGTGCTATCTTGAGATTAAATCTTCCATCATATTAGTCAGAGATGGTAGAAGTTGTAGTTTAGCACTTCTAAAGACCTCCAAATTGGGAAATGCTGCCTAGATATAAATAAACATCAAACTCTTTCTTGGCTTGGTTTGAATTAGTTGAGTTGGGATGGGTTGCTGTTGCTTTTTAATAATAACATATAGCAATAGCACTTAGACTTATATACCACTTCACAGGTATATATCTCTAAGCAGTTTATGGAGTCAATCTGGGTCCTCATTTTACCAATTTTGGAAGGATGGAAGGCTAAGTCAAACTTGAGCTGGTGAGACTTGAACTGCCGAACTTCTGGCAGTCAGCAGAATTAGCCTGCAATACTGCATTCAAATCACTGCACCATCACAGCTCTATATAATATTCTTGGGGCAGCTTGGTTGAACCCAGATGCATTCTATATACTGGCTTAAATTAAAACTACATTTATGTATTAAATCTTGATGGAAGAAATACGACCTATTTCAACATCACTCTTTATAATTCTTGGGAAAACATTGTGATGACTTTTGCTGCTATGCATGGATTAACTTAGGGTTCATAAGTTCATCTATGCATTCTTTTTTGCCAATAACCAAGTTAGCAAAAGCAATACTGGTGAATCAGAAAAGAAGTAAAATTAGAGAAAGAAAACACTGAGCAATAGCACAAGCCAAATCAAAGCTATCAAATTTCATACCCATGGGCTATGACAATAGGGCTTTGAAGTGAAAGTAATTGACTTCTGTACTGCCTGAGCCCCCCCTCTTCTTTTTATCAATTATATTATCAATACTTGGTCAGGCATAATATTTCATAACTCTTTAGTCAACTGAAATGTTCTCAAAAAAACAGATTTATCAACTGAGGGGAAAATCTGAGTGAATTTTCACTTTATAATTTGTATTAATGTTTAATCCTGTACTTTGGAAGTTGAATGTTTGATTTGGCTGAAATGCAACTGTTAGCAAACCCAACCAGAATTTTCCATAATGAAAATACAATGTTACAATTTAACAACTTAAAGAAATTCTTAGACCTCCCACACAGATATACATTATTCCTTAAGCATCCTTTGCATAATTGTTATATTCTCTTTAGCATCTTTTCAGATATATAACACGTTCTATTCAATTTTGCCCTTAAAGTGTGACAATGCAAAAATATAATCTTTTACTATATGATCAATCTTGCAGTATATTGTCACATGATTTTTTTTAGTTGAGTTCTCATTTGTACGTAGCCCTGTCTCCATCTTCCAACATAAAGACCACAAAAGATCCTCTAAGAAAATGTGACCATCAACAGGGGAAAAAAAATTGACTTGGGAATCAGTAAACTAAAGAATCAAATATAGTACTGAATTTGGTGATTCAGTATTTATATCTATTGAAGAAAGATGATCGCCAAGAACCAACAAGGGACAGAACAGAAGACAGTTTCCAGTTTCATGCTCTGTCAATGATTACACATCACAAGAGAGAGAGTTTTTTTTCTTTTAGCTATTAAAAAAATCAAGGTTTTTTGCCATTATTCCTGAAGCTATACAGGGCTTACTGTTTACATAAGCAAAACTATACAAATTGTATTGGTTGATGGATTACATACCATCAAGCCACCAACTTCCACTGATCATGTACATAGATTTTTTCCATGATGATGATACATATTGAATACATTTGGCCTTCACGTGATACTGACCACTGGAACTGAGATCTGTAGATAATGTGTTCTGTCTTATTGTAACCACTAGAAAAGCATAGTTCATGGATTCTTTTAGATAGGGAGCTCCTAGCACTATCTATTTCCTCACTAGTGACTTATAGCATCTTCTATTCTCATGCATTCATTCTGATGCCAACCTGACAATAATGAGCACAGGCATTGTATTATTTCAGCAGCGGTTGGCTCTGTTGTGCTTTAAGTCACTATTAGAAAAAAAATGTTACAAATGGATTGTGACAAAGTTCCATATTTTCACCCCAAAGAGTTTTTGCTATGGAAAGAAAAGTGACGGAACACGTAATGGGAAAGATAGGGTTAGAAGAGAAGCCAATCAAGAGTGGAAGGTCTTCCAGCAGAAATGACTTGCAAACATCCTAACAGGATACAATGTTAAATATGCTTGGACGGAACCATGCACAACCACTTTATCATGTATAAATATTGTAAGAATGCATTATAAACTAATCAGAGTTTTTCATGATCTGCATGTATGATGAGTAAAATCATTTTAATTGGTTTATATTATGTCATTTATATATTTATGTTGGTTTTGCATTTTGAAGTTTATAATGCTTTAAGTCGTCTTAAGAGCAAATATGTATTTAACATACACAACACTAATCTCTTATATGGTACAGGAAATTTACGATCTCCAATGGGACCCTCTCATAAGACACAGTCTTTCAGAAAAGAACTTGGAACATTTGGTTCAGAAAAAGATAAAGCCTTGCTTCTTTTATTAAGATACTTGCTTATGTAAATATGCTGCATCAACATCCATTGAATACAAATAAAGAAGATATTTCACTTGCTTCTAAGCTGTCAATAATAGCATCTCTCAATAATCATTAATATCCAAAAGGGCTTGCTGTTTATACACAAATATATAAAAAAATATTCAGGATGCAGTTCGCCAGCAAACTATCCAAGTTCACTTGAAAGAAGTGGGATAATGGTGAGACTATAACTCCGTTCTCATGCAGTTTTTATTTATTTCTACAGATCTTCTCAAGGAGAATATCTCCAATGAACTGCAAATCAATCATAGTTGCAGTCCTATGCAGTGAGTTCATTTCACCATTCACTGTAGCAAAAGAGAAGGTTAACACTCACCTGCCATTCTTGGTGACAATCATCTCATTTGTAACTTCTCTGAACCTCTGCCACAGGGCAGAATCTTCCAAGATAACCTGGAGTTGTTTCTCAGTAGGGTCTCCTTTGTCTCTGCCAGCCAGGAGTTCGTTTTCCACCACATTGAGCAGCCTGGAGATGGTGCAATCACTGTGTTTCTTACAGCCCAAATCAGTCATGGTGACTCTAATGTCAGAAACTTCTCAGGTTATTTTTTTAAAAAATGAAAGAGGGAAGCCTTCACAATCCCCTCTGAACCTAAGCCCAAACTAATTAATTAGCCACAATGGAACAAAAGTGCCCACCTCAGCCTTTTGCCACAGACTTGTTCTTTCCTCCACTACGTCCCAACACGATGATGACACCTGTATGTTAAGGTTTTAACGTGAACACACAACCATGTCCTAATTACCAACTGTCAGGTGGGAGGCAGTCTGATTAGGCAATTGGCTGCTTCTGAAGACGAATCTTCCATTCAATTTGTTAAGCTTTTATCTTTCTGAGGAGGGTCTAATTATTCTGCTCAAGAACTATATTTCCATTAATGAAAATGATTTAATGTCTCAAATGAAACAATGAATGGAAAGCAAATCTGTGTAGATTTGCAAAATCAAACTGAAAAGGGAGATACAAATGGCACTGAAAAGCAAACTGTATGATATACAATATTAGCCTTTTTGAGGCAAGTGTATTTCCCTGTGTTTCATTATATCATTGTCAAGAAAAACATTTACGTTCGTCATCGAACTATATTTATATGCTAGGGAACAATTCATAGGAGCTTCCTATTTGCAAGCCAGATTTCCAAATTCTAGGGCGGCAATGACCAATTTATGTACTTTGGGAAATGTAAGGGATACTGTGAACAGTATTTGGCGGAAAGCCTGTAGGATATTGCCATACAATAGACTACAATGCTGTTTTTTCTGGGTTAACAAGAATTCCAACTTGTTACTATGTTTTTTAAAATGTAAAACTCTTTTTTATTGATTTACACTGCAGTTTTCATTTATTTCCCACCTAAAATGATGAGAAAGTTTTTGCAAATTTAATATTTTACTTATTCAGCATATACAGTACAGCTACCACTCGCCAAGAGATCTGGGTTGTTAACAGAGGGCAAAAGAAAATGCTCATAGACCATGTGGCAGAGACTCCAACCCCAAAATGAGGTGAAGAGAGGATGATATATTCTAATGTTTCTTGTTTATACTGTCATTCAAAATTGACAGTTATTTACCATCTGCTAATAGACTATCTACCAATGAATATTGACCACTGTAAACTGTGGAATCCTTGGTGCTCTCTGAGCTTGATTGTTTGCTTGCAGATATTTCATAACTTGACTGGGTAACATCATCAAGCTAGTGAGTGCGGGATTTGCTCCCTTTTTATGTACAGTATCATGCTTTTCCATGTTGCTGGGGGGTATGGTTTTTTTGGTCCAAGAAAAATGAAGGAACCACTTTTCTTCTTGATCAAGGAGAATCCATACTCCCCAATGCAAGTGCTTTCTATATTATTTATTTATTATTTATTAAATTACTAGGCTGCCCATCTCACTAATATAGTGACTCTGTATAAGGAGAGAAAAAATATTACACTCACCAGCATTGATGATATTACTTCATCAAATGATGAAATATCTGCAAGCAAACAACTAGCTCAGAGAACACCAAGGACTCTGTAGGATTGCCAAAACCTGAGGGTAGAGTTAAAGGAAGTATCAGCCTAGAATCTTTACGTAGCCATATGTGGGCTAAGACCAACTCCCTTGAATTCTACAGACCCCTATTTAACTCCAAGCAGTTACTAACTGTTGGTTGAGAAATTCCTGTGAATAAGGTGTTTAACAATAAATCAGGTTAATTGGACCTTCACGGATGGACCTGGTCTTTTGTACCTGACAGACTACACAGTTCAACTCTGAGCTACCTGGATTTCTTCTATTGAATATCTGTACAGAAGGGCATTAACTAAATATGCTGCTTCTGGCTGCTTGCTGTAGTAGAAAGCAGGGAGAAATATATGAATCTAATCTAGGAGTTGAATATGATAAACCACTTCAAATGAACAGGTCTTAAGGAAAATGAATCAACAAGTCTGTTGGATTAAGAACCTTTGATTCATGGACTGAATGTTGTTTGCAAAATATTTTTATCTACCTCACATAAACTATTTCTGTTCCCAAAACTTTACCCAATGCTCACAAGGATGTTGTATGGAAGTCATGCTTTCCATGTAAAAGAAATAATTTTCCTTATGAATACGTAGCAGCACCTAACACTGCTCTGATCATTATACCTCAAACTAAATCAAAATTACTAAGAGAGCCTACAAATTCTTATTTTAATGAGTAGGACAACTGTTTCCTGAAGAGGCATCAAATATTGTTATTAATAACTGGTTTTACTACTTCAGCATACGTTTTATGGAGGGTAGTCTTAGAATCAATATTTACTTAACCTATCTAGAAATAAATTGTCCTGAGAATAGCAATAAACTACACTTACAATAGTCATGTTATAATGATGTAGGTGTCTTGGAACTATGTGGAAACGGTGTTCTAAAGTCTTCTTTCAAGATGATTCCTCAACTTCCTGATCAAGCCTACTGATCTCATGTTCCTGATGGTTTTACCATCCAAATACTAATCAGTTGTAATCCTGCTAGGCTTCTTGAAATCAGCAAGGTTGACAAGATGCTACCACTGGTTGGACTCTGGAACACCTGTCATTATTAATGGGATGTCTTAAATTAGGCTTATCAGTATGATACCTAATAGCATTTAATTTCTAGAGCTCAGTGGATCAAGTATTCCTTTACAACAGGATGAATCAAAAGTATTTGGCAAGACTCAAACTTTCCAGACTTTATGCAAATAAGTGGATTGATGGTTCAACCAGACTGTCAGCTTCTCTGAATTTTGTGAAAATAGAATTTTCTATATGCTGTTAACATTTACCTATACATTATTGCTGTACATAAGCCATGCTGTCTGTGAATCTCGGCCACCAGCAGAAGTTAATTGGTCCTTTTTCTGAATATGTCTGCTAAAGTAATGAAAAGACTAATCTTTTCTAAATCACTTCAAGTCCAATAATTACTGATGGTGTCAAACCTTGATTAAAGAACACCAGAAAACCTGCTGTCTTTTTGTCCTCTGTAATTATGACTCGGCATTGGATGTCATGGCTAGATAGATATTTAGTTTCCTAGCTTCTGGAACTGAATGTTCAGGGAAGAGAATCCATTCAAATGGGACAGGAGATGGAAAGAATGAGTTAGCTTCTCATGGATTTCATTTGACCAAGAATTTTCTATTATATTATTATAGTTGGTAGAAAAGTCTGTAAAGTACAGCTATTAAATATCAGTTAAAGAGGAAACATATCGTTTAAAATTTTTTCCCCTGTTATATGTAAGCAGCTGTTAGCTTCAAAGAGTTTCAGATTGATTTGTTAATTATTTCTTGGTTCTGCTGAAGCAAGCAAAACGCATTTCCAAAATGTTTCTCTTCCTCAATCTACTTATAAAACTCCATATATCAAGTTTGTTCTCTAACTATACGAATAACAAATAGTTGAACAAATCTAATAGGGGAAAATCCTCTGCAAATTAGATCTCTGCTTAGATCTTATTAGACACCTAATTTGGATGACTAAGATAGGATGTATCCTAGGTACACACTTGTTGTATTCTCATCCTATTATAATAATAAGTTACAGAGCATTGGTGCAACCAGATAGGTAAGCAGGGTAAACTTTGTTAGCACTTGGCAAAACAGCAGAGAAAATCAGTGGTCCAGTACTAGAATATTGAAAAGCAACCCAGAATCAGGCAGTGGCAAATCACTTCTGTATAGTTGGCAAAAATAAATTACATGGCCAATGCCATGTGTATAAAAGTGCCAGAGGTTGGGTTTGATTTTCCAGCATTTCACATACACCTCACTCACTTTTGCCTAGGATGAACTGAACATCAAGATGGAATTCTTGTATTCAAAGTGTAAACTATTAAGAGACCTATTTGTTCAGAACATATTCATTTTTTTCCCACCCTTTGGATTGTCTCCAATTCTCAGAGTCTGCCTAGAAAAATCTCTCCCATTTTTTGGCAAGGTTTTTTAGGAGTGGTTTGCCATTGCCTCCTTCCTAGGACTGATAGAAAGTGACTAGCCCAAGGTCACTCAGTTGGTTTCATGTCGAAGGCAGGACTAGAACTCATAGTCTTCCAGTTTCTACTCTGATGTATTAACCGTTATACCAAATTGGCTCTCGCATGGAGTAGCAATTATGTAGAAACAGAACTGAGCTTCGGGTTAAATATTTCAGAAATTTTTTTAAAGCCACACATTTTAAATATAGGTTTTTAAAGATAGTTACTGGTAGTTAACACATATCTGCATTAAGTAAACTAAGTATTATGTAGAAATTAAATTACTTTCACAGAAACATTAGTCTTTACCTTCAAATGCGCATTATAACCAATTGTTGTCCAATTATTTTCAGTTTAATTTTATATAGCAACAACTTAGATTTGTTTAATTCACCATTTAATTCCTTCATCTATACCTCTTTTATACTGTATGTGATCAAAATTAGTAAAGTTGATTTGAAATATTGTTAAACTATGAAGTTTATTTTGAAAAGGTTTTATCTAAAGCTTTAACACTATATCAAAATCTATGATACTTGTATATCATTTTTAAAAATACAATCAAAATTCAGACAGTTTTAATGGATCTATTTTCTCACCTAATCCTTTTTATGAACTAGGAATTTCAGGATAATTTCAACTATTCACATTCCAACTCATAAACATGAAAGCCAACATGAGGCTGAAGCTGATCTGGTAAACACATGTAATCAGTATTTTTGGTAAGTTTCTCTTTTCTCTAGAGACAAAATAAGAATTTTCATAAAATATATCCCTATTTCCAGGAGACTCTAAAACATTTGTTTACCTCAATTTTCACAATAACAAGATTGTATGCTATATTAAATAAAACACCAAAATGTACAGTGATGCCAGTAATTTTGTTCTTTTTTACAATCTGTTCTACTATTTAGTTTTTTTCCCTTGCTTCTAGATTCTACATTTCATTTCTTAGCTTCAAATTCAAGAGAGAAATTCAAAGCTTCAGCTTCAAAATAGATGTTGAATTCGAAGAATGTTTATAATCTCTATTACAGTATATTGACAAGAACAATGTGTTCTCAGAAGACATGGCTTCAGTAGCAAGTTTCACAACTCTAAACATTTCAACGAAGTTGACTTTAGGAAAAACACAATATAGACATACATTGTGGAAACACTTTTATTAAAGGAGATATAGTACTGAAAAAGAGTTCCTTTCAAAAGATATTTTCTTTTAAGGCAAACAAAATTTCCAGCACAGAGAAAAGGTTACAAAAGCCAGTGTACAAAAATGGAATGTTTTTTCAAACAAAAAAAATCAATAGCTTATTACAAGGGTTGTGCAAAACATTCAACAGAGTTGTGTTTTTTCTGCTGTTACACAAAGAACCAGTCTTTGGCTTATTAAAGTAGCTGTATCTTTAACAAGCCTTGTATGACTGCTTCAAGCCAAATAGGTTTTAAGCTTTGCACAAATCGGTTTAACAGTATGAAGAGAGGTGATTCATTTGCACTCTGTGCACTCTGTGCACTCTTCAAAAGTAACTCTTTTGAACACTTTGCACAACTTTATTATGGAAATCCCTGCTAACATGACTGGGTCAAAGTATAGAGGTAGGCACTTCATTTCCCATGCCCCCTCAAATAAATATATAACTCAAACAGTTCACATTATTTATATTTAGCAATGGAAATACTTTAGAGAATGCAATAGCAATTCTCTGCAATTAAGGCAGAGTTTATCATAAGAGTACAGAAATAATGCACAAAGATAAGTGATTTAACAAACTGACAATACGACGGGGTGGGAAAAATCACAAAAAAAGCTATCTTATTAGAACATAAAGGCTGAACATTGGCTCAGAGAGAAAGTTATTGAAAGGCCATATAACCATATCAAGGCAGCTTCCTTGATACATATTTTAGCAGGGAAAAGCAATAACTCAGAGATGATTTCTTACAAGACATTCAATACCTTTAATAATATTATATTAAAACATATGTAAAAATATCTCTAACAAGAATTCAGCAAGGTCAAAAATTGGAGATTACTCAAATTGAATTTACAGATTCAATTAGTGTTGGATATGTACTGTAATAATTTAAGAGTCAGACAAGACAGAACATTTGTTTGCCTTAAAAGGCAAGATGTTACTGTTGACCTAACAGGTTCACATTCTGTTAAGCAAGGACATAATTGCAACTGGAATTTGTGAGAATTATTTTAGTCTCTCCTACTTCAGACAGACATATTGTACAAAAGGTTATTTCTTCAAAGATTTAAAAAGCTGGGTTTCTCATTTGCTACCATTCTTAAGCACTGTTTCCCAATTTGACGATTCCATGAGGACTTCATGCTAATTAGGAAGTTAGGGAATTTCATTTCAACTTGGAGACCATCAAGTTGGAGAAGGCTAACACGAAGCAGCAAGATGTAAAGGCAGGAACTAATAGCTGTATGACAGTGTGGGATTCAATCCAGTAGTTGGCATAAAGTTATAAATTTCCTAATGTGGATGTCTGCATCTTCCAGCATTTCTATTACTACCCTTCTGTTATTCTACAAGAAATAAATGTAAGATGCATTGCACATCAGTAGCAACAATGCATGTTATGTTAAACTCAATTCTCTGAAGATGTTAACAAGGAAAATGGGTAAGATGATCCCAGCTGGTATCCAAAAGAAAGAAGTCACATAATTAAGAAATCCCAGGAGGGCGGGGCGCAAGGGGGGAATCAAGGAAGCTTCACCAAATCCTTTTAAGTTTATACAATAATTTCTCAGCATTTCATATTCAAGTGATCTTAAAACCAAGGCAGAATGTATGAAGTTTATAGTTAAATCATTCACCACAATTTACCCCTGAAACAAGTAAGAGATTTGTATCTTTTAGACTGTTGTCCCCAATCTTTTTCAATGCTTCAGAAATGCATTAGGAAGAGACACCATCAAGTTAAATTCTGACTTTTGTATTTCAGGAGCCTTCTTGTGCCACAACAATCTACTATGAGAGAGAGTCTGCAATTACCACTATCACTAAGAACTACACATTGCTTTACTATAAAAACCTATCAAATATATATAGTTAAATATCTATAGAATATATTCAAAATTTATAATGTACAGATCTGGGCAGTTTTATATTGTAAGCAGTAATAATTTTAAATGCTCCTTCAAAAAGTAGATGTAGGGAAGAATCATATTTGTTCATTTCTTAAAACCGAGGTCTTGCAGACCTAATTTTAATACATTACTTAGAGTTGTCTGACCTGTATTCATTTACAATCAGTGTATACAATTTTGTGCTTCATTCATAATGAGAGTTATAATAAAAGTGAATTATTTCACAAATATCAAGCTTACAAATCTATAAATATGTTTGCTTGGTAAGCAGTGCAATACAATTAACTTTCCAAGATCTCTGGAGTAAAACAACCAACAATATTTATCAAAGAACCTATGCTAAACTAGTCAGATACAAACATTGGTTCCATTGTGTACAAAATCAGAGTTAAATGTGGCTATTTCTCACTGGTAAATTTCTGTGCTCTGATATCCTGTATTAGTCTCTTTCAAAAGACGAAAGAGAGCAGAACAGGCAGTATAATGAACATAGATAGTAAATCATTTTTCTTTTGGCAATAAATGCTTAGAGTTCATGAATTCCACCAAAGGCAAAATTATTGGATTTTTTTTTTTTTGAATAAGCATAACACAGCATCAAGATAACCAACTGCAAAAACTCTCAAATAATTCTTAACATATACACACACTAATTTTACTTCTTATGAAAAATAACCAAGGAATATGCCAATGCAAAAAGGAGAAAAAAAGATGTAGCAAAAAATGCAGCAAAAATTGCCACTATGCTAGCATCTGTCAATTTAAATAATCCCAGGATACTATCATTTTGGGAAATCAAAGCATGAAACATAATATGATTATACACCCAAACATAAAATATTGAAAGAAAAGATAGGATGAGAAAAAAAAGGCACTCAAAAACTGAGATGTTTGTCTCCCCCGTTAGATTATGGTACACTTTTGAATTATACAAATCATATCTGACCAACATGAAAATAAAAATGAGAGGCACTGCAGTGGCATCATGGAGATTTTTTTCAGAATATAAGTTACCGATAAAGGCAGAAGTCTAGATTTTATTTCATTTCAAGGCCACATGTGTAAAAGTCCCTAAATAGAAATGCTTGGAGAATCATCTTATCTATTTTTATGACTCCTACTTTTCTCCAGTTACTGTTTCTCTTGCTTATCAGACACTAATTCATGTAATTTAAAGAAAGGAATTATATTTACTATCCTGTTAGACAACAAATTAATTCCAGAAACTTCTCTCGTACAATTTGAAATCATGATTTTTAGAACATAAAGAGACATTTAGAAATGATCTTTTGATAGTAAGTAGAATATTATGGAGAAAAATTCACTATACACTTAGCAAATATTTTCCAAAATATAATCTGTCCTATAGACTTTTTGATAGAAACCTGTTGATAGAAAAAAGTAAAATGACATCCCACCCCTTCCACAATTACTAGAATATTCATTTTACTTCCAAAATAAAATCATCTGAAAAAAAATATTTTTGTGGCATACATTATTAGTTTTGCAACTGAACACAAGACATAATTTATGCTGAAATTTTCATAAAATGTGTTATCTTCAGGAGAATATATGGTAGCTTTGTCTTCTGAGTCACATGTTAACTTAACACCTTAATGCTTTGTTCTTAGGCAGGTGTGTGCTGTTTCAAGAATCATTTGGTTGTGCAGGTGTTGTGGTTGTCAGTGTAAGAAGATAGCCAACTTAGCCTGCAAAAAGTAGCCAAACCAAAAGTTTTATAAGTAATTTCTCCATTAATTATCTGATTTATCTTATGCAAGGCAGAAAACTGTTTTTCTAAAAAATATATTGCAGTTTCAAACTGGAATACACTGTCGGTAATAGAATATATTAACTGCAGTAACAGAAGGCATTCTTTTGGGGAATAAACAGAAATGCATACTCGTTTTTTAAAAAATTGCATCCCTCCAACAATCTGTTCTTTAGTTTGTAATTCAGCTGCTGATACATGTCCTCAGACTGGAACCCACATGTAGAAAAGCTTTTGAAAATAAAGAAGTTTACTAACTAGAAAGATCATAGCTTTTATTGCCCATCTATATCACATCTGCAATTGCTTATTCCATAGCATTAAATGAAGAAAATGGGAACAATTAAATAGATATTAAACTGCCTTGTTTTATGTAGAGGTTAATTAAAGGGATCTACACCTTATTAAACCTGTTTTACTTCAGGATTCATTTTAATCCTCACAGTGAATTGGGGACTATTTTCCAAATTAATCCCCCCCCCCCCCCATTTTTTTAAACATAAACCTAAATTCCACTTCTCTGGAGTGGAGAAAATATAATTAGCAAACAAAATGGAGAATGCACCCTTTTAATTTCTGTGTTTTGAACATTACCAGAGTCAAATCCAGCTCCTCTCTTTGCCTAATTCCATCAGACCCAAATTGACCCTCCCTGGCCCCAAAGCTCCCACCTAAAGCAGAGGGCAGAAGCCTCCTTGCCAGCTAACAGAACAGCCCAAGGGCAGTCCTAATAAAGGAACTATAATATAGTAAAAAACTGAAACACCACAACCTTCCATCTGCTTATTAGCTGATGAGCTCAACATTCCATATCCTTTACAATGGACTTCCCCAACTCTGCTGCTCTTCTGAAAGGGCCACTTTGCCTAATAGAATGTATCCAAAGAACACTGAGGAGGACTTGCCTATCTTCCCCAACCTGGACAGCAAATCAGATCCCTAGAATATGGCAATGCACATGGTTTCTTCTCCTCAGTGTTGTGTTCTGTACTTGAATTTTCTCTAACATTTTCAGACTACCTCAAAAATGCTGCATGGAATGTCAAAACATCTCTCCAAGGCCCTTCCAAATGTTTGTAGAGTCCTTTTCTTTGCTATAAATTAAGATGAACGTGTCTAAAAATAAGGATATAACCATTTTACTCTAACGTACCAGTCGCTGTATTTTCTGGTTGTTTGTTTATCTGTTATGTGAGGCACGCAGCAAAACATTTTTTCACAGCATCCCTGTGGAAAGAAATCCTGATGAAGTTAAGGGTGACTAGATTTAGACAACACCAGTATATTTAGGTACAGTTCATTAGCAAAGTTACAATTGAGGGGTTTTTGCTAAGCCCAATGATCCATATTATGACTTAAGGCAGTATATGAACGCAGGAGCTGCCTTAGTTAAACCAATGACACTAAACAAACTCTCTATATATTTCCTTTAATCCTATCTCAAAACTTGTATCTCCCATGAAATCCTGACAAGGAGTAATCTTGATATTTATTACACAGAAAGTCCTCAGTATCATAACTCTATATTTGTCAATCCTTTTCTTCTTCAAACTAATTAGAGTTGTCCAATGCTACTCTCTGAATTAATCACATACCTATGTCTCCATATTCTCTCCTTTCTTCATCTTCCTTCGTCATAATATAGATTTAAACTTTTCATCATTCACATTAAAACTTTTCAGCATTCAGTTGTAAAGCAACTCTCTATACTGATGGCAGTATTTCACTAAAACAATCATGTACCTGTCATTCCTGCCAGGAAGTATATAGTTTTTATAAGTAATTCTTGGATTTCTGGCACACAGAACAGCTTTTCATTAAGGTTAGTTTGACTTTCCAACCCATATGAACCACGGAAGAAATATGTTTGTCCCATGAACAAAATGCGGGCAATCAAGATTACCTTGCAAATGGTATGTAGGAAATGCTGTACCTAGAAAAAGAATAGCACAAATTACTTTATTAGTAAGAACACAGAAAATCACCTTCCTCTCAAAATTCAACATTGTTAACACACTACATTATACATGGCTGAACGCAAATGCTGGGCAGCAGTGTGCCAAGTTAGGCCATGCTGAACTACACTAAGACTAAGGCTTTAATTTTAAAATCAATTTATATATGGCTGACTTTTAGGGTAGCGATGACTGATCTCAGGAACAGGGGAATGAAGTTCTAGAAAACAAGGGCAACAGAACTTTCTCTGTACCACTTTGGTCATGGCTGATCAAGAAGATAAATGAATTCAAGAAATGAACTTTGTTAGTACATTTGTAATATCATATTTCACTGCAAGTGGAAGGATATGTAATCAGAAATGTAAGTATTAGATGCCCCCAACCCCAACTATGTTTTCCATAGATTTTCATTCTATAGAGATGATGTGAATTTTTCATTATATTGGATGAAGAGAGTAAGTGGGAATGAGAAACTATGTCAAGAAAGTAATTCATCTCCATTCATATAAAATTTGATAGTGGAACTATGGCCTATTTTATTAGATAATCAAAGAAGATCTGGAATTAAACACTGGAATTAAACACAGATTGCTATTATATATTTGGTTCAATGTTGCTAAATTAGTAGGTTATTCAACCAAATAAATAATACGTTTTCATTCATATCCAAATTGTTTTAGAAAATCTACAAGAATGGATTATTCATATGTTCTTAAATATCTTCAAAAATTAATTCTAATAAAAACTGCTTTGGTGAGCTGAACATTATTAAATGTTTGAGTCATCATATTTGTATGGATGGCTGCATATCCTAATGAGTTTCCAGAAAAGAAAAATGTTAAAATGAATGCAGCCCCTAAGCTGATTTTCATACATGCATATGCAGGTGTATGAAATCCAATGTTAATTCATATTCAGTATTTTAAGAAGCTTGATAAGCAATTGAGGAAGTTTTATGAGATTGGTAGACTCACTGTTTTCTTTAACTAAATTACTATCTTCATATGAAAAAGGAAATTTTAATCTTCTGGATTTTCAGTGATATCACTGGGAATCTTTTGGGTATTCAAGTGATTTTTTTAAAAAAAAATGTTTGAGTATAATTGAAAAATTATTTGATCCTCATAATATCTTGGTTGGAATCTGATTTCTCTTTTAGCTAGGATTGAGTTGTTTTTATCCTATTAGTCTAGTAAACATATTTGGAGAATTTAGGGTAGAAGTTTAATTCTGAGACCTGTTTACAAGAAAAACACACACTTTGGATAAGAGTAACATAAAGATTACAATAGATTTTTTTAAAGAACCTGGGCACAGACTGATTTAGTACCTTAAACTAGGTTATTGTTCTTTTAACTACTAAGTATTTGGAAATGGCTAATATATTTGCTTGAAATCTGTTTTACTATTCAGTTTGGCCCCTTCTGAATCCCACAAACTATTTGTTTTACTGGAAGACACTGAAGATTTTAAATTAATAAACTATGGACTAATCCATGATTCCCCCCGCCCCTCCAAGATTCTGGAAGTGTCTTTTTTATAGGGTTGTGGAGAGTGACAGAGAATGACTTGCCCAAAGTCACCCAGCTGGCTTTATACCTAAGTTTGAGTAGTCTGGTTTCTAACCTGTTGTCTTTAAATATTACCTCAAACTGACTCTTAATAAAACTTTAGAACTAAGATTCATATGCTGGGAATAACCAGGAGTTCAGATGCGGAATGAGTCAGATCTCATCAAGAAATCAAATGTTCATGCAATCCTGCAAATCACTGCCTTTGCATTATATGCAAATGTGGGCCTGGTTTCTCATATGAAATACAATGAAGAGAGATACTTAGGACAATGCCTTCAAAATTCCTAGGAGATTAAGAGAAAATATCTTGGCTTCATGATAGTATGCTTTATGTGAGAAGGATTCAAGGTCTATGAAGATATAAGAAAGGCTTTTCTTCCTAGATGCACAAGAACTTCCAATTATTGCCAAAGATCTATGTACACAGGAAAACAAGCCAAGAAAAATAAGGTGATACATACCATGCCAAGGCAAAGAATTGTAAAATGCAAAAGAGGAGAGTAAGCCCCTTATTATGCCACTGAAAAGAAAAAGATAGTTACAACTTAGACAACAATTATTTACAAATTATTTTATTAAGACATATCAGTCACACTGTAAATTTGTTTACTTACCCAGAAAGCTGCACACAGAGTTAATATGAGGCATAACTAAAAAAAAATATACAGAGAAAAAGACTTTGAATAAGAAATGCTATCTAACCTAATAGCTAGAGATAAATAAATAAATAAACGGGCTAAATAAATTTAATTTATTTAAGGAAGCGTATAAGCATTGCTTTAATAGTAATAGTTAATCTTGAAGTAAACAATTAAAAAGCAGGTGCGTTTGTAATTGTTCTTTATCCCCATACAACATAAAAGTTTCTGGTTCTGGTAAAATCTAAGTTTTCTTTTTTGCAAGTATGTTCTTTATAAGTTCTAAATTAATTAGGAATTATACTTATTCAATATATGGATAGAAAATATCATAGAAATAAGGTTCTTATTGGGTAAAATATCATAGAAATAAGGTTCTTATTGGGTAAAATATTTCAGCACCTTTTCCTGAAAGATTAAAACCCATGTCCAAATACTATAGCAGCAATAGAGATCTACTTACAATAACATTAAAAAGTAAGCAACAACCTAAAACCTCCCACTTGCCTCCATAGCAAAGTAAAATAATTCCTACATCCCAATTTTCTATTATGGTTTACATTTATGGTATGTATATTTTAAAGATAACAATGATGAAGCAAAGAGCCTTGGTGGCGCAGCAGACTAATGCACTGTTAAAGCAACACCAGCTGCCTGCAATTACTGCAAGTTCAAATCTCACCAGACTCAAGGTTGACTCAGCCTTCCATCCTTTCGAGGTAGGTAAAATGAGGACCCGGTTTGTGGGGGCAATAAGCTGACTTTGCATAAAAAAGAACACCGCTTTGGGGGGGGAGGGCAAAGCCTTACTAAGCAGGTATATACAAAAGTATGAAGGCTATTGCTTAACGCATTGTAAGCCGCCCTGAGTCTCCGGAAAAGGGCAGCATATAAAACGAATCAATAAATAAATAATAAATAAACAGGGAAACTGCAAATAAGACATGTACTGTATCAAAACATAACAGAAGAACACAGTTGGAAGGGACATTGGAGGTGTTCTAGTCCAACCCTCTGCTCAAGCAGGAAACCCTGTAGAATTTCAGACAAATGGCTGTCCAATCTCTTTAAAACTTCCAGTGTTAAAACATACATAACTTTTGGAAGCAATTTGTTCCACTGATTAATTGTTCTAACTGTCAGGAAATTTCTCCTTAGTTCTAGCTTGCTTCTATCCTTGATTATTTTCCATCCATTGCTTCTTCTCCTGTCTTTGGGTGCTTTGGAAAATAGGTTGACTCCCTTTTCTTGTGGCAACCCGAGATATTGGAATACTGCTATCATGTCACCCGTAGTCCTTCTTTTCATTAAACTAGATCAGGGTGTCAAACTCAAGGCCCATGGAGTGCTTAGATCTGGCCTGCGAGGCTGCCCTGGAAACAGCTGAAGACCGACCTGTGGCATCTCTGCCAGTGAAAACAGAGCTTGGGAGGGCTCTGTTTTACCTGGCAGAAAGTTGCAGGAGGCCATCACAGCCGGAAATGGAGATCAGGAGCCTGTTTTTGCTGGCAGAGTGCTCCAGCTACCAAAGGTGCCACCGACACTAGTGACGTCGAACTGGCCATGCCTACCCTGGATACACACACACCCTGGCCCCTGAGGTCAAACACAACCCCGATGCGGTCCTCAATGAAATTGAGTTTGACACCCCTGAACGAGACATCCCCAATTCCAGCAACCATTCTTCATATATTTTAGCCTCCAGTCCCCTAATCATCTTTGTTGCTCTTCTCTGCACTCTTTCTAGGGTCTCTACATCTTTTTTACATTGTGGCGACCAAAGTTGGGTGTAGTATTGGTGTGGTCTTACCAAGTCATTATAAAGTGGTATTAATACTTCACATGATCTTGATTCTATTGCTCTGTTAGTCAAGATGGGAAGGCCTGGAAAAAAACCCAGAAAAATTGGGGGGAAATAGATTTGTTTCTGGGTTTTTGGTTTTTTTTATAATTTCCCCTCCCAAATGGTTTTGGAAAACCCCTGTTTTTTCCCCAATTTCCCCATGTGGCCTAGGACTACATTGGCTTTTTTGGCAGCTGCTGCACACTAAAACATAGGTTGTAAAATTAAATCTCTTTAATTCTTTACAGCAGGGGTCAGCAACCCGTGGCTCCGGAGCTGCAAGCAGCTCTTTGGGCCCTCTGCCATGTCTCCCTGTCCCATCATTGGTTGGCCCTCCCCCTCATTTCTTTTTTGGACTCCAACCCGAAGTGGCAGGAAGCGAAGACTGCCTTAACACGCAAATGTGGCATGAAGGCAGGTACAGGGCAGCTTCTCTCCTGCACTCTCCTCCCCCCCTCCTCTCATAACCCTCTGGCCAGCTGTGGCTGACCTGGGAGCGTGCACACGCGCGAGGAGACCCTCCTTAAGTGAGCCACTGCCCACCCCGCATGCGCCTTTCCTGAGCTTTGGCACTCGCTTGAAGAGGGTCTCCCCGCACGTGCGCACTCTCTCTGAGAGGAGGAGGGGGAGAAGGGTCGCTGGAGAGTGCAGGAGCGAAGCTGCCCTGTACCTGCCTTTGCGCCACATTTGGACTTAAGGCAGCCTTTGCTTCCTGCTGCTTCGGGCTGGAGTCCAAAAAAGAAATGAGAAGGGTAGGGCCAACCAGTGATGGGACAGGAATGGAAACTCCTCATTTTGAAATGGTAATACAAATCCCCAGGGTAATTACTATTTATGTTGTATAAGAGAGAGTAGCATATTGCTTTGCCAATTCACATGACTTCCTAATATGCAACTATTACACATCCACATGAACTTTTCAATTGCCTCAACAGAATTAAAATTACTCTCTCAGGAAAGACACATGTGTGTTCTCTCTCTCTCCCTCCATGCTCAGCCGAAGAGCTGCCGGTGTGGGCGAGGACACAGCAAGGCGATGGCCGGAACATTAGTGCAGGAGAGAAGCCGTGTCCTGTTAAAACCCTCTTAAGCGAGCGGCCGCCCACCCCACGCACGCCTTTACTGCACTTTGCTCCAGGCCAGGGAGTTACGAGAGGAGAGGGGAAGAGGAGGACTGTCGCCCAAAGGGAAGGGGGGAGACACACACACAAACACACACACACACACACACACACATACACACATAGACATAGAGAGAGACACATACAGAGTGATTCACAGAGAGACAGAGAGAGACACATACAAAGTGATACATAAAGAGGGGAGAGAGAGAGAGAGATACAGAGGGAGAGAGACACGGGGAGAAAGGGCAAGATAGGGAGAGGGACAGACACATAGATACAGAGAGTGGGGGAGAGGGGGAGAGACAGGGAATGGTTTTGTGGCTAGGGGATCATATGACTGGGTGGGAGTGAGTGACATCAAGTTAGCTACCCAGGTTTTGTGGCTCCTGGTGTGTTTTTTTTCTGTAGGCAACGGGTCCAAGTGGCTCTTTAAGGGTTTAAGGTTGCCGGCCCCTGCTTTAGAGGTTGTGTATTGTTAGCTATATCATATGTGGGTTATTTTTTTTAATGATGTACGGTTTTCATTCCCTTTTTTCTTATAAGTTGTCTAATTTTGATGTATGTTACTCAGAGTCACATTGTTTGAATTGAGTGGTCATATAAATCTTTGTAATATATATTCCTCCTCTTTCCAGAGTTCTAAAGTGTATTGATATAAGTTGTTCCCCCAGGTAAAAGATTTGATACTGCCACCACCTGTTCTTTGAATAACTTTTTATCTGAAATCTAGGTGGAACTAAAATGAGATTGCTTTCCCCAAATTCAGCTTCCAAATAAAAGATCCCAATTATTCTTAATAATTGGATTCCTGTGGTTTGGTATATAACTTGTATTTAAATATTGTATATTTCTTTCCAACAGGTTCCTATATTAAGTCTCACTTATTACAAAACCCTTAAGAACCATAGACAATTACAGTAATCTATATCCATTTATAGTTATGAGCAAAAGCAATTTTTTTAAAAAAGCAAAATGGTATTTATCTAAACTTCTTTAAAAGAATGTGGGACAACTTTTTGGGCAAAGAGATGAACTTTAAAAAACCCAGTCTCTGAGTTTTTTTTCAGCATCATAGAGTGGTGGGACCAACTTTCTATCATTTTAAAGAGATGATATGCCAGATATATAAATCTCTTAAAGACTGAATACTACAATTCTGTTTTTTTCTGCAAAAGCTCTTTTTTAAAATTTCTAATTTTTGCAGGGCAATTAGAAATTGACGTTTTTAAAGACCAGAAAAAAGTAGCTTTGAAATCATGTATACCCCTCTGTACAAACAATATTGAATTGAACATTCTCATTAGTCATTAAGAAACAAACAAGAGAAATGACTTACAAGCATAAGAATTGTAGCTATCAAACGAGTGGGTTCAAACATTCTTTTTAATTGTTTTACTGGTCCCATAAGAAAGACGGTACTGCAAAAGAAAATGATAACCTTTAACAAATATATAGAATAAAAATATTTTGACTTAATCACATAGCAGCAGAAATTAACAGAGTTATGTATTTCAAGTATTACTAATGCTAATCTCATTAACACATTTGAAAGTCTTTTATCATCTACAAGTTCAAAATAAGAATCATTTACCTTCCAAGGGAGGAGATATTCCCCAGGGTGTAAAATACTCCAAACAAGATAACTCCTTTCTTAGGAACCCATAGTAGACATGAACCCTAAAAAAGAGAAAATGAAATAAGGAGCCTGTAAAAAATGTATATACTGTACTGTAGATAAAAGTATAAGGGGCTATTAAAATCAGATTCTCTTATTAACTCTCAGAGTCTGTTTGTTAAAGCATTAAATATGCCAATAAAGCAACTTAAGACAACATTACTATGTATAATTCACAGTCCTGTTTTCAGAGGGAGCAATTATCATATAATAACAAACTCAAACTTCTTGAATGTTAATCCTTACTTAGCCAAAATAGCATAATCCATGTATAAATGGGTGGAGAGGGAACTCGGCTTTGAGTACACCCCATGGACACAGGAAATGCCCTGATCAGCAATCACAAATAGGGAGGAAATGGAAAAGTGTCTCTAAGAGGCTGAAGAGAAGTATTCTGCAGGCAGTGTTTGATTTTATTTATTTATTTATTTATTTATTTGTTTATTTAATTAGATTTTTATACCGCCCTTCTCCCACTGGACTCAGGGCGGTGAACATCGCATACAAAATTTAAAATTTTTTATAAAAAGAATTAAACAAATTTTGGCCCAATAAATTTAAAACACCCCAACTAAAATCAATTAACAATTAAAAATATCTAGGGGGGGAGGTTAAGCCAGCCCGGCTTGATGAATTAAAAAAGTTTTAAGGGAACGGCGAAAAGCACGGAGATCTGGGATCCTACATATCTCTGGGGGCAGGTCGTTCCAGGTGCTGCCACAGAGAAGGCCCTCCCCCTGGGGTCGCCAGCCAACATTGTCTGGCCGACGGCACCCTGAGGAGTCCCAATCTGTGGGAGCATACTGGCCCGTGGGAGGCTATCGGTGGCAGAAGGCGGTCCCGTAAGTACCCAGGCCCTAAGCCATGGAGCGCTTTAAAGGTGGTAATGAACACCTTGAAGCGCATCCGGAAGGCCACCGGGAGCCAATGCAGCTCGCGCAGGAGGGGTGTCACATGGGAGCGCTCCGTCGGTCCCATAATCCCCCGCGTGGCCGCATTCTGCACCAGTTGGAGCCTCCGGGTGCTCCTCAAGGGGTGCCCCATGTAGAGAGCATTATGGTAGTCCAGGCAGGGGGTGACGAGTCCCTGAGTGACCGTGCGTAAGGAGTCCCGATCCAGAAAGGGACGCAACTGGCGAATCAGGCGAACCTGATAAAAAGCCCCCTGTGGCCACGGCCATCAAAATCTCTTCTAAAGACAGCCATGTGTCCAGGAGGATGCCCAAGTTGCGAGCCCTCTCCGTGGGGGCCAGTGACTCACCCCCAATAGCCAGCGATGGCACCAGCTGGCTATATCGGGACGCCGGCAGCCACAGTCACTTGGTCTTGGAAGGGTTGAGTCGGAGCCTGTTTCTCTCCATCCAGACCTGCACGGCCTCTAGGCACTGGGACATCACTTCAAGGGCATCATTGGGATGGCCTGGGGTGGAGATGTACAGCTGAGTATCATCAGCGTACTGATGGAACTCCACCCCAAAACCACAGATGATCTCACCCAGCGGCTTCACATAAATGTTGAACAGAGGGGTGAGAGGATTGACCCCTGCAGCACCCCACAAACAAGGTGCCTCGGGGTTGACCTCTGCCCTCCTGCCAACACCGACTGCGACCGGTCAGAAAGATAGGAGGAGAACCACCGTAAAACGGTGCCTCCCATCCCCAATCCGTCCAACCGGCGCAGCATGATACCATGGTCGATGGTATCAAAAACCGCTGAGAGATCTAACAGGACTAGGATAGAGGAACAACCCCTATCCCGAGCCCTTCAGAGATCATCCACCAATGCGACCAATGCCGTTTCCATGCTGTGCCCAGGCTTGAAGCTGGACTGGAGCGGATCGAGATAGACATGCCTTCAGTTAATTATTTGGCAATTAATGTAGTTTTCTTCAAGAAACAAAGAGGTATGGTTCGGCTAGGAAAAAATATGCTAAAATGATATACTGCACAATATACTTACTTGGGAGTACACTCACTGAACTACAATTTATTTTTTCTTTGCTTATAATTTTTTGGTTTGTTGCCCCTTCAGTACACAAGTAGTAAGCATAGCATGTGCTTTGTTGCCCCTTGAGTATAGAGAATCCTAATTCCAGGGCATTAAATATTAAAGTCTTTTAATGTTCAATCAGCAAGTTTTATTTTGACTATTTTATATGGCAATTGCACTTTAAGAGATTGCAGCAGAGATGGATTTCAGCAGGTTCTGATCAGTTCTGGAGAACCGATAGCGGAAAATACTTTTGAGTAGTTCGGAGAATAAATCAAAACCCATTCGCCAAAACACATGTGTTACTTCAGTTAGGATATATCCATCATGTACAACAACAAGCAGTTGAGAATAAGTGTCAGCATCAATAGCTATTTTGTACTGCAGGTGATAAGTGTCCCATAAGAACAGAATTTTGTGATGAGAATAGAAGAAATTAAAAACTTACCAGAAAAGAACACAGAAATCCTATTATAAAACAAGCTATGAAGGCTTTCAGTCTGGTACTCCAGCTTAAGGTAGTTGCATCAGCTATCTGGAAATATTAAAAGGTAAAATAAGGATGTTAACAAATCAATTCAGTTCTTGATGAATGCATCTATGAAGCTTTCTTGGCAGCATTATGCAGAGTTTACCCACTGTCTTCTTCCAGGATTGTTTTTCAATTTCCCAGTACAGCCAACAGTGCCCAGTCCTCCATGCATTAACAAGAAGATTCTCTTTAGGTTTGTAATAAGCAAAGATCAGTGTCAAACAACATAGTAGCTGTTGCTTTCTATTTTTTTTCCTAGCAGCTTAGTAACAGCAGGAAGTATCAAACATCTTCTTTTAAAAATGTTTTAAAATAAAATGGTTCCATTTTAAGTTTCATCCATGTTAAGGAGTGGTAACACTGGACTGCGTTTTTTTACTAGAAACTTTCTTAGTTCTAAAATACTCTCCATTGTTGCCTGGGTTTCCTCTCCCGCTTTCTCATGCGCTATCAGATTAACATTTTAACATTTATACACTACCAAAATTCATTAAATTTACTCTCTTTCTGCTATTTTACTGCTTATATGTTATGCCCAACCGCTGCTGGTTTTAGTTTTTAGCTTAAATTTAAAATCATGCTTTTATAATGCTAAAAGCTACCTGCTAAATAAGCTTTTGGAGTTTCTAATTTTTAATTGAAAAATAAAATATCTTCCAGATATTCCCCAGTGGGGAAACAGGAGGCAGCAGTGCACACCACTTTGGTACAAATATATGTAGGATATAAACCTAATAATATAGTAAATAAAGGTACAGTATTTTGAAATAGTCCAAAGGAAGGCTGTTGTGCTTCTTTTTTAAGAAAATACTAATCATTTCTAATTCCTGGCATAAAAAGATCCGTGGCCCTTCATATAAGACTGCCCGAAGCCATTTACGCTGCTTCCAAAGCTGAAGGCTGACTCAAATCTGGGTTTTCCAGCTGCCCGTCAAACTGGTTAATCAGTGCTCTACATTGGCTTTAATTTTTAAATAACTCCCCTGAGTAATTAAACCACAAATTTAGCCATAACTTTCATAACCATTTTAATCTGCAAAGTCTTTCATTGTTTGTTTGTTCCTATATGCTTGTGCTTTGCAAATACTGCTCAGAGTGATTTGCTTGTTACTGATACAACCTTTTCATAATTTCTTCCCATGAGACCCTATCCTGTTTTCAGTGTTTCAGATACCTCTTCAGTATACCAGAGACATATTTTAAATTTGGTAAAAATTAAAAACTCTTTTTTAATTCTCTAGCCATGATATCTATCAAAATGGGACTCTGCACTTTTTCAGTGTCTGTGAAACTATAAAGACATTCATTTCATCAAAACAAAGTACCAAAGGAGAAATGGCAAATTTTCTAAGACTAAGAAGCAATAATTCGTGTCTTCCTTTTTTAAAATATATATATATATATATATACTGTAATGTCAAAGGCTAAAAATGTTGGAAGTGTAATAAAGAAACAAGTAAATTACGCAAGTACTGACAGAAAGGTGTGCATATACGACTCATCCATGTTTACCCTAATCATGATTCCTTCACATAACCCAAATTTCTGGATTTACACAACACAGTAGCATAAACTAACTGGAGGAACTGTTTACTCAGCATGCTAGGCTAAAAGGTGACTATTAATGGCTCAAATACATCCTGCTAATACAGCCATGATGTGTGGGAGCACAGTGCCTTTATTCAAAATTAGGATTATTACCCTACAGCAGTGTTTCTCAATCTTGGAAGCTTGAAGATGGGTGGACTTCAACTCCCGGAATCCCCCAGCCAGCGCTGCTGGCTGGGGGATTCCGGGAGTTGAAATCCACCCATCTTCAAGCTACTATTGGAAGAAATATCCTTCTGGGTTCTGCTCCAAGTGAGGAAAAAGACACTGGAAACATGGAGACTGCTTGGAAAGATAGTTTAATGGTGGACAGGATCACATGGCTTGAGTTCCTGAACAGAAAAGAGCAGATACAGCGAGTCTCCGGGTTTTATGCTTTCTCTGGCTTTGAACATCCTGGGCCCCAGAAAGAGTATCCTGATTGGTTGTCAGACTCCCAGGGGGTGGGGGTCTTAGCTAGCCTTGCTGGCTGATGTAATCTTCCCAGGTGCCATGTGGTGAGTTTCTGCCCTAGATGGGTGCTATTGTGTTGCAGTTGAAGGTCCATTGACAAGGATTGAGTTTCTGCCTCTGGCCCATTAACAAAGTGGGGGGGGGGGGGGGCAGGAAGGTGGGAGTTGCTTTGTCTTTAAAACGTGTTTCTCCGTTTCTCAACCAGGGAAACATAATATTCTGCCTTTTTAATATTTCCTAAAATATTTCATTCTTCCAGGAAACGGGTGGGTGCTAACTTCCTACACTACCAAGGTTGAGAAACACTGCCCTAGAGTTAAAAGCACGAGAACTTTGCAGAATGAAGAAAATGACACCTGTAAATAAGTTTTAGATCACAACTTTCACCAACCTCAGCCAGAATGACCGTAGTCGCTGGAGTAATGTAAATCATATATATATATACACACACAAACACGCACACCCAGCCTAGTTAGAAAAGCTGTCAGTATCGAGAAGTAAGAAACAGACTCGGGAACATCTGTGGGAAAAGAAAAGGAGGACGGGGATGGGCAGAAAGAGCTCACTTGGGAGACTACACGGAGTACTGGCCGTGGACAGAAGCAGCAAAACATGATGAAACAAGACAAAGGAGAAAGTCCAAAAGAAAACACAACCTAAACGGAAGACGACGCAGGTGGTAACTTAGCATCGCCTTAACCTGTTGAAATAAAGAGAAGCTTACCTCTGCCAGAGGTCCAGGGTCCTCCGCGTCCTGCCCACTGAGAACTCGCTTTAATTTATCCATCCCTCCTGGTCCAGGCACTTTCGAGTTTCGCCAGTTCCGATATCGGTTCCAATCAACCTCCTCTAGCTTCGCAAGACTACAGCTCCCAGCAGACAGAACATTCAGATGTTCCTTAAGCTTCCGTCTTCCGCCCGGTGCCTTTCAGAGCTACTTATCCCGTCCCACCGCTGCGCTGCAGGTCGGGAAATGTAGTTGGGGTGTTTCCCACTTACGCGCGTAGAAAGAGTTTTTAGTCCTGAGGACAAGGCTCTTTTCTTCACGCGCTTAGCTCGGTGTTCCTCAACGTCAGCCACTGTAAGATGTGTGGACTTCAAATCCCAGCATGCTAGCAAGTGAATTCTAAATACCGGAGTCTATACATCTTAAAGTTGCTGAGGTTGAGAAACACTGGTTTGTCTCATGCGGTTTTGCTCGTAAAAGGAAATGGCTACACACACTCTGTACTGTAGATATATTCTGGACTATAATTGAGCGCATTTGTCTTGACTGCTTTGGTTACACAAAGCTTATAATATAAACCCCTTAATTCAAGATGACCATGCATTGTTCAAAACCATCTGGTGTCCTAGTGTTATTTATTTTTTTCTTTCTTTCTTATTACATTGTGGAAGGACAGTGTGACATGAGATTTTTCTGTACAAAAGTCAGGGGTGCTTTTCTCCTTGATGGTCTGACTACGTGCTCAGTTTAGGCATATAGGCAATTACAGCAAAAAAAAAAAAAAAAAAAAAAAAAAGGTCTGAACTCCTTAATAAGCAAGCTGTTACATAGATTTGGTGGCATTAAAGTACAGTATTAAAAATATGTTAGAGCAGGTATATATAAAAGGGCTTTTATTCTAGGTTTGGCAGGAGATATTGCTGGAAAGGCAATGGGACAGGACATTAGGGGACAGGACTACAGAAAGCAGTTGCTATTGTTTTTTTCCTGTGTTTTGCTTAACATTATTAACCCCAAAGGGAAATAATGTGATGGGCACATCTATATTATTGACTACCAGCATCAAAAATTTATACTATTACTGCTGCAATGTAAAACTTTTCTGCATTGGTGACGATCACAATAATGGCTGAATTATCCTATAAACTATCAATAAAGTTAAGCTCTAAGGCAAAATTATTGTTCGTTTTACATATTCAGGATTTAATTATGTCCTATTGAAGGAAAGTAAGAACACATGGTCGCTAAGCCATGCTTAGCTTTAATATACTTTAATATTCTACTCACATACAGAATGAATTTTTCCTACAGAGTCCCTTCATGTTTTTATCTGATTTTATCTTCAATTTTATCTGAAAATTGAAGCAGAGTCCAAGGAAAATAGATAAAATGTGTGCAGTACTTTCAATGTTGAATTTATGTTTACTGACAAAAGAAGGGAAACTAGTATAGAACTATTTCAGGCTATTTAGCTCTCATCAGCTAGCCATACCCTTCTGGGATGCAAACCCAAATGTTTCTGTCGGTAAACGAATTCAACACAGTTTATCGCAAAAGCGACTGCCTACAAAGGCCCCTAGATTGGGCCTGAAAGGAAAAATGGAAGCAGTATGCTCCATCCCATAATTGGGTAGACACAGTTGTCCTGATAGACTGGTACGACCAGAAAAACACTCAGTACTTTCAATGTTCAAATGCAACTGTGTAGGTAAAATCCCATTGATTCCCTTCATCACCCATGTTTTTGAATCAATGATACTGGTGTGTTTTCATCAATGTAAACAAGCATAATTATATATTCATGACTTGTGTATGGAGAAACAAGTATGGTGGTTTTCCATACCTAGTGTAACCTATCTTCACATATTGTATAAATTCTTATCAATAACTATTTGAATATTGTAGAACTAGGTTATCTACAATTAAGCAAGAGTTCTTCAGAGGATATTAAACTCCATTCTACTATAGCCAGCAGGGTGAAATGATGGACAAACCAGGGAATAGAATACCATTCTGGAATTGGCACGGGTTGGCAGTAATGTATGGCCTTCCTCATCACCGACTTTTCACCAAGTTGTCTAGGCTTTTGATAATATCCAGTGAGCAAAATAATATTGATCATCACCCTTAGAAGTTTGTGAGTTAAGAATTTCTTCTCCATAGACAGCCAAAGAAGCAAGTCAACTAAAGCTTAAAGATCAACCCCACTGTTACAAGAATTTTTTTTTCTTCCATTCCATTGTATATAATTCTCAGAGACTGCCTGGACATGTCCGTGCAGCTTTCTTGGCAGTTTTTCAAAAGTGCTTTACCATTGCTTCCTTCGTAGCATGGACAGAAAGTGACCAGCTCAAGGTCACCCAGCTGGGACTAGAATTCATGTCTCCCAACTTCTAGCCTGATGCTTTAACCATTACACCAAACTGATTCTCTATTACAGGAATTACATGCAAACAAATCTGAAGAAAATCAAATTGAAGGGAAAAAATTTTCACTTAAAAAAAGGCCTTTCTTATTGCAATATCTAAAATGAAAGTAATATGCTAAACGCAACTTTTTTATTTTGTGATCGAACACAAACCATTACATGTTTCTTACTAAACAACATAAGCCTTTTTCATGCTGACAAGAGTACAACCTTAGTAAATAGTTCTGCACAAGTGCTATTGAAATGAAGGGATATACAATGTAGCTTCCATTAACTTCAAAATTGTAAATATTGATGGTATATTATACCTTTCGAAGGTATGAATTTGGTTAATTTCACAAAGAAATGTTTATAAGAACAAATCCCACACAGGAGATTTCACTACTGTTAAATGTCAAGTAGAACATGCATGATACAGGGATAAGGATACAGTTTTCTGTCCCTCTCTGGTCTGAATTTGACAGTTATATGCAACTATTTGTTGTAGGACAAATAAATAAAATAAATTTAGCTTCTTGAAAGAAATTTTAAAATATGACTAATTTTATATTTGTAAGTGTTGTTTGCCCTTGCTTTTGAAATCTTTTTGCTTCTTGTTTCTTCTTCTATTTTATCCCAATCACTTTTGCAGTCTAATTATTACCTATTTTGTTATATGACCAGTAATCATGACTAGCTATGCAGTATATACAGTTAAAGCTCTCTCAAGATGTAGGAACAATGTATTTTTCTTAATAAATTCTGGAGTCAACATGTGTATTAGAAAAGCATACTCTTTTTTTCAAAGCAAACCAAATCCCTGCCTGGCTGAATTTTTACCTATGTACTATGTTAAAGTAATAAATATCCAATGTTGTTTCAGGCAAGGCTTAATCTGGTTTAAAAATCTAGAAGTTAACCTACATCTTTACTTTTAACACACTGCATAAGACCCAATGCAATTTGTTGCTAATACAATGGACACGGAATTAGACTGCCTCATCTTAGTACTTCTAAAAGAGTTATTTGGCTTTTTCAAGTAAGAAAATTGAAACACAGAATAAGGACAAAACAAGCATCAAAACAAGCAATAAGACAAAATCTTATTGATTTTCAAACTCTTCTCCCGTGAGGCAAAAGATAAGAAAAATCCTATCAGAGAACTGTATGTATTTATACTGTACCAGACTGAGTTTTTATAAGTCTCTAATATATATATATATATATTAAAAACAAACCTAAAATTTATTATTCTGTTTTTACCAAAATCTCAAATATTCTTTTGCCTGTTGCCCAAAATAGCAGGGTAGATATACTAAAATGTAAGAATTGAAAATGAGTTTTAGAAATAAACTGATGAAACAACTTCTCTACAATCGTTCAATTTATCTTCTATAAGAAATATATGAATGATGCAGTTTGGTAACTATTTTATAAATATATGTGCAATCATTTTTATCAAAAATACTGATATGTGTGTCTGTCATAGTTGCAATAGCTCAATACTAATACTTTATATTCTGTTACAAATATTATAAGAATTTAATTTGTATTAACAATCTAATCAATATAAACTTGCAATATTTTTAAAAGGAGGTAACTTCAGGTTGACAAGAAGGAGCATTAACAATTTCAATCTGTGATACCACACTAACATCTAATTTATGACAGAATGGTAGAAATCAGGCAAACATGGATCCTATTGTTATCTGTAAACTTATTATGTAGCTTGCTTGTTTTACAATTAGTGAAAGATTTTGCTTTATTTAGAAGGTAACAAAGCTGATATCTGATAAGATAGGCAGCAAGCAAATGAGGATTAAGAATATCATTCAATATACATTAAATTTCATGAACTGATCAAGCATCAATGATCCCTCAACAAAGTAATCAAATTTAACCTAGAGAAGAAACATAATTAATTATTCTCTTTCACACTATACAAAACACAAGTCCTTTTATAACAAAAGACTATGTTAAAACAACATCCTTAAAAGTTACTGCACTTATGAAGGACTCTTGTTTTGATTTTTGAACATCTGTGTAGTCTTTCTTGAAATGTTGCATACTTTAATATAACTGATCCTGATTTGGGGAATTACTCTCCAATATCAGTAAAAGCAATTTCCTATTAGATGAGAGCATATTCAAAACAGAGACACAATGAAGGTACAGGAAAAACTTCCAAGTTAGCTTCACCCACCCAAGGCTACAGAAATTTTAGCCAGGCATCAAGACAGATCTTCATCCAGCATCTTCAGTGCTAAGGGCCAAGAAGATAAGAACAGGGTCTATATCAAGTTCAACAGATTATGCTGATCTCATTAAGTGCCTTCTGGTGCAGCTGCAGATTCATGGCATGAGTTCTCAGGAAATTCCAGCTTCTCACAAATATTTTCTTTGACAGGCAAATACTGGGCAATCTCATTAGGATCCGTGAAAAGTGTTGGGGGAATGTGCTTGAAATAGGAGAGAGATCATTATTTAGAGAACAACAAAAGAGAAAGTATATCTAAATATAATGTAAGTTAACATTACATTAACATGTTTGCGAACAATTTCTGCGAAATATTCTTTTAACTACAGATTTTTGTTCTCCAATGTTTCCTCTTCTTTTACTCTGAAAACTAGACAGCTAGAGAAAAGTGAAATGAAATTGCTTACTTCTTCATATGGACTCCCAACTTGCATTTACAACTCTGAATGCAACAGTACTATATAACAAATTATTACACTAGGGACAGTGGCATGCTAGAACTGGCTTGCATTTTTCTGGAATTTTATGAGGTGATTCAGCAGAAATGAGTCTCAATACCTAGCATGCACTGTTCCACAGCCAGTAGACTAAAGCAACAGTGATGGCAATAGACATTTAGCATTAATGGCATAATAGCAATATACACCACTGACTAGAAACAGAATCATATGAATTTTAAGAACTTGTTTACCAAATCTTTTCCCATGTTATATAATTGTAGAGGCTCAGATGCGAGTCTGAGATTAAATAATGGAATAAATAATTACAACAGGAAATGAAGTTTAATCTTTTGAATAAGTAGAAATTTTTGTTATTAAAAATATGTTTTAGTGGTTAACAGGAATATCTGAATTTAATGTGATAAGGTTTTTACTAGTCCTGCATACACAAATACTCTTGAGTGATCACAAGAATGAGAAGCTACTAATTGTGTTTCCCCAAAAATAAGACACGGTCTTATATTTTATTTGGACTCCAAAATAAGCACTAAGGCTTATTTTCGGGGGATGTCTTTTTTTTTTCCATATACAGGAGGCCCACTTCTGCTTGCTTGCAGCCACAATGGGCAGAAGGCCACACGGCATGCCAGTTACTACATAAAAGTGAACAAACTATACAAGCTATACAAATAGACCCACTGAGTAATCGTGATAGAATAGAAGTTTTAAAATATCAGGTAGAATATATATTTGTATTTTTTCAAAATATTAATACCTTTAGATTTGATATTTTGCTTTCCCTAGAGGTATATTCCCGCAATATGTATGATTTGTTGGCCTATTAAAAAGAAAGCAGATAAAATACTGTTTCATAACATTAAAACAGATTTAATATGTACATAGTTTCAAATAAAATGAAACTTCTGTAGTACAAAAGTAATCTATTGCAACACTAAACACCAAATCCTGTTATGATATCTAATAAAGATGCTATATAGTATTATTTACAGATAGTAATAAGCCAACTACATTCATACTGGAAATGCTGGATATAACATAAGTAGATCCACATGCCATCTTAAATTTGATAAAATCCATACAGGATGTACTGTTCTACACAGTACAGATGGAATGTACACAGTATTACAATAATTGTTCTACAGACAGTATATAAATTAAAAAGCTAATATCTGCATATCTCATTCCTAATATTTTTAGGTCTACTTAACAAAAGCCATGTACAGCGAACAAGGCAGAGAGATCTTTGGGATTTTTAGAAGTCTATTCAACTACCCTCTTTCCTCCAAAATAAGACATCCCCTGATAATAAGCCCAATCAGGCTTTTGAGCGCATGGCAATAAGGCCGAGCGCTTATTTCAGGGTTCAAAAAAATATAAGACAGGGTCTTATTTTCGGAGAAACACGGTAGTTGTACAAAGAAACAACTAACAAAGCTGCATATCATATTTCTAAAATTAGAGACAATGGCATACGTACATTAGCAAATAAAATGTCACTTCTAAGCATCAAAATATATCCTGTTTTTTATGACTTTTTCAACCAAATGTTCACATTAAGATTTTCTTACCTCATGATAAACTCTTGTATCATTCATCCTAATAAGAACTCCATCAACTCGCAAGAAAAACCTCAACAGCACAAAAAAACTGGAAGGCATTACTCTCTGTCAAACATATCAAAAATAATTTACACTTGCACACATTTAAAACAGATTACTTTAACAGGTAATTAAAAACATGGTAAATGTCTTAAAAGCCTTCATTAAAGAATATTACCTTTCCAATAACTTTTAGGATGATAATCTTAATAGATCTTAATTTCCTGCAGGCACAAATATGTGATCAGGAAAATCTGTAAGCTAATCAGTTTTGTATTTTTACAAGTCTGGGAAAATGTCAGCAATGTAGACATTATTTTTAGCATACACTATACAGGTAGTCTTCAACTTATAACAATTTGTTTATTGACCGCTTAGTTACAATGGCACTGAAGAAAGTGACTTATGACCATTTTTCACACTTATGACTGTTGCAGCATCCCCGTGATCATAAGATCTACATCTGGATGCTTGACACCTGGTTCATGTTTATGACATTTGCAGTGTCCCAGGGTCATTTGATCCCCTTTTGCAAACTTCTGACAGATTCACTTAACAATCATGTTAGTAACTTAACAACTGCAGTAAATTCACTTGAGTGTGGCAAGAAAAGTCATAAAATGGGGCAAAACTCACTTAACAAATTTCTCACTTACCAACATAAATTTTGGGCTCAATTGTGCTTGCTAATTCAGGGGTGTCAAACTCGAAGCCCAGAGCATCATGCGCTGGCCACATCCACCCATTTTAGCAAATGGGAGGAGTTGTGATACGTCACGTAACAATTTGTCTTCGCTAGTTTGACACCCCTTTGTAAGTCAAGGACTACCTGTAGTGTATAAAGCACATAAAATCTTGCTCTCTTGTACAAGGAAAGATTTTTCCTACAAAAGAAATGTTCACAAAATTAAAAATTGTCCTATGCTCACTCTGAATAAAAAGCCTTACAAAATAAAATGTAACCTGATCACTATGTGTGTGTACAATATACATTTTTGTATAATGTTTCCTGCATCATTTTAAAATCAATCTATTGCATTTTTGCAATGACTTGTTTATATCCGCATTATATAATTTAATTAATTATTTTATTATATAATTCCAACTAAATAAAAGGTTATTTGAAATTTAAATAGGAAAACGCCCAAAAGAAACAAATTTAAGGACTATTACTAATAGGTTTGTGATTTTCTCAGTTCTGTATTTTTCTGCATTTTATACAATTATGGAAGAAGCATGTAAAAGATTACTGGACTCACAATTTTGACACTCAGACTTGAAACCCCATGATCATGAAGTTCATCTTCAAACAAGAGCACTTCTTCAAAAAACATTATCTGTTCCCTGGCTTTTAATTTCTCTGTATCTATATGTTCTGTTGTGGAAGAAACCTAGAACAACACAGTAGAAATTAAATGTTCTTTCTCATATAATTGATTCCCCAACTGTTCAACAAATTCATTCTTGCAAATAGTTGACCATCACAATCATACTTTTAACTTTAGTGTTTCACCAAGCAGAGTTCCTTTATAGTCTGTTGTGTAAGTCCAATCATATGGTTTAACAACTTCCTTTGTGTGTTCGGGCTCAGACCTACAGGAAAAGACAAATATAGCATATTAGGTACAGGACCAGGGAAAAAAGTATTTCTACACATCTATTTTACAAAATACATCAACGATGATTCTATAAATCAATATGCATTTGTAAACTGATAGATTTAATGTGCTAAGAAAAAATGTGGTAAGGCATTACAGTATTTTTTTACTACTATAAAAAAAATTCTTATTTTTTCCCTCAAAAATGTTAGCTACAGAAGCAATGTAGCCCCGTTCACTTCTTCCTGCTTTTATGCTTATACTTATAATCATGTACATTGTGACCTTGACGTAAATTCAGTTTCAATCACCTAGAAGTAACATGTATACAGTAGGATTAGATGGTAACTGTTCAAAGATGAAGCAAAATATTGGATATTTCATCAGGATTCTTCCTCAGTCAATCTGATATATTTGGACAATTATTTTTGTACAAGACCACATGTGTATCAAGTGAACAACATAAATACAGATTATATGTATTAAGGAACTGCAACCCTTCAGAACTGATTCCCAAAAGATGCTTCAGAATACACTAGTGCACATATAGCACCTGCCTACCACTCTTTAACCCAATAGTGTTATAAGGATTACATGGTTTATCTGCTTCAATGAGATGGGACCAAATAAACAAAATAAGAAATTGCTTTAAACGAATTTCAGACAAGTATAAGATCTGAAGCAGTTTTGGGGAATCAGATCTGAAGCATTACATAGCTTCCAAAATCATCCTTAGGGCCCATCAAGCTATACTATTTAAAAAACTCACAAATAAATATGCTATTACCTGCTTTCTTGCCACTCTTCTGCACAAGCAACTTTAACCATTCCTTGGGCGTTATTTACGCATTTTAAAGCATCAGTTGCATTGAACTCTATGCCAAAGAGCAGTTCATGCTGAATTCTCAGGATATTGTCACCAAACATCATTTCTGGAACACATGGCATATGCAGTTCTTCAGCTAACCTACACAGACACAAGATTAGATTATTTAGGAGCTGATTTTATAATTTAATTTTATAATTTAAAATAAATATGTATATTTTACCATATAATATTTTTGTATACATTTATTACATATTTGAAATTAGCAGTTGGACAGCTTCCCTCTTTTCTCCCCGAACACTACACAGTTGTGATTCACTTTTAGGGATGACGGAAGGTAAGAATGCTGTGTAGAGCCTTGGTGGTGCAGCAGACTGAAGTGCTGTTAAGTAACATCAGCTGCCTGCAATTACTGCAAGTTCAAATCTCACTAGGCTCAAGGTTGACTCAGCCTTCCATCCTTTCGAGGTAGGTAAAATGGGACCCGGATTGTGGGGGCAATAAGCTGACTTTGTATAAAAAAGAACACCGCTTAAGGGGGGCCAAAAGCCCTACTAAGCAGGTATATACAAAAGTATGAAGGCTATTGCTTAACGCATTGTAAGCCTCCCTGAGTTTCTGAAGAAGGGTGGCATATAAATCGAATCAATAGATAGATGATAGATAGATAGATAGATAGATAGATAGATATACAGAAGGTAATTCTAATAACAAATATGAAATCAGAACAGCAATCTAATATGGTTTGTCAAATACAAGCCAATCACAGCTTAACAGGAAAAAGACACAAAAACATATATGCAAAGTTATTCATATATTTGGAGCACTCCTTAGAAAGCATTATTAAATAGAGAGAAAAGTACGGTATATTGAAAATAGATTGATATGGGAATATCAGTAAGAGAAACTCTGATTTTATAGAGTTCTCTAACAAAGCAGCTTAATTTTAAAAGTCTGAAAAGTATTCTTCAAAGGGACCACTAATCATACTAAATACTCCACTGCTAACTTTGTAGATGAGAAGCCGAGGGGGGGGGGGAATCAGTATCTTGGTAGTAGACTGCACTCTGCAATCGCAACCCTCACCCCCCCCGCAACAATCACGCTCAATCGCACCTTTCGGCATCGGCCGACTTGATAATGTGGGTCCGAGCGGCCGTTAGCTTCCACGGCCCGAAGGCAAAGTCGCGGCGGCTGCTTCTGAAGACAGGCATCATGATGGCGGCGTCAATCCCAAAGCGGCCAGCATAGAGACGGGAAACCTTCCTTCGGCCAATGACAAGGATAAACCCCCAAGATAGGAAAACCTTGCAAACCAACGACCCCGAGCTCCTCTTCCACACGCAGCCGCAGCAGCACCGCCGCCGTCAAACATGCCACTTCCGCTTCCGAGTTTCCATGCCTCGGTATGAAATGAAAAGGCTTCGGGAACTCGCCTTCCGGTTCCTGGTCTCCGTAGGGCAGGGAGTCTTCAATCTTGGCAACCTTAAGGCTGGCGGACTTCAACTCCCAGAATTCAGCTTTGCTGCTAGGGAATTCTGGGAGTTGAAGTCCACCAGGCTTAGAGTTGCCAAGGTTGAAGATCCCTGCCGTAGGGGGTGCTTTCCATGAGCGGAGCACGTGTTTAAAAGTTAACTCAAAAGAATTCGTCAGGGTTTTTTTTTTCCTATTGAACTTGTTGCAGGGCATTGAAATAATTAAGGTCCCTCCGCAGGAAGAACTGCAAGAAAATACTTGTAAGCATCTAATGCAGCGAAAAGGCAATTATACACTGCTTACAAAAATAAAGGGAACACAAGCAGAAGACATCCGAGATCTGAATGAATGAAATAGCCTTATTAAATACTTGGTTCGTTACTTACAGTAGTTTTGTGTTCCCTTTAGTTGTTTGAGCAGTGTATAAACTACTGTATGTAAAGAACAAAGTATTTAATAAGGCTATTTCATTCATTCAGATCTCTATTGTGTTCTGCTTGTGTTCCCTTTATTTTTTTGAGCAGTATATTATTTCTCCAGCAAGGCGTACACGTTTTCTTTCAGATATTGTAACGGGAAAGTCGTGCAAGTCTGTGCCATCAAAACCCAGAAAGAAAGAAAAAATAAACTTCAAAAATTCAGAAATGATAGGGAACCAAACCCTGCGTTATCTAGTGTTGAAATCAGAATGCAATCTATATGCATCCCTACCGTTAAAATGGGCTTTAATGATAACCTCTTAGATAATAAGTCATATAAGGTTTTGAAAAGGTTTGGGTTTTTTTGTTTGTTTGTTTTCTTGGAGAATGGAAAAAATGGTTTCTGTGTCTTTAAAAAAAGTGGACAAACAGAATCTTCTCAACTTTCTTGCAAGGTCGCGCTGGCCATTCATGATTTAGAAACAATACTGTACAATAGCAGGAATGCAATCGAGATAGTCCTGTTCCATGTAAATAATTGGAAAAGTTGCACATATTTATTTTTGCCCTTTATGAAAGGTGGACTAGTATCCCTTTTATCTTTCATTATAGTTAAAAATGAGCATTAACTGAATTGAACATTAATATTAACTAAATTGATTACTAAATTATAATTTATTTATTTATTTTATTTATTTATTATATTTCTATACCGCCTTTCTCCCGTAGGACTCAAGGCGGTGTACAGTCAAGAAAAATATAGACACACAAACATCATAAAATTGCTAATTAAAATTATTACTTAGTTTGGTCAATTAAATAAAACCCAGAATTAGATCACATTTAAAAAATCATTCACATGTTCATATGCTTAGCCCCGCCTGTTGGAACATCAGGGTCTTGAGGCCACAGCGGAAAGCACGGAGATCAGGGATATTCCGTATCTCCGGGGGCAGTTCATTCCAAAGGGTTGGAGCCCTCACAGAGAAGGCCCTCCCCCTGGGAGTCACCAGTCGACATAATTTAAAGTGGGGAACAATAAAGAATATGTAATCAATTGATTGCTTAAGAAGTAAAATTTCTGTTTAAGGCAAGAGAAAAAACACTGAGAATACAGTAGATAACAGCAATTGATGCTTTTCCTTTTTTCATTATAATTTGTAGACTTAGCAGACTACCTTACTTTTCTCGGCCAGAAGAGGCAGCCTCTAAGACTACACAGTCATGCAAACCTTGAATTTAGTTTGCTAAATTTGTCTTTGTGCTCAATTCCACCTTTCAACTATGTTTGTTCAATACATTAAAAAAGCTCATTAAAAAGCATGTTAACATGTCTGGCCTGCGGGCTGGGAGTTTGACAGCCCTGCTGTAGCTCAACCACATTCTGCAATAATTACACGTGTTTGTTCATTCTGTCAACTTAGAGTGTAGTTTATCTGATTCTAGCTTGGCACGTTATATGAACCTGGTCATTTAGTGCCAGGTATATGAAACATATTTTATAACTTGGTATATGTGAGTCTGGCCAGTTGTGGCTTATTCAAGAAACCACTCTAAAATAAAGTATGGCTACATCTAAAGTCTGAACCAAAGTTGGGAAGGGTGGAAAGAATGCAATTTTAAAAAATTAGTTATTTGTCGCTGCACTAATAAAGACTTTCTAAGGAAAAAAACAAATAGGCTGTTAGAGCATGTGCATTATCTCAGTAATGGTCCAATAATATAAATAATTGGGCCTGAGATTTATTTGAAATATTTATTACTGTTCTTGTTCTACATGTGGAAAATTTTAATAGGAACCAGAAATTAGGGTTCTGCATAACCTACAATTTGTGGAAATTTCAGAGTGCTGTTATTGCTTTGTATAATCAAACTTTTCCATTGATTCTATTGGTTGCCAGGCACAGTCTGGCAACAAGAAAAATTGCCATCAAGCCATCCTGAACCGGTTTTAATGAAAACAGCAAGAAAACTGACATTATTTTATAGCCTATACCAGTGTTGGCGAACCTTTTTCTCGTGGCATGCCGGAAGTGTGTAAGTGCGTGCACAACAGCTCGCGTGTGTGCCAGCACTCATAATGCAATGCAAATCCTCCCACATGCGCATGCACACATGACCCCGTCACGCATGCGTCCTACATTGCGCATGCGCGCCCTGCACATGTACTTCGCCCCCCCGCCCTATTTTAGGCCTCAAAAGTTGTTATTCTGAGGGCAATCCGGGGCTTCCCTGTCTCCCCGCCCGAGCAGACTTCTGGCATAGCCTCAGGCCTCCGGGGAGAGAGAGGGTGGGAAGCCCCGGCCTGCTGCTCCTGCCGTTGCCACCCCCTTGCCCCCAACAAGAGTGGTTCTCGTGCTGCCGCTTCTCTGGCAGCACCAGGAGCAACTGCTGAGGCAGAGAGGGTGGGGGCAGACTAGAACAGCCTAGTCTGCCCTGTTCTTGCTGGGTAACAGACAGGCTGCTCCTGGAGCAGGCAGGAGAAGCCACTAGCGGGGAGGTGAACTGCTCCAGAAGCCTTGCCTAATAGCACTGCGGCTTGCTCAAGGTAGCTGCTGTTTGGACTCCCCTCCCCCTTCCTCCGTCTTCTCCTCCTCGAGTTGGAGCCTCGTGGCGTGGCCGAGGCTGAGGAGGGGTGGGATAGTAGCTGCATGGATCCCCCGGTGCCGCGCTTGTCCCCTGCGCTGCAATGATGAAGCGCTTTGCCAAGGAAAGCAGAGTCTCAGGCTGCTCCTGAAACAGCCAGGAGAAGGAGCAGCCAGGAGAAGGAGCCAGGAGAATTTCAGAGTGCTGTTATTGCTTTGTATAATCAAACTTTTCCATTGATTCTATTGGGGAATCAGTGGGGAGCCGCCCCAGGAGGACTGGAGGAGAGCGCAGCTTCTCACTCATGGAGATCTACCCGCCGGAAAGTGGGTGCGGTAAGAGGTGCGCTGGCCAGGAAGTGGTCATGCTCTCTGGCCAGAGAGGGTTGCACAAACATTTGCTGGAGTGAATGTGCAACCCTCTCCTGCCAGGGAACATGACCGCTTCCTGACTTGCGCATTTCTTACCGCTTTCCACGACCACTTTCCCGCTGGTGGATTTCCATGAGTGAGGAGCTGTGCTCTCCTCCACTCCTCCTAGGGCAGCTCGCCTCCTCTCTGGTGGCTTCTCCTTCTCCTGCCTGCTCCAGGAGTAGTCTGTCTGTTATCTGGTCAGAACGGCCTGCCACCACAGCCTGCCTCTGCCCTCTCTGCCCTGGAAGTTGTTCCTGGTGCTGCCAGAGAAGTGGCAGCACGAGAACCGTTCTTGCTGGGGGCAAGGGTGGCGGCAACAGGAGCAGCAGGCCGGGGCTTCCCTCCCTTCCTCTGGAGGCCTGGGGCTATGCCAGAAGTTTGCTCGAGAGGGGAGACAGGAAAGACCCGGACCGCCCATCCTTGCCACCACCGCCCCCTCGCCCTTGGCGGCAGCGGTTCTAGCACAACCGCTTCCCTGGCAGTGGCAGGAGCACCTGGCAGAGGAGAGGGGATGGTGGCAGGCTGCGGCAGCAGACAGTAAGAGGCAATGTTCGTCCTCCTGCCAGCCTCAAGCTCAGCTCCGGGCAGCGTCCAGCCAGGCATACCTGGCCTCCCCCTGTGGCAGCCCACGTGGCTGCCAGGCAGCGCAACTTCAGGGCCTTTTCTCATGGTGGCGGTGACAAGGCAAGCAGGCAGCTGGGTGTACGGGAGCGACTGGCTGCAGTGCTCCTGGCTGGCAAAGGGCGGAATCCTGGGCTACATGCGGGCAATGACGGCATGGCTGGTGCGCATGTGCACTAAGACATTAAGGCCAGGTGATCATCGCACGCACATGCGCACCAGTAACCAGCAGACTAGTTGGCTAGTGTGCATGCGTCCCCTGGAAACCCGTAAGAAGAATGGGTGATGCCACACGTGCGGGCAACATGGCTCTGGGTGCCACTTCCGGCATGCGTGCCATAGGTTCGCCAACACAGGCCTATACAGTAGGCCATCTTCTGCACTCTTGTTCTTTCGTTAATTATTTTGCTTTGTCAAGATAAGTTAAAACATATTTTCTTTGTAGCGCTTTAGACTACAATGTGCCCAACACTGTTTTGTCCCAAAGCAATGAAAAGACTTTATAGATCATAGCAGCTATAATTTCCTATTAGATCAAAATTTAAGAGAGAGAAAAGTAGTAAATTTGTTTAGATTGGCATGCAGTTCTGACATCTTTATGTGTAGCATTGGCAAATAATTAGTTTTTAAAATTCTTAAAGGCTGATGGTCACCTAGAGATGGGTGACAAATAGTTTGACTCAAGTCTGAGTACTTCCATTATACTAAGACATGGTTCACTTGATCATACTCTGCTAAGTAAATTGCAATCTGTGGGCTGAAATAATGTAGCAAAATAATAATTCTTTATAAACTTCTGATTTATGTCTGCTTATATGACTATGAGTTTCTCATACATACATACTAGACCATCTTATTTGTCTCTTGAGAAACCTATATGCGGGTCAAAAAGCAATAGTGAGAACTGGACACGGAACCACTGATTGGTTCAAAATTGAGAAAGGAGTTCGGCAAGGCTGTATACTGTCACCTTATTAAACTTATATGCAGAGCACATCATGAGAAAGGCGGGGCTAGATGAATCACAAGTTGGAATTACGATTGCCAGAAGACATATCAACAAGCTCAGATATGCAGATAACATCACTCTAATGGCAGAAAGTGAAGAGAAACTAAAGAGCCTCTTGATGCGGGTGAAGGAAGAGAGTGCAAAAGTTGGCTTGAAACTCAACATTAAGAAAACTAAGATCATGATTCCTGGCCCTCTCAATTCCTGGCAAATGGATAGGGAAGAAATGGAGGTAGTGACAGATTTTATTTTTCCGGGCTCCAAGATCACTGCACATGGGGACTACAGCCAAGAAATTAAAAGACGCTCCTGGGGAAGAAAGCTATGGCAAATTTAGACAGCATACTAAAAAGCAGAGACATCACCCTGCCAACAAAAGTGTGTATAATCAAGGCTATGGTGTTCCCAGTTGCAATGTTTGGCTGTGAAAGTTGGGCCATAAGAAAGGCTGAGCGCCAAAGAATTGATGCCTTTGAATGATGGTGCTGGAGAAGACTTCTGAGACTTCCTTGGACTTCAAGGCGATTAAACGAGTCAGTCCTAGAGGAGATCAATCCTGACTGCTCTTTAGAAGGCCAGATCCTGAAGATGAAACTGAAATACTTTAGCCACTTAATGAGAAGGAAGGACTCACTGGAGAAGAGCCTAATGCTGGGAAAGATTGAGGGCAAAAGAAGAATGGGACGACAGAAAATGAGGTGGCTGGATGGAGTCACTGAAGCAGTCAGCATGAGTTTAAATGGTCTCTGGGGGATGGTAGAGGACAGAAAGGCCTGGAGGAAAGTTGTCCATGGGATCACGATGGGTCAGATACAACTTCGCAACTAACAACAAATATGACTGTATACGATTGGTTGCGATCTTCTGTGAAATTTTATTTGAAATAAAATTTACAAATAGTACAGCACATTTTAACATTATGCAATACTGTAGTTTAAGTTACAATCTCTCACCACTTGACTGAAAGTACATTCTACCGATTTCCACTTTAAACATGTAGAATTGCAGTGTAAAACGAACAGATTACTAATTTGAAGCCGTATGTATACAAATTAGCCAATATAGATATAAACTGCTGGAAGAATGTTTGCACTCATGATTTATTTAAACAACATTCCTTTATTTAAAATGTGATATATATATATATTTATCGAAGAAACTTCCCTTTATACTGAATTTGTCTGCTATAGGAGTTGTCTGCTATAGAAACAAACCATCTCTTCATTTTTGTTTTGCCTTTGTGCATGTGATATTCTTCAGCTGAGGAAAGAAAAATGATATACAGTAAAGCAGAGGGCAGCATGAAAGTTTTCCGAAGGGCGAAGAAATGGAATGTTGGTGGGGCGGGCTAACTAATATAACTAATTTACTTAGTATCTGTGGAGAAAATTTGCCTTCGAAAATTTCATCCCACTCTTTCTATAGATCAGCTTTTCTCCCGCATAAAGATTGCTTGTTAAAGCTGTTTTCTAACTGTAAGGGCATTACAAGAAAAAAAAAGTGAATTATGATGGAAACATGAAGTGGGGGGGGGGGGGGCGAGTTGTTGAAGAACAAAAGCGCAGCCGAGCAAAAAAGACAGGGTGGGAAAGTGGGAGGAGTAAAACGGAGATGGAGGGAGTGTTTCAAGGAAGGAGGGATGTGAAAAAGTAGATGAGGGGATGGACGAGAAAGAAGGGGGGGTCGGACTATTTTTCTGGGCCTCGACTGCCGGCGACCATAGGGGGCCCGGGGGCCCGTAATCTGAACCGCCTCTCCCGCATCGGTAACGGGGTGGCAGGGCTACCCGAGAGCAGTTTGGTCAAAGGTGAGTGGGTCGTCTCACCCGCGTGGAAGGTCCCCGAGACCTTCTGGTGCAGAACAGAGTGCAACGGACCCGCGGCATAAAGAAGAGCAAGGTCCTCGCTTCCTCGGAGGGATCCCGTAGACCCTGCGCTGCAAAAGGAAATTTTGCTTTGCCTCTAGGCGACGATGGGGACTGGTATGTTGGGCGAGGGTGGTGCCCGGGACGGGAGACGCCTGGCTACTCAACCACGAGTCTCCATGCCTCGGCAGCGGAGAGAAAGGCTGGCTGAATATTCTGGTACCGAGCCGGGTTAAGCTCCTTTTTTTCCCCACAACCCCGCGACGAGGCATCTCGGCTTTCTGATTTCGCTGTACTGTACAGCCGACCGAGGGCGAAAAAGCAGACGAGAGTAAGCAGATGGTTATCCCTCCACTTTTCAGGCTGGTGTCTGGAACATCCAGGCGGGGACTTGTAGAATGCGGACCACTTCAGCTGCAGTTACTGCGAGCTTGGAATAAAATTCTGGGTAAATCTGGCATCCAAGTCCCACTGTGCAGGCCCCCCGTTAAAAAAAGTGGGGGGAAGAAAACGTGAGTGGTCTGAACATTTAATAAGAGCTCTTCTAGGCCTACTTACCTGGCATTTCCAAGACACCTTCATTTTCTATCTTCCATGTATAGGTATCCAACAAACTGCTGTGTTTAATTCAGTAGCCAGGGCAAATGTATTAAGAGTCAGGTCACGTGGAGAAAAAAAGTTTTAATTCCTACTTAAAAAGTGATAGATTTATGGAATAAAGCCATTATGAAATCAAAAGATTAAGAAAAGAGCACTTGGAAAGTACGGTAACTTAATATAATTTTAAATCACACAGAGACCCTGGAAAAGAAGTTTTAAAGGACAAAAAGCAAATGTATAAATCAAGGTATGGAGATGATGGAAGCAAAGATGACTTGCAAGGATAGAAAGGTAGGAGACGTATAGTGAATTATATTGATAAAAGGTGGTTTCTTTTTCAAGAATAGTCCACTTCCATTACTGTGATTCTGTTAGAGATTTTAGTTAACGTTTGTAGGGACATTTGGATTTCTGTATATTTTTATAACTGACATTCTTGAAGTGTAATAGACAGAAATATGAGAATTAATTATTAACAAATTATTGAGGTTCATTGAACATTTCATAAACATAGGATAAATGACCCTAAGGTGACATAGGTAGCAATGTGACTATGTTGCTAAACTTTAGGCCAGGGGGATCCAATATATAAAAAGAACTCTGTTATATAAGAGTTACTTGTTCTGTCTGCCTTTGGAAAATGCCTTGCATATCATTGCACATATCCATGAAGTTCATGTGATGTTTTTATAACTTGATAACCCTTATGCATGCAGTGTTTGTAATATTTTGACTAGCACAATGCAGCCAAGTCCGTACATTGAGAATTGTGGAACTAGTAACTTTGTTTATGGAAATATCAGTAGCATTCATTGATGTAATGCGTGTATCAACTGTTTTTGTGTTTCTTTAGCAGACGCTCAGCATGTCTTGGTTGCTCTGACAATGAGCATCAACTTGTCCCTCAGTAAGGAGAATGTCTCAGAAAACCTCACACTGCTGGAAGAGGGAGCAGGAAGAATCACCGAGTCAATTGCTATCATCATTATTGCTATTTTCATCTGTTTAGGGAATCTGGTGATCGTCCTCACTCTTTATAAGAAGTCATACCTGCTCACCTTAAGCAACAAGTTTGTTTTCAGCCTCACTCTGTCCAACTTCCTTCTTTCGGTGCTGGTGCTTCCTTTTGTTATTACCAGCTGCATCCGTCGGGAATGGATCTTTGGAGTTGTTTGGTGCAACTTCTCTGCCCTACTGTATATGCTCATCAGCTCTGCCAGTATGCTCACACTTGGACTCATTGCTATCGACCGGTATGCCATCCCTTTTTTCATGAGCTGAATATGGCTGCATGGGGGAAAAAAGTTTTTAACATGTACCACCATTGAATATGCAGTGGCAGAGAAATATGTTTTAAATAACAATGTCACCAAGTCAATACACTGAGATTGTGGAACAAATAATTTTGCTTATTAATATGTAAGCAGCATCTGAATGTTTAAGCAGCAAAGAGAAAGTGTGTTTCCATGAGACAATCCAGGTTCTCCAATTAATCTGATCCAATTTTCAAAAGGCAAACTCATTCCTTTAATTTTTTTCATGTTTAGTATTATTCAATTTCCTATGTATTGCATATACCCTGACATTACTGCATACTTTTATGTTTTTTAGATACTATGCTGTCTTGTACCCCATGGTTTACCCTATGAAGATTACGGGTAACAGAGCTGTTGTTGCCATTGTGTATGTGTGGCTTCATTCTCTAATTGGATGCCTTCCACCCCTCTTTGGTTGGTCATCTTTAGAATTTGATCAGTTCAAATGGATGTGTGTAGCTGCATGGCATAAGCAGGCAGGTTACACCGCTTTTTGGCAGATATGGTGTGCTTTGCTACCATTTATAGTCATGATCATTTGCTATGGCTTCATATTTCGCGTGGCCAGGATTAAGGCACGGAAGATTCACTGTGGCAGTGTGGTCATTGCAGCGGAAGACACGCAAAGGAATGGGAGAAAGAACTCGAGTACTTCAACATCCTCATCAGGCAGCCGAAGGAATGCTTTCCAGGGGGTCGTTTATTCTGCCAATCAGTGCAAAGCTTTGATCACAATTTTAGTTGTCATCGGGGCTTTTGTCGTCACATGGGGGCCTTACATGGTGGTTATCACATCTGAGGCACTTTGGGGTAAAAACTGCATTTCCCCTGCCTTTGAGACATTAGCAACATGGTTATCTTTTACAAGTGCTATTTGCCACCCTTTGATTTATGGACTCTGGAATAAAACTGTACGCAAGGAGTTACTGGGAATGTGCTTTGGAGATCGGTACTACAGAGAATCATTTGTTCAAAGGCAAAGGACATCCAGATTATTTAGTATTTCTAATAGGATCACAGGTAATTTTTAAAAAATTCTTAAAGTGCCTCTAGAAGATACTGTAAATTGACCACCATTTAATTAGTCTGGTACAGCCACTGGTGTTGTTCACCTTTTATCATGTGGTTTCTTTGTCTGCTTCATGATTGAGAATTTTTGGACATGGACATGGCCACAATTCTTGCGCATACTCAAGGCAGGAGGGAGATTTTGTCTGATTATCCATTTTATTCAGATAAACTTCACTGAATGGATAAGATGGAATTGGATAACCTCAATGCTCTTCTTTGCATATGTACCGTATTTTTTGGAGTATAAGACGCACCTTAGTTTTTGGGGAGGAAAATAGGGGGGAAAAATCTGCCTTCCAGGTATTCATCTGGCTAGCGACCTTAGTCTGGTCAGCTTCAGCATATTAATTTGCTGGATTTTATCCCTTGCTTGGGGTTAAAAAACAGCTTCTAAAGCACAACTGATCTTTGGAGAGAGAAGCAATGAGAAAAGCAGGCAAACCACAGAGATCGCTTCATGGAGATCGCTTCACGCTAGTGCGTCGTTAGGGCTGAAAAAAAGCTTTGAAAAAGCTACATTTGGAGTATAAAACACACCCAAATTTTCAGCCTCTTTTAGGAGGGAAAAAAGTGCTTCTTATAATCCGAAAAATACGGTATATTTTTGTGATATCCTAGAATCTAGAGCCTCTTGCAATTCCTCTGTTTTCCATTTATTTATTTTAAAAAAATCTTATCCCCAGTTTAACTTTTCTGGGTAATGGTTTGCTATTAAAGCTGAACAAGGGGCTTTAACCTATAGTATAGATAAATTAATCTATACCATAGGTTGAAGCCCCTTGTTCAGATTAATTTATCACTACCATTACCAATTGCTTTTACACCGTTCTTTGTCTGTGATTGATTCTCCTTACAATTAACTGCCTTCCCCTTTCATCACAATCAGCATAAGCATTATCAAATGTTATAACCTAGATAAATATAAATGCTCAAATCATTTCTTTAAAAGTTTTTCAGAATAAATAACAGAATTGGAAGGGACCTTGGAGGTCTTCTAGTCCAACCCTGTGCTCAGGCAGGAGTTGTTCCCAACTGCTGGGGAACTTCATGTGAAGTCATGCCACCCACTGACCTTGATTGCTGCCTGCCCTGGGGGCTTTGGATGGCTCCAGGACTGACCAGCTCAATGGGCAGTGTAGCCCGAACCGTGCTTTCGCCCTCCTTAATTTTTATTATTTTTGAGATATTCAAACTCTAATACCAAGCTAAAAAGAAGTATAAAGATTTTTTTTCATTGACTTCATTAGATACAGGTTCCCAATGGTATGAATTTTAATTCTGAATTATTCTAGAGTCATGTTAAATAAATTCAGATGTTACTTTTTTTTTAAATTCCATTCAATCATATAAAGTGCTTGGAGACTGAATGGACAAGTAGCTGCAGTTTTCTTGGCAAGGGTTTTGAGAAGTGATTTGCCATTGCCTCTTTCCCAGGGCTGAGAGAAAGTAACTGGCCCAAAGGTGCCCAGTTGGCTTTGTGCCCAAAGCAGGACTAGAATTCGCTGTTTCCCAGTTTCTAGCCTGATGTCTTAACCATTACATTAATGGTTAATGTAATGGCTCTTGTTACAGACTTAGCCATTATTAAGTTAAGCAATGTAATAAAATGCACTGAGGATATTTGAAGATGTTTGGCTATGAATCCAGAAGTTAATTTTGTTTGGATGCTGAAATACTTTTACAGATCTAGGATTGTCTCCACATCTGACAGCTCTCATGGCAGGGGAGCGGACTTTAGGACACAGCAGCAGCACAGGAGATACAGGCTTCAGTTGCTCTCAGGATTCAGGTAACTATTTCTTTGAGTTACGTTGCAATGAACAAGAGCCAGCAGTATGATACAGATGCTAAAAGAAGAAGAAGCTTGCAAAAAACTTGAAATGTAACTTCCTAGTGCTATCCAAGAAAAAACATTATGCAATTATTATTGGATTTCCGCCTCCCCCCCTCCGCTCCAGTAGGTTTTGTGTGTTGTCTCTGTACAAATAAGTTTGGTGATTAGTGAAGTCAAATGCAATTTAAAATAAAATTCATAACCAAAGATGGCTTGGTTACAAGAAAAAGTGTGCAAAAGAAAGTTGAAGCATTCTTCCCATTCACTTGCTTCCTAGCTCTATAATTAACATCATAAGCAAAAGAGCTTCTTGCGACCTCGCTTTTCTGGGTTGTAAAATATGATTCTAGCTATAGAGGTGCCATCTGCTGTTTTCTAGATGTGAGGGAAGAATACAGCTGCTATATTGCCCATATCCATATCACAAAAATACAATTTTTGCATGTATCCATTCTTAGTCAATTGTCTAAGCCATGATCTCTTTTTAGGGACAGATGTTATGCTGCTTGAAGATTATAGTTCTGATGGATTTAATCACCCACATTGTGTTTACCCTCATCGACGGAGTTCTGTAACTTTTGAAGACGAAGTGGAACAAATTAAAGGTATATTGAGGCTAGGCATGCCATTACTGAACTATGTATAAGAGGGGACTGCTTGGATCAAGAATTTGGTCCTAAGCTGCTATTTGATTTTTACTTAATTTTAGTTTGAATTTAATTAACGTTTTAATTTAATTTATTTAATATAAAATTAGAAGTTATGAAAGAGTTGAAAATGAAATAAATGCACTGGAAAGTCTTATAGTTTAGAGATACATATAATTAAAAGGAAAAATTAAGGAGGGGAGGAAATAAATTCATTTTACATAAAAATTAAGTTGATGCTTAATGAAGAAACGAGTTCTGTTTCATATATATATATATATATATATATATATATATATATATATATATATATATATATATTAAAATCTTGAATGTCTAAATTCCTGAAAATTTAGATATTTATTTATTTATTTATTTATTAAATTTATATACCGCCCTATTCCTAAGGGACTCAGGGCGGTGAACAGCGAACGATAAAAATACATGTAATACAAACGTTAATTTAAAAAAAAACCAATTAAAATATACTAAACACTCTGGTCCTAGATAATATTGCTAAAATGTTTTCTGTTTGGTTATCTGTTAAATGCCATATTTCTGTTAAATTTGGTAAACCAATTTCTTTTTTTTAAAAAAGTATATGTTAACTCCAATTTGCAAATATTTTGCAGGATGTAGATTTATTGGACATTGTCCGAGAGTGTGGTTTTGCTCTAAGCAATAGGAACTTTTAAGAGTTTTGCCTGTAAATAAATTTAGTAATGACCATGCATTATTTATATTCATAGATACACAGTATATAGACAAATATTAACAATTAGATCCTCACCGTCCAAAGTCTGTTCATCTGCCTGCATATCTAAAAAAAGTAATGTTCAAATTAACACTAAAGTATGAGACATTCATATGGCATAATTGGCTAATATCTCTCTTTTCTTTGTTCAGAAGCAGCAAAGAACTCTATCCTTCAAGTAAAGGCTGAAGTTCACAAATCTTTGGATAGTTATGCATCCAGCTTGGCCAAAGCAATTGAAACGGATGTGAGGATCACCTTGTTTGGAGGAGATGCCCTGTCTGGTTCTTTGTTCCCAGCACGAACTGTGGCAGGCAACAATGCAAGCGCACGGCGTGGCGGGAGGGTCCACATTGGACAAAAAATACAACTACAGAGCATTGAAGAAGGGAACACTTAAAATTGCTCCAATAAAAAGAATAGGAAAAAAATACACTGAAAACTGTTGTACAGCCACGATTCTTTGCAAGGAAAGCAAAACAGGTCCCAGTATTTTAAGCAAAGCTTTAAGAATTCCCAAAGAATTATCTTAACACAGTATTAGAGAACAAAGTAACTCAAAATATTGGAAAAGTATGAAAGGGTTCACTGATCCCTAAATAATAAAGCACAAGTTATTTCACTATTTCGGTGGCATACAGCAGCATTTCCCAAGTTGGACACTAACCAGAAGTGTAGATTTCAGCTGCAAGTTCTTCAAACAACATGGCTATGACTGAGAATTCTAAAAATTAAAGCAACAGGAACTCTCAGGTTGGGAACAGCAGCCATTGTGTTTCTGGCTGGAACCTTTTTCTGCTTTTTAAAAACTTTATAAAAGCAGTTCACTGTTAAAGTAATCTCATCCCTCCAATACTTTAATTTTGTCCAGGTACTTATGAAAAAAAATAGAATAAAACGCAAATGAGGCCTATCAATTCTAGTATTGGAAAATGTTTTAATCTTTATATTAGGTGAAATACAGCTTGTATTAACCAGCTTACAAAACAATGAGTCCAAAATATTTTTCTCTGTCTTAACTTTATAACATATAGGGTTTTTGTTTTTTTTTAAAGTCAAGATATGTCTTTAAAAAATAAAGTGGCAAAATGGCATCCACTGCAAAAGTATACAAAAGTATGCTGAGTTTTAAGTGGTCAAATAGGCAATCTGTTTCCTCCCACAAAAACTGGCAGATCATATGGAATGAATGTAGGTGTAACTTTGTTGATAGTGTGGAATCAGTTGCATTTACTTGCACCAGGCAGAAAAAATGCAATGTTTGTATAGCATTAGGAATATTGCTTGGAATACTTTGGTATACTGATTAAGGAAGAGGGAAAGGGAGTAATTTATATGGGTAATTAAGATTAACAATTTCATTAATAATGAACAATTTCATTAGTATAGTGCCCTCCAAACATGTTGGATTATGGCTTCCACAATTTTATTTGTCCTTGCTATATGATAATTATAGAAATTATGCAATTTCTAGGCTCAAGGTTGACTCAGCCTTCCATCCTTTCGAAGTAGGTAAAATGAGGACCTGGATTGTGGGGGCAATAAGCTGACTTTGTATAAAAAAGAACACCGCTTTGGGGGGGGGGCAAAAGCCCTACTAAGCAGGTATATACAAAAGTATGAAGGCTATTGCTTAACGCATTGTAAGCTGCCCTGAGTCTCCGGAGAAGGGCGGCATATAAATTGAACCAATAAATAAATAAATAATAGACAATTATGCTATATGACAATTATAGAGACTATATTATAAGCCCATAGTTCATAGTTCACAGCTGTATGGCCTTATACCATTTCTGTGGGGAATCATTGGAATTCAGTGCTTCATTCTTTCAGCAATGAGAATCTTTTGGGTGAGTTATATTCCACAACCAAGTAGATAACATTGCTTGAGTGCAGTTATTGTAACTGGGGCTAATGATGAACAGTATTCCATGAGTGAGGATAGATGTTAAGCAAATTCCATTTTCATGTACAGGTAGACCTCAACTTATGACCACAATTGAACCCAAAATTTGTGTTGTTAAGTAAGACAGTTGTTCAGTGAGTTTTGCCCCACTTTACAACCTTCCTTGCCAGAGTTTTTAAATGAAACATTGCACTTGTTAAGTTAATCACATGGTTAAGTGAATCTAGCTTGCCCATTGACTGCTTGTCAGAAGGTCGCAAAAGGTGATCACATGACCCCAGATAGACCCCAAATATAAATCAGTTGCCAAGTGCCTGAATTTTGATCATGTGATCATGGGTATACTGCAGTGTATATGTGAAAAGCAGTCATAAATTAGTTTTTCTAGTGCTGTTGTAACTTTGAATGGTTACTAAATGAACAGTTGTAAGTCAAGGACTACCTGTATGGTGACAAGAGTTATAACTGAACTTAAATTCTGCACCACACTTTTCTCTTGTTATCTCCCATCATCTTGTTTACAACCCTAGAATTGTGCTAAATTCTGTATTTAGAATAAATTCTGTAAAATAGGAGTTTTTTGTTAATTACTGTATATTTAAACATATACTACTTGCATTTTTACAGAAAAGGTGATACTTTTAATACTTTTCCTTAGTTGTAAACTGAATGCTGACACTCAAAGTAACATAAAGGTATTGTAGAAGAACATTTTTTAAAATTCTAAACTCTTGCCAGTGAATTGGCACTGTAAACTACTTTGAGTGCGTAAACAAGCAGAAATGTGGGTTATAAATTTCATAATAAACATACAAACATACTGTCTTTAAGGTGTTGCACCCATTATGTATCCTCAGATTAGTTGCTAAGAGTTCAAGTAATGTTAAGCTGTAGCATGTTTTGATTGTATGAATCCATCCATTGCTTCAAATTAATATATAGCTGCAATTGTGGCTTATTTAAAAAGCAGGCCAAGTTATTATTTACTTAAGACATCAGACTAGAAACTGAGACTGAGTTCTACTTCAAACTTGGGCACAAAGTCAGCTAGGTGACCTTTGGCCAGTCACTCTCTCTCAGCCCTAGTAAGCAGACATTGGCAAACTGCTTCGCAAATACCTTACCAAGTTTTCAAACTTCAGGAATTTCTCCAGGCAGTTACCAGGTCGCAAAAATTAACTAGACACACACAAACAAAAAAAACATATATTACAGAATTGTGGAAACCTAGTCACAGGCATCATGTACTCCAAACAATTCCAGATCAAATCATAACGGAAATTTGTTTGAAGGGTCAAAAAATAAAATGCAGTGCATTTTTCAAGATTATTGTCATTAAACGAGATCTTGATACTGGTCAGAGAAAGGAATAGATGAAGTGGGGAGATGTAAAGAATACCATCAAAGTGCAAGTCAGGAATTTTTATAGAACAACACTGAGGTATCTGCAAAGTGAGAAATGCAATCTGACACAAAATCACTATTTGATTTGCATCAGATATCTCAATGACGGTTTATAAATTTGTGTCGTGACGTTATCACATGCACATTTTGGATGTAATCTCACTTTGTTGTTGATACTTGTGTTCAATTAAAACAAAATTTAATTAATGGCCCCATTCAGTACTGTGTGTCCCTCTTGGGAGTTATTTATAAAATTATTAAAGACAGGATATAACTAAATATAACTAAAATAAGTACATTCCAAAAGAGCCTGCTGGGTTTCATTTTTGTATTCTGTCCGTAAGTGTTAAGATTATATACCATTATTCTTTATGAAGGCTACTGTAAATATGTGCCTATGTCATAGAAACCCGCAAGGGGGAAAACTAGAGACAGGAGCCAGCGTTTACTTTAACGTGTTACAACAACTTTTGACCAGAAATCCAAGCACATTCCTATTTATGGAAAAGCCGAAAGTCGGTATCACGACCTGACTTTCTCTTGTCAAGTAATTCCTGTTCCCCTGAATTGCCAAGGGGGCGCTATCCTTTTTACCCAATTGTTCTTAAAGCTAACTCGACTGAGCTTGCTTTTTCGCGCGAAGGCGTAAAAGTAGCGAAGTATGAAAAAATTGGCTGCCTCTCTGACCAATCGCGTTCCTCTCTTCTCTCCGGAGCCGTTCCTATCTCCTCCACAATTGGGCAAAAACTCCTTTAAACTCGGCTCTTCGTGGGGCGGGGGGGGGGAGAAGAATTGTGATTGGTTCCACCGGGAGAGGAAAAACAAGGGGATTGGCAGCTTTGGAGCCAAGTGGGCCTGGCGATTCCCGGGAAAGCGAGAGTGTCCTTCCTTTTTCTTCGGTTAGGATTTGATTGATGTGAAGGGAATCCCTAGAGAGAGCTTTAGAGATTGAGAACGCATGGAGAAAGTGTTGTGCTCTGCTCACGGTGAGGTCGTAGGAGGGTGGGCGGGGTGATGAGCAGGAAAGCTTGTTCGAGGGGTCAAGAATGGCTTGTAAAATTCGAAGGTGATGGAGCTGCCCCCCCCACGCCAGTTTTTTCTAATATTAACTACTTATATCAGGGGTCTCCAACCTCGGCAACTTTAAGCCTGGAGGACTTCAACTCCCAGAATTCCCCAACCAGCTTTGCTGGCTGGGGAATTCTGGAAGTTGAAGTCCTCCAGGCTTAAAGTTGCCGAGGTTAGAGACCCCTGACTTATGCAGTGCCAGGAAAAAAAGGCAGGTAGATTAATACGTAATATGTAAATATGCAAGTTAAAGAATAATTTAGAGTAAATTTTAAAACATTTGCTTCCTGATTTGAAGCAATAAATAGCTCCCCTCTTCTATTCCCCCTCCACCCAGCATTTATAGAAAGTAAAAGTTTTTGCTAGTCACAGGTAGCACCTTTAGCAGAAAATCTCAGAAATCTTTTTTTCCTCCTGCTTTAGGGCACTACTGCTTAATAAGCTTCATTTTATGAAATCAAATTGTGATATTGATCAAGGAAATTCTTGCTGGTTAAAAGGGGTTTAAAATAATGTATAGTTGAAAATTTCATATAGGACAGAATACAGCTTAGAAATCGAGGGTGCCTTTTGTTACCAATAAAGCAGAAATCTGTATCCCAAGAATCCTCAGAGTTATATTCATCATATGGCATAGAGAAATATTTTTATGTAATACTAGGCATGATAGTCCTTCTGATCTGTTTTTCTCTCAACGTAACTCTCCTCACAAGATGATAAATGGGGAGCTAATTAAAATTGGAAATCCTGGAGAGGAGGGTTATTGATTGCAATCAGTTTCTAAAAGGTGTTATATAGGAAAAGACCACCAGCCTTGTCTCAATTATTCCTGAAAGCCAGACCCAGAAAATGCATTTGTGTCCGTGTTTGTCTATGTTAAGTCATAGGATATTAAAGTTATTAAAAGCAGTATGATTGTAGAATCAATTTAACTACTGTGATTGATGCTTCCTTTCATCGAATATGTTCAATGTATCTGGATAAACATTTGGAGGGAAAAGTTACAGTTTGGATTCCTGCTCTGAACAGGGTGGGCTTGGTAATCTAAGCAGCATTTTCTATTCTAAGAACCACAGAGAAAATATAAAATTAATATATGAGCCTTCTGAATACTTGAAGTGACTTTTTTTTTAATTAGTTGGTTTGGTACTTTTCTATCTCTGATTGAACTTCATACTTTCATTTCCTTCCCATTCAGAGTTTCCCTGTTTTTTGAAGACTGGAAACAGAGATGGCCCAAATAAAGGCAAAAGCTTTTATATATGTGGGATCCAAAATCAGAAGCCATGTGGCTTTGTGCTCCCCACTGAGTAAGTTGGATTTTAAAAATACAAGCTTGGAGAATTATCAGTTGCTCACCTACTGTTCAGCAGTTGTTTATCAGAAAGTAATACCTGTGCCACTTTAACATAGAAAATTATTTCTAAATATGTAGTGCACTATATCTATTCATAAGTGAAATATAATTTATATTTAGTTTATAATTTTAGCTGGAGTGATGATAAGGTATCATTGGAAAATATATTTGTGCCATAATTACACAATATCTTCTTTGAAGTTGAAATGTTAGTTGCCTGCTTCTGCAGAAGCTTAAAGGCTCTATTAAAGGCTTAAATATTCTAAATATAGATTTTTGTGCTGTTTATTTTATATCTTGCTATGCTTTTCAGGCCCTTTTTATAAAACATTTTATTGTAGCTGGATTTACAAGTGCTTGTCCCAAAGGCAGGATAGAAGAAGGCCATTAATTCTTGTATCTGCCTTATAATACTGAGAGGGAGGGTAGTCAGATTTAAATATTTTCACCATCTTTGATACTACTGAGGTAGCATAGACATTTATTTTTCCTGTGACAAATATTTATGTAAATAATTGCCTTTTCTTTCTATAGTCTTTCTCCTTCTCATTGCTTGGTGCATGAAGAATATATAGTGGAGCTGCAAGTTTTGATTAAGCAAACAAAAACAGACCTGTACAGGTATATTTTCAGAGGGACACTTGATGCTTTGACAAAATGGGGCAATTAATTAATATTCAGCATTTATACTCAGTGTGATAATCCATGTTTTGTGTTCTAAACTAGATTGTTTTATCGATGCAGTAAAGGTAAAACCGAAGGGAAGAAAATGTGTGGAAATGTCCCCTGGCAGGTACCATTGCTATTTAAGGTTTACATCTTTATAACAATTAGAAATCTTAAGCTCTTGTTTGTTTGTTTGTTTGTTTGTTTGTTTATCGGACTTATATGCCGCCCTTTCTCACAAGGACTCAGGGCGGCTCACAGCAATAAGCAACAACAAGTCCAAATTAAAATTCAAACAATAAAAGAATCTAAAATTCCCATTAAAACCCCTTCAGTCCAGGCCAGCCTGGCGAAACAACCATGTTTTAAGGTCACAGCGGAAAGACAAAGGTCGGGGGCCACCCGGAGCTCCAAGGGGAGCTGATTCCAGATGGTAGGTGCCTTCTACAGAGAAGGCTCACTCTCTAGGGGCCGTCAGCCAACATTGCTTGGCCAATGGAACCCCAAGTAGGCCCTCTCTGTGTGAGTGCACCAGGCGATGGGGAGCTGTTGCTGGCTGCAGGTGATCCGCCAGATACCCCGGGCCTAAGCCATGTAGGGCTTTATAGGTAATCACAACACCTTGAACCTCACCCTACTTGCTTTATTTCTATTTCTCTATATTCTTCTATTCATCATGATCTGAACTACTATTCCAGATTAACTATAGGAAGTTCTAAAAAAAATAGAAAGCAGAATAAAATTTGTTTTTCAGGAAAAAACTAATATTTTATGTTAAAGATATTTAGTGGCTATTGGTGATAACCAAAGACAACATTGATAAAAGATCATCTAAATATTCACTAGGGAGGCATTTATAACTGGGTATTTTCAACAGATTGTATTGCTTCGGAATTGGGCCCAAGGGCCCAAGGTAATAGTAAAAAGAAAAAGTGAGAATGTTGGGCTGGCTATAATAGTCTGAATTAGGATAATGTAGAACCACATAATGTAGAAAAACCATTATACAATTAGTACCTGCATAACTTATGAATGATCAATAATTGCTATTTCTTATCATTATTATAGTTAAGGACTTTGCAAGATATATAGAAATTAAATTCTCAATTTGCATGTTAAAAAAAACCAGAGCAAATACTCTAATTTAAATGTTTACTAATATTTCATGTGGCTGTTTTATAGGATTCAAATACCAGTGAAATGCCAGCTAATCCACAGTCTCAGCATACTTTGGAATTGCTGCATGATCATACAAATGAAAGAAACCCATTCAAAGTTTCCAGCAGGAATCACAAGCAATTTCCTTACAAACAAATTTATGAAGATGGAGACAGAAATTCAGGAGAAAAAGAAAATCAGAAAAGAAATGTTCAGACCTCTGATGGAGAACAACCGCCCAATTTACAGACTTTGTCTATCAAGAAAGAATTTTTATCAGCCATGCACAGAAAAAACAAAGATTCTGAAGACAAACATGAAAGTTTATCCAGAGAAGAAACAAAAACTCAAATAAAATCAAGTGAGCCTCAGACTGAAAGCAAAAAAGTATTAGATAGACATAAAAGTAATTCGAGCAAAAGATTTGAGTTCCCTTCTAGCCACATGCAAGAGGATTCATCTTTGAGATTTACTGAACTTGATTTGCTGAAAAATGAAAATCCAAAACAATCATTCTCAAGCTTTAGCCACACATCACGCATAAAACCTATTAATGGAGAAAAACTTGGAAAAGATGAATCAGAAATCTGTAGAAGCAAAAGAGTTACAATGAAAAAAAGTAGCAACTGCAAAACAGAAGAAAAAACATTGACACCCAAAGAGTTTGTGACTCTTCAGGAACCAAGAAGCTTCTCAGCAGAACATGCTGGAGACAATATAGAAAAAACACCAATACTATTTCAGAGTGGGAAACCTCCAGAAGAGCAAAAATGTACAGAAAAACATTTGGACAGTGATAAACAAGAAATTCTTGTGCCATTCAGTGGGCAGGCAATTGATTCCCAGCAAGAAAAAGATTGCATTGAGAAAAAATCACCTTCCATATTGCCTGAAGTAGCTCCTTTGCAAACGGCTAACAGCATGGATAACAAAACTCTTCACAGCCAACTTTCAGCTCAGCTGAATCAGAAGCAGGTCTAATCTCTTCTTGCATCTAAGTATTAATTTTTCAGTGAACCAAAATATTTTCTGTATCAAAATATTAGTTTCTAAACTACTAAGGCAGATTGGCCTATTCATAGCCCTTTAAAGGTTATTTTATTACAAATTCCCAGAATTCTCTTTAAAGGTCCTAGGTGGTCTACTTGAGAACGAAGGCATAAGGTTTAATAGTTGCATTTCCTTAGGAGTAATTTGCTGAAGGCTAGTTTTCTAAGTAAAGCTGAAACAAGTAATACATGGGGCCAGAGCCCAATGTGTGCGACTGCTTTATCCTTTCTTTCTTTCTTTCTTTCTTTCTTTCAGAAGCTTTTCCCCCAAGCAGTAGATTGCACAGAAAATATTGGTAGTTTTTAGGGTTAGAGAGAAAGGAAAACATAGACATGAATAAGAATTTGGGCATATTAACCATCATTCTGATAAACACATTTCATTTATGGTACAGTTCTTAAATATTTCACCTATGGAAAAAATAAAAGTGGGTTAAATGACTTAACCTATTGGTAAGTAATCAGTAATGTAGCATCTCTTCTTCCCCTCTGTTTTTTTTTTTTTAAATGTCTATAGAGGACTTTGAAAACAGTGAATGTGCAAGCTCTCCCAGATAAGGGTGAACGATTGTTAAAGCAAGTGCAGGAACTAGAAGCTGCGCTTAGCTCTTTGAACCTGGAAGCAGAAGAATGTACAAAGGAAGGTAAGCCTTTTTAATAACAGAATGATAGCATTACGAAGAATGACGACTATTGCTTAGCGCATTGTAAGCCGCCCTCCGGAGAAGGGCGGCATATAAATCAAATTTAAAAAAATAAATAAATTATGCAATTTCTCTTAAGCTTTCACCTACTATATTTCCACAATAGTTGGCTACAGAAATAAATCCTTGGAAAGCAGGAAGGGTAATATTGGATGAGGTGTTTGCTGTTAAATTATCTTGAACTATCTATTTAGATAGTCAGAAATATTTTTGAGTTGCGCCCATCACTAATAACAACACCTGGATCCATATGACAGAATAAAATCATAGTTGATATGTGACTAGTAGGACACTCTTTTCTTCATGTTTCAGACAATTTTTGCAGAACAGCAGATGTGAGGCATAAAAAGATACAGCCTGATCTGTTCACCAACCTAATGCAGCCATGTGCTGTCACGGGGAAAGAGCCACAGTTTTTCAAGAAGAATCCTGTGCCTAGTTCTTTGGAACTCCATCTTCCTTGGGGATCTGGTCAGTTCTGCCATAATATACTTTTAAAAATATGTGGGGAAAGGGATAACCTTACAGATATAAAAAATGAATGTGGAATATATTCTTAATAATGAAAGAAATCAAAACTTATGATTTAATTGACTGTCAAGTTTCCAAACGGAAAAAGCAAAAAAAAAAAAAAAAAAAGCAAAAATGCAATATAGGATTTTGTGCATCAGTCTTCATGAAATAACATTTCCATGAAGACTTGTCTTAACTGATGGCTGGTCCTATATGAATCACTTTGGCACAACAACTTTAAAGTTGCTAATTGTATAACTTCTGAAATTGACTTCTAGATGATTTTAAAAGGAAGATGCTTTATGGAGGTCCAATGACTAATGATCAGCTTGAGGCAGTACAAAATGCTACAAGTGATGCAATTAATCAGCTCCACAAATCTCTTGAAAGTTGCCCCACAGAGACGTCTTTCAATGAAGATCCCCCTGGATTGAAAGTAAGTGAAAACAAAAAGAAAACCTTATACTTTCTGTAATGTTCTCAATCAATGTGTCACCAGTTCCACTTAAAGAGCATTCATAAAGTGCCCTAAAATTCAAATTGATTTTTTGCACAAAGGAGGAGAAAATGGAATTTAAATAGTTTGCTTACAATATTTTGGTTTCAATAAAACCTACTTATCAAAGCTTTGTTTTCATTTCCAATAAATTTAAAAATTGTGCAGGCATCTAATGTTAAAGAGTGTGAGGTCTCATAAAATTATTGCAACTGCAACAGCAGCAGGGCCGGATTTTCCTATAGGCTAACTAGGCTTCAGCCTAGGACCTCAAGATCAAGAGGGGCCTACATTCAAATTGCTAGCAAAATTAAAATTACACTTTCACTATAGGTGAAAGGGCCTCATAATTGGAATAGCCTAGGGCCTCTTTTCATCTAAATCCGGCCCAGAACAGCAGCATTAAATATCTATGAATTTTAGTAAATTGTAGAGATGATATGATCCAAATTAAACATAACTAATGGCACATTTATTTCATAAACTTAATTTTCAAGCTACTTCTGTCTGTATGCATTGTTTCTATCATTAATCGAATGCAAACACTTGGCTATATTGAACAATCATCAGTCGTATCATATATATTTGTATTATATGGAAAAACAAAAACAAGAAGTATACATACAGGTAGTCCGCATTTAGCAATTGCTTGTTTGGTGACCCTTCATAGTTATGATAGTGATGAAAAAGTAACATAACTACTGGTCATTACATTTATAAACTTTTTTGGTCTGTAAAATAAAGGAAAACTGAAGTAAAATAATAAATACTGTAAGTTGCCAGTCTCAATTGTAATTGCTAATCTAGGACTACATGTATTATACAACTTTAACTTAAAATTATTAATACATATAATTATATATTAATGTAATGAAGAATTAAAATTCTTAACAATATAAACTGATAAATGCAGCATCGTAAATGTTCATGGAATTTTTTTGGTATTTGTGATGTGTTGGCTGCCCAAAATTTCATCTACAGGATGGGTGTTAATCTAAATCGGTTTAATAAAAATAATCCTATAAATTGGGTTCATACTAGAATATTTGTTTATTCTGGAATACTTGAGAATAGAGAGGTCTCAAGACCATTGTATAATTGAGAGAAAATGGGCATATTTAATATTAATTATTTTAGTAATTTTTTAGGAGAAGCTACTTTTTTGATGTAATGTAACAGGATGTCTGCCATTAATAAGGAAAAATAAATTGAGTTGACTAGATCACTGTGGGCTTTAAAAGAGTCCCTCAGTACCACAGATTCCCAATACTTACTATATTTATGTATAAGTACAAAATAACAGATCTTATAATAACAGTTGATTCCCTTTTTCCCCCTCCAGGTTTCTCTATTGCTGCATCAAAAGCAAGCCCTTAGTTGGCTTTTGTGGAGGGAGAATCAGAAGCCATGTGGAGGAATTCTGGGTAACATGTACAGCAAAATAGCTGTGCCCATAAGTTAAAAGGCGGGAGCCCTGAAAGCCCAGAGTTCATGGTTTTCATATCATAGCCCCATGTTCTACACCATGGCTTGGTAGTTCATGCTGCCATTACTAATCTCCAATCCTGGTGTGTGTATAAGAGAGTGGGATTTAAAACTTGTGCAACCCCCCAATTAAAACAAGGGTGTAAAAACTCGATTTCATTGATGGCTGCATCAGGGGTTGTGTTTAACCTTGGGGGGGGCAGGATGGGCGTGGCCAGCTCAACGTCACTCGTGTTGGGAGCAACTGTGGTGGCCCAAGCGCTCTGCTAGTGAAAATGGGCTCCCGAGCTCCATTTTCAGCTGGGATGGCCTCTTGCAACCCTCTGCCAATGAAAATGGTGCTTGGGGGACCTGTACATGGCCCTTGTGAGCTCCGTTTTCGCTGGCAGAGCACCGTGGGCCGGTCCTTCGCTGTTCCAGGATGGCCTTGCAGGCCAGATCTAAGCATCCCATGGGCCAGATCCGGGCCCCGGGCCTTGAGTTTGACACCCTTGAATTAAAAGACCAAAATGCAAAAAAAAAAAAGGGGGTGGGGAGGGCAATAACCTCCTTGCAATGTACATATGTGATTGAAAGATTCAGCTTTCCCTGTTCCTCTTCAGGTGAGATACATCAATCTCACAGGAGATAAAATAAATACAATTTATTTTTTCAAACAACTGAAACAATAAGTCCTAATTTCTAACTGTAAAATAGCCAAAATGCAAACATTCAGTGTTGATTGCTTTGTTTAAAAACCAAAATGCAACAGAAAATATAATGCACCAAGACTCAGAGTGAAACTGGTTTGTTGTAAATAGTGAGCTCCGTCTATATCTTAGAAGAGATATTGCAAAGATCCTAATGTACAAGTCAAATCATAGACTATTCTAAATAAAGCAAGTACCTTCGTGTCCAGCCTGAAGAAGAATGAGACAAAAACTGACAACCCAATTTGATAATCTTTTTCAGAGAATTAGACACAATTAGGTTTAGAACCTCAGTGAAAATAAACAATTGAGCAGAAAAAACTAGTTTTTTTATATTTAAAATTTATGTTCTCTCTATTTCTTCCTTGGAATTTCCTGCTGTTTATCAAGCTGTTTATAGCAGTATTAAACTCCACCCTTTTTAGGCCTTGGTTCAACAAGTTCCTCCTTGAATTCTGCCCTTCAGTTTTTAAAAGGACTAAACTTTTCATATTTCCACATAGTCTCTGTGGAGATATAATTTACAGTAGGATTTTAATTTTAATTTTCAGAAGTGGATTTGATTTCAGCTCCAATCAGCACTTCAGCCACTTTTCCAGACAAAATTTAATCCATCCATTCTTTTAAAAATTCTTTTTACATAAAAGTGGAAAAATGTAGAATTATTAGTGAAAAATAGGATCCATATAGAAGATGAGAAGATTCAAAGATGAATCAGAGTTAAAGTGCCCATGTACATAAATGCATATTTTTGTTTTTTTCTGTTTTTTTTTTCTTTCCAGCGGATGATATGGGTTTAGGGAAGACTTTAACAATGATTGCTCTCGTTTTGGCCCAAAAGTGTACAGAAAAAGAAAAAGAGAAGAAATTAGAGCTTTGGATGTCCAAACAAGGTACAAAAATAAAAATCACTGTCAACTCATTTACGCAGCATAATTAGATTGGATTGTTTCTGGTTAATTGTTTAGAAAAGAAATATGGAAGTATTTTAAGTTTTTAAAAGTATCTCCATGAACTATTTATTTATGTAGATAAGTTAGGTATTGGAAAGATTGGTCACTAGATTAGGTGAAATATTAAAACTGTAGGGGAAAAAATCCTAAGGAAAAGAGTTCCTTCTCCTCTCCACAAACAGGATTAGCCATGATCTGTGGCCATGAAATACTGACCATTAGGAAAGATATAAAGCTGATGTTAGGAAGGGAAAATATGAGGGGCCAGAATCCTGAAGAGACATAGCATTCACTGTGGTACTTTGTTTAAGTCCCATTTCACCTAGTAACTTTTGCATTTTCAGGTTCTATTGATACCTGTTCACACAGCACCTTAATTGTCTGTCCTGCATCTTTGATTCATCACTGGAAAAAGGAAGTGGAAAAATATGTAAAACATGGCAAGTTGAAAGTGTACTTATACCATGGACCTAACCGAATTAAGAATGCTAGTATGTAAGTGCAGAGATAATTTTAAGATGTAATGTACTTTGCCCTATGCTTTGATACGTTTGGATACTGAAAGGCAAGCATGGCTGTAAAGCCATTTAAGAATAAAAGCACAAACTGACATTTCAGCTCTGACTTAGGCCAACAATCTCAGCAGTCATCTTCAGCTCTCATTAGTTAGTGATGAGTATCTCAGCTTACTCTACAGGCAGTGCTTTTGTCAGGGCTATTCAGGAATATAACTAAGGATATAGATTTATTCAGTGCAGAGTTTCCTTGGAAAACTGATCTGGAATACCCTAAATTTATCATTAAAATATTTGTGAACTAGTCAGTTGTGTACTTATTCTTAACAGTTGTGCTACAGTACATCTTTATGAAGCTGATAAAAATATGGTCCTATTTACCTTAAGTTGATGACTGCCTGTAATCCACCACAAAATTGGTGTCTGCTGATTTGTTTGTCCCTTTCCCCATGTTTGGAAGAAAATACAATTCATTAGAAACTTTGAAAGCAGCCACACTTATTATTCATCAACATTAAAATTAAAAACAGAAAGGTAATTCTGAGATGCCAGGTTCTTTACTAACTATTTCTCCTTGTCTTTGCAGCCTTCCTCAATATGAGATTGTTATCACTACTTATAGTATTCTAGCCAAGGAAATTCCTATACAAAAGGAAGAAACAGATGTTCCTGAAGATTGTCTAGTACAGGTGACTGAAATGTGCAAAATGATTTTAAAAGAGAAACAAGGAATTACTCTGTTGAGATGAAGACTATTTAAAGATAGACAGATCTTTATAGACAGAACCTTGATATGGAATCATTTGTACTGGAGTGATTACAGATTCATTTGTTACAATTCAATGGATTATCTTTATGACTTTTCTGGCTTATCTGTATTTGTACCGAAATAATTCTCAGTATAGCCTTAATTATATGGCCCAAAAGTTGTTTTAAAGATTAATTTAATTTTAAAATTAATTATATTTATGTCTGTTTTAATGTGAACTCTATAACAGTATGTTCATATTCCAAGTAAACTTTATGGCATTTAATTGAAGGACTGAAATGGTTTCTTAATGTTTCTGATTAAGATATTTTTGATCTTTAAAAAAAGCTCTTTACATATTGACCTGATCTACAATTTTCAGACAAATTGGTGGATCCAGTTAATTTCATACTTTTAATGTTCTGATATCTTCAGTTCAAAAAAATATTGCAGTACACTTTAGAACATGTATGTTGAGAAAAGATAGTCTTACATGTATACTGCTAGATATGTTAAATTCAAATGTGCTAGCATTTTTGCAACCATCACAAACTAATGCTGAAATCTATTTCTCTAGGATAAATCATTTCCCTTCTGTCCTCTGGTATGCATACATTGGGCTCGAATTATACTGGATGAAGCCCACAATATTAAAAATCCCAAGGTGCAGGCCTCAATAGCTGCTTGTAAACTGAGAGCTACTGCCAGATGGGCTGTAACTGGAACACCCATTCAGAACAACCTCTTGGATATGTACTCTTTGCTTAGGTAAATTAATCTCATTAAGGAGCAGACAAAGGTTTTGTAAACTAAGCATGCTTCTTTCTTTCTTTCTTTCTTAAATGGATGTTGTTTTCCTCTTTCTATCATACATCCTCATATTTTGTAATTGAAAAGGAGAGGTTATGGAGATTCTCAGTCATCCAGGTCATGGTTGTCCCAAAGGTGCTTTTTCAAGAAGCAACGAAAAAAAGCACCTTTGAAAAGGAGAGGCTAACTTAATATAAGCCTAACACAAGTATTTTGTTGACATGTTGAGCTTACAGTTTGCCAGTAGCTTTAAATGTAAAGTGATTTGTCCTGAATCTGTTAATCCTCAATAGCAATGTCTCATCTTTCTCTACTGCCTTCTTCTGCCTTTTATCCACAGGTTTCTTCGTTGTTCTCCTTTTGATGAGTTTAAGGTGTGGAAGAGCCAAGTTGATAATAACACAAGAAAAGGAGGAGAGAGATTGATGATTTTAACCAAGAGTCTCTTATTACGAAGAACTAAAGACCAGCTTGATTCATCTGGCAAACCTTTAGTAATAACGTCTCTCTATTTATTTTTGTTATTCTTCTTTCCTTAATTAATCACAGAATTACACTTTTTCTTGCCCAAATGTGAAAATAAGAGTAAATTGTTTTTTAATTAATATTTTCTTTTTATACAATTCCATGTATAAAAAACAATGTTGGTGACAAAGAGCAGCTTTGTGTATCACTGTAGCTAAAAGGAAGAAAAACAAAATCACATATGCTGTCCATTCCTCACTCCTCAGCATTTTTGCCCAGCATCAACCAGATCATCCCCATAGCAGTAAAAGTTTAATTTTAAAAAATGCAACATTTGAAAACAAGATGCTTACATTGTTTGCTTCTGCCAAACTGAGATTCTAAATTTTGTACTATGTGCTCCTGGTTTCCAAGTTTTATTATACTTGATTATTGATAGGATTTTGAGAAAAAAAATTGGTAAGGCCACAGACTTCTGAATCATTTATGCACAACACTGTTGTTCCATTGCTTAGATAAATCTATGTTTGAGATGTTAAATATTCTGCAAAATTTCCTTATTAGATGTATTATTACCTGGTTGCGCTTCAGAGATTTTTTATGTTCTGTCAGCACAAAACAGCATATAATGAGTCAGTATTTTGTTCACATAGCATCTGTATAGTTCTAGGTCTGGGAGTGGAATGAAAAATTTGTTGTCTGAATTTTCCATAGGACAAAACAATCTTCTACTTTATTAATTAATTAGTACTTGAATTGCACTAATCCTGTTGGTACAGTCTTTAAAATTGTTCTTCTTACTTCCCTTCAGATATCTCTGCCTCAGCGTTGTGTTCAGATGCACAGATTGAAACTCTCTGAATATGAACAGTCAGTATATGATGTACTTTTCAAACGATCAAGGTGTGATGCCTATAAGGACATAAATTTATAAATGTATCTGTAAACTTAGTTTCAGTGATTAGCTCTGTTTTGAGACTGCAGTTAACTGCTTTTTTTTCTTGTGAGAAGCATTTCTGGACAGTTTCTAACTTTGCTCTGTTTTCCTTCTGATGTGAATTCTATATGTACACCTGTTTAAAAGCACAGAGAAATCAGTTATCTGCATGGCAGAGTTAACATCTCAGTGACACATTCCCACAAAAGATTGATGTTTAGATGTATGGATATAGTGAAGAAATAATGAATATCTTAATAAATAATGAGTAATGAAATAGATATAATGAAGAACATTAGACCCTGAATCATTTTCTCATGCTATGTATTGGCTTTCCCTTTGAATTTAACCCTTAGTCTTATGATTTCATAAATCAAAAGTATTTTTGTACATCTACCCTAGTATAGTTAACATCCTGTCATTTAATTTAATATTTATAGTGTTTAGTTTCATCCAAAGACAAGAGCCTTGGAAAGAAACATCATTATTATATAAATAAACTGTAAAAGATTTAGGATTGGAAGTGATAAATTTTATCTTAGCTTCGCCCTAAATTCTGTCTGTTGGTTTAAAATGATAAGAATTTTGCTATATTTCGAAAGATTGGAATTTTTTGCCTTTTTATGTTACAAGGTAACAAGATCTCTTTCTCTTTATAATCTAGTGGGAGGCTACATTTACAACAGGGTTTCTAAGGAAATATCTTGGAATATCTTTTCCCCCAAGTGAGGTCAGCTCCAACCCTCTTGAGCTTCCACAACAGCTTAAAGTCCAGCTCTGCCAATTGGCTCCAAAGGAGGGACTTCATAGTGGGGATGGTTGATAGATTAATATCAGATCCCACCTGCTCATCCTGCTCCCTTCCTCCCCATCTTTTAGCAGTTTTATTTTGTATTTTTATATTTTTGTAGTATTTTATATAGTTTTACCTTTTAATATTGTAAGCCACCCAGAGTTACCCTGTGGTAAGATGGGCAGCCAATAAATTTAATAAATAAAATAAATACATAATGAAAGAGAGGAAAATAGTTGCATTAGCTTTTTATCTTTGGTCTGTACCACCATTATTATATGGCTCCTGAGAGGTTTTTTCCAAAAGGTTATGGCTTCCAACATATTCCTTAAAATATGAAATTACTAAATGATACATGTTAATCTCTCTGCTTACTACAGATAATTCTCAATTTACAATCACAATTGAGTCCAAAGTGTTTATTGTTAAGTGAGTTCTGCCCCATTTTGCAACCTTTCTTGCCACAGTTGGTAAGTGAATCACTGCAGTTGTTAAGTTAGTAACACAGTTAAGTAAATCTGACTTCCCCATTGACTTTGCTTGTCAGGAGGTCACAAAAGATAATCACATGACCCTTGGATGTCATAAATACGAGGCAGTTGCCAAGTGTCTGAATTTTGATCACATGACCGTGGGGATGCTGCAGTGGTTGAAAGTGTGAAAAACTGTCATAAGTCATTCTTCAGTGCTGTTGTAACTTTGAACCATCACTAGACGAACTGCTGTAAGTTGAGGACTAACTGTACTTCAAATATTTTCACTTGCTCTCCATATTATTCATTATGTTATAGTGATTTGAGATCAATCCCTTAATAAACAGCATTTTCTTTTTGGCCAAGGGTTTCCTGGTGGCACCAGATTAGCTGGCTGACCCATCTCCTGTTTAGTCATTGCATCTGTGTTTGTTTGTCTTGGGTTTGTATAAAAACAGGGAAAGACACCTGCATTCAAGCTGCTTTGTTATGCTTTCTTGATGTTTAGGTCAACACTGCAGTCTTTTCTCAAACACCAGGAAACTTTGTATAAAAGCTATTCTGGAGACAACTCATTTAATATAGGTATGGTGTTAAATTTCTCTTGTACGCTGTGTACAAATGTATCAATAGGAATCTGATCAGGCTGTTCAACATTTTTATTTTTATTTTGTAACCTTGTTAGGAAGGAACCCTATTAATAGGAAACCTAATTCTCCTATCCACTAGTTTGGCTTCCCACCCTCAAATTGTAATGATAGCTTTCAGAAATCAGATTGCACACTTCTGAAATAAATTCTGTTTTTAGCCTGAGAGTTTGTCTTTGATACATATGCAGTTTCATCTTTGATAGGAACACAGCAGTTTAAAATGTGTCAGCAGGATCCCTCAGGAAAGATGGTGAAAGACAGGTCTCCCGTCTCCACCACTATTCACATCCTGTCCCTCTTGCTGAGGCTTCGTCAGTGCTGCTGCCATCTTTCTTTGCTAAAAGTGGTAATTATGGCGGGCTTACAATTATTCGTCCCTTCTGAGGAAGATTGTTTGAGTTCAGAAATTGTAGATCCTTGGCAATATCCTTTTTTTTTTTCAGGCTCTTGATCAGGCTACCGTGAATAGCGAAGGCATCTCTCTGTCAATGGAAGAACAACTCAGTGCTTTAACTCTCTCTGAACCTGATAGCAGTGATCCACTCTCAATGGTGAATCTCTTTGGTACAGCTTTTAGTGCTGATCTTTTTGAAATGGCCAAGCAGAGCACCAAGGTAGGAAGATAATGGCAGTCCTTTCAAGGGAATCCCAGATTTGGTGTCATTTTTAACAAAAGTAAGGAGGGAAAAAGGATTTTATATATATATAATCCTCTCTCTATATATATACCCTCACTACCTTCCTAGTGGGCTGTTAAAGAACCTCTTTATGGGAGAGATATGAGTCTTACCACAGTAGTTTTGACTCTATACTCTGCATCAGCACCGACCCTTCATTTCAGACTCCTGATTGCCATCTTGAATGGCCAGTGTCAGATTCCCTAACATGATATTGCCATTCAAATGGAGGGGAGGGGGGAGCAGGGGGGATAAACGGTATTTTATAACCTTTTTTCTGGCGCCTAAGCACCCTGCAGTATTCTCACCTTTTTTGGAATGTAATAAGGAGGGAGGACCATGTGGATTGTTTCAGTTTATTGAAAGCAGAAGACGACCCTGGGAACGGTTCCTTATCTGTTTTTCAGGACGGCTGTTATAATAACATCTTCACACCTGTGGATTGGCTGAATCCACATCAGACTGGAGGGAGGGATTCTAAAGTCCTATTTCTAACTGTATAGTTCTGCTGAGAAATTCATTTTCCAGAACAGCTTGCACTCAAACTGATTGCAATTACGCAGTTTTAAGAACGAGTTACTTATTTAGCTTGTTTTCCTTTCCTCTCCCATTCTTTTCTCATTTGTTACCTATTTTTAATTAGTAAACCTAATGGAGTAATTGTCTTATTCTATATTGAACTTATTTAAGCTCATTAATAGTCTTTTCAGATAACAGCAAAATAAAAATGCTTTAAAACAATAAAGCTCCAGTTTTGAGCTTTTAAGTGCGATGGAACTTACTTCTAACTTTAATGTTAAGCAGGCTCACTATTATGTGTTCTTTCCTCTCTCATCTTTTTAGGTTTCCCATCTGTTAGAAGAACTGAAGGGAATTCAAAATCATTCTCAAAAATGGTGAGCATAGCTATAGTAAGGAATGTTGTGTCAAGTCACCTCAGTATCTGAGCATACAGTAAAGCCTCAGTTATCCTCATTTCTGCTGGCCTTGCTGTGCCCAATTGACCTTTACTGTCTTTTTTTTCTCCCTCTGTTGATGAGACTTGTTCAGCCTGGCCCTATGTGAGGCAGCTCCTAGCCATGCTCATCCTTTTCTAAATTGCCTCAGCCTTCTTGCAATGCTTTGGAAGGCTCTGCAAGAAGGCCACACCTTCCCCTCTCCAAATCACATGAGAAATTTCACATATAGATTCCGACAAGCAGAGTCAGTGGAGAAACTGGTAATAAAATCTCAAGTTTCAGTCATGTGGTATCTCGCTTAATGACCGCAGTGGAAGTGAAATTATGGTCATGCGATATCTCACTTAATGAGCACATCACTTAGTGATGGAGTTGTCTGTCCCAGTTGTGGTTGTTAAGCAAAGACTAGCTGTAGAATAACACAGAGATATTTGCCTTCTGAGGTTCATGTGTGGTATTCCAAATATTTTTGAATGTTAGAATGTTAAACATTTTAATAGTAATTTCATTAAAAAATACAATGACAAAAATAAAAATTACTAAAACAAAAATAATAATAATAAACAAATAATGGAAAGTAAAGAAAAGAAAAAAAAAGAAAAAATAAGAATACAGCAAGAAAAAAGAAAGCAAGTATATAATGAAATGACTTCCATCTTCCTATATTGGATTTACTAAAGAGGCATGCCAAAGCTTTGGACAAAGAAAAAACTAAAAAGAAATCAGGTTCTAGGTCATTATTTGAAGAGATAAAATGATCAGGATTATTAAAAGTAAAAAAAGGAATATAAAGTTGGTTTATTTGATCACAGTTAATAGTTAATAATCAATTTCTGAAAGTGATTAGAAAAGGAAGTATGCAAAATCAATATCCTTTTAAAGGTGCCAGCTGCCCATTTCCTTGACTTCCCGAGCTCTAAACCCACCAGAGACCAAGTCATACACTTTGTGGAACACTTGTGGATGATCTCATATCCTCCCCTAATCCAGAGAGGAATTATCTGCTTATTGGCTCTTCATTCCACCACAATTGTCAAATTTGCTTTTAGTTGAGACATCATCAGTTCGCCATTTTATCCCAGTATCATAACCATTTCCATTGTGTTACAAAATGTGTGTGTGTGTGTGTGTGTGTATTTATTGTTACATCAATTATGCTAGATTGTCCAGCATTGTGTGAATATTGAAGAAGATGGTTGAACGTTGCTGAAACATAACAGAAAGAAGGTTGTTTTTGCTTTGCTTTTCTACCTTTATAGTGTTGTTGTATCTCAGTGGACAAGTATGCTAAAAATTGTGGCAATACATCTTGACAAACTTGGCCTGAAACATGCCACAGTGGATGGTTCAGTAAACCCAAAACAGAGGATGGATATTGTTGAAGAATTCAATAATAATCCTAAAGGAACCAAGGTATGAAAAAAGAACTCCAAGATAATTATTTTTCACCACTGCTGCTTCATATTTCTAACTGTTAGGTATACATCTTAATGGGTTAATTTATACATCATTAAGGCAAGGAAAAATTTCTCTGGTAACTTAATGAACTTCGTGGGAATTTTGCTTTATATCTTACCCATCTGGCACACCAGATGAATTACAACCCCCAATATTTCCAATCATCATAACCAAATTATAATATACCATATTTTTCGGAGTATAAGATGCGCTGGAGTATAAGATGCACCTACCTTTTTTGGTGAGGAAAAGAAGAAAAAGAAATCCCCCGCTGCCTCTGAGCAATTTTGCCTCGTTGCAGCAAACAGCCTGCTTTACTTTCATTTTCATTTTCAGCATAGCTTGATTAGCACAAAGGAAAAAAAAAAATGCTCCAGCAATTTACCTCTTTGCAGCAAGCAGCAGAGCCCTGCGCAGAACAGCTGAGAGTAAATCAGCTGAGAGTCGGGAGGCCGATCCAATCAACTTGTGCTAATTAGGCTGTGCTGAAGCTGAAAGGAGCTGTTTTTTCTTGCTGTTTGCTTGCAAGGAGGTAACTGCTGTGTGGCAGAGGCCAAAGGGTGGGGGCCAGTGGGTGGGTGGGGCTACATTCTGTGTATAAGACGCATCTAAATTTTCACCTCTTTTTAGGGGGGAAAAGGCTGCGTCTTATACTCTGAAAAATACGGTATATCTGGATGGCAGTATAAATATATAGTATATCAACAGCTTGTGAAATAATAAACCAACTATCCTTCTTATTCTTCTCATAGGTGATGTTGATTTCACTTCTGGCTGGAGGTATTGGCCTTAATCTGGTTGGAGGAAACCACCTCTTCCTTCTAGACATGCATTGGTAAGGTATAGCAATTTTTTATCGCCATGTTAGAAAAAAATATGTTGTTCCCAATTACAGTAATTAAATCTGATTAAAAGAATTGCATTATTAATTGAGGTTCCCAAATTATGTCCTTAATTCTTTTTGTAATTTGTCATTCAAAATAACATGTTATGTCTATACCTGTTGACTGTTTAATGAAATAAATCTAACATCTCCTTATGTTTGCCAATTACTTTCTGGATTATTATTATTAATATTTTCATCCCTCCTTATTTTATTTGTTCAACTGAGGATGGCAAACATACCTAAAACTACTGGCTCCTATTTTCCCTACAACACCACCTTGTGAGATTGGTTGAGAGTGAGTGATTGGCCAAAGCCATCCAAATGGTTTTCAACCATAAGAGAGCTTGGAGTTTTCTATGCCAGCACCTTAACTACTATACTGTGGTGGTGCAGTGGTTAGAATGCAGTACTGCAGGCTAATTCTGCTGACTGCCAGCAGTTTGACAGTTTGGCAGTTCGATTCTCACCAGCTCAAGGTTGACTCAGCCTTCCATCCTTCCGAGGTGGGTAAACTGAGGAGCCAGATTGTTGGGGGCAATATGCTTACTCTGTAAACGGCTTAGAGAGGGCTGTAAAACACTGTGAAGCGGTATATAAGTCTTAAGTGCTATTGCTATATCATCTGGCTTTTCAATTTATCTTTTAATTGCTGCCCCAGGCGGTGAGCTGCCAGTGGCTAATCTCATCCATTACTCTTCCCATATTGCATATTCACTGCATTGAACAGGATTTTAGGCGTGCAATAGAACAAATAGAGAGGAAGAGGCAGATGAATAGATATTGGGGGAAAATGTGGGATGCTATTACTGATTCTTCCAAGGAAAAGATGGATCTAACAAGGTAGAAAGGGAAATCTATTGCTTGCTATTTGGCATGTGAAGTTAATTTGTGTGAGAAATGTTTTCACTTTTTTCCTGTTGGTCATAAGTGCTTTGTTACTTTTCCCTTAAATATCAGGAATCCAGCACTAGAAGATCAAGCCTGTGACCGCATTTACCGGATGGGGCAACAGAAGGATGTTAAGATCCATAGGTAGTGCTTTACAAAATGTCTTGCACCATTGCTATAAGTCTTGACAGAGGAATTGTGTCAAATACTGAATAACAGAGCTGAAAAATTGTATGATTAAAATTATTTCAATTTTGACTACTGTCTTTAAAGATTTATAGGGATTTCAGTTTAAGATTGCTCAACTAGTTCAGTCACTTGATCCAATGAAGAATTATCACTTCGCTGAAAAACCAGCTGGCAATGTGTCAGAATTTATAGGAAGGATGGTCTAAAAACTGACCTAATTGTACACTGTGCTTGGGTCTAGGTTTGTCTGTGAAGGAACTGTGGAAGAAAAGATCTCAGAGCTGCAAACCAAGAAAAAAGAATTAGCCCAGAAGGTGTTGTCAGGAAAAGGAGAGTCCATCACCAAGCTTACTCTGGCTGATCTCAGACTTCTGTTTGGCATTTAGCTGTTCATTTTTTTAAAAAAATGTCTTCAGGCACACAGAATAAGTGTGCATTTAATAAATTTTATTAATAAAATGGCTGAATATTATTATGCTACAGCTCTTTTTATGTGTAAATAACATTTCCATGAAAAGAAGGACTTGCTTATTTATTAAATTTAGGTACCACCTATCTCATTGTCAGAGTAATTGGGAGCAATATTCAGTTAAAAGCATAAAAATCATATAAAAGTGCAGTACATCAGTAAAAGTAGATGGGTAGAAACAAAATTAAAATAAGTTATAAGGCAGGAGAAGGGCCTTTTTTATTTATTTATTTATTTATATGCCGCCCTTCTCTGGAGACTCAGGGGGGCTTACAATGCATTAAGCAACAGCCTTCATACTTTTGTATATTTATACAAAGTCAGCTTATTGCCCCCACAAACTGGGTCCTCAATTTACCTACCTTAGAAAGGATGGAAGGCTGAGTCAACCTTGAGCCTGGCGGGATTCGATCTTACTTTAATTGCAGACAGCTGGTCTTAAATTACAGAGCTCTGACTGTTGAGCAATCCAGGCTCCTTCAGGTACCAACTATCCCCAGGGTTGCATGCTGCTTTGTGAACCTCATGTGAGTTGGCAAAGCCAAGTCTTCAAACTCTTTTGAAAGGCCAGGAGAGAGGCTTCCCACTTCACCTCCATGGGGTGGAGGCAACAGATATTCCACAAGGTGGGGACAACGGCAGACACAACACTCTTCATATCCTGCCAAATCCTTTAGCAATGAGGTCTGTAACACCTTCCCTGCCTGACCAAGTAAAAAGGACTGATGTGACAGGGATAACATGGCCCCATGTCATGTTGGCTTTAAAGATAATAATTCACTCCTTGAACTGGAACCAGAAACAAACCAGCACCCAATGCAGCTCATGCAGCAAAGGTGTTTCATGTGTCATTCTTGGGGTACCCAAGATGGCTTTGCAACCACATTCTGCACCAATTGATACTTTGGATATTCTTAAGGGTAGTCCCATGTAAAGCACATTGCAATGGTCAAATGGAGATGACCAGGACATGACAGGTTTCTGATCCAGGAAGAGGCCCATCTGGCATGCCACACAGTTTGGCAAAAGTCCTTTTTGCCTCGACTACTGCCTCCTTGAGCAGGAGTCATGATTCCAGGAGGACTCCCAGATTATGCACCGGTCAACCTGAGCCAGTGCAAGCCCATCCATGACAAAGATGATAAACCCCTGGATACAGAGGAGCCCACTACTCAGCCATTCTGTCTCACCTGGGTTCAGCAGAAGACTTGTTCCCCACCCAGGCCCCCACAATATGCCTTGTCTACAAAGCCAAGTTTCTGGTAACACATATTATATTCATATGCTACAACATACTTGGAGCTACTCAGAGGTGGGTTCTGCTTACTTCCACTACTGGTGCGCAATGGGAGTGTGTTCTTTGCATGCGCAGATCGTTCATGATGACATCCAGGCGGGTGGGTGGAGCCTCCCACCACCATTGCTACCAGTTCACAAGAACCGGACTGAACCGGGAGCAATGCACCACTGGAGCTACTGCACCAGAAATTGAACTATCGTATTGTGATTTTAATGCAATAGGATTTATTATATAATTGTACTTTCATTTTACTATTTTGTATTGGCTTTTGCTGTAGTGCTTGTATGGTTCTTAGTCTTCAGATTGTTTATAAATTCCATAAATAAATAAGCACATTGTGGATAGAAATGCAGAAAGATGGGCATTTTTGCGTGCAAATGTGGCTCAAATATTCTTCAATGTTCAGGTGAGGACTGGTCATCCTGATGTTGATAAGATTAACAATTCTCAGTAACAGTGAGTGCTTTTTTATTCAATTGCATTAGTTAATGATAAATCTACAGTAGAAGCTGTATATACATTCCTATGGCAACTCCAGTTTTCCCATGTTTTGTCAGACAGCCACAGAAAAATCAGCTGAGGGAATGCAGAATAGCTGTCCAATGTGTGGATTATCAGTACTTGACAAAAGAAGTCCAATGCAGTAGTTTAGACATTTATTGAATAATCCAAGAAACCAATAGCCAGTAATATGAAAAGATGATATTAAGATTTTTTTTAATATCAGCTTTTATGTGGTCCTTTAAATTTGCTCCTTCACTATGTATGATTCAGCTAACCTTTCTTAATGCTGTGTCTTGGTGAAAAAACAAAATTAATGCTTATTTCATGTTGTAATTGGGTACATTATGTATAATGTACCCAATGTATAACTTTGGATAAATTCTGAAATGCATCACTTTAAAAAATTGAGTTTGCTACATTCTAAAGATAGTTCAAAATAGTTAAAATATGGAGCAGCGTTTAATCTTAAAGTGTGGTCCTAGGACCTCAGTCCGATTCCCCAAGACTCTGGACGCCATAAAATCAAAATTATTGGCTAGCCGATGTTGAAAAGTATTACAATATTAAACTCAAACAATTGTGAGGAGTGAAAGTGGCATTTAATGCATCGATTTTAATTTTTCATAAGATAAATACAGTATAATCCATACAAACATAGGTTCTTCACAATTTTTAAAAATGGGAAGAGTCCTGAGAATTTTTTTTAAAAGAAACATTGAAATAGAGCAGTGGTTCCCAATGTGGGGCCAAGGCTCCACAGGGGGGCAATTTGATTTTTAATGGGGGTAATTCGAAAATGTGTGGTGTCTAGAGTCTAGACCCGTGATTGTGAACCTATGGCACGCATGCACCCTCTCTGTGGGCATGTGAGCCGTCGTCCCAGTTCAGCTCTGCCACGCATGCGCGTGGACCTCCCACCAGCCAGCTGGTCTTCAGGTTGCTGCCATGCATGAGCGGGGCGCATGTGGGGGGCCTGCGTGCACATGCATTGGGGTTGTGTGCGTGCATGCGTGGGGGGTGTGGAATGTGCAGGGGTGGGGCGCATGCATGGGACCACATGGACATTGCATTTTGGGGGCTCGGGTGCACGTACACACATTCGTGTGCACACTTGAAGTTTGGGCACTTGGTCCGGAAAAAGTTAACCATCACTTGTCTAGACTCTTAGCAACACTTTTTAATATATGCATAGACAAGACCCGAAGAATTATATGTCATGGGGCGGGGGGCATCAGGATTTTAGAGATGCTTAGGTGGGGCATGGCCAAAAAAAGGTTGGGAACCCCTGCTATTAGAGGAACTTTTGCATCTGTTTTGAATGAAGAATTTGAGGCTGATACAGAAACAGCCACTGGTAACTTGTTTGATACTGAGAGACTATATGTAACTTAGCTAAAGGTAATTGGCCATAGGAACATTGGTAAACTAAACTCCCATATATTCAGTTTGAGACCAGAAAATGTTGTGCATGGTAATCCATGCAGCAATGGAAATATCCGCGGAATCCCTTGAATAAAATCTAAAATACTTTGAATTGAACAGGACTGTTTAAAATCATTAGCCTAAAGCAGCCTTTTAGAATTTTAAATGTGAATGTCTCATCTGTTGTAATTCATTACTAATAATAGTTCAGGAGACTCTTGTAGGAGTGTCAGGATGGCCGAGCGGTCTAAGGCGCTGCGTTCAGGTCGCAGTCTCCCCTGGAGGCGTGGGTTCGAATCCCACTTCTGACAAAATCTTATTTTACTTCCTGCCATCTTTTATATAGATTTCTTGCAAGAGAGCCCGCTGTTTTGCAAATTGGAACGCGATCGCTCAATTAAAAGCATATCCTAGGTTTCTCTTTTAGCATATACAAACATGTAACAAGCGTTCCCCTCCCAAGAAGGTGGCCGCTGCACGCAGGAGACACAACGAATCTTTCGGAGGGCAACCTGCACGAGCCATAAAATAGATAGATAGATAGATAGATAGATAGATAGATAGATAGATAGATAGATAGATAGATATTTGCAAATAGGTTCTTGTGAATACGTTTGCTGGAAAATTTGCCGGCCGTTCTGGCTCTATTTCAGGGGTCTCCAATCTTGGCAACTTTAAGACGTGTGGACTTCAACTCCCAGAATTCCTCAGCCAACTTTGCTCTTCTAGACCCCTGCTCCACTTATTCTATTTAATTTTTTTAAAACGCTGAAAATTGGCTTTCGTTTTTCGGATAATATTAATAAACAGAGTGGCAGTTTAAACCATCTGCTGAAAATCCAACACATGGGAGAAATTAAATACATGGTAGTGGGTCAAATATAAATATTCCGCTTTGCCTCATATTGTGTTTTGGAGTTTTCACCTGTTTCTTTTATTGGGCTTCATCATGTCATTCTTTCTGAACAAAAATATTTTGCACTAACAATGCAAAAGCATGTTCTAGCATGACTCGGAACGTGTATGGCAATAAATACAGTTCAGGAGTTCAAAACTAAAGGTTTATTTCACCCTGAGAGAGACATTTTAGGCACCGCTGGGATTCGAACCCAGGATCTCCTGTTTACTAGACAGGCGCTTTAACCAACTAAGCCACGGCGCCCAAACTTAACTACAAATTCTTCCAGGAGACTCTCTAAAGAATAAAATAATTTTAATTTTTTAAAAAAAATAATAGGTAAATAAATTACTTCGGGGAAAAACCTATCCTGCAGCCTAGATTTGCAAGTCTATCTTTATTTCCATATTTTGGTCAGATGAACCCAACACAATGCTATCATGAACTGATTTCAAACAGATTTTATCTTTACGGTTGTCAGTTTAAAAAACCCCAGAGCACTGCTTTTTCTTATCATTTTGTTGTATATTAAACGAAAAAGATTATGAACTGATTTTTCTAAATTCTTGTGTTCTCTTTAAATACATGCAATCTTGCTAACACACTCTAGACTTCTCTGCAGATACCATGTTGGCGGCATCACCCTTGTTAAACAACATACAATGTAAAACTCCTTTTACAGTTATTTTTGGCTTTAAGGAGTGCCAAAGGAAAGCAAAATACAATATTGTTCAAAGCACAGATAGTAAGTTCAGATACTGCCACACTTTGCTCCTAATTTTGAGGTAAGACTGCTAGAAAGAAGTGCCAAGTTGCTCATAAGGAAAATAAACAACCAGCTGAAAAACTAGACTCAAGAACACATATAAAGTAAAAACTAACTTTTTGCAATTTTTTAACTAATTTTACTTCAGAGATAGCCATTGTCCTGATATCCTGCCCTCAGTTCTATAGGGTTGCCCTTTCCAGCTCCTACAGCAGTTTCTCAATCCCAGGGAATTCTGGGATTTCATGAGTTAAGGAAGGAATATTTTAACTACATTACTCGACTCAGCTGTGACTTGGAACAGTTAACTGGATATCCTATTTTCTCAAACAGGTTTATCAAATACATTATAATGGTATGCACACATATATAATAGAATATTCATTGTCATATTTTATATTGTCTTAATCACCACCAATCAGACTTTGTATGGCACACCTAGTGCATTTTGTTTGGCCTACACTGCAGTTTGTCTATTGCACTGTGGTTTAGGACTTACTGCAGACTCAGCAAGCAATTCACCCTCTCTTAGGAAAATGAGATATTTTAGGAAATATTAAAAGGGCAGAATATTTCCCTTAAAAGGGAGGCAGATACTCAGCCCCCCCTCCTTTGTCAATGGGCCATTAAGGCCTATTCTACATATCAAAGATCTACCTCCTTCAGGCAGAGCCATAGTAGGAATTGCCCAAAGCCATTTCATTACATCATTACCCAGCAAGATACAACCAAGGTTGGGACTCTTGACAATCTACAAAGTTACCCCTGCACGGCTCCATGAGAGTCTGACAACCAATCAGAATACAAGCTCAAATTCAACGCCCAATAGAGGGTATCATTTCTCTCTCTCTCTCTCTCTCTCTCTCCCTCCCTCTCTCTCTCTCTCTCTCTCTCTCTCTCCCATGTGCCTTTTTTGCTCAGGATCTCAAGCCATGCGATCCTGTTCATCAATAAACCCTCTTTCAAAGCAACTTCTCTGAATCCAGTTTCTTTCCCCCCCACTTGGAACTGAACCCAGATGGACATTTCTTCCAACAGTTAATAAAATTATGATCAGAAATGGCAAGATATTTCAGTATAAACAGAAAATCTGTGTTTCAGCTTCTGCAAGTTAGGGCAGAGCTGGGAATACCTCCAAAATCCAAACAAAATATTCTGACAATTAAAATATTTAACTATTGGCTGAAGAGCCTATGAATGATCACCTAAACTATGCTTTGAAGAATAAACTTTCAACTAATCCTCTCGCATTTGAGCTCTCTGTATTATAAACACCATTCTACAATATGGGTTTTCTTTTCAGCTTCCAGTTCAAACATAAAATTGTGAAAGAGCATGAAAATGGTTTTTCTCTGTGGTGGCTCCCTCCTTTTGGAATATCATCTCTGAGAGTTTACAATGGCCCCCACTTTGACACTCTTCTGTAATGCCCTCAAGCCAATGGGGCTAGGCCAGGGGTCTCCAACCTTGGCAACTTTAAGACTTGTGGATTTCAACTCCCAGAATTTCTCAGCCAGCTTTGCTGTTGAAGTCCACAAGTCTTAAAGTTGCCAAGGTTGGAGACCCCTGGCCTAGGGAACCCAGAGTGGGATGGGGCCCATATGTCCATTTAAATGAAGTCTGAGGAAAGCAGAAGCCTAAAATTTAAGATGTTAATGAGGGAGAAAAATTATAAGGTTGTTTGGAGTTCAAGAGAGACAGACGTACCAATTAGTGCTAACAAGCTTTGTCTTATCAGAAGACAAACTCCATAATCTTCTCCTGACCTGGAGAAAAAACTTTTTAATTTTTTTTTTTCAGTTTAGCAATGTTAGAAGCTATGAATCAATCCATACTGCAATAGGGTACGTTCCAGTCTGCAATGGTTTGATCACTTAAAAGAGAGAAAAATAATCACACTATAAAATAACTCAGTTAGGAAGTAGAATACTACAAAGTCTATCTTGTGTGGCTCTCACTTTGCAGAAATATTATATATGTGTAGTGCTTCAGCTGTTGATAACTTGTTTGACTATAAACTGAACTCAGTGGCCAGGAACAATTGCTTAAAATCTAAGAAATCGTGGGACCCACGAAATAAATTATACTGCTCGCAGAGAATGAACTTGGATTACTAGAAGGGAAAGGATTACCTTTCACACCAAAGACTATCCAAAAAGAATGGACCATTTAAACTGAGCTTGGTTTCAGGGATGAAGATATATTGTGACAATTGTGTGTGTGTATTGTTTTACAGCTTCTTGCTATGATCAAATAATTAATAAAAAAACTGCTTGACTTAAAAACTCTTAGTTTTCTGTCACAGTGAAAATATTTATATGAATTCTAGTTTGGAGAAGGTCTTGAATATATTTAATTTAAACGTTTGATTCCCGAATGAAAAATGTGTGTGTTAAATAAATCGTAATCTGAAGACATTTAAAACAATCTCATTTTAGAATTGATTTTCTCAAGGAGAGAAAACTTACATCGTTGTTTCACGTCGGGCCGGTTAGCTCAGTTGGTTAGAGCGTGGTGCTAATAACGCCAAGGTCGCGGGTTCGATCCCCGTACGGGCCAACTATTTTCTGTTTCTTTGAAACCGAAGAAACACATTTTTTTTTTCGCATTTTCTCACGTTATTCAGTTTGCTTTCCGGTGTATAACTTAGGCTTTTCAGAGATTTCAAATAGCCCACTATATCAGATTCATCTGAATTGTGCATTTTGAATCCTCCTATACTGCCTATTTAATAGTGAAAAAACGTACATTTTGTTCCACCGAAGAAGGAATCATTACAGAAAAGAGTGGTAGTTTTAATATGTTCTACTATCCTATTTATTAAATTTTTAGAAAGGCGAAGAAAAATTGAAAGAGGAACTGCCGTGACTCGGATTCGAACCGAGGTTGCTGCGGCCACAACGCAGAGTACTAACCACTATACGATCACGGCGCGCCACTGGAGGACCGATGAATGGGCTTGGTAAAGTGATACATAACAGACTTGCTAGAAGGACCACTAACAACGGAGCATAAGCCTATTTGGTATTTCTCCCTTCTGAAATACTTTCTCGGCAACTTTAAAACTCTCTTGCTTTGCTTTTGGTTTTGAATCAGCAGAACAGAAAGTATTTCAGAAAGAAAGAAAGAAAAAGAAGAAGATAAAAAGGGTTAACCAGCAAAGGGAAGCAAAGGAGAGTGAACCAGCCTGCAAGAGTCCGTTTCTTCCCACGTGCTGAGCCTTGAGCAACCCGACGCCCGGTGAGCGAGCGCGGCTTTTCAAACCGAGGCAACCGACCAGCTTTCTTCTGCCACGTTTCAAGGAACGAGGAGGAGGAGGAAAAAAAAATAGACCATAAAAACTTCAGAAAGGTATTTCCATAAATGTGGGCTTTTAAATTCGGGTATTAAACAGAGGACTGAATTCAAAGTCCTCCGTTGTAGAGGAACGGGCTAGATCAGCTGCAGCTCGGTGAAGCTTATGGGAAGTGAAATTTGCTGGTACGAAGTTGTAAGCAAAAAAATAAAATAAAAATGCATTAGGAATACATGGTGCTTTCGATTGAATGGATTTAATACTGAGCGTGTCTCCCTCTTCTGCTTCTTGGTGTACAGCGGGCTACGTGTAAACTGCTCCTCCTTTGCAGACTTCGCACTAGCAAAGGCATCCTCAAGCCAACGTTTTAATAGGGTTTTGGAAAAGCGCCGCGACTGAATTCCTGATGCTTTTGCGCAGGTTTTATTTATCACGCCCCAAATTTTTTATGTTATACATGGCGACGTCTAAGAACGGGCTTCTTAGACTTGAGATACTGTATTGCCCTTAAAATAATACATGATTATGGGTGGATAAAACGAAGCATTTATTTGGGGTTGGGACCACTCGTGGGTCTAAACCTGACTACCGTTCTCAAGGCAACGCGTACTAAATTGGGAAGATCTCACGTTAAGTTCACAGCAGCCCAAAGTCTGAAAAGACCTGAGTAGTTGCGTTACTTTGACTCTGCTGGGGACTTTCGACTTTAATTTTATCCTTCCCCGTGAAGCTTATTGGACGATCTTGAAACAATCAGTTTCTGATCTCTGCCTACTCCCCTAAATTGAATTTAATTTTGTAGGATAAAACAAGGGAAACAAGGGATAGAGGCAGGGGTGAAATGCAACAGGTTCTGGAGAAACCGTTAGCAGAAATTTTGAGTAGTTTGGAGAACCGGCAAATACCATCTCTGGCTGGCCCCAGAGTGGGGTGGGAATGGAGACACTGCAATATCCTTCACCCAGGAGTGGGGAGGGAATGGGGATTTTGCAGTATCCTTCCCCCAGGAGTGGGGTGGGAATGGAGACTTTGCAATATCTTTCCCCCAGGAGTGGGAGGAATGGAGATTTTGCAGTATCCTTTCCCTGCCACGCCCACCAAGACACACCTACAGAACCGGTAGTAAAAAAAATTGGATTTCACCACTGGAGAGAGGGTCATGTCTCTTGATGGCCAGGAAGTGTTAGTGCAGCCTGGTTGATAGTTTTCTACCTGTTTGGCCAACATAGTTCACACAATTGGGAGAAGAAGAAGGATCAAGAGACATGACATGACCCTCTATCCCTCATGTCCATCCACAAAGACTTAAAAGGGCAAAAATTCGATCTAACTGGGATCACAGTTGTAACCCAGGCAAGGTCAAGGAGAGAAAGGGAATTCCTGGAAGCTGGTTTTCCATCAATAAATCAATAAACAGACACATTGACATCACCCCAATCTACCAACCACTTAGAATGAAAGAACAACATCAACCACAATCCCGAAGGCAGCATTTAAAGACCAACGAACAGCCACGCTGCAAACAAAGTTATAACTCAACAGATCACAAGAAATCGGACCACATCACACATTGTGCAGCTGGCGCTCAAGTTGGACAGTGAGGTGGCTGGAGGAGATGTGGTGCCAGAGGCAGGGATTCAGCCAGGACCTTCAGAACCTCCAGAAGCTCCTTTAAGTGAAGAGGACAAAGAGGAGGAGCCTCTTCTCAATGCACGGGCATGCAGAGCTGCCAAAAGGCAGGAGTGGCTCCTGAGGAGGAGGTCTCCTCGAGACTAAGGCTTGGGGCTAATTGGCCACTCCCTTAGCCTATTTAAAGAGGAACGCCGATTGCAGCAAGCTGTAAGGAACAACTTTAATTCATTCTCCTTCGCGTCTGGATTCTCTACAAAATTGCTTCTGGGCTTTCTGCCAACTCTAGTAAGACTGTGATTACTTTATCTTAGAATGCTTGTAGGCTGTTAAGGAAGTTTATTAACAGCCTTTGGTTGAAAAAGACTGAGTTATTTGAGTAAAATAAGCTTTGTATATTTTTTGTGTGTGCTGCGTTCTTTGGGGTCTGTAGCTGGGGCAGAACACACATAGCCGATCAAATCAACCGGAAACCAGACCATGACATCATTAGAAGATATCCAAACAACAGCAGCACTAATTTACATCACACAGAGTAGTTAAAACCAAGGACTATGACAGCCAATTACACAACCGAAATCAGACCAGGACTCAGAAAGGTATTTAAAGGCCAGTGCTCCCCCAGACAAGCACAATCCAAAGTGCACTGAAGATGTCTCCACAAATGGGGACGAAATGTTTGCAACCAGTTCACCAGGCTCGAAGCTCAAACCAACAGCATAACTGCCAAACCAAGCTACTAATATTCAAAGACATTTCATCAGTAACTGGATGAAAAACGAAATAAAACAGTTCGGTTGCCTTTTGAAAAAGCACCTTTGAGCCACCTTCCCTGCCTTTAACAAGGAAACCAAGGCTATGGTTTCTTTGTATGAGTTGTGATTTTGACTTCTGGGAAAAGTTCCAAATTAATATCTGGCTTCACTGGTATCATAAAAAATTATACCCAGATTTTTTATAGAAGCCTGTCTCCAGCCTCAGTGTTTTGGCTGGCTGGGATGGCAAGAAAGAAATAGGAACAAGGCAAGGTAAATAGGCTTTCGCTTGTCAGAGCACTATCTATTTTACCCTTAAATGCCAGGTAAAGCCCAATACTATGTATAGTGTAGTTCAGGGGTGGGTTCTACTTATCTTTACTACCGGTTTGCATCGCACCTGCACGCTTGCTTTGCTCGCGCATGTGCCTGAGTGCTGTTCTGCACATGCGCAGGAGCTTCTGTGCATGCAGAAATCGCCTATGATGACGTCCGGGTCAGTGGGTGGAGCCTCCTACTGGTTCTTGCGAACCAGTCCAAACGGGGGGCAACCCACCACTGGTGGTTTCTAAAAACATCTTCAGGTCAATGGTACAAACATAATGGTTATCACAACACCTGATTGTTGGACATCCGTTTATTCCCCATTCTTTGTGTTTTGTCAATTCTTTCTGAGTGAGAGGTCTGAAAACCATGGATACTTGCAGATATTTGGGTCCCAGTGGTGAAATCCGCCCAGTTCTATCCGGTTCGCTGAACCAGTAGCGCTGGCGGTGGGAGGCCCCACCCACCCGCTGGGATGTCATTACATCCCGGTTTTTTACCCTCTGCGCATGCACAGAAGAGGCGCATGCACGCATAGCGCGCGCACACTCCCATTCCCAAACTGGTAGCGAAGGTAAGTGGATTTCACCCGTGGTCCCAAGTAATTGAATTTATTAATGGTGTGACGTTTAACTGAAGCCAAGATTTTGTTTACACAACAGCTAACATATTTAAACTTTGCCTCTTATTTGTTTTGATTGTAATTCTGAATTAGTTACAGAATCACTTAAGTTAGAAAAGCCATTTAGGCCATGAGTCTAGCTCCATGTTTGGTGTAGAAATATACACCAAAATATCTCCAACAAGAGGGATTATTCAACCCAGCCACTATTTGAATGCACCCAACAAAGGGCAGCACACTATCCTCTGTAATTCATTCTCTTCTCAAACTGATAGTATAGTTAGAACTTTTCTCAACTTTTATCGGCATCAGACATTCTTTAAGATTATTTTATGGTCTGAAGTCTAGAATGATAGTTAAATTTCTCAACATGAACTGAAATGCTTTATCAGAAATGTTTGCACTACAATGCTTGAAATAAAAATGCTACACAAATGTGTTTGTAGATCCAAATCTTTTATTCAGTTTTGGTTTTACAATACAGAAAAAATAAAGATCCCACTATCAAAAATAACGTATCAATAACATATTGTGACAGTACAGAAAACATTTTCGATTTTGTAAAACTCTTGACACAAAATTAAAAACAAAAATTGAGACAATCTTTTTCTTTTTCAAAATTGAAACACTTTTTAAAATGCTGCTGCAAATCAGAGGTCTAAAATTTTAAAAGTAATCATGTTAATGCCTCCTGCATATTTATTTAACAGCACTCTTAGGAAGATGATGATAGAAAAAGCATGTCAAACTAAGGAACATCTGATCAAAGAGAATATTTGTAGCTCAGATTTGAACTGAGGGTCCCTGGTGCTCTCTGAGCTAGTTGGTTTTCTTTTGGACATTTCGTTACCAAATTAGATAACATCATCAGTGCACTGATGCCCAGCAGTGATGTTACTGTATCTAATTTGGTAATGAAATGTCTGTGAGAAAACCAACAAGGAGTCCACAGTAAGGAACATCTTTAGCACACTAATTGGGAATTTACTAATCATATTAAAGCATTGTTTGCAACAGCTTGAAACCGTAGTCCTAGATTTCTATTTTCTGCACCAATAAACACTGAGGAAAGTTTAAAGATGCACACAAATAATGAAGAAATAGTATAAAAAAGTTGTTCTTCACTTTTATTATTCTTTGCCAATATTCAAAAGTTGAATTTAAGCTTAAGCACATTGGTTTAGATTCAAAGATATCTTTCAGAAGCAGGAACATCTTCATTTCCTCATTTTAATGCAGCCCATTATCTCCTTAGAACCAGACCAGGCTGAACCCAGGCGGCTTGCTGAGAAGTAATCTGGTTACTCCAGCTGTGATGTGAGTTTCTCTAAACATTTCTCTAAACCATTGTTAATATATAGCAGTTTGCAATTCCATCCAGTACTCCTGCAAATCCTTTTTATTGACGTGGTTTAAAAAAAAAAACATTTATGGGATTAGCTGGGAATTTAACTCTCTGTTGACAAAAATGTAAAAAGTTAGCCAAAATTAAGATCAGATATCTCTGTTCCTCAGAAGCTTGTTTCTTTCTGTCCTTCCCGTTACTTAATTCTTAAAACTTTAATTTGGACTATTCCAGTACATAGTTTACTGAAGGAAAGACAGCCCTATGACTGTCTCAGCAAAGATTGTATGTTTGTGCACGTACATGCAGATACTTCATATAGAATTGATTATTAGCTTGGTATAGGACTGTTACCTTCTCCCAAACATGCTTGCTGAGAAACATATTTCAAGAGAGTATATGAGAAAAATATTGGTAACCTGAGGTACAATACCACCTTATACTCTTCCTGAATTTAAATGCCAGTGTGTTCAACTATTCAAACATTATGGACTTACACTTTTATGAATCTACATTTATCAAAATTACCTACAGAAATGTAATTTATTTCATTAAAAACTCTGTGCCAGGGGCTGTACAAATGCAAAACCAGGAGCTTGCAACTCTGATAAAAAGGCTGGGCTGCATTTCATCTGCAATCAAGAACTGTGCTACTAAGATAATTTATCCACTTGTTCCACCATAACTGATAGTAGCCAATACAGAGAGGTTTTTTTGCAATTTAATAGATATTCACAAGTCAAATGGACTAACATTTCAGTTTAAATTACAAAAATCATTCTATTGGAAACTGGTTGGCAAGAAGTCAGAAAGACCGCAGGCAACGGAAGGCTGAACTGAGTCTGTCGACAATTGTTTCTTTAGTGAAAAGTAAGAAAATGTGTTTAAGTCCCTGAAAGAGGGACATGTAGTCTACACCTCAGTAACTTGCAGCACTTCACTACAGTCTGTTATTCAATGCGTGTCCTCTCGCCTTACCAGATCTTTACAGTTATACAAATGATCAAGACTCTACAAAGAAGCAATAGAATGTTCTAAGAGAACATTCACATAGGATACAATCTAATACTATTCCTAAGGCATGAGGTGAGAGAATAGATAAACATTCATTAGCTGCCATGCAGTGACAGGTGGATTTAGGAGTGGGCAGCAGAACAAGTCCTTTCCTCATCGCTGAACATGCTCAGCATTCTGTTCACTGTGCCCAGTCTTTGGGATGGCGCAAAACTTCTAGGATTTCTGCTTCCTTGGAATTCTCTGGCGGTGAATGCATATATTCCCATCTGAAAAGTGGATGTGTGCAAAACAGCTGTTAGTACTTTTCTCTACATGCACTATTTACAATGTCAGCAAAAAATATATAATCTGTCCATTTCCTACGTACCTTATTGTGAATTTACCCCTGTTAACGCTGTAAAGCTTACCCAATAAAATCTGTATTGCAGAGGAAAGGAATTACTTTCTGTTATTTTCCCTAAAACATCAACACACAATTTCTAAAGCAAAATGCAGCTGAGCTTGAAAGAGAAGGCAAAGCAGGCTATGCAGGTAAGACAGAAATAGGAAATTTCCAGAATGTCCTATTTTCTATTTATGTCTCTTGAATATTTTCCAACTTGGCCATAACATATTTCATTGCCTTCTGTTATTCAGCAATAATTGCAGCTTCTCTCAGAACCAGTAATTACATTAGTCCCTGGACAAAAATGAATTTGGATAAGGCATGCTAAATACAAAAACTCCTACCTGGTGGTCTTTCTCTCTCTCTCTCCCTTTCTTTTTCAATTTAATGCCCATTTTAGTTGTTTCCCATTGTTGCTTTCACCTCCTTTTCTCTCTGGTCTTGCCACACAGTGACTTATTTATTTATAAGACTTATATGGCTGCCTGTCTCATATAATGACTTTAGGCAGCTCACAACATTTCATGAAAACTTGCCTAAAAAGAAAAGTAACTCCATCTCCCCAGTCAAACAGACACTCAGTTCAATCCCCATCCTAGTCCAATGCTTGGGAGAAGAGCATGGCCCTCCAGAAGGCCAGATCAAGAGAATGGCTTTAAGCCTACTGCAATTATAACCCATCTTCTTCTTATTATTATTAAACTATCTCATATTTGCTATTTGAGTTATCTTACCTGGCAGTGAGTGGCAGAGACATAAGAATACTTTCAATTCTTGACCCTGGTGTTGCAAGGCCAAACTTTGTGCCTCTATCATACACAAGATTGAATTCCACATACCTGTTGGAAACAAACAACATCAAAGGTATTTCTCTAGTACAGTGATGGTTAACCTTTTCAGCACCGAGTGCCGAAACTGGAGTGCGCACGGGTATACCGGAACCCGGAAGAGAGCAGTTGGCCAGTGCGCATGCACGCGGCGGCCAGCAGTTCTTCCGGGTTCCCTTGTGTGCATGCGCACTGGACAACTGGTCTCTTCCGGGTTCCAGCATGAACATGCGCGCTGGCCAGCTGGCTGACACACATGCATGAGCCGGAACCCAGAAGAGTGCAGCTGGCAACGGTGCACATGCGTGCGACAGAACCCGAAAGAGCAGCTGGCAACGGTGCACATGCGTGCGACAGAACCCGAAAGAGCAGCTGGCAACGGTGCACGTGCCCACAGAGAGGGCTCTTCGTGCTACCTCTGGCACACGTGCCATAGGTTCGCCATCACGGCTCTAGTATCTTAAATGGCATTTTCCTCCCTCGCTGCTCAGATATTCCACTGATTGGGAAACATCCACTGTCATTTGACTGACTGAGTGCCATTCAAACTTCCTCTACAGCCTGGTCATTTTGATTTTGCTAACCATTGAGAAACGCAAAGGCAATATGGTACATTGCAATTTAATTACTGATCCTGCCTAGCTTTTACTCTGGCTTTCAACATTTCACAAATAATTATTTATTTATTTATTTATTTTTATTTTATTGGTTCGATTTATATGCCGCCCTTTTCCGGAGACTCAGGCGGCTTACAATGCGTTAAGCAATAGCCTTCATACTTTTGTAAATACCTGCTTAGTAGGGCTTTTGGGCCCCCCCTAAGCAGTGTTCGTTACCTAAATTACCTAATTTCAGGGTAGTCTTCAGAGACAACTATTAAAACACACATAGAAAGTCTTGAGCTAATGAGTTGAATGCTCAATAATTCAGTTTTCTAGGGCTACAAAGACTCATGAAACACATATTAATGAACTGTCACCATAAAGAGTAGTTTTAGAAATCATCTTTTTTCCCCCATTCAGATCCTTGGATAACAAACAGAAGCATCGTTGAAACTTATAGTAGCATCTGTTCAGCAATAATGGCTCAAACAGTGCCTTTCTAAAAGTATGGGGAATGTATTATATTCTTACAAAGTAAATTACCCATCTTTTGCCATTTACACAATTCTGGAAAGAGGATAAGGAGATGAGGGAATATGCTCTCTTCTGCAGAAAGTCCTTATTAACTTATTGCTCATATTTCCCCTTTTTTTAAAAAAAAATCTTCTTCACTGGAACAAATATTAACTATTATTTAATAAGGTGTTTGAACTGTAACACAATTTTCTATAATACTTATTGGTCCTTTCACCCCACTGCATATATTTCTATAGCTTACAACAAAATTATAAAATAATTTTTTATCATCATAAAAATATATGATGAGCACTTAATCATATGGAGAAAATATATTTGGTGGAAAGACTGAATAAAATGTCAATAAGCAAAAAATTAAATCAGAATTATTATTTTTAAAAAACTAGAAATCAAAGGGACAGTGAAGAGGATATTGAAATCACTACTGACGTCTTCATATATGGCAAAAATTGGTGTCTGTCATAAAGATCAGAATCAGCAACTTAAAATTTGGGAAGAAGATAAAGAACTGATGGTAGAAATAGAGATAATAAAATACTGCATTTTATTTGTACAATTTTGATCTATGAAGTTTCCTATGATATTAGTTTCTGTTTTATTGTTATTTCTATGGTTAGCCATAGAAAGACTTAAGCATGACAGCATTTGTTTCATAAAATGAAATGTGGGTGACAGTTACTCCATTTCAAAAACCTCATTCTTATCTTTCAGACCAGCCATAAGAAATACCAGTGGGTGGAGGTGGGGCTACAGCAGTTAGATGCCACATGGTTTATCATAAGACACAAAAGATCCCTTTTTTTTTAAAAAAAAAAAAAAAGCCCAATCCAGAAAAATAGAATTCTACTCCATCTAAATAAAATTGGTAACATCAACAATTCTCATATCATACGACCTTAAATTTGGAATTAGTGAATAGTTCCAACACTCAAATGAAATAAAGCTATTTGGGAACAGCAGAAATCTTTAAATATTCTGTTATGTGGCATGAGCCAACAACACATATTTTGACAGCAAAGTTTTCAAACTTTTTCCAAAATCATATTAATATGTTAGTGTTTAATTTCAAAGTGTTCTAAAATATTTAGCATTGGAAATGAAAGATGGGAGACGTGTGTGTCGCAGTTATTAGAACTGAGTCTTCCAAAAGCCATAGCAATAGAAAATCTGGATGTTAAAGTTCAACAAATTTCAAGACACTAAGCCAGGAAAACATGGGCTAAAGAAAGAGCCAAAACATTTGGATTAGTGGTCCCAAAGGATGTACCAATCTTCGATCCTGATACTCAAAAAGCCTCTCTTACTCACCTCCCCCTACGGATCTGCTGCCATAATTTTTCTTTTGGTGAGAACTTGTCCTGTGAGTGTTTCTTCACAATGGGAACGTAACAAGGCACAATAGCTTTGGTGCAACTCTGCACAAACTGAAAAACTTCTTCTTTTGAAGGCGAGTCCAAGTCATCAAAGAAGATGCCTCCTATTCCCCGCCGTTCTCCACGATGCTTGATGAAAAAATATTCATCACACCTGTCAACCCCAAGAGTGCTGGTTAAAAGGGTAACATAGACACAGAAGTCTGAAAGACTGGGTCAGAATACGAGAAAACAACCTAGTGGGACTGCTTTATTTCAAAAGTAAACATATATATTACTAAACAGAAAAGATTGCAATGTTTTCTAAAACTGTTTTAAAAACAGAAAGACTTTTTATGGATAGAAAGGAGAGAGGACTATTAATTTCAAGAGCAAAATATACATTTAGTTTCATCAGTTCCAAGAATGACAGTAACCATTCAGGAAAAAAATCTGATATGAAATTTCTATGTACCATTTTTTGAACTTGGGATATAGCTCAGGATTGTGCTGATCACAGGCGTTCTTCAGAGTTTTATGAAAATGAATAGCATCTTCTTCATTCAAGTAAGTTGGTGTAAGGTCTGTTCCACCACCAAACCACCATTGTTTAGTACCTAAGAGAACAGAAAAAGACCATCACTTCTTTTTCTAATTTTTTTTTTGTAGATACTCTTGTAATATAAGAATCATCATGTCCATTTAGTTACAACTCATCTATAATGCAGAAAAATGACTGCTGTGATCTTAAGGACATAATTTAAGAGACTCATTACATGCATAGTTACTTAATATATTTCCTGATGTTTAATGTCATACAAAGGCAAACAAGTACAGCATGCATATAAAAAGCAAGTTGCTAGTTCTGTTTCTTGGACACAGAATTTATCACTCTACAAAAAAAGTCTCGTCATAAAATAAGACCTAAGTTGTAAAATCTTGTGCTCAACAACTACCCTGCTTCCCCCCAAATAAGACATCCCCTGAAAATAAGTCCAATTGGACTTTTGAGCACATGGCAATGAGGCCAAGCGCTTATTTCAGAAAAATATAAGACAGGGTCTTATTTTTGGGGAAACACAGTACTTATTTATTTTTTTTTAATAGGACTAACCTTTGTGAATTTGTGAGCATGTAAATATGGTACTAATGGCTATGGTAATGTCTTTGGACAGCGTTGGCCCAATGGCCCTTGAAACAGAGATGAGCACTACCCCTATAGTCGCCAATGACTATAAGTGGAGTAAAATTCGCAGGGACCCCTCTTTTTTTACAGTTGAATCATAAAGCCTCTCTTGTCTGTCTCTACTATTACCAACATGTCAGGAGTCTCTCAGACTCTGTCATCTAAAATGATAACAGCAGCATCAAGCTGCAAGCTCAGCTCTCTTTGAGCATGCATGCAATGTCACAGAACACAGAAAAGAATAGTTTTATATAATTCTGGATCAAGGTATAGCAGTTACCATCTCCATCTTCAATTTCAAAGTATCTGTAATTGAAGTGTATAGTGGGAATGTAAGGATTCTTTGGATGAATGACAGAACTCACTCCCATAGCACAAAAGGGCAATTTTCCTAAAAAGCAATGAAGAAAGAATGACTTAGTCAACAGTGAAAACGTAAGTCTAGAGCTACTGTGAATCAGGCAGCATGTAAACGTAATAATAACAACTATTATGCATAATAAAACAACAACTGAAAAACAAAACAACATTGTAAGCTTTCTAAATGTCCTTTTGACTCTACATTTTGCATTCCAGAAGCACTTCTGGATCTGCAAACTTTAAAAGGAAAGACATAATTGCTATTTAAGATTTTGCATGAAAGAAGTTAATTTATCTCACTGTTCAGAATACATCGAGTCTGGAAAAGGTCTGAGGAAACTTCGTATTTTTGTACCAAGATTTTGCTATGGTCCTCATTAACTGGAAGAAATCACACTGAGCTTAGTGAGGTTGACTTTGATATTAGTATGCAAAGAACTATTTATATCCGAAGAACACTTGTATAGTGGACTTGTGCCTAGCTCCTATGGGAAGCTGGATGATGGATTAGATTTACTTTTTGTTTAACCCAACAAAAGATGTTAGATTGTTTAGCAGATTTCATGTATGAAACCTTACCACTTTTGGTCTTCAGAGTTTTCCCCCTGCTTCTCATCTGCTGAGCTGCTTCTTCAGAAAGATGTCCAAAAACAACTGAAACATTGACACCAGCCTTCTCAAAGATTTCACCATCTTGAAGTACACAGCTGATACCTCCACCACCTAAATAAAGAAACCAACAATTATTTCAACAGCTAACTGATTTCCAAAGTTTAGAATAATATTTTCCAATTATGGATCTGTTCAGATAGTTATCTAAGATCCTTTAATTTTGAATGCAGGTAGTTCAACAACATAGTATTTGCCAGAAGTAGCAACTGGCTTTCAGGAGACGCAACGAATCAAATTATGTTACTCTTCGCTATGGCCTCCCAGTAATTAATTTTAGAAGGATACTAGAAATTGTGTATAATTCAAGCAAGAACTAATGAAGGTAAAACTGATGGATTACATTTGCAGTCTCAGTGGCAAGGTCTGGTTTATTTGTTGGGAACCAACAAAACTTTTTTTTCTTTGCTTCTTTTTGGAGAAAAGGAAGCATAGTTGAAAATTTCACTGTCACAATGCCCAAATAATTAAAGTAGAGGTCAGGCATATTCTATTCCACTCTTTTCCTAGCATAGCATCTGAGGCATAAAACAAGTTATAAATGATAGTCTGTCTCTTAATTACTCAAAGGGCCAGTTGTTTATAAGCAAATGTATTTTATTTAGCAATAACACTGTATGAGCTGATACCCTGAGACAGACATTTCTTTTTTGTAATACAGCAGTCCTTGCTTACATACAGAATAATTTACTTTTCATTCAAAAACGACCACTGTCACTCTCTTCTAGTTATTGTCTCTTGGCAAGATTTCATAAGTGGTTTGCAACGGTCTCCTTCCTAGGACCAAGAGAGAATGTGTAGCCCAAGATCATTAAGTGGCTTTATTTCTAATTGTCTTCTGTTTTATATCCTGATACTTTAACCACTACGCTAAACTGGCTTACTAAAGCTGTATATTAAAAGAGATAAAATTATGCTTAGTAAAAAATACTGGACATAAATTTTGTTGATCAATTCATACTATTTAAATGTCCTTCAATAATGTCTAAGAATTGACAGAAGGAGTTTCAAGAACCTCTTTGAATTCCAGAAGGCAGAGCATGAATCTGATAAATTATTTACATCAATCTAGATTTAATCACTTGATATAGATTAAAGAAAGAATGTTAGACTCTGTGGGGCATACCATGTAGTTTTCTTAGTAACAATACCAATTTCTGGTAGCACCTTTTCCAACTAAAAAAATATTGAAAATTATACATTATCATGAGTTGCACCTCATTTATGCCTTTTAAATTAAATCTGTTAGTTGTAAAGGTGTTACCAGAATCTTCCTGGTTTTGGGTTTTGGTTTTTTTTTTTTTTGCATCATAAACCAACATGGTTCTCCACCTACAAAATACATAAATGTTTTGCTGCTATCTTCTTGTAAGGCTTTAAAATATATTTAGACTTGAGGTTACCTAAGTTACCTCTTATCCAAGTATTAACTAAGTGCCACTCTGTGTGGCTAAGGTAGGGTTCCCACTACCCAGCTGGTAATACATATTTTGTATTCCTGAAGATTCTTGAAGCAGCTTTTACTATCCTCCAAGTCCTTTAGCCCTTTTGACACCCATCTCTTGCTCATGCAGAATCTTGGCTGCTTACATGCGGTTTTGCCTGCTTGTTTTTTTTAAAATGAAATAATAGAATTTTATTTATTTATTGGCCAAGTGTGATTGGACACACAAGGGATTTGACTTGGTGCATACCCTCTCAATGTACATAAAAAGAAGTTTCTAAATACCGGAGACCTTTTTACAATCTCGAACATGCTAAAGGGAAAATAAGAACTCTTCTCTAGTCAGTGAAACTTGTGAGGGAGTAATTCAGTCCCACACCGGCAGGCAGGGTCAATTTACTCCGAATTAGTTCCAACCTACAAGAGGTGCCAGGCAGTGCGCGGCCCCCGAGAAAGGAACACGTCCCCACTCTACCCCGGAATTCGGGTCACCTTCCTTCCTTTCCCAGCGGTCCACGGTGAAAGCGGCGCCGCGGTCGACCTGGGCCAGCGCCTTGCACACCTGGCTCTGCGTCTCCATGATGAGAAGCTCCATGCGACTTCGCATGTCTCCGCGCCGGTCGCGCAGCTCTGGCAATCCGCTCACCGGAGGAGCCATGAAGCCGTCGCACAGCCTTGCCAGATCTTCCTCGTCCTCCTTTCCCCACGGCTTTTCCGGTTGTAATTGCTGCTGCTGCTGCCGCCGAGGCTGCTCCTTCATCTCCGCCCGCCGCACCAGTCCCAGCCCGGCCAGCACCGCCGTGGCTCCCGCAGTCCAAGCGAACGCCGATCGCTGCCACCCACCATCGCCCCAGCGGGAAGAACCGCCCGGCGGCGATTCCAAGGAGCCCGAACCGAACATCCTGGAGCAGCGCGGCCCGGCCCGGAGGCTTAAACCCCGGGAGCCCAGGTGCCGAACCCCGCACAGCAAAAAAGCCATGACAGCCGGTGTCCAGTTCCTTCTGCAGCCGTCCGGATCGGCGCCAAGCCAGGAAAGTGCGCTGCGCACTCCCACCCTTCGCTTGCGAGCCCGGAAGAGGTGGGGAAATGCAGAGCAATACCTCGTGGGGAAGGAGTAGTTTCATTGGCAATCCTGCCCATCCCTAACGTTGCATTTAGACTACAATTCCCAGCAGCGCCCGTGGGAGAAAAGGGACGTAGAAGCAAGAAAGTGCTCCGTTGTTTGTTTTTTTTACATACAAGTCCTGGCCAAAAGTTGTGAGAATGACACAAAGATTAGTTCTCACATAGTCTTGTAGCTTAAACCAGAAGGATATTTCTTCTAACAGTCTGCTGTGCCAGTGTTGGAAGATCTTCGTGAAGAAGTTACGCTGCTATACTGACCATAAGTATTTGTCATAAGTGTCAAAGGCTTTTTATTGACAATTACATTCATATTATAATTATAATTATATAATATTATAATTATTCAAATAGTCAATATTTTCAGTGTTGACCCTTCTTTTGCAAAATCTCTCCAATTTGCCCTGGCATGATGACAGCCCATTCTTGCATAATCAATGCTTGGGTTTTGTCAGAATTTGTGGGCTTTTGTTAGTTCGCCTGCCTGGTTAGCAAGGGTCTCCAACCTTGGCAACTTTAAGCCTCTCCAGCCAGCAAAGAATTCTGGGAGTTGAAATCCGCCAGGCTTAAAGTTGCCAAGCTTGGAGACCCCTGCTCTTGAGGATTGACCACAAGTTCTCAATGGGATGAAGGTCTGGGAAATTTCCTGGCCACGGGCCCAAAATCTCAATGTTTTGGTCCCCAAGCTACTTAGTTTTATCACTTTTGCCTTATGGCAAAGTGCTCCATCATGCTGGGAAAGGCATTGCCCTTCACTAAACTCTTCTTGGATGGTTGGGAAAAGGTGTTCTTGGAGGAGGTTTTTGTGCCATTCTTTATTCATGGCTGTGTTCCTAGGCAAAATTGTGAGTGAGTCCACTCCCTTGGCTGAGAAGCAACCCCACATATGAATGGTCTCAGGATGCTTTACTATTGGCGTGACACAGGACTGATGGTAGTGCTCACCTTTTCTTCTACAGGCAAGGTTTGTTCTAGATGCCCCAAACAATTGAAAAAGGGATTCATCAAAGAAAATGACTTTACCTGAGTCCTGTTGTGGCAGGGCTGAAATACAATGGAAATGTTTTTTGGGGATTAAGTTCATTTTCATGGCACAGAGGGACTTCGCAATTAATTGCAAATTGATCTGATCACTCTTCATAACATCCTGGAGCAGTGGTGAAATTCAATTTTTTTACTACAGGTTCTGTGCATGGCTTGGTGGGTGTGGCTTGGTGGGTGTGGCTTGGTGGGCATGGCAGAGGAAGGATACTGCAAAATCTCAATTTCCACCCCACTCTGGGACCAGCCAGAAGTGGTATTTGCCGATTCTCCGAACTACTCAAAGTTTTCACTACTGGTTCTCTGAACTATTCAAAATTTCCGCTACTGGTTCTCCAGAACCTGTCAGAACCTGCTGGATTTTACCCCTGTCCTGGAGTATATGCACATTGCCATCTTCCAAACTGGAGCAGCAGACTTTGTGTGAATTAATCTTTGTGTCATTCTCAAAACTTTTGGCCAGGAGTATAGTTGAGGCATGGGGCAGAGGCACGTAGGAAGAGAAGATTGCAGCATCGTTGCGTAAAAATTAACAGGCTGTTTTCTTTAACTTCTCCAGGTGGTGGTGGTGGTGATGGAGAGGTTTGTCAAATTCAGCAGCATGAGAATGTGGGATCTAGTTGCAACAAGCAGAAGAGTACCATGTGTTTATTAATTGCCGTCCCTCCCACGTCCTGCAATTTATTGGTACAATTATTCAATTGTGCTTTAAGTTAAGAGTTGAATGAGACCGAACACCTATTTGGAAAGGGTAATGTAATCTTGCTCAAGAGAAAAACAACAGAGAGGAAGCGATAAAGTGTGAATAACTAGCAGAGATTGGAAAAGGGAATTAACTTTCCAACTGCTTACCCTTTCCTGCTCCAGATAAGGGCACAACTATTTTTGAATTCTGTTATTGCTCAGAAAGGTAGGGGATTCCTTACAGTAGAGGATGTTACAGCTTCTACCCCTTCCTACTTTTTCTTCCTCGTTTGGACATACATTATGGAACCTCAGCTTGATACAGAAAGACACAAGCAAGCCTCCCCCCCCTCAACTTGGTACCTCTGAAAGTGGGAAGGCGAGGGACAAACTGGCAGCTCTCTCCCCCCACACACTTCACGCAAAAAACGGGGGTGCAAAAGTTAGGCCCAAGGAGTTGACTAACACCGTATTTGTTAAGAAGCCACAACAGTGTTAAAAGAACTACCAAAAGTTGTGCCATTGACTCAATGGTCCAATAATGCAATGATGTCAGCCTTGTGAAGTAAATCAGACAGGAAGCTGGCCCAGATGAGTTAATTCTATTATTTTTTTCTTTGGTTACAACATTCCTGATCTTTTAAGTCTCCCCGCATGACACCTATAGTTGTATAACATTACTTTTATGGCCCTGGGAGGGTAGAAGCAAAAAGATGGGCACTTTTTGGAAGGGATCTGGATTTATACATCACGATACACCATAAACCTGACAACTACCATGTTTTATTGTAGTATGATCCTAGACAACACATGACTCATTGGGTCGTCGTTTCAGAGACATTTCCTTGCCAGATTCCTCAATGCCTTCAACAATGGCAGAGCTAATGTACTGCCTTCCACTGGAAAAGTTAGGATACATTCAGAGATGCATCCTCCTTGAAAACAGCCAACGTTGAACTATATAGCACAATCAAACATTACTATTTGGCCAATTTGGCAAATTATAAAATTTGCCAAATTTGAGTCATGATTCTGGATTTTGAATCCATTCTGTAAGTTAGTCCATTTGAGGTACATTGGTTCAAAATCTATTGCCCTAGAGCACGGGTGTCAAACCAGCCACATCACGTTGCCGTCACATGATGTTTCGTGATGTTTTTCCCATTCGCGGAGCTGGGGTGGGCATGACCTGCGTATGACACATCTGGCCCACGGGCCACCAGTTTAGCACCCCTGCCCTAGAGTGCACATTACGTCTCATCTTCCTTCCTTCCTTCTTTCCTCCCTCCCTCCCTCCCTTCCTCCCTCCCTGTCATTCTGTGATTATCTCCCTTCCTCCAATTCCTGCCAGTTTGTTTATGGGAAATTTACAAATGGGAAAGCCAGCGGAAAGTTACAAGTCCATAACCAGTAGTCAGGTATGTGGTTACTGTTGTGTGGGGAAGAAACACAAACCTATCAGAAAAGCACCCACATTCCAAAACATCTTAAGTAAACTCAGAGATCTAGTAGCCTCAGAAGACGAAAAAATCTACAACGTGCAGTGCAAGGACTGCAACAGCCACTAGGTAGGACAGACAGGCAAAGTATATGCATGAATACCAACTAGCAATCAAAAGACATGATGAAAACTCCTTAATTGCACAACACATCAACAAACATAACCTTAGCTTTAATTGTTTAATAATTGAATTTAATTTAATAGGAGCCTGAGTGGCGCAGCAGACTAATGCTACTGTTAAAAGTAGTATTTAGCTTCCAGCTGCCTGCAATTACTGCGAGTTCAATTCTCACCAGGCTCAAGGTTGACTCAGCCTTCCATCCTTTCTAAGGTAGGTAAAATGAGGACCCGGTTATGGGGGCAATAAGCTGACTTTGTATAAAATATACAAAAGTATGAAGGCTATTGCTTAACGCATTGTAAGCCACCCTGAGTCTCTGGAGAAGGGCAGCATATAAATAAATAAATAAAAAATTAGAAACTGAGCAGCCTAGGCCAAGCTAAATCCAAAATGCTAGAGAATTCGTAGAACAGGAGTGTCAAACTCAAGGCCCGAGGCCAGATCTGGCCTGTAGGGTGCTTAAATCTGGTCTGTGGGGCCAGCCTGGAAATAGGATCAGCTTGTGATGCCTCTGGCAGCCAAAATGGGGCTTGGGGAGGGCGCGTCCCTCCACTCAGACAGATCAGCCATCAACAGCACATAGAGAAAAACAACATGTACACACCAAGCAAAAGAGACAACCAAAATGAACCAAAAAGACCAGTGGTGAAATCTAAAATTTGTTACTACCGGTTCTGTGGGCGTGGCTTGGTGGGGGGTAATGTGACTGGGTGGGTGTGGCCAATCTTTTTTTCTTTTAAAACCATTTTTTCTACAACCTCTTCGGCGAATGCCTTCAAAAGCTCTGACGATCTAAGCTGAGTTGCCTGATCGGCAGAGGCTTTTTAAAAAGGATTTTTTTCTTTTAAAAGCCTTTGACGATCCCAGCTGAGCCACACGATCATCAGAGGCTTTTTTTTTTTTTTTACTTTTAAAAGCATTTTTTGGCCGAAGAGGTTGTAGAAAAAATGCTTTTAAAAGAAAAAAACCTCTCTGATGATTGTGTGGCTCAGCTGGGCATGGGGGGGGGCAGGGATTTTTGCTACAGGTTCTCTGAACCACCCACCTCCATCACTTCCGGATCGGGTGATCCGGTCCGAACCGGAAGCATTTCACCCCTGAAAAAGATCCTCAAAATGCAATGCACATGGGGCCCTCATGCATGCGCCCTGCCTCTCGCGCATGTTTGTATTCCCCATGCATACGTGTGTGCCCCCACATCACCTCATCCCCTCACGCATGCACACACCGCTGCATGCCCCACAACCCCACACATATGCGCGCACCCTACGCATGCACCCCACTCCCTGCACATGTGCAGCAGAGCTCCCATGACCAGCAGTCCGGTGGAAGGTGCGTGCACATGCGCAGCAGAGCTGAACTGGGGTAACGGCTCACGTGCCCACAGAGAGGGCGCTGAATGCCACCTGTGGCACGTGTGCCATAGGTTTGCCATTTTGGCTCTAGGTACACCTGCCAAGTGGGAGACTTCAAATATAGGCAAAGTGAAAAATGTTCGTTCTCTAGATGAGGAAGTACTTTGAAATTTTCCACGTAAGATAGAAAGTTCATATTAATCAGCATGCTATCAATTGTACTTTTTACTGATGCATGTCAGAAATGTAAGTTTATCCGCCATTTAGAACCATTTAGTATAAGGAGATTAAGTTTATTTATCATTCTTGCAAGGCAGAATTCAGCATAATTTGATCTTTTTATCTTTGAAAAGCCGCCAGAAAGGAATGCAGGCTAAGCTGAAGTCATTAGTTATTGAATAGAAGTGGAGTTTATTATAACGTGTTATAATCATCAGGGCCCAGGTCTGCTTGTGCCACAGCATTTGGGCAATTCAAAAAAGGTTGCCAGCATATCTTCTAGCTTCATACCACATTGATTATAGCTTTTCTTTGTAATGGTAGAAAGCAGTGGTGGGTTCCTCCCAGTTCCTCCCGGTTTTGCCAAGCCAGTAGCGGTGACAATATGATGTCACCGAACCGGTTCTGCCCTCCTGCCCCCACCCCCCGCTTTATTCTTACCTTTTATTTGGCCCCACCCCCAATCTATTGCTGCCTCCTGAGTCCCAGCTGATGGCTAGAGGGAAAAAACTGTTTAAACTCTTGCCGCGGGGCTTCAAAGGGCTGCCCTACAGCTGATCAGTGTTAAAAGAAAACAAATGAGTAGACCTGCAAAAATAAACGGGTAGACCAGTGCCTGCAAAAATACATGAGTAGATCAGTGCCTGCAAAAATAAATGGGTAGACCAGTGCCTGCAAAAATACATGAATAGATCAGTGCCTGCAAAAAATAAATGGGTAGATCAGTACAGCTCTGCAAGCAGTTAAAAGCCTGGTAGACCAGTACCTCTGCTAAATCCTAAAGAATTGTCACATGATCATCAAGCCACGCCGACAAAATAAGCCATGCCCACAGAACCGGTAGTAAAAAAATTTAGAACCCACCCCTGGTAGAAAGTAAACACTAATATTAACAATGAGCTGATACCAAACTGAGAAATAGGGCGACAGCCGCTTGCTTTAAAAGAGGGATTGTTGTAGCTGCTACTCTCAAAGAGATAGGAATGAAAATATCCTAATTGCCTTTCAGCCCCTCTGGCCCCCGGCCTGGAGCTGCCTTCATTTAATATGAGTGGTGGGTTTCAAATTTTTTTACTACTGGTTCTGTGGATGTGGCTTGGCGGGCATGGCATGGCTTGGTGGGCGTGGGCGTGGCAGGAGAAGGATACTGTAAAATCTCCATTCCCACCCCACTCCAGGGGAAGGTTACTGTAAAATCCCCATTTCCTTCTGATCAACTGGGACTTGGGAGGCAGAGAATAGATGGGGGCAGGGCCAGTCAGGTATCCATTAAATAGGAAGTCATCAACTGTCCATGTTTATATCTTTGCCATACAGGCAGGCAGAAAAATTGGAACCTCTATTACAGGGGTCTCCAATCCAACCTTGGCAACTTTAAGCCTGGCGGACTTCAACTCCCAGAATTGTAATACCAGCAAGCAAGATTCTATGTTAGAATTTTTAGAGCATTAATCTTATACTGGTCTCCATGCTGTCATGCCTTCTGCATTATGAATGCTGACCTATCCAGTGCCCACTTTATGGACCTGTTGAGCTCCCACCAATAAGCACAGCTTCTGAAGATTCAGCATTCCGAGGATTAGAATGATCAGCAGACCGACTGCTCATTATCCTGAGAAACTATATTTAAAAAAAAAACAATAATTTTGAGGATTCTGGTTGTTTCAGAGGATTGTTGGGGCACAAATTAAAAAGAAAGAGGAGTCCTACATTGTCAATATCAAGCTTTGCATGGATTTTTGTGGATCTGAATCCTTCCAGGCAGCTGTCAGGTTGCAGATAAACTGTTCCTCCTCAGCAGCGCAATCATATTGTTTCTCAAGGTGAAATTTATTACTCTGAGTAATTAATAGAGCTAAATTTCTTAGTGGTTTGGCTGTTTTTAGGCTGCCCTTAAGGCTTCTCCAGCCTTTTAATGATATCAGCCTAGTGTGTTCTGTGACAAGGCACTGAAAGTGTTAATTAGACTTTCTTCTTCTGGTTCATTAGACAGCTGGGTTGCTGTGAGTTGGATAAGTTGTTTATTTAGATCTTTCCATTGCAGAGGCTCTGTTGATAAGGTGTCCTTGAAGTTGTCTGAGTGGGGAATTTTACTTTTGTGTGCTAAAGTAACAACACCTTTATGGCTGCACTCTGGAAGTTAAAAGTGGATTGACTTCTTCAGAATGAGTTGAAAGGATAAGTTGGGAAGTTTTCATTTTAAAGAGCATGCTGAGGATTACAGACTGTTCAGGACTAGGCTGTAACTGTCTCTAGGAGGAAGCCGTTCTATCTTTTGTAAGTCCATCAGTTGTCTTTCACAATGTAGTAGCTGGCTTAAGGGTCTGGGTGATGTATTTTTTTCAGAAACCTCCCCCATCACATCTGCTTCTGTTTATTGTTTAGGATTTGCAGAGTTATCTTACTGTTTTGTAAGAGACATCTGCCTTTTGCAAACTTGCTTTCCTCTGTACTTATCCCTTATGTTTGTTGCTGTCACTTTCCCTTAGATGGCTGAATTCAAGGGTGACATTTTCCTTTCCTCTGCCACCGTTTGCAGGGCACAATTTAGATGCATGAGGCCTGCACTCCGTGGATGGGGCTTTGCTTGTTTGCGTGGACCAGTTGCTGGCACGCTGCGGACTAGTGCCAGTCGACAGACGGAGGGTTGGGGATCCTTGATGTAACTAACTGTGGGATGCTGCAAATAACTATAAATGTGAGTTGGTTGCCGAGTGCTCCAAAAGTGGTCATTTGACCACCATTGGAACTTCAGAACCTGGTCATAAGACCAGTTGCTAAGTGACCGGTAGTAAGTTGCATTGAGTCGGATAAAACAAAAACACTGATTATCACATGCTCTGCACATGATCTTCCAGTGCTAAAGGAACTAATAAATGAAGATGGAGCTGTTCAATATTTCAAAATGTTACAACAAAATAGGAAATATGCTATTACAGGTAATCCTCTAGTTATGATCATAATTGAGCCTGCAACTTTGGAATTGAGTCATAAGTAGCTTGGTTTTTTTTTTTTTTGCAGGGACAATAAGTTTGATCACTAAATGACCGAGATAGACTGAGGACTACCTATAATAGCACAGTCACAACAGCCTTGGAACATTTACTTTATAGCTGATAAAGCATTTCTGGCCATCATGATGTGATCACACATTATGGCCACATTTTGAGTGCTTGACAACATGTTTTGCATTTACTATATGTTGCCAAGGATCCTGCAATCATGTGATCATCATTTGCAATTTTCTCTTGCCCCACCACATCTGGGCGATCCGGAGCCTCTCCCTGGTGCTCTGCTTATTTATTTAACATGTGAATTAAATAATCATATAATACATAACAGGTACTTCTTTCTTTCTTTCTTTCTTTCTTTCTTTCTTTCTTTCTTTCTTTCTTTCTTTCTTTCTTTCTTTCTTTCTTTCAATTTTTATGCCGCCCTTCTCCGGAGACTCAGGGTGGCTTACAATGTGTTAAGCAATAGCCTTCATACTTTTGTATATACCTGCTTAGTAGGGCTTTCGCCCCCCCCCAAGCAGTGTTGTTTTTTATACAAAGTCAGCTTATTGCCCCCACAATCCGGGTCCTCATTTTACCTACCTCGAAAGGATGGAAGGCTGAGTCAACTTTGAGCCTGGTGAGATTCGAACTTGCAGTAATTGCAGGCAGCTGGTGTCACTTAACACCACTTTAATCTGCTGCGCCACCAAGGCTTTAGATGGCCTGCATCAGTGTTAAATGTCAAGGCAAATGAAAATGTTTTCAATGAGAACTACTGATGATGATATCTAGGCTTCAGTATTTTGTTAATAGTGCAAAGCACATAAAAAAGTTCTGCTAATGGATTTAACAGAATCTTTGTTACAGTATTTAAACAATATTATGAAGTAAATTTTAATATGAGGGCTTTAGAATCTGGTCTCATCAGCAAACCATTGCTTTTGTTTATCTTGGCAGTACAAGGACAGTTGTTTATCAAGGGCAGTACAAACCAACAAGGACAGAAGTTTCTGTTCTTTCCATACTCAGCCTCTATTCCTAGCTTGTTTAAAACTACATCTGTCAATATTCTATATGATTCCAGGTCACCAACCTACTGAATCACTTAACCACAATATTTAGCCACCACATGTGTTGTTAATCACGTCCATGTTTCACCAACATACTAAGAGAAAAATAAACCAACTGAATTTTGGTTTAGCCCCCAGGCATCAGGTCTGACCTCTAGGGGTTTGTTTGTATGAGTTTTCCAATCTATTGTTAGTTTTCTGCAATCTATAAATCGTGGTTGTTGTTTTTTTGCAATTAGGTCAACTGAATTCCTTACATTTTCAGCTGGTTATTTCTAGAGAAAATCAGTAGGGGGCATCATACATGTTCCTGCAAGCAGTTGTTCCACTTCTTTTCTATATCAATAGTTTCCTAAGGAGAATGTGTTACAATAAAACCTGGGATTGTTATCATCTTTTTTATCAGATATATATTGATGGTCGTGCTCATTTGGTTCTATGAGGAAGTTATTTGGTCAATACAGCTTCAGGTTCAAAAGGTTGTTTTTATTATTTACAAATATATACATGCATACGATAATGAACAGGGTGTCCTGTTACATTTTTACCCTAACTGTATGACTCAGATGTTGAGAGGAGAGAGAAGTTCACTTGTCTCTCTGAGAGATAGATGAGAGAGAGAGAGAAAAAAAGGGGAAGATATCCAAGTGGTTTCTAGGTAAGAGTCCAATAAGAGAGTTCATTGGCTGATATAGTCACATGTGATGTCTATAAAGACTTAACCCCTTCTAGTCTCTGGTGCATCATATGCAGGTAATATCTGACATTTTTGTAAGATTGTAATAACAGAAAATCCAACGTTTGCAAGAGAGTTAGATACCTGTTTCTGATGAAAGGGAGACCAAATTCGTGTGTTAAAGGCAAGCAGTTAAAATAATATTTTATCCTAAATGTGGCATCTAAAATAAATTAACACCTATGTTAATATTTTGCTTGTTTTTAATGACCATTGTATCTTTACACTTATGCAGGGCAAATGAATGTTTTAATTTTTCCCTGACTTCATATAAAATGTTTATACCCTCTAGATAGCATTATTAAAATGTTTCCCTTTGCTTGTTGCTAAATAAACTATAGTTGTAGCCTTCCTCAAAGTATGGATGTGAGTCTTACTGTCAGCTTTGGAAGCCATATTAGGCTGGAAGCTTCAATGCTGCCACCTTCTCATGTGTGGGAAAGTAGGAGGGGAGATTAAGGAGAGGGGTTGTTAGTAGACATAATAGCATTCTTCCTGTTGGTCAAAGTCAGGGCGATCCAGCATCTGGACAAGGAGTGGTCAGGGGGCTGGATCGAGATGGAACGGATGTTGATTGGAGCATGTGATCGACTGGGGAGTTAGGGGATGGTTTTGGAGCTTTGATTTACTGAAGGAAAACCCAGGCTTTTCAGATTCGGTTTTCCCAGATGTACCAGTTTGCCTATTCTAGTAAAGAGAACTTTGGAAAAATGTTTGCTTCTGCATCTTTACTTGGAGTTGGGGCTTTTCTGGAACGCTGACACTCAAAAGCATAAAACTGATAATCCCTTAATCTTTATAATTGTATGACATTACCTTTTGCTTTCTTGGTCATGCTAAATTCCTTCTTTTAAAAGGGTTATGCACCATAAGAAGACATGTGATACAGATTTGATCTCTACACTTGAACAACTTCAGGCAAAATTTTCTTATTGGAGAGAGTAAGCTAATCTTCCAATTATCACTCTGACGAATAACACATCAACCTGACCAGTGGAAAGCCTCATATGTGAGCATCTATAATCTTGGGAAAAAAAGATGGGGACAGTAGGACAGGGATGGTAGGCATGTTGGTGCGCTTATGCATGCCCCTTACATACCTCTTAGTAATGGGTGAGGTCAACAGTAGACAGTCTAAGGTTACAGTTATGGATCGATTAGGGGATGAAACCGCAGAGTCAGGTAGTGCATTCCAGGCATTGATCACTCTGTTGCTGAAGTCGTATTTTCTGCAATCAAGTTTGGGGCAGTTTACCTTAAGTTTGTATCTATTGTGTGCTCGTGTATTGTTGCGGTTGAAACTGAAGTAATCATTGACAAGTAGGATGTTGTAGCAGATAATTTTGTGTACTACGTTTAGGTCAGACCAAAGGCGGCATAGTTCTAAGCCCAAAATTTGAAGTCTGGTGGCATAAGGTATTCTGTTGTGAGCAGAGGAGTGAAGGAATCTTCTCGTGAAATATCTCTGGACTCGCTTAATTGTATTAATGTCCGATATGCAGTGTGGGTTCCAGACAGATGAGCTGTATTCGAGAATTGGCCTAGCAAAGGTTTTGTATGCCCTAGTTTGCAGTATATATTACTGAAGCTCTGCAAGATTAGGTTAACAACTCTTAATGCCTTTTTGGCAATGCTGTTACAGTGAATTCTGGCACTTAGATCATTAGAGATGAGTACTCCAAGGTCCTTGACAGAGTGAGGGTCGTCTACGATTATTATTATTTACTTTATTCATTAAACATGAAACTCAGTCAACTAAACATTCAAAAATGCATCACAAATACCATTGACTGGTGCTAATGATTGATACGGGTTTCTGCCAGTATCAACCAAGTACCTTCTTAAGATGTACAATGTTCCAAGTAGCACAATTTTTTGCAGTTCTTCTGGTGTTATTGCAGGAAGTTGCAATTTGTTGATGTATCTTATAAAATTCTTGAACATGGTACTAAGTGCCCTGATAACAATGGGTATCACTGTTACAGGCTTCAACCATAATTGCGTAGTTTTGATGGCCAGGTCGTGATATTTTGTGATTTTTTCAAATTCTGGCATCTCCTGGTACCACGATGTCAATAAATTGTACGCTTTGTTGTTGTTGTTGTTGTTATTATTATTATTATTGTTATTATTATTATTATATCTTGGTCAATGTGTCTTTGCAAAATAGATTTAAATCTATTCTTCAGAGTGAGACAAACCAAAACAGTTTCCTCAAAGTATCAGTAAGACAGAAGTGGAAGTTAAGACAGAAGTGGAACATTAAGCTTGTTAGAATAATAGACACAAAATAATTATACTTGATTAAAAGTTTTTGTGTCAAAACCAGCTTCATAGTAGGCATAGACTTCAAGATTTCCTCTGGCTGACTACTGCCTAGATCAGGGCTGTCAAATTCCCGGCCCGTGGGCTGGATGCATCACGCGCTGGCCACGCCCACACCCAGTTTAGTGAAGGGGGAAAAAGTCCCGATATGTCATGTGACGCCGCCGGGATGATGTGAGTTTGATACCCCTGGTCTAGATTCTCTTTCCTATCCAGTCTCAAGATGAGATGGAGGATAACTAAAGAAAAGCCTTTGAGATAGATACCAAAGGTTGATATATTCTATCTAGGCATCAAGTTGGATACTTTTTCAGGCCAGGTGAAATCATTCTTTTTTGCCTAGAGTTTTAGTTCTACAAATTATTCTTAATACTTTAATATGGAATTTGCTGTTCTTTAATCTTTATTTGAAAAAGAATAAAAGGCACATACTAAGTCTTACAGTATTAACTGCATACGGATTTAGCTGTAAATCAGCTTCATAGTTGTTAACAGTTTATTGCAAAATTTATTTATTTATATATTTATTAAATTTATATGCCGCCCCTCTCCGGAGACTAAATATATAAATGCACATAGGATTATAATGTAAATGTGATATTACTTTTTCAATTATTTTTTAAGATCCTGTTGCTTATGTAAACTATCAGACATTAAAGGCTTAAGGCTTCAGAAGAATAAAAATTTTACTTAAAAATGCATAGAAATCAGTGAATTACTGGTAGCTACGGCTCCCAAGATCTAAGTTACTTGGTTTTATCATCATGTGAGCTTAGGCCATCATATTTAGGTTGCAAATATTCTGACAACCACTAGATGGCAGCAAATCATGCTACTCACATGATTTTCTTAGATGCTCCAATAGGATTTTTATAACCCAGATAATAGCAGACCCAGTAAAACTGATTCCCCGTTCCCATCCCCCACCCTCAAGATTGCAACTATCCATTCCTTACTACTTCTCTGGAACAGCGGTCCCCAACCCTTCCAGGTCCATGGAACAGCGGCAGGGAGGGGATGGTTGTATTCGTTCACCCACTGCTTATGTGAATGGAGTTTTGCACGCTCATCCACTGCTTGCATGGCCCAGTTCCCAACAGTCCATGGACAGCTCCCAGTCCACAGATCTGGGGTTGGGGACCCCTGCTCTAAAAGAAGTATTTTACCAGCATAATAATAAAGTTTAATATACATTAAGTCATGCTGATCATTTAGCATGTACTTGATTCAGAAATAAATTCAAATAATGAGTTAACATTCAAGCAAAAACCTGACAGGATCTTTTGGCACAAGCATTATGGTTTTCGGCAAAAATACATTATTCCGTAATAAGTACTGTATTCCTCTTTTACTTACTTTACAGAGCTATTTAGTATACTTTGAATACACAGAACTTGATATTGACTTATTAAGTTGTTATTCAGCTAACAAAGAATATAAAAAGTATGTATATTATCACAGCAAACATTTGGTCAATGAGAGAACTTTCTTTACTTTGTGCTACTACAAACTGTTAGCATATAATATACAAATATTGCTGGTTGTTTCAAAATCTAAGGAACTGGTTTGGGCAAAACTCAGCACCACTTTTTCGTGCGGCTGTTGATAAAAATAGGATTGCCAACATGATCGCCACAATCCGATGACAGATATGGCACAAGAAGAAGAAGTTGGTGGTTTGGCTCAGATTCTTTCAATTAAATATTAACTTTTTAAAATAATTCATCAAATACTTTATTGTGGAATCTCTGGTTAAATAATGAAGTAAACAAATATTTAAATGCTACCATGAAAAAGTTTGCACACACAGTATTTGAGGTAAAGTAGAACTCACATGATTTTCTTAGATGTACTTTTCCTGCCCTCTATTGTGAAATCTCATGACTGTGGCAAAATTTTCATTTAAAAACACATTTGGATAATACCTTCATGCCTTGGGCCAATAACATTATATGGCTGAATTCACACATCCCATTATGGTTTAACTTTAGTGGAAAATGTGAAATAAGTCACGTATCAGTGGATTTCCCTGGCTGATTGTCAAATGTGACTATTAATCTCTATGAGGAAAAGTTATACAACTTGGAGTTTTTAGCTTAACCTTCCTCCTTTTTAGGATTGAGTTCATAATCACGGTCATCTGTTGTTGTTGTTGCTGAATTGTGTTGAGCTTCTCTTGTCTTTTTAAAACTTTTGTTTACAGGCTTAGGGCCAGTGCTGTGTATATGCCAAAGTGTCAGACTACATTTGAAAAGAATCTGGTCTGAAATTAAACTGTTGAATTTACAGATTACATTGTTGTTTATTTAGCATGGCGTAGCATATATTGCGATTCCAATGATTATGGTTCACAATGCATGTTTATGTTTTAGCACTATGCACAACCATTTGTGACTTACTCTGAAAGCATGGTGAAGGAAAATATTTCACTATTTGACTCCAGTCTGCATCTACCTATTTAACCATCTCATAAGACAATCATGAAGACAAAGAAGATCTTTTAATTGGAAGAGTTTTTGTTAATTATTGTTTTATTTTGCTGGATATTAATTTGAAATTTGGAGAGAAGATACACAAGTTTTAAATCTCCTCCTCAGAAGCTCAGCAAAACTGTATGTATTTATATAGAATGCAAAGCTAGATCATGTCACAATTTACTAATAACTCAGAATATAAATTCAAAAGTATGAGTTCAAAATTCGTAATAAAAATGTCACCTTATGTATAAGCAAGGCTGTGAAAGGTGATTTGCCCTGATTTAAACTGATGAAGAATAGATGTTAAATGGAAATTGTGAGGGCATGGTTGTATTAGGCAACTGAAGCCTCAAAGTCCAAAACCAATGAATAACAGATGGAACATAATACCAATTCACATAATGTCAGACTTTAATTTAACAATGGTTTATTGAATTAGCATTCATCACCACACTAAATGATAAACCATGGTTTACAAACCAAAGTGGCTGAATTCACAGAAAATACTCATCCAAAGACAAACATAGGATACTATGTAGCCCTGACTTAGTAGCCCTGACTGCTCTTTAGAAGGCCAGATCCTGAAGATGAAACTCAAATACTTTGACCACCTAATGAGAAGGAAGGACTCACTAGAGAAGAGCCTAATGCTAGGAAAGATTGAGGGAAGCAGGGGACAACAGAGAACAAGGTGGCTGGATGGAGTCACTGAAGCAGTAGGTGTGAGCTTAAACAGACTCCAGAGGATGGTAGAGGACAGGAAACCCTAGAGGAACGTTGTCCATAGGGTCATGATGGGTCGAACACGACTTCGCAACTATCAACAAAAATAATATCACATATACTATGGACAGCCAGATTAACCAACAGAGATCTGCTGAATCGTATAAAACTAGAAACATCACTAGAAGCCAAAATCACAAGACTAGATCTGATTTACTCTGGCCATGTCATACGTGCAAATTCATTGGAGAAGTCAATGATACTACAAATGGTCAGTGGACCAAGAAGAAAGGGCAAGTAAAGAACATGTTGGCTTGATAACATCAAAGCTGAAACAAAGATCAAAAACTGAAAGAAGCATAATTGACAGGGTAGCAAGGAGAGCACTTGCCTATGAAGTTGCCAAGAGTTGACATGACTAAATGGTTAAAACTACTATTATAATGTCACATAAACCCAGCTCTTGGCTTCGCTAGGCTGCCGGTGCAGAATCACAGGGAATACACATAGCCTGAGCTCAGTGAATCAAACCTGGTTTATTTTCTTGCTACATGACAGCTTCTACTTGACGCCGGATCGCAAATGCATCTAAAGTCGGCACTGAGAGCGTCCGCTACTCAGCACCTTTTTATCGGTCCGCTCTGTCATAATGGTTGGGTGTGTCTCCGTAATCATGTCCAGCTGGAGGGCGTTTAGTTTGTACCTCCCACCGCCGGGATCGGTCTGGTCAGAGGATTGTGACGTCACTGGTTCTCATCAGCTCCGTGATGTCCGCTGTTCTCGATTCTCACACGAACCCTCTATGCCCAGCACCAGTGAATGGATAGCCCTATTTGTGGAACCTAACCCCTTTACCGTCACCCATGCCTGTGCTCACCCTTCCCCCCTCCCCTCATCTGTGTAGTCTGTCAGTGATGTCCTTCCGCCAAGGCAGTATGGTGTCGAGGCAGGAGAAAAGTTCAAAGCAGGAGACAGGCAGCAAGTGGAAGAGACATTTAAAAGAACATGGAATGGAAAGTTGCAAGCTGGGTCCTATTGTTAAGTAGAGTAAATTAAGAATAGAATAGAATTCTTTATTGGCCAAGTGTGATTGGACACACAAGGAATTTGTCTTTAGTGCATATGCTCTCAGTGTACATAAAAAGCAGATGATTAAACCAATATATTGGTTTAACATGTTTTTTTTAAAAATAGTAATCCTTCACTAAATAAACTAAAGTTTAGTTTGTTTAGCAAGCGCAGGAAGTTCTGTAAACCCAGACAGTAAAATTATGAAAATATTGATAAGCAACTTTTTGGCATCCGGACAAGTGGCATTTTAAAATGGCTTCATTATAGTTAATATATAATCTCTCCTGTGCCTGGTAGTTTGTATTTTTAACAATCCTGTTTTAAAACATTTTTTTTTAATTTAACTGTTGTAGGTCAGCCAGAAACACTTTTTATGAGATGGTAGCTATATTAATTTGCTAAATAATAAACAAACTAAAACTTACTGCAAATAAGGATTTGCTCCAAGTATCATGAAAACATATAATCAAGGATATAAAATTGAAGACGACTATTCAGTATTGTTGCATGGATCAGTTTGCTTTTTTCTTGTTTATGAAGATCACACTTGGACAGTGAAACAGAATGCATGCAGCTCTCTAACAACTGCACAATAATTGCTATTTGCTTGTAGTGGTAAAAAAACAGCATATGGAATAGGAAAACAGGGACGGAAAAAAAAGAGAGATAAGGATAAATTAGCAGGCAGGGTAGAGATCAGTTTTAATGTTTTAATGTTAACACACTATAATTAATGTCATGATGTTTCTTTTTCTATTCTTTTCTTTCTTTTTCTTTTTCTTTTTCTTTGGCTAATAGGTCCAGAATTTCTTCTCTTCTGATGCATCTAAGGCTAAAAGTAGGTCCCAGTTCCTAATTTTTATTCTTATGAAATTCTAAAAGTGTTCAATTAATTCTCTCAACTAGAAATAAGGTCGAACTCAAAGTTTACCAATAGCATATTATATCCAAATAAAAATACTATAAGAATAGACATATTGTCCCAGATTTAAAAGATTTTTCATTTTTCATTTCAGAGAAGATACATACTGCTCTAGTAAATGCTACATAAAAAAATACAGTTCTGGCATAGAATCACAAATAACACAGCACCAAGTAAAACAGCAGTTATCACTTTAACAACTAGGTAGTCCTCAACTTAAGACCAGTCAGTTGGCAATCATTTGAAGATACAACAGGCCCCCCAAAAGGGACTTACCATCCAGATTTGAAATTCCAGCATTTATCTTCCCCTTGAAGTAATATGACTGCATTTTGGATATTGGTATCCAGATCACATTTATGGCCTTTTGCAGCACATGACCACGATTTCTTCAGAAATTGCCATTTACTTCTGGTTTCTGATTTCTGGGGAAAAATATGCCAGAGAGAACAATGACTTCACTTAATGACCTTGGTATTCCTTAACAACCGCAAAAAAGGTCATAAAATCGGTCACAGTTGCATGATGATCCAGTTTATGACCTCAAGGGGTCAACTACAGTCATAAATTGAGGACTACTAGTATATCCCAAAAGCCTAATAGGATGGTGTTAGTGGACCCCTAAAAGAAGTGGAGCCTTTCACTTCTTTTCTAAAAAATAACAGAGAAGGGGCCATTCTGACTTGGGAAGAAAAGTGCTCCATACAGCTAGAATATAATTAACATCTTGCAGGGAGGCAATCAGAAGCATCCCAATCTGAAATGAAATTGCTTCGTTTTTGGCTAGCACAAAGAAGTAGGCATATCAGATCCCTGCCAGAGACTGAGGATTATAACAACAGGAGTGTGGACAGAATTACGTGGATAGAGGAAGCATCTACCCTTAAAAGAATTACGAGTATTCAACAGACTTGATAGGACTATTAATTCTGTAGATCACAAAGATTTATTTTTTGTTAAATGGTGGTGATTGGAAATTTTAGATTGTGAGTATATTTTTATAGATACTATACAGAGAATTGAAGGAGGTGTACTTGGGGGTTTGGGAAATAGTCTTTCTCTGTGTAGATATAATTCCTTGTCTTTACCCCTCCGATCAGTTCTTTTCTGAGTGGTAGAGATGACAAGTACACCTAATATGTATATGATAGGAAAGAAAGCCTCGTCTACACCGTCATCAGCAGCATCCAGCGCATCCAATCAAAGATTGATAGAAAGCATGCTAGGTCTGGAGAAATAAAATTCCTTTCAGAGTATGTAAAAAGTATGCTGTAGTAATCAATCCAAGATGCCATGATCAAAAGTCGGGAAGTTATGTCAAAAAACTATGATGAAATTAAGAATGAAATGAAAAGCCATGATCAAAAGTCAGGAAGCTATGTCAAAAAACTACGACGAGATTAAGAATGAAATGAGGGAGATAAAGGGGGAGATACGGAAGATGGATGAAAAGATAGGAAATTTCCAGCAAATGATAGCGAAGAATGAACAGAGGATACAGAAAATAGAAATAAAGGCTGAGCAAACAGAAAAAAAAATGGAGGAAGTAGATCAGAATCTATCACAAGCTATCAAAGAATTAGAAGAGACAGTAATCTTTCTGGAGATGGAAAAGGCAACCTACTTCCTGAGATTCCAGAATATTGTGGAAGAGAAAGAGGAAGACCTGGCGGACTTGATGACAGACTGCTGGCTGTAGCACTACAGAAAAATAAACAAATGTACAAAGAGAAATAGATGAAATATTTGGAATCCATACGAACTATGCAAGAAGACATAATCTACCAAAAGAGGTGCATGTAAAATTTACCAAAAAGATGTTGAGAGATGTAATATATAAAAGAACTAGAGATGACTCCATGAAGTATAAAAGGAGAGAAATAATGACTTTAAAAAAGATACCTAGGAGAGTCAGAGAGCAGAGGAGACAATATCAATTTTTGACAGCACAACTGATTAAATACGTGACTCTTAGATGGTTGATACCAGAAGGAATTTTGGTTACCTGGCAAGACAAAAAATTTAGGGTGCATGCACTAGATAAAGTGCATGAATTCTTTGAACATCATTTTACCGCATATGAAGAACAGGAAAGCAGAGAAAGTAAAAGTCAAGATGAAACACAAATAGAAGAAAAAGACCAAGAAGAAAGTGAGAAGGAGAAAAATGAGCGAGCAGAATGAGAAGGTGCAAGAATAAAAGGACAGAGAGAGATAAGAACAACTAGAAGGACAAGACCTATATATAAATAAAAAGATGGAAGAAAAAATAAAGATGTTATCAATTAACAAAAATGGACTGAATTCTCCCATGGGAAAAAAAAAACGTTCACAAAACTACAAAGATTAAAATTGGACCTAAATTGTCTTCAAGAAGTGCATATTAAAAAAAACAACTTGACAACCTATTGGAATACCCCAAAATTGGGAAATTATACTCGGCATTAGCATATCAAAAGAAAAGAGGGGTGGCACTATAGGTCAGAGAACCATTAAAAGCCAAACAAGTATATGCAGACGAAGAAGGGAGAATATTAAAGGTTGAGGTGGTAATAAACCATAAACAGATTATTTTGATTGCAATATACTGTACGCTCCAAACAATAAGCAGAAAGAATTTTATAAAAGACTCCACAAAAAGATAACCGAAATGGACTATGAAAACATATGTATGATAGGGGAATTTAATGCAATTGCGGACACCAAAATAGATTACAGAAGCAGTAAAAAAAAGTAAAAAAATAAGGAGGACACTCCCCAAATCCTTTTTTGAAATGACACAAGAAATAGACTTACAGGATATATGGAGAGAGCTAAACCCAAAGACAAACCAATTTACATGCTATTCAAATAGACATCAATTATGGTCAATAATAGATATGGTGTGGATGTCGTCAGAAATGAGACATCCAGGAGGTAGATATAGAAGTGAATATATGGGCAGACCACAACCCTGTTAAAAATTATATGGAAGGGACAAAGGAAGAAACCAATATGGACACTGAATCAAACTGTTCAAAAAGATAAGGAGTTCACACAAATGATAGAAAAGAAATGGAACTTTTCTTTAAAGAAAATAGAATAGAAAAAAAAACATCACTGCAAATTGTTTGGGACACAGAAAAAGCATACATGTGAGGATTAGTGATAACATATATAGCAAGAAAAAGTAAGAAAAAGAAACAACAGCAAAATACACTACAAGAAGAACTTAAAAAAGTAGAAACAGAATTGCAGAATGATCCGCAAAAAATTAAGATAAAAGAGAAAATTGAACTAATAAAACATAAACTAAACCTACAAGATGAAATGGCACAAAAAATTAAAATGGCAAAACAAAACTTTTTTGAAAATGCAAATAAGCCAAGTAGATGGCTAGCATGCAAGTTGAGAAAAAGAGAAAGAGAAGAAAGTGATAAACAAACTGATAGATGAGAAGGGGAATCTTCACCACCAGAATAAAGATAAAAAGAAAATAATCCAGGAATTTTTAAGGAAACTTTACAGTCAAGAAAAAATGTCAGAAGAAGCAATAAAACAATATTTGGAAAAAGCTGGTCTTCCTAAAATACCGGACACAGTGAGAGTAATGCTCAATGAAAGAATAATGACAATGGAATTAACAGAAGCAATTAAAAAGCAAAAAAAAAGATAAAACATCTGGACCAGACGGGCTTCCCGCAGAACCCTATAAAAATTTACAAGAAGCACTAGGGTTGTCAATACTGGATATCTATAATGAAGTGCTATTAAAGGCCAAGCTCCCCAAAATGTGGACAGAAGCATACAATCTATATATATATATATATATAAGTGAAAACCACTCACGCATTAATCACGAAATCTCCAGAACTGTAAAGCCTACAAACTTGAAATTGCCACATATGTTCCTCTTGGCTTCTAGGTGCTCACTAAAAAAGGATTTTTCAAAATGACCATCAGAACATTAGTATTTCATGTATTATTATAACACGCTCTGATGCTAATTAGTTAGATGTTCTATTCCGCCTCCCAACTTGAAATTAACTCTGGAGAGAATGGGATAGCATAGGACAGGCTTCTGTGGGGCAAGCCTCATGGAGAGAAGGAGCTAGAAAGCCTGAGGGAGAGAGGGGATAGAGAAGAGAGGCTTCTGAGGGGCAAGCCTGAGGGAGACAAGGGGAGAGGAAAGGCCGATCGTAACTACTCATTAATTTTCAAACTCTAAGTATCAATTTATCAAGCCCAATCACATAGGTTCGTAGCGGAGCACGGATATTCAGCTAGTAAAGAAAATATTAGACTGTGCTGAAATGGACAAGTTAATGATGAAAATTAAGGGTAAAGAGGAAATAAAGAACTATTTAACTTGGGACCAATTTTATAAATGATTTGTAAATAGAAGCAGAAGTTAGTAATTTATAATTAAGGATGATCAGTAAAGTATATATATATATATATATATATATATATATATATATATATATATATATATGCAATAATAAGCAATATTATCATTGGATTATACTTGATTATAGATTAAGTTGTATAGGGCGATTAGAAGAGAAAATTACTGTATTTTTCAGAGTATAAAACACACTTTTTCCCCCCTAAAAGAGGCTGAAAATTTGGATGCATCTTATACTCTGAATGTAGCCCTGCCCACCTGCTGGCCCCCACCCTTTGGTCTCCACTTGTCCTCTTCCTTGCTGCAGAGATTGCCACTGACAATGGCTTGTGTTTTTGGGCTCTGTGCATCGCGTTTTCAGCGTCCAAACACTCCATTTGAGAGCTCTTCAAGGCTGCAGGGATATTCCAAAGCACATCTCCGATTGCCGCCCGAAAACGCAACACATTTGGATGCTGAAAATGCGACGCGCAGTGGCCAAAATGGATACGCGGAACAGCTGCTGCCTTCTCATACTCCTTCCGCGCTTTGCCTGCTTTAGTCACTGGAGCTCCCTTTGATGATCAGCTGTGCTTTTGAAGTTGTTTTTCAGCCCCAAAGAGGCGCCTGCGAGTGAACTGATCTTCTGCACTTTGCCTGCTTTTCTCATTGCTGCTCCCTCCGACAATCAGCTGTGCTTTAGAAGCTTTGTTTCAGCCCCAACCAGGGCTGAATCTGCATGCATGCTCAAAACCACCGCGCAAGCTCAGTTCTGTACCAGCTTCCTTACAGTAGGCACCATACTTTTTAAAATAAAGATATTCATTTATTTGATTTTTATTCCATCTTTATTACTTTTATAAGTAACTCAAGCATACTAATATTCCTTTGTTTTCCTGTTTTCCCACAACAAGCCTGTGAAGTGGGGTGGTTTGAGAGAAAGTGACTGACTCAAAGTCACCCAGCGAGTTTTCATGCTTAAAGCAAGATTAGAACTCATATCAAAATATCCACCTATTATGTGACACCCAAATGTATTTTTTTGATTTTGTCTTGGTATGCTATATTACTAAGACATTGTGATTTATATATTGCTCATATACATAGTGTACTTTATTGTATTTTGTTTTCTTTTCTCATTGTTTACCTATTTACTTGTAATATGCCCTAAAGAACTTGATTAGTTTTGAGTCAATTGCATTGCCATATTTTTACTATTATAGTAGTAACTACAGTCCTTTTCACACTGCCATTTAAAAAAAAATGATAAAAGTTGTTTCTAAAAGTTGTTTTTTCTAAGTTAAGCAGTATCTACAGCATTGCATTTCATTTTTTAATACACATTGCCCTATCTATGTGTGATGCTTCCCACAGCAGCATTCAATGTTGCGTAGGTGGTTTCTGGTTTTACCTCAATGGAAGATGAGACACAATCAGTTGTGCTTCAAGACCTGGAAATCAAGATTCATGTGCAAAGCTGATGGCAAGAAGTTAATCTCTGCGAGACACAAGATTTGTCATTCACAGTATCGAAAGGCTAGGAATCGATATCAAATGATGGGTGAGCAATCTTTAATTCAACTCATATATTATTTAGCATACTTTTAAAACTAGGGGCTCTCTGCTGATGATTCAAGCGGTCTTTGGAAGCATTTTGATCTTCTTGCTTTTTCTCCGTCAAGAGCTAAAACTGGCGCTATGCATTTCAGAGATAAAATCGAACAGAGCTTAGCTATTTAATGGAGGTTGTTTATCAAACCTGTCTCACTTTCCCATTACTGGAACAGGATTTTTTCCCCCTCCTAATCCCAATTTATAGGCAATACAACCTGTTTTACAACAATGAGCGTGCTTTGAAGTTTTATTGATCTGTTGCTAAAGAGATGTTCTCTTTAAAGAAAAAAATGGCAGACAAATAAGTACTTTTAGCAAAAAGTGATCAGATTCATCACTTTCCTGCTTACCTTATTAGGTACAAATAATTGTTGATTTAGGAAAAGAACTCCATTGTCCCTTCTTATAGTTATTTCTAACTGGCTTATTTTTCTGGGAATTTCTGTGTAAGACAGAAATTTGAACAAAGAAACCTTGTTTCTAGTTTAATATAGCCTGTGTTTCTTAATACTTATTTCCTTTGCCATTACTTTGTTTTGTACAACTTACCTGATATTGTAAAGTCGCTCGGATTCGGGAAGGCTTGGACTTCAACTGGGTGAGTCCGGGGGAGGAGACGAGGGTAGGTCTTGAGAATATTACCTGGGAGAAGTTTGATCCTGTGGCTCCCGAGGATGTGGACAGGGTTCTGGGTAGGATTAGTGCCGCCACATGTTTATTGGACCCGTGTCCCTCATGGTTGGTACTGGCCTCCTGGGAGGTTACATGAGGCTGGCTCCAGGGGATTATAACTGCTTCTCTGAGTGAGGGTGCCTTTCCCGCCGCCTTGAAAGAGGCGGTGGTGAGGCTCCTCCTCAAGAAGCCTTCCCTGGACCCGGCTGAATTAGCCAACTAACATCCGGTCTCCAACCTTCGTTTTGTGGCGAAGGTTGTTGAGAGTGTGGTGGCACGACAACTGCCCAGGCACCTGGATGAAGCTATCTATCTAGACCCGTACCAGTCGGGCTTCAGGCAGGGGCACAGCACAGAAACGTCATTGGTCGCGTTGGTGGATGATCTCTGGAGGGCTCGGGACAGGGGTTGCTCCTCTGCCCTAGTCCTATTAGATCTCTCAGCGGCTTTTGATACCATCGGCCATGGTATCATGCTGCAGCAGTTGAGAGGGTTAGGAATAGGAGGCACCGTTCTGCGGTGGTTCTCCTCCTTCCTCTCCGACCGCTCGCAGTTTGTGTTGGCAGGGGGGCAGAGGTCGACCTCGAGGCACCTCGCATGGGGAGTGCCACAAGGGTCGGTCCTCTCGCCCCTTCTGTTCAACATTTATGTGAAGCCGCTGGGTAAGATCATCCGTGGTTTTGGGGTGAAGTGTCATCTGTACGCTGATGATACTCAGCTGTACATCTCCACCCCAGACCATCCCAACGATGCCCTTGATGTGATGTCTCGCTGCCTGGAGGCCGTGTGGGTCTGGATGGGGAGGAACAGGCTCAGACTCAACCCGTCCAAGACCGAGTGGCTGTGGCTGCCGGCGTTCCGATATAGTCAGCAGGTGCCATCACTGACTATTGGGGGTGAATCTTTGCCCCCCACAGAGAGGGCTCACAATCTGGGTGTCCTCCTGGATGCACGGCTGTCTTTAGAAGAGCATATGACAGCCGTGGCCAGGGGGGCCTTTTATCAGGTTCGCCTGATTCGCCAGTTGCAGCCCTTTCTGGACCGGGACACCTTGCACACTGTCACTCACGCCCTTGTCACCTCCCGGCTGGACTATTGTAATGCTCTCTACATGGGGCTCCCCTTGAAGAGCACTCGGAGACTCCAACTGGTCCAGAATGCGGCGCAACTCGTTGTGCCCGCGTGACACCCCTCCTGCACGAGCTGCACTAGCTCCCAGTGGTCTTCCAGGTGCGATTCAAGGTGTTGGTCATCACCTTTAAAGCGCTCCATGGCACAGGACCCGGGTACCTTCGAGACCTACTTCTGCCACCAATAGCATCCTACCGGCCAGTTTGCTCCCACAGAGAGGGTCTCCTCAGGGTGCCATCAGCCAAGTTATGTCGACTGGCGACACCCAGGGGGAGGGCCTTCTCTGTGGGAGCCCCAGCCCTGTGGAATGAACTGCCCCCGGAAATACGTAAGATCTCTGACCTCCAGGTGTTTCGCTGCGCACTGAAGACTGAAATTATTATCAACATAATAATTTTAAATTGGGGTATTTTAAATTTTCGGGGTTTTAAACTGGGCCAAATCTATTTAATTATTTTAATTTTTAATCATTGTTTTGTCTTGTGTTTTTAAATTGGCTGTACACCGCCCTGAGTCCTTCGGGAGAAGGGTGGTATAGAAATAAAATTATTATTATTATTATTATTATTATTATTATTATTATTATTATTATTATTATTATTATTATTATTGCCTTATTCTGTTATATACTCTAAACATGGCTTTAGTTTACGCCTGGTAATGTTAACTGATTTTGGAGTCCTCAGGTTGGTTGATAAAGGATAACTCAATGGATGCATGTTAGACATGAACAAAAGCAAGAGGTAGTCTAAACACTTGACTACCTCTTGCTTTCGTTCATGTCTGGACCATCAGCAGAGGTTGCTGTTTCCTAAGAAACCTTTAGAAGTGATATTCTGAATTTCACATATTTTTACTAATTAACCTGGGGAGATAAGTTTATTTACAACCTGAAACTCTTTGTTATTCTATCCCAACTCATCAGGCAATTTGGTCTTGGGGCTGAATCCTTGTTCTAAATCTCTGCAAATAACAGACAATTGCCACTTCATTTTAGTATATGATTATTTCAGGTGTCACTGCCCACTACAAGATGGGTGGGAAAACACAAGGCAGTGCCACTTTTCTTCCTTTTCCTTAAAGTGAGCAAATTTAATTGTTCATCTGCCCCTCACTTCCTCTCTCTCAAGTTGGCTGATGAAGAAAGCTCTATTTCCCATTCCTACCCATAAGCATTTAGCTCCTATTGAAATTAGGAGGGCAGAACAACCTGGAGAAAGGCAAGAGGCAGGGATTTATTACGTTTACATGTCAGCCAGAAACCATTTCCTTTCTCTCTCTCTCTTTTTTTTTTTTAAAAAAAAACTTTTTTAAAGGACTATTAATTTCCTATCTTGGGAAAAAATGGATAAACTCAGAAGAAATGTCACACTGATTATGGTCTGAAAACCTTTGAAATCTTGATTATTCTCCCAAGTTTACAGTAGGGTGCTGCTATAGGTAGTTTTTTGTGTTGTTGTTACTGTTATGTTCAGTTTTTTCTTTTTGATGTCTATGATTTATTCCTTATTTTTAAAAAATTGTTCCTGCGTTTAAAGTATGAGCCATCCAGAACTGATTGGAGTTGCAGCCTCAACATTATGTAAATATATATATATACTGGAAAGCAGCAGTGTCCTTCTGCTTCCTCACAGAGAAATGGTGGTGGGCAGCACAAGCTGACTAAAGGGTGCCTGACATCTCCTGCATAAACATTCTACAAGGCCTGCCAACTTAAGCTTGGAGAATGGGGAGAACATGGGGGGGTGGGAGGAGAACTCTAGTCTTGCCTTTCTAGTCTTCCTAATTCCCAGAGATGTGAACCTAAGTAATAGAAGCAGTGGTGAAATTCAATTTTTTTTAATACCAGTTCTATGGGTGTGGTGTGGCTTGGTGGGCGTGGCAGGGGAAGGATACTGCAAAACCTCCATTCCCACCCCACTCCAGGGGAAGGATACTGCAAAATCCCCATTCCCTCACCACTCCTGGGGGAAGGATATTGCAAAATCTCCATTCCCACGCCACTTTGGGACCAGCCAGAGGTGGTATTTGCGGGTTCTCCGAACTACTCAAAATTTCTGTTACCGGTTCTCCAGATCCTGTCAAACCTGTTGGATTTCACCCCTGAATAGAAGGTGTAAGGTCAACAGAGACCTCCATTTGTATATGAACTCATTCTAGGTTCATCATGCACCCTTCTCTGATTACCAATTTATTAAATTCAAATCCCTTTTTTGGGAGGAGGGGCTAGATGAGGGAATACTGATCTCCAGAAAGACCTGCATTTATTCTTCCATGATATTCTTATACCCACCATACTCGCCCACATCCCCCTAGAGAAACAGATTGTATAAGGCAGCTGTCTGATTTCTTTCTTATCCAAAGCCAAAATAGTAAGTGAAAGTATTATTCGGTGACAGAAGTATGCCCACAGCAGACTTAAGCAGCCAATAGGATTCTGAGCTGAGCTCTTGTCCTTATCATCACAACAATGCAGGAGAATGTTTGTATGGCAAGATTTGTGATCAAAAAAGAGGAGAAACACCACTTTAACAGCACGATAATTATAGATGACTCTAGGCTGCCCTAGTAGCAGACTGGGGATGAGATGAGGACACATCGTTAAAAATGGTTAGTTACATGTTTACATGCCACAACCAGTAAAACATGAAGATAAGCCTGTAATTTTGCATTCAGTCTTTTCAAGGTAGGCCACATGCTTCAGCTGCAAATAATAAAGCAAATAAATAGCAAAAAGAATCTAAACCTAAATCTACTTAATTTTTATATTCTTAATACAAGAATTACAACATTCATAAAACTGAGATTCGAGAAACAAACTTCCATGTGATCATCTTTTACACTATTCCATTAATTGACTTTTCTCATATTTTAACTTCAATTCACTTCTGGATTTATCAATGGTATAGACAAATCATTGTGTGGTTTATTGCAAGAAAACTATGTGGTAGTTAGAATTTTCAGACAAGAAATTCATTACTTCTGAAGCAATGCTGAAGAATCTGGGAGCACCGATCTTATATAGCACAAATGCAAGCCATCATCAATGTGGTATCCACCAGAGAAGTGGATCATGACATGGGTTCTACTTACGTTTACTACTGGTTTGCAATGGGGCTGCGCGCGCTCGTTTTGCTTGCTCTCTTCTGTGCAAGTGCAGCTTTTGTAGAACTGGTAAGAAGGGGGGGGGGGGGGGCAACTCATCATTGAACATGACCCTGTCTTCCCAGTCACCCCAGCCTCTATGACCAAAGGAAGTTGGGGAAGGCTAATATTTAAAACCTGTGGATGGGTGTTTGGAAAACTAACCAAGAGGCCTGAACAAACCTGTAGAACTGGTAGGTTTAACATAACACATGGTAAACCAAAACCAAACAAGCCATCCAAAATGGTTTAGCTAGCATAACATGTGAGGCAATTGTGACATAAATGTTCATCAAGTCCATTATCTCCGTTTACTGAATCCTGCTGTGGGCTTGCCCACTCAAAGTAGGGATGAATTTTGATATATATACATTGCTCAAAAAAATAAAGGGAATACAAGCAGAAGACATCTGAATGAATGAAATAGCCTTATGCAATACTTTGTTCGTTACATACAGTAGTTTCGTGTTCCCTTTAGTTGTTTGAGCAGTGTATAAACTACTATATGTAAAGAACAAAGTATTTCATAAGGCTATTTCATTCATTCAGATGTCTTCTGCTTGTGTTCCCTTTATTTTTTTTGAGCAGTATATATAATTTTGCCTGAAAGGTGATGGGCCAGCTGCCTAGTCTTGTCCCTCCAATTCTCGGAACCTGCGGGGTAAGATGCAGTATCATTCTAGTAGGGCTAGATCGTCTGACGTCTCCTAAGGCAGGCGTGCTTCCCCACTTTTGATCCAGTTGTGGCAATTTGCATGAAACGACCAGGGGAGGTCCCGAGTAAAAGTTCCTCTCTTTCTCACCTAGCGGGAAGGTTTGGGCAGCTACAACAGGCGGAGCTTCGGTTGCTCTTATGACTTTCCCCACTGCCTCCCTGGCCATTGGGTTCCAGCTTCGGCTCAGAGACGCTTTAAGGCGAAATCTGGCTTACCCCCCCCCCCCCAACACACACACACACACACACACACACACACACACAGCCTCCTTGTCCGATAGGGTCCTAGTCCCTTCCCTGTTAGAGGGGCCTGAATTGCAGGGCGAGAGAAGGGGCGCCACCGCCGAGCAGAAAGGCCGTCGCCGAGAAAGGAACGTGGAAGGCGAAGTCCGGCGCATCCAAGCAGGGCTATTCGCGGAACAGAGCTGGCCGCAGACCACGGGAAGCGCCGCTGTGGGCGGAAAACGGCGAGGATAGGTAATCCGTTCCCAAAGGGCGAAGCGGCCGTCACTGCCTGCAGTTTTAAAGCCGCCTATGCCAGCGCCCCGGGAGAAATCTTTGCAAAGTTCCCGGGACTTTTCCAGCTCAGCCAATCACTTGGAGGCTCGAGAAACTCGCCTCGCCGAATCGGCGGCACCCAGATCTTTATCTCCCGAGGGGTGAGTGGGTGGGTGGGTTGTCTGGCGGCGTTGTATATTCCGGTCAAGGCACGCGGTGGGAGGTGAAGTGGTGGCTGGATTTGACGAGGCGCGTTAAGTGAGAGACCTGTGTGGGTTTGGGGCGGCCACGGTTCTGGTTGATTCAGAAGTTAAGTTGCATGAACTTTTATCAAGGACTTTCCTTGGGGAGTGAGCGTGTAAATCGGATCGAGGGCTTTATCGGCCTCTTTCACTTTTTCCCCTGCTTGTCAGAACGCCCACTTTAAGGGACCTCTGGCTTGTCAAAAGTTAGGCAAGGAAAACTTGCTCGGCGCTCCTCAGCCGCCGACGCGATTGCTTGTTTTCTACGTGCCAGGCGTAGGATGGGCTTTCCTATTTGGGTGCGCTTTGTAAAATGCTCGAGGTTGGAGACTTTCGCACGAAACACGCCTGATCCTGGTGTGACTTTTTCCCCTTTCGCAAGGTTTTTGAGGTTAACTATCTTAAAAGGGCCAGTCTATCGAAACGCCAACATCCCCCGCCTGTCGAAAGGTTAAAAATCTCTCTTCCCCTCCCAGTTAGAAATAATGGGCTACCATAACCTCTCCCGTCTTGGTAAATTTAGCGCAGCGCGATCCCCAGCGAATCTAAGGCGACCCTCCCATTTTAGAAAATAATTTTTGAGGAAGAAACTTGAGTCATCTTTTCAGGTATATACAATTGCTCACTGCAACTGTCTTTTTCCTTCTTGGGTGCGTTGTTCCTCTAAATCCTTTAGGTAAGCTTATGCAGTGAATTTAAAGAGAAAAGTGAATAGAGTCTTTACTTTTTTTAAAAAAAGTGACATCAACCAAATAAAATTCAGCATATGTATGCCTCCCACTTTGTATAGTTAAAAGTTCTCTGACCATTCCCTTCCCATCTTTCTGAGATAATTCTGTTTATACTAATGGTAAAGATGGCCTTTTCTATAAATCGTAAATCATTCTTGCCTATGGTTTACACAACTGTTTATTTTGAAGCAGAAAAGATAAATGTTAGAGCCAGGAGTCTCTAACCTTAGCAACTTTAAGCCTGGCAGACTTTAACTCTCAGAAATTTAACTCTCAGCTTTGCTGGCTGGGGAATTCTGAGAGTTGAAGTCCACCAGGCTTAAAGTTGCCAAGTTTGGAGACCCCAGCTCTAACATATATCTTTTCTGCTTCAAAATAAACAGCTGTGTAAACCATAGGCAAGAATTCTGTTTATACTATGAATTATATGTGTGTGTGTGTGTGTACAATTAATATTTCGGGTTTCTTCCCGTGTAATTGTGAACATATCCCTAAAAGGGTAGAAGAATTTCGACATTTCGACAGAATCTCATCTGCCATCATCAGGTTTATGTGAGGGGTCTTTTGCAGTAAGGTGAGATAATCTGCAGATGAGATTCTGTCGAAACGTCGCTTCTACCCTTTTAGGGATATGTTCACAATTACACGGGAAGAAACCTGAAATATTAACTGTACACACATATATACCTGTGAAAACTTACATACATACATACATACATATATATATATATATATATATATATATATATATATATATATATATAATATGAATTATAATTATATAATTATAATATGAATTCTGTTTGTACTAAAGGTAAAGATAGTCTTTTCTGTAAGTCGTAAATCATTCTTGCCTATGGTTTACACAGCTGTTTATTTTGAAGCAGAAAAAGATATGTTAGAGCCGGGGTCTTCAACCTTGGCAACTTTAAGCCTGGCGGACTTCGACTCTCAGAATTCCCCAACCAGCTTTGCTGGCTAGGGAATTCTGGGAGTTGAAGTCTGCTAGGCTTAAAGTTGCCAAGGTTGGAGACCCTTGTGTTAGAGAATACAAAATCTGAGAATATCTACCAGTTGCACAGCCTAGCTAGTTCACACTGGGCTACAAGGCAGGAAGTGGGTGGAGAATTTATCATACTTTGTCTCTTGGCAGATATTTTTAGTTATGTTTTTAGTGTTTCTTTGAATTGAAATGATGGGGAGAGGGAATTGGCATGCCAGTTCTGAAGTAGTGTAGCTAAAGGGACTCAATCCAAGCTCTTTTCAGAGGAGAGAGCTCTGATCATCTGCCTCACTCTGCATTTGGGGGATTTACCATATGAGGAAGTGTGTGTGGAATTTTCCACCTACATTATCATGGTCTTTAGAGCAGGTGTGATCCGTGGGGATGGAGTTCCTGTCTATTGGGTCATATCCCATTCAGAGAGCTTTACATTTATGGTAGGATTTTATTGTTGAAACTTTATATTCTGGAACAATCTGAAAAAAAATTATGGTATCTTGTTTATGTAAAACATTTATGGGCCAGCCTAAATCAATCAAAGGGATTCTGTGCAGATCATTTATATATCTTATATACACACACAACTAAGAAAAAATATTACACCCTGTATGATGATGTAAGAATTGAAGCTTTCATTAAAAAGGCAAAAAACTACTTGTTCAGAAAAGCTTGAGCATGTATACACTTGCTTAATAGGCTTAATACAAAAATATTTTTTCTAAAAACATTCCCAAAGTGGTTTGCATAAATTTTAGGATTATTGTTATCATGTGTCTACACATGCAAACCAACAGTACATAAGCTGATATCAAGTAAATGTATTACATAACAATCATGCTTCTGTATAGATTAAATTTCATTAAGGTTAATATACTAAGTAAGGATCTTTATACTAATAACTTAAATGAACTTGGACTCATCAGTGTATATTTAAATATAATTATTGTATTTATGTGAGCACTGAAATATATCAGAATTTACAGTATCATTCACTACATTGATATTAATTCTCTAACAATTATAGTATATTAAACAATTGAACATAATAAACTTATTCATTTTTCCCTCTTTACATATCTTCTAATAAGAATATAATAATATTAAACATAATAATAATACTAGCAATTATCATATTGTTTACATCTCTATCTTAACATATTTTCTGCTCTTCTTCCTTTTATTTCCAACTTCCATTTTTATTCTCTAACCATTGATAAAATGATTCTCATACCATATAATATTCAGTTTGTTCTTTCTCCTTAATTGCCAGTGTTAATCTGTTCATTTCTGCACATTCTAATATTTTTCTAATCATATTCTCATCAGTAGGGATCTCTTCACTTTTCCAATTTTGTCCAAATACGATTCCAGCTGTTAATACATGAATAATTAAATATGTGTTCTCTTTACTATAAGTTTCAGATAAAATCCCGAACACAAATATTTCTGGTTTTAAATCAATGTGCTGTTTTATCATCTTTTCAAGCCATGTATGTATTTTTGTCCAATATTTTTTTGCTTCTACACAAGTCCACCACATATGATAATAAGACCCAGGTATCTGGTGGCACTTCCAACATTTAGCTGACTTACCTTTAAACATCTTTGCCAACCTCGCCGGTGCAAAGTGCCATCTATAAAACATCTTATCCAATTTTTCTTTATATGCAGTTGACATCGTTAATTTGTAATTCCTGTCCCATAGTTTCTGCCATGTGCCTAATTCTATTATATGACCAAATTATATTGCCCATGCTATCATTGTCTCCTTCACTTCTTCGTCTTCCAGTTTTATATCCAATAAGTAACTGTACAATTTCTTTATCAATCTTTCTTGTGTTCCTGTTAATATCTTATCTAATTCTGTTAATTCTTTATAGAAACCATATAATTTAACATCTTTCTCATATATAGAATGTATCTGCACTTGTGAATGCCATGCCATACCAATCCCTTTATCACTCAGTTCTTGTTTAGTTTTGTATTCCCCTTTTCATTCAAAATATCATTATATCTAACAATGTTAATAACATTTGGGTGAATCAGTGCTTTCATTGTTGAAAGCCAAACTGGCATGCTCAAATAATGTTGCTCTTTAATTTTCTCTCATTAATGCATTTCTTATATAATGTCTTTGAAAGTAATATATGATACTTTGAAAGTATCATATAGCTTGTTTTTCCCATACCACAAGAAAGCATGCTAATCCAGTTGCAAGTTATATCCTTGCAATTCTTGCTTTTTCCCCTCGCCAAATATATTTTAATATTATTTTGTTAAGTTCCTCAAAATATTTTTCCCCAATTTTATTGGAATTGTTTGAAATAAATACAATAATCTCGGCAATATATTCATTTTGATTGTAGTTATTCTTCCTATCAATGATAATTGCAGAGTTTTCCATTTTTCCAAATCTGTTTTAATTTGTTGCAACAATTTATAATAATTATCTTTCTTAATTGTTACACCTCTTGCTGTCAACTGAATCCCTAACTATTTTACTTTCTTAGTAATCTGAATATCTATTCTCTTCATTAACTCTTTTTTCTGTTTATCTGTAGGATTTAAGATCTTAGTTTTCTCTTTATTTATTTTCATGCATCGTTGTGCCGACATTCCTCAGTTCTGGAACCTTCACTCCTTCGATTTGTTCTACTGAGTGCTTGTCAAATATTTATCTTCCTCTGCAGTATGGTTCCGCCCCTTTCCTTCTGCGCATGCTCAGTCTTTTTCACTCAGTCGACTCAACAGGTCTAGAGTGCTTTTTGTTCTACAGTTAATATATATATAATTCATTATTTATTTATTATTATTATTATTATAAATCATTAGAGAAAGATCGCTATTTAAATTGCGGCGTTAAGGGGCTGCTAGCCGCCTTGCCGTTCAATCAACAACGATTCGCTGAGGCTCGAAAGCTGTCTGATTATTTTAGCTATTCTAAAGTGAATTTTTTCTGAGTTTAAATTGCGGCGCTAAAGGGCTGCTAGCCGCCTTGCCGATCTGTTAACAGCGATCCGCTGAGGTTCGGAAGCTGTCTGACTAGTTTTAACTATTTATACTGAAGTGATTTTTTTCTGAGTTTAAATTACGGCGCTAAGGGGCTGCTAGCCGCCTTGCCGATCTGTCAGCAGCGATCCGCTGTGGTTCGGATGCTGTTTCTCTAATTTAGCCGCGGTGTTTTCAGCTGGTGAATAACCGCTAACACTCTTGCAGCCCTTTCTTGCTTATCAGCGGCTACATAGTTACTAAAGTAACTTTCAGTCTCATGTGGAAGTTACAGTTTTAATTGAGTTACATTGTAACGCTTGGAAGCTGCTTTGTTATTTGAGTCGCGGTGTTTTCAGTATCCAATAACACCTTTGAAGTTTCGTTATTTATTAGCGGCGAAGGAGTTTCTGATGTTGGATTCAGACTCCTAATGAAAGAATCTATTTAAATTTAAGGAAAATTGAGACACTTTAAAGTTCCTGCCTGTGCCAGGAATGCTTATTTTTGGAAAGTTATGATTTTTTCTTATGTTATACACTCAAGTGTTATACTATTACTATAAGCAAACAATCAGTTCGGAAACGTTTGGCTCGAGGAATCTTCGTTAAACTGACAGTTGCTGAGGTGAACAACGGACAGCGGCGCCATTTTCAACTGTCAAAACTTCGTTCATCATTTGGTTACATCAACTGAAGTAGTTCATTGCAGGGAAGTTTATCCAATTAATTGTTTTTTGATAAAAAAAATACTATACTTTGAATTAATTAATTAATTAATTAACTATATATTAAAAAAATTAATAATTATTATTATTATAATTAATTATATTGATTGAATACATTTTTAATTTAATATGGCAGACGATAATCTATCATCTGACCTGGAACAGGTCGCTTCTCCTCCTAAAGTTCATTGTCCTCAGCAATTCAGAAAAAAACGGGCTAAAACAAAAAATGTAACACAGCCACAACAGTCTGCCAATTTATTGTCAGATGACATTATTAAAACAATGAATAAGATGGAAACACGTAGGCATAAAGCTTTAGAGCGTCAATTTGTTAAAGCCAAACGTGCTGCACAATCGGCTCCTAACATATATCATTCTGAAATGTCTGATAATCAACAACTTATTGATGACAATCATCTGGTTAATGAGGAAACTGAAGAAATTCAGTCACAAGATTCTATGTTTAGAGAACCACAAGGTCAATTTATGATAAATATTTCTAGAGGCTTTGCTCCTCAAGGGCCTATTTCTTCAGGTGTTAATTCACTAAATCAAGGTCCTCCTGAAGCCACTTTCACCCCAACCGCTGCAGGGCTTAGGGGGGAAGATATTCAAAACAGTGGTCAGGAAATGGATTTTCAATCAATGGTTACACATGCCATTTCTAAAATATTCCAAGCAGATCTGCAACAAACCAGCTATCCTTGTCATACTGGTGCAGTTACCTGTAATCAATATCATTCTCAATCAATTCCTAAACAGCAATACTTTAGCTGTGGGGATGACACAGAATTAGAGGAATTTGAATTATCAGAGGATGAAGAAGACATGACACCAGAAAAACCAGCATTTCAAGGTCTTTTCAAACCTTCTTTATTTAAGTCACTGCTACATAAAGCAAAAGTAGCTACTAATATGGGACTAAATTTAGATAAGTCATCTGATCCTAATACTCAAATGAACCCAAATGAGAATTTGTTTAAAGTACACAAGTCTGATTTGGACTTTGTTCCGTGCCCAGATCTGTTTTCACAAGTTATTAAAAAATCTTGGGATCATCCCAGTTCAACTTCTGGCCCTAATAGCTTTGATAAAAAATTATATTGCTCTCCGCCAGACTTGGATGAATTGTTGCAATTGCCAGTAGTAGATGAACCGGTGGCAACAATTACGTCATCTTCTGTGTTAGTTAGTGAAGTTGCAGAAGGTCTTAAATTTGAAGACAAAAGAGCTGAAATGACATGTCGCAAAACTCATCAAGCCGCGGCATGGGCAATTAGAGCTGCAGTTTCAGCATCATTTTTTAACCGGGCCTCTCTTATTTGGTTAAAACAATTAAGAGATAGATTACCACCTGAACAATCTAGGATTCAACAGGACGTATCAAAAATTATTGCTTCTGCAGAATACTCTGCAGATGCTTCTTTAGATGCTGCGAAATTCGCTTCCAGGGCATTAGCATCTTCTGTAACATCAAGAAGAATTCTTTGGCTACGTCACTGGAAAGCTGACTTAAGGTCAAAATGGAGGCTCACATCAGCCCCTTATAAAGGCCATTCTTTATTCGGAGAGTCCTTGCAACAGGTTCTGGTAGAAGGCAGGGATAAAAAGAAGATTTTACCCTCCTTGTATAGAAGACCAGAACGCAGATATTCTCCTTTTCAACGACAGTTTTTTCGATATGATCAAGGAAATTCAACTAACTACACACAACGTAGTAATTTTCAACCCTACTATTCCTCATACTCGAGTAATAGAAATTCCTTTCGAGGAAGAGGCAGCCGACAATCATCGTTCAGAAGACCTTTTCGAGGACCGATGTCACGTCAATCTCGTAGAGGCAAGTGACTCGAATTCTTCCCTTCCCATTGGGGGCAAACTTCAACTGTTCTATCACCAATGGGAGGAATCAACAACGGATGCATGGATTTTACGTACTGTAATCAGCGGCCTCACATTGGAATTCACCTCAAACCCGCCGACCAGATTCATCCAATGTCCTTGGTCAACTCAACCATTGCAACAAAATCTGATGAATCTCGAGATCAAGCACCTGAAACAAATCAAGGCGATCGAGGAAGTTCCAAAAGACCAAATTCAAACCGGGTTTTATTCGATCTTTTTTCTGGTGCCAAAAAACTCAGGGGGTTGGAGGGAATTCTAAATCTGAGGCAGCTGAATGTGAATGTTCTATACAGAAGATTCAAGATGCATTCTTTAAAGTCGATTCTACAATGTGTAAGACAACGAGATCTCATGCAATCTATAGACCTCAAAGAAGCATATTTACACGTGCCCATCCACCCAAGGCACAGACAGTACCTCAGATTTGCATATGCGGACAGACACTTTCAGTACAAGGCAATGCCTTTTGGCCTTTCTTCTACACCAAGAACATTTACGAAGTTGTTAGCGGCAGTGGCGGCCAATCTCAGGTCAATTCCAATACGTCTAGTGTGTTATCTGGACGACATTTTAATTTTGTCAACATCAAAAGATCAGGCATGTCGCGACAGAGAATTAGTCATCCAATCTCTACAAAACCATGGTTTTACAATCAATATGGACAAAAGTCACTTATCACCAACAACTCGATTATTACACCTAGGTGCAATCATAGATTCAGAGTTGGGATTAGTTTTCCTGTCCCCAGACAGACGCAAGAGCATCAAGAGTCTAGCCTTGCAAGTAATATCGCAGAAGAAAACTGCACTATTAACACTGTCTCAGCTTCTAGGCAAGCTAATATCAGCAATTACAATAGTGCCATGGGCTCGTTACCACACCCGCCATCTTCAGTGGTTTCTGTTACCTTTTCAAAGGCAAAGACGAGCGGATTCTCTTCACAAAGTGGTGGTACCAACACGAGTAAAAATGTCTCTACGTTGGTGGACAACAGAGGCAATTCAGAAAGGTTCTCTGTTTCTACAATCAGAACGAGTAACATTAACGACGGATGCAAGTCTTTATGGATGGGGCGCACATCTCAATTCATTGATAGCACAAGGGATTTGGTCTACGTCGGAGAAAAACCAACCAATCAATTGGTTGGAATTACGAGCAGTGCGCCTGGCGTTAATTCATTTTCAACATCATGTGACCAACAAGAATGTACTGATTTTAACAGACAATATGACAACAAAAGCACATTTGAATCGTCAGGGAGGCACAAAATCAAAAATTCTAATGGAAGAAACGGATCGTCTCATGTCTTGGGCGGAGAAACATGTCTTATCGATAAAAGCAGAGCATATATCAGGAGAAATAAATATACAAGCAGACTGGCTAAGCAGGGGCAAAATAGACCAATCAGAGTGGATGTTAGATCCCAAGCTGTTCAAACAGATATCTCTCAGGTTTGGTCGACCAATAGTAGACCTATTTGCTACAACTCAAAACGCCCAGTTAGCAAGATTTTTTTCTCGTTTTCCAACTCAAGGAGCAGAAGGCCAAGATGCTCTAAGATCTCCTTGGCCGCAAGGACTTCTGTATGCATTCCCTCCTGTTCCAATAATTCAGAGTGTAATTCACAAATTGAGGAAGGAAAGAGCAGACATGATATTGATAGCACCTTATTGGCCTCGCAGACCATGGTTTGCAGACCTCTTAGATCTGTCAATAGAAAAACCTTGGAGAATTCCTCCAAATCAGATAGTTTTACTTCAAGGAGAAATAAAACATCCAAAGCCAGACTGGTTACAATTGACCGTCTGGCGCTTGAAAGGTCCAGATTAACAAAAGATCATATTCCTTCAGAAGTAATTGCAACTATTCAAGCAGCCAGAAGACCATCTACTACACGTATTTACAATGCGTCTTGGAAGTCATTTGTAGAATGGTGTAGTACAAGTCACGTAGATCCTACATCAGCAACAGTACTTGAGGTACTATTATTTCTTCAATCTGGTTTAGACAAAGGTCTGGCTCCTTCAACATTGAAGAGACAAGTAGCAGCATTGGCTACAGTCATAGATGGACCAAGTAAGAAGTTTTTTTCACATGATATGAGAATTAAATCATTCCTAAGGGGAGCTATGAATTTAAGACCTCCTACTGTTCACAGATATCCTTCATGGGATATGAATTTAGTATTACAAGCATTAACAAAAAACCCATTTGAACCACTGGCATCTATAAGTATGAGATATCTAACTTTATAATTAGCTTTTTTAATAGCAGTAACATCTGCACGCAGAATATCAGAAATAGCTGCTCTTTCAATTAGAAAAGATTTATGTATATTTTACACAGACAGAGTAGTACTTAGATTAGATCCATCATTTATACCAAAAATTAACTCATATTTCCATAGAGCTCAAGAAGTAATTTTACCAAACTTTTGTCCAGATCCTAAACATCCTAGGGAAAAAATGTGGCACACACTAGATGTACGTAGATCATTAAGACGTTATATAAAAAGAACTGAATCGTTTAGACAAACTGAAGCACTATTTGTATCATACTTACCTTCTACAATGGGTAAGAAAGTGTCTTCTAATACAGTGGGGCGCTGGATTAAAGCATGTATATCAGTGGCATATAGTTCACAAGGGGAAAGTTTACCTGGAAGAGTGTTACCACATTCAACACGCAGTGCTGCAACTTCTGCTGCATGGGCTACACAGGCATCTGTAGATGAAATATGTAAGGCAGCTACATGGTCATCTATTTCATCATTTGTTAAACATTACAGATTAGATTCTTTTGCGTCAGCTGATGCAGCGTTTGGGAGAAGAGTTTTACAATCAATAATCTCCCCACGAAGCCAGGACAATGAGAAGGAGTAATTCCCACCCTAATTATGAAGCTTGGGCATATCCCAGAACTGAGGAATGTCGGCACAACGATGCATGAAAATGGAACATTGGATTACCTGAATGTCCATTTTATGATCGTTGTGACGACATTCCGTCCCACCCTTGGCGTATTGCCTGGTGGTCGTGGGGGGTGTCTTTCTTTTTTCACCTCTGCAGTTAAAGTTCCGTTGAGTATATTCTTCAGATCTGATGGAGTTAGACTTCGTGAAAAGACTGAGCATGCGCAGAAGGAAAGGGGCGGAACCATACTGCAGAGGAAGATAAATATTTGACAAGCACTCAGTAGAACAAATCGAAGGAGTGAAGGTTCCAGAACTGAGGAATGTCGTCACAACGATCATAAAATGGACATTCAGGTAATCCAATGTTCCATTTCCAGACCTGCCACTTCACCATATTCTTCTATTTTTTTTTTATTTATTTAGGCCCTGTTTCTTGTAGCTCTTCCAAGATAAAACAAACGCCTATAGTTTGTACTTTTCCTTTTTTATTTCCATGCTTTTATTTCTGTATCTTGTCTAATACTTCTATTTAATACTTCCAATGTCAATACAGATAATAGAGGAGACAAAGGGCATCCTTGTCTTGTGCCTTTCTTAATGCTAACTTTCTCAGTCATATCTCCCTTTACCATCACCTTTGCAGTTTGTTTATAATATATCACCTTAATCATGTTAATAAATCTCTCCCCAAAGTCCATATCTTTTAGTTGTGCCAGCATAAATTGCCAGTTCACATTATCAAATGCTTTCTATGCATCTAGGAAGATCAACATTTGCTTCTCTAGTAAGGCTTTCTTCATTGCAATGCTGTATGTGAATTTTTCTGTAGGTAATTATCTCATAGAATGGAATTTTCATCTGGCATGTCTGAAAAACATTTTTTTACATCTGATTTACATGTTTACAAACACCAAATTGTACATTGAAGTATATTTTTGGGGGGTGACCAATAAATAATGCCTTTTACTTTTGACATAATATGCTTTAGCTGAAAGTAACTGGATATCCTAGGAGGCCAGGAATTCAGGTTCAACTCTACTTCTAGCTTGACAGTTTTGGTTGGAATTGTTGGATGGAAGTGCCAATACTATACTGAAATTTCGTTGGCTGTTTCCTGGCTGGTTTATAGTAACAAAACATATAGATAGTGTTCTACCTATGCCTTGTCACTTAGCGACTGATGGACTCCCCCCACCTCCAAAGGTATCACCCAGTTCTGAAGTTCATAAACTCCCATGGTCATATGATCATATTTCATGGGCTTAACAAACGGCCTGCACTTACAGCCATTTGCAGCAACCTGTAATTTATCACATGACTGTAATTTATGTTGTTTTTGCTGAGAACTGATATTTGCTTCTAGTTTTCACCAAAAATGCCCCACACAGCAAACAATGGGTTTGCTTAATAACTATGACTTCATTTAATGACTGGATTCAATTAACATTTATGGTGATTCACTTGATGACTACTGAAAAAGCTGTAAAATTGGACAGATTCTATTACAGTTCTAAGTCGAGAACTTATTCACATTAAGAATAGCAGCACCTAGCATCCATATCTGCTGATGAGGCAAGCCACCTTTCTCTGATTTTCTTCTGATTTTCTCTGATTTTATTTTAATTTAATTATTTTAATTTTTAATTATTGTTGTGTCTTGTGTTTTTAAATTGGCTGTACACTGCCCTGAGTCCTTCGGGAGAAGGGCGGTATAGAAATAAAATTATTATTATTATTATTATTATTATTATTATTATTATTATTATTATTATTATTATTATTTTTATTATTATTATTATTATTATTATTATTATTATTCCTATTAGCCATTTTTCAAGCAGCCCTAAAGGGACACTAAATACATTATTAGTATTTTTCTTTCAGAATTGTAATACAAGTTTGTTTCCTCCAAATATTTGGAGGAAACAAATATTGAAGTAAGAAAGAAAAATAGATTTCTGTGAGTGAAATAGCTTTAGTATCCCCATGCTTGCAACTTAAAGCTATTTCTTTGACTTTAATCAGGTCTTGTTTTCCGTTCTTCCATAATCATTAATTGATGGATAAATAAATACACATATTCAAACAAAATACAAAAAGCTATTCTGTTCCTGGCTATTCCCTAAAAATCCTTTGGATTTCATCCTTGATCTTTCTTTATAGAATTTGAGGCTGTCTCCATCCATTCATCCAAAACCATCTAACAAACCAGATCAAACACGCAGAAACTTGCTGAGTTCATCTTAGGAATCAAAAGAAAGATGCTGTGGTTTGCCTCTGCTGAAATCACAAACTGCGTCTGTGCTGTATAATAAACGGGCAGCATTCTTTGTTTTATTCCACGCACAAAGATATTTTAGAAATATTTTTCTAAAAGAAATCACTGGCTATGAGCATCAACCCTGAATGTCCAGTTTACACTGATAAATGGAAGCAAATGTCAGCAATTTGACTGAGTAAATAATTGCTTTGCATAAAGTATCATGTTTGACAAACAATTCTGCCCACCCATTTGCGTTGCTTGTGTGTCTATGAATTTAACTTCATAATTGCAGTATAAAGGTTCTATCGAGTAGTGAAATCTGAACCGGTTTACTACCGGTTCGCTGGCTGTGCATGCGCGCTGCATGCGTGCATGCACAGTGCGCACCACGCACACCAAAAGGAGGCATGAGGATAAGTAGAATATCGTGCGGGAGGAGGGGCATTGATCAGCTGTACCGCACGTTTTTTTTTTTTTTTTACTTTTAAAAGCATTTTTTTACAACCTATTCGGCCGAATAGGTTGTAAAAAAATGCTTTTAAAAATAAAAAAAAAACTCTGACGATTGCGCGGCTCAGCTGGGATCATCAGTGTCTTTTTTTTACCTTTTAAAAGCAATTTTTTTACAACCTAAATAGGTTGTAAAAAAATGCTTTTAAAAGGGGGAAAAAGGCTCTGATAATTGTGCAGCTCAGATGGGATCTTCAGAGTTTTTTTAAAAAACCTTTTAAAACCATTTTTTAAAACAAGCGGCAAGCAGGTGACCGGGCGATTGAGTGGGCATGGGGGGGGGCAGGGATTTTTGCTACTGGTTCTCCGAACCACCTGCCGCCATTGCTACCGGATTGGCCGATCCGGTCCAAACCGGTAGCATTTCACCCCTGGTTCTATATGACTCTGGTAAATTATAGGTGGGAGTAAAAATCCCAGGCTTTGACTTCCTTTTAATAATTTAAAAGGTTTACTAGTGGATTGAGGGTCCTCACCTGGACTCAGGAACAGGTAATCTTCTTTACAGGTCATATTCAAGTTCTAAAATGAAGAAGGTTGAACATATTGAAACTTAATCTCAGGCAAACTGGAAGATAGTCAGGAAAGTCAAATTGGTTGGAAGCATTTGAATAGTTCTGGACAAAGGGTGTTTTTTGTTTTTTTTGTTTTTGAACACTAAATTCAGAGCTTACATTTTTCTCATAGAATTTGTGCTGTCAAAGTAGACGGCAGTGGTGGCTGCTGCTAAAAAGTGTTTTTGCCAGTTTAGCTTAATAAACTCGATGTTATACTTTTATGGTTTGGCAATCTTTGTCTCAGTTGTACATGCTCTGGTACATCAAGCTATCTAAAAATAATTTGGTACCTTCTGGTAGAGTAGAATGCAGCTGATTAAAAGTTGTGCCTGGACCATTCTATAGTATTTCAGTCCTGTAATGGCTATGCTACCTGCCTGTTCTCTTCCAATCTTTAAGAAAATACTTGTGCTGACCTTTAAAACAGATGGCTATACCTAAATGAGTTTGTTCAGGAGGTGGGAATGTTGACTGTTTATGAACTCACTAATGCAGGGATGGGCAAATATGGCCCCTTTATGACCTGTGGACTTCGACTCCCAGAATTCCTGAGCCAGGAATCGAAGTCCAAGTCGAAGTCCACAGGTTGTAAAAGGGCCACATTTGCCCACCCCTGCACTAATGCTTTGATTGGGAGAAAAGGCGGAGTTACCAGATCTGGAATGCTGTTTCTTGAAAGAGCTTTTTGATGAACCCTAAAGGCGATTTGTTGTCATTATCTCACTCCTGCATAAACACTACATGGTCATCTTTTGTTTCTAAAATAATTAGTGATCCCATACTAATTGGTAATTTGATGTATTCCTGTTGTTCCTTTAAGGACTACCAAAACTATATATGTTTTATTAATCAAATTTAATAATGAAATTTATATAGCCAGCTATCTAACCAAATCTGAGATTATATTGTGTGTGTACTTATAAAATATAATGCATAACATTATTTTGGTGTGGTTATTTTGGGAACACTTTTATTCTTAAAATGTGGAATAAAAGCATTTTAAATAAATAAATCAGTCCAGGATTAAGAAATAACTTCAGCAATCATGGGAAATGGAAATTGTGCTGCTTTTAAACATAAAAACAATTGTGGTGTTGTATTGATGCCTACTTTATAAAGATGCCAAAAGTGTTTTCAGATAGACTTTTTAATGTTCAATATTATGCAATATTAATTACAGCAAATTAATAGGGTATGCATATATTGTCATTATTTTACAAGTTGAAATTCCACACACTGGATAATATGAAAGTAAGATCTGGGTATCACAGAATAATTTCCCCCAATGAGGTACTAGTTCAGTTTTAATGAGAATCTTCACAGCACTTTTTCTGTTCCTATCTCAAAACACCCCAGTGATTGCAAGCAGGCATATGAGAGTGCTACATACTTCTGATTTTACCTTTTAAAATGTTTTTGCAAAGCACTGGAATTCAGGAATTTCAGACATCCAGTTTAGAAATTAGTTCAACACTTCCGTTTTCCAAAATGAATGCTTTCAAAGAAAAAAGTTTCACCAGTATGCTTTTAGATTTTATTTATTATCCAATTTATATGACTGCCCATCTCAGAAAAGTGACGTTGGACAATTTTAAGCTATTATCAACCTACTTAGAATATAATGTTGAAATACTATTTTACCATAGCTCAACTTATAAGTGGCTATTAAATAATACAAACTTCATCCAGTATTAGTAAGCTTTAGAATACTGATAGGAGATAATAAGGTTTCTTTCATGGCTGTTAAACACAAGAAAACTGATATTGTGATTTTGACTCAAATTCCATAGCTGAGATGTGAACAAAACTAAGAAAAATGCAGACTCGGGTATACAAAAACCCTGCATGCTTATGCATAATTATTGCTATATTCTGGAGCCTGTTGAACATGGTGTCAATGGAAGGGAAAAGAGGTTGTATATCATGTATGTTGAACATCTGGGTCAGATTTTACTTATTATATGTGAATTGGCTGCAACAGTTAACAAAAAAACGAAACACATGAATGGTAACGTGCTGATAGACAAACGGACAGGGAGTGGTGCAGTGCAAAAGAAGATTTAGGCCTAGACACAGCGCAACAATCTATGGAGGTGTGTATTCAGTTTGCCCATCCAACTGGTAAAAGTGGTAATATTACATGCAGTTGGGTTGTTTGAGATACAGAAAGAGCAATATTAGCATTTTCTTTTCTGTTTTTTTTAGCTAATTAATGCCTTTGACACATTCCAGTACCTTTACAGTACTACAGTTTCCTTCCCATTTTAGGAAATTTGTACTCTTTTACCCCCATCCCCCCATGCCTGAAGCAAAATAAAACAAAAAAACCTGTTCCCTTTTAGCCTCTGCTTCCACTTTAGTTACTACCTCCTTTTATTTGAACATTTGTGTACTGATCATATCTTGTGTTTCTTTCTTTCTATTGCCAGTTTCTAGGATAAGCTGTTCTGCTTTTAATCCTCTTAGTCTATTCTAGCATTCTCAGTCCTCATACCAGTGCCTTTCCATTAAATAGTGAAATTCATTCAAATATTGATTGGGATAAGGGTAGTATCTGCAGATTGTTGTCAGTTCTGTAGTTAGTCATTCTTGCAGTTGATTTTTTCCCCCTCTCTTTTTCCTGCTCCTTCAAATGGAAACCCCCACCCCAAATTTTCTCAGTATTTTTAGTCTATTGCAATATGAACATCAATAACTACACAATTTTTCTGTTCATTTTCTGTTATCTGAGACACAACTGTACAAATGTTTTATTAAACGAGACATGTTATATTGCACATGCTAGTTAAATTAATATTTCTGTTTCATTATTTATCCAAGAACATTTCATATTGTTTCTTTATAGAGTGGAGATCCACCAATGGCAATACAAATATAATATACTATCCCTCACTAAGTTCTTTGTATATATAGTCCTTGGTTAATGACTGAGGCCATTGCTATGTGTTGTGGTTGTAAAACTTAAGATGGCAGATCTGGCAATTCTGGTTGTAGTCATTACCAACTCATGGCAATCACATGATCACAGAATGTACCAACTATTGGAACTGTTATAAATCTTTCCCATGGTTTCAGTATAATTAAAATAGAAAATAACCCCATTCCCAAGTGTCACAGGTCATGTTGGCCAAGTGGGTTAATTGGGGGGGCTCTCCAGGCACACGTTCCCCAACCTTATTCATTGCCAGTAGAGATGACCTTGGTTCTCACGAGAAAGTTCTCTGTTGTGTCTAGTAAGGCATTCCAACCTCCTTTCCCCCTTTCCCCTATGTGTGGCAACTGAGGAACAGAAAAATCGCTGCTGCCAGGTTCGGTTCGAAGTTGACAAATATTTTGCATGCACATATTTATTGAACCCTTATAAGAATGCATCAAAAAGAGGATTATGTTGTATATCTTTAGGAAAAGAATGAGTTAATTTTCTCTTCGCAAAATACAAAGTTTGAAACTTGACAAAATACAGAAGATCAGCAGTGTGTTCAGGGTCATAGCCCCCTATCCCCCGTGAGAAAATGCATTTTTTAAAAAATGTTTGATTTAAACTCTCCTGAGTAAGTATAACTAATGGCACAGCATAGTAATAATCAGAGAGTTAATAAATACCATTATACATAGAAGCCTTATAGAAATAGAGGCCATTTGCTTATGCTTTAAAGTCTGATAAAGGAATTAGTCACCCAATAGATAACTAGTGAATAGTATAAACTCTTTTCTACTGTACTGATGCCCACAATTAACTTTTAGAGATAAAAGCCTCATTTAATATTTGTGTTTCAGGTATGCTGGTCATGAAACAGATCTTATTCATGATTGTCCTGGGTGCTGGAGTGATGTATGCTGTATTACATAGCAATGTGTGGAAGACCAACGGCTTGGGGTAATGGCAATATATTCTTAGAAAAGCCATCTTTTCCTTTGTCCTGATTATACATATGGCTAAGCTATGTGAAAGGCTTCTGCAATCCCTGTGATATTCAGGAGCTAGAAACTAGTTTGCTTTAGAAAGCAAAGCTGTTGAAAGGATAGGACAAAAATGAAATGCAACAGTGCAGAATTACTAAGTGCCAAGGCTATGCAGGTCAAGAAGGAGACATGGAACAACGGATTGGTTCAAAATAAGGAACAGAGTAGACAAGGTGATACATTTCCACCCTACTTAGTTAACTTATGTGCAAAGTACATCATACAAAATGCTGTGCTGGAATCACAAGCTGGAATTAAGATTGCTGGGAGAAATAACAATAACCTCAGACGTGCAGATGATACCACTTTAATGGCAGAAAGTGAAGAGGAACTAAAAACCCTCTTGATGATGGTAAAAGAGAGTTAGCTTGAAACTAACTAAACATTAAAAAAAACTAAAATCATGGCATCTGGTTCCATCAATTCCTAGTAAATAGAAAGGGAAGAAATAGAAGCAGTAACAGGTTATATTTTCTTGGACGCCAAGATCAGTGTAGATGGCAATTTGCAGCCATGAAATTAAAAGATGCTTGCTCCTTGGGAGAAAAGCTATGGCAGATCTAGACAGCATATTAAAAAGCAGAGACCATTTTGCTGACAAACAGCAACTCTGGTTTCATTCCCTCACATTTCCTTTAAGTTTGTTTATCAGCTGCTAGATAGTACCAACTCAGAGATTTCCCTCCTTCTTTCAGGTGCCTGATTTTCACAGGAACACCTTTTAGAGATGAATGACATTTTATTCAGCATCAGTGAATAGTTTGACAGTGTTGAGGGAATTATTTCTTTAGCAAAGTGATGGTTTTCGGGAAAAAACTGTTCTTGTGTCTAGTTATATTGGTGTGCAGTGCTCTATAGAGTCTGTTCTGTCCCCTCCCACGAGTGGCCTTGCAGAAGCTCAAATAGCACGGCAGTAACAAACGCAGGCTAGAGAGATTGAAGCTGGCCCTTTAATAAACAGTTCTCTTTCAAAAATATATCAGTTCAGTAGTTACTGGCAATCTTCCAAAGGTATGTCAGTTCAGTAATTACCGGGCAATGTTCCAGAGGTCTTGGCAGACGGCCAGCAAGCTAATGCAGAAATGCAGATTCCTTTTCAAAACTCAAAACTAGCAGTTCTAAACTCCACTGCATCCAAAACACCAACAAATTGTTCACCACGGCTTTCTGGCCCAGCCACATCCCTTTTATACTTTGTAGGGTGTGGCTCTACGTCTCCTGACCATGCCTCTTGGGACGTGGCAATAGCTGTTCTCTACGACGTCTCCTCCGTCTCTCTCTTGCATCCAATAGGGGCTCCCTCTCCTCGTTACTGGCCTCTGTTTCCTCCTCAATTTGACTGAGATCCAGAGGCATGTCAGCAACTGTCAATTCTTGTTGACTCACCAATGAAGACGGCCCCTCCGGCACATAGCTCTTGCCAGCTTCCTCCATATCATCCTCCAACTCAGCGTGCGAAGATAAATCAGCCTCCGGGGCTGAAGTCACAACAGAGTTGTTTTGAGGGTAGGAGTTGAAACAGTTTATGTCCAGGATACGAGGGATCTGTAAATATTTTCACAGCCCTCTTTTTGACTTGTGCAGTATACAGGTCCTCAATGGAAAGCAGGTTGGTAGTTGTTTTTTCTGCAGTTCTAATTATCCTCTGAAGTCTGTATCTGTCTTGTTGGGTTGCAGAACCAAACCAGACAGTTATAGAGGTGCAGATGACAGACTCAGTAATTTCTCTGTAGAACTGGATCAGCAGCTCCTTGGGCAGTTTGAGCTTCTTGAACTATTTGGATATCAGAGGAAATGGTGTTCCATAGGTCAAGCACTGTGACATGGGTCTCACCAAGTGTTCTGCCAGATCTTATGGGACCAACAGAGGCAGTTGGAAACAGGAATCTCCATAAATAACCCAGTCTTGTGCTTGGAAGAATTTTATAGGTAAGAACCAGCCCCTTGAATTATACCCAAAAGCCTTTTGAGAGAGGGTGTATCTCCCAAAGTAGTTGTGTTACATGGCCTTATTGAACTTCCCCCAGTGTATAAGATGGATTTGTGCAAAACTGCATTTGTTACAGTCAAGGTATTCCCTGGTAACCATGAGATACTCTGGCACTGCCCCCTGCAGTGGGACCTATTAAATCTGTCCACCCTTGTTAACTTATGGTCCCAGATGTGTTCCAGAGGAAGCTGGGGTTTTTTCCAGTTGGTCTGCTGTATGGTCCAAAATAAAGTTTGGCCTTGGTCATCTCTTGTAATGAGAGGGTGCCAAGGCTTTGAACTGGATTGCACCCCTGCAACCTCTTTCCTCCTATGGCTCTCATCACTGTTCGTGGTTTATGAAATAGTTGAGGCAAAGGAAATGGGAGAAGAACTGTCTAGAGTGTCACTGGATATCAGTGAAAGATGAACTCAATTGAACATGGGTTAGAGCTACCTTGGTCTTGTCAGGGCAGTATTTCTTCACCCATATTGTGTTTGCAGATAGCTGTCTGATGGCTCTGTTTAACCTAAGCCCTCTTGGGTTTTTGCAAGGCATCTATCAGACAAAATCACATAGATTCTTTCCCAGGTAGATGTCAGTCTTGGTGCAGGTCCTATGGAGATGCCTTGGCCATGGACTTCCATGTTATCTGGAAATGGTTTGAACTTGTTGGGCCAAAGGAGGTGGACAGGTACCTTATAATTGTGAGCTTGGCCCCTTGCTCATTAGATCCATGTTCCTCCTGACTAGCTAAGGATGCCCAGGAAGTGACATGTGGTTGAATTCTGGTGGTGACAAATTCTTCCTTTAGAGAGGGGATTGTTTGTCTACCTCTTAAACAGATGTTAGTTTGTCCCCTCTGCAAGAAGCCATTGCTAGACAATCTTCATACAGCATCCAACCTTCCTTTCTTAGGGAAGTTGGTAGAAAAATGGTTGCACAACAGCTTCAGCAGTTCATGAATGAAGCTGCCTAGGATCTCTCCCTTCCCCAGGTTTCAGAGGAGCATTTTAAGGCCAACTTTCACACCTCACCATATAGAAAGCACTCTGTGAATGTTAGGATATAGTGGTGAACCCATGACTTTATGTATTTTTCCTTGGTCCTGTCTGATGATGCTGAGACTTTTAAATTATTCTTTATGAGTGACTTCATTTTTACTTGAGGGATTTTTTTGTCATTAGCCACTTGGGACCTCCAGGAATGAGTAGCAGGCAAGTGTAGTAAATAAACATTTACTAATTGCATTTTTTGAGTCTTCTAGGACCATTGGATTATGTGGTTATAAATAAATACTTTTAAATAAAAACACTAGGGGTATTGGAATAGAGGCCGCATCGTTATCTATCAGAAATGCTGTAGCAAATCCTGAGCAGGAGGTTGGAATAGATAAGGGGTGTCAAACTGGCAACCCACGGGCCAGATGCATCACGTGCAGGCCACGCCTACCCCAGCTCCGCAAAGGCAAGAAAACTTTGTGATACATCATGTGACGTGATTGAGTTTGACACCCAGGGAATAAATAATTTCTCAAATCCTTTTCGACTTGATGATTTTTAATTCTAAGTATAATTTTTTCCTACTGACAAACAATACTACTTATTTCTCTCCAAGTATAACTAGCAATGATCATAAATCATTTCTAGATCTACTTGGAAAGAAATAGGTAATGTTGTTTGTATCTGGCAATTTGCTCTTTAGATTTTACCAATGGAATTACCTATTTCTAAAAAGCATTAGAAGGTTTAACTAACAAATTTTATATAAATAAAATGGAATCTTCACTTCTGTCAATCTATTTTAATACAGTCTCTCCTTCTTTTTTTAGATTGTCCTCTCTCAACAGAAAACATTGCAATTTCAAAATCAATGTTTCCAGTTTCATAAAGTGAGTAAGAAAAGAAAGTGATGGAAATGATTATTTAGGTTAGTGATAGGGTTACATTCCCCTGAAGGAATGAGCTCAGCACTGTCCACGTTGATGTAAGGTACCAACCATGACCCTTATTGAATCAAGAGAAAACTTCATGGACTTCTTACCCTATTACTTTGCAGCAATTAGGAAACTGTTTGAAAAATGCTTACTACATAGGTGTTTCCTATTCTGAAAAAACAATTTTTAAAATTTTTGGGAAGTCACCAACTTCCCAAACAATAAAATGACATAGTTAATTGATATAACAACAATGTTCTAAAAGTCCATCTTCAGTTTACAGAAATAAAGCTATTTCATAGTTGTACCCAACACATAACAGCCAGTTTGGTGTAGTAGTTAAGGAACAGATCAGGAAACTGTTCTAGTTCCACATTAGTCATGAATGTAACCTTGGAAGTCACTCTCAATTCTAGGAAAAAGACTGTCGCAAATCATTTGCCATTGCTTTCTTGGTAATCTTGTCAAGATAACAGCAGAGACTAATCCAGGCAGTCATAATTAATCAACCCTGATTAAAAAGTGTGCACAGATGTATATATACATTATCTGAGGGCCAGAAATAAAATAGCTGGTCTGGTTAGATTATTATAAATATATTTCACATTGTGCATCTGAGCATGTGGACGAACTGCTTACAGGTGCAGGGCATTTCATTTGCTTCATTCATGAATCCGTTTGTCTTGAAAGTTGAAATAATGAATTCCTAATTTGTCTAATTGACCAGAATAAGTATTACCCAGGACCTAGTGTACTATGTTAGAGCAAATTCTTAGAGCAGGCAGTATCTTCTCCGTACAATGCTATTTCAAAGGAGATTGTTTATTTGAATTCATTCCATAATTCATGCCTGGTTTGGTGACAAAAATAGTTCTTGTCAATGATATGAAGATTGATTCTGTTGATTCTCCTAGACCTTTCACTAGTCCTTCTGGACTCTCGTTTTCTGAGGAAAGAGGATTAGAAACTATAGGGCACTGAAAGTATGCTATCCTGAATCTTCATATAGAAGCTACGGTACAAGATTCAGTAGGATTTTTCAAAAACCTGTTTAGCCCTACCCAGAGATGCTGAAACCTTTGCACTTTGCTTGGAAATTTTGCAAGAATCTTTTACTGAACTGACATGATATGGTGTCCCAGCTCAGCTTATCTATATGATTTGTTTTTAATAAATTCCTTTAATAAATCTCTTGTTTTAGTCTTTGTTTCTGATTAATAGCTATTTCTCTATGATGGTTTCACTTTTGTCTGATTAGCAGTGGAGTCAACTTTTGTTTTTCTGTTTTAAGGACTATATTTCTCCTTTGGTCTGATAATTCAAATATGCACATTCAAATGTTCATGTGAGGGTCTACTTCATTATACTGAGATCCTAGTAAGATGCCTGGTTATCCTATTCAACATGTTTCATTAGACAATATGGTTATCAGAAAAATGGCCTGTTCAATTTCTGGAATAATTGTTTTAAAAATGTGTTATTGTTATTTCAATAACATATTGTTATGTTTTATGTATGTATGTCTATTACAATAGCTGTTTGCCTTTTTGGACTTTTTTGTTGCTTAATTATATTAAAGTAAGAGTTTAGTTGGTGAGAAATAGGCAGTCTGAAAAACAGTGTAAAGTAGCCACATAAATACAAATAAGTATTTTTCTATTCTCTTTAGGATGGATAATTTCTGTCCTTTCTTGTGCGAAAGTAATTTTTATGATACATCTGCAAGTCGTGGAAGTAATAAGTTTGAACTACCTTATGGAGTAAGGAATTCAGGTAAGTAAGTGTTGGCATGTTAATGTTACATGGGAAAGACATATCCACACCCACACCTCAGTCAGTGGAAAAATGGTCTTCCATGAAACTGGTGCTGGCTGCCAAAAAGGTTGGGGACCGCTGCCATATTTTTATACATAGTACCAGCAGCATACAGTTAGGGTTCAATTATGAAAGATGTGTACTTAATTTTTATTCAGTGGTATAGTGTTTTCAGAAGTGTTGTTGGATAGAGATAGAGTGAAATATAAACTAACAACATGCTTCGGCAGTAAAATTAGAAGATGCAGGAACTGTTTTCTTGTACTCTCTTCATTTGTAATACTGGTGAGGTCGTCTTGTATCTATATTAATTTATTGTATTTACTTATTTATTTATTGAATTTATATTGCCGCCTATTCACCCATGGCGACTCAAGGCAGTTTACAGAATATAAAACCACATTTAAACAATAAAAACTAACAAAAAGAATCAAATTAATATAGTGCAATATAACAAAATCCCCCCCCACCTCCCACCCCCTGCTTTGCCGACAGCAGATCACATGAGCCATTTAATGGGCGCCATCTTACTCTGGGTTCCCCAGGCTCGCTGGCAGAATATACTGAGCATAAGTCATATGTATCTGAACAAGACCATTACCTCAATGTTGAGAATTTGCACATATTGGGGGCCAGTTCTTATAATTATGTAGCAAATGCTTCCACTATGTATATTTGAGCAGCAGCTGAAACTCGTTGAGAAGGCGATAAAATGTGTGGAATATGTTTAGTCTGATTGTGATTATGTGTTTAGGAATATAATTGCATATCTTTGTAAGTAGAGATTACTCTGCTTCTAGACATGTCTTTTATATGATGCAATGAGAGTTGCCTTAGGATAACATTCCTGATTGTTGAATGTGGTGCTTAAAACCTGCTTGCAAGCCATATTGATACAGGTAGCTGGATTGAGGTGGCCTTATTTTTTGTTAGCTCTAAAAATTCAAAAGAAAGTTCCTGCACAGAAATCTGCTCTGTGTGCACTTTAGTTTTACAGCAACAACAAATTATACTCAAATCAATTATGCTGAATTTTGTTGGGGCAATAAAATGCTGGTTCTTTTTTTAAATAAAAAGTTTGTGTTACAGAAATCTATTTTCAACTTGCACTTTCAAAACTTGAAAGCTGTGACCTGTTCCCGGAAGATAACAGGTAAAGATTATATCTTTTATGTGATGTTAGAGATCTTTGTAAGAAAATCCATGCATTTTATGATATAATATTGCTTTTTGTATTTCGTAATAGAATTCTAATTGCAGATTTTTTTTTCATTAGCAGAAGCATTAATTGTTTTCATACTTTTAACAGTTCTTGAATTGATAGTATAATCAGTGAAACTTAAAATTATGACATTATAATTGTAAACTACTTAGGAAGCCAGTTTAAGGGGCTTTCCAAAGTTGCAGATTCCTTTTTTTTTTGGCAGTCTTTCTTATATAAGGTCTCCTCCTTCTCCCTCTATGAATTTAAGTGACATGAAAATGTAGTTTTAAAAGTAGCAAATTTTTACCTATCATAGTTTTATCTATTGTGCAAGATGAACAAAAATGTAAAATGAAATAAAACGGATCTTGTGATTTTGTACATCTTGTGTGGCTTAAACGAAGTGTCCTACATCCATTTTCCATTCCCTTTTTGCTTTAGTTTAATGGGAAAATAGCTTCAGAAATTGTGCTTACAAATGAGAAACTGTCAGGAATGATGTTGGTTGGGGACTCTACCTGTTGCTTAAAAACCCATTTCAAATCCAATAGACTTAATCTGCAGCAGCAGGTTGATTTTCTATCCTTAAAGTTTAGAGAGTATCACTTTGTCTCCTTCCTCATCTTCAGGGCATCTGAATATGAACATTGATGGTAATAATATTTTTATTAAATTACATTTAACATTGCCCTTCTGTTTATAAACACACATTTATTGTATAATGCTTAATAGATGTGTTCTTATCATTCAACAGCCCATCCTGTAAAAAATGTATTGTGGTTGGTAATGGAGGAATCCTTCGAAACAAGAAGCTGGGTCAAAAAATTGATTCTTACGATGTGATAATTAGGTAAAGAAACTTTCTGTTGTGAAAACAAGTATTTTGTCATTAGTTTTATTATGGGTATGGGCAGGAAAAGGAAAAGAGGCAGGAAATGGCATACTGAAATATGGCATAATGCAATATATACAAGTAGACCTCAGTTTAGAGACTATTTGAAATGATTTTAGCACTGAAAAAGTAACTTTATGATCTGTCTTCGCATTTAACAATTGTACCCACAGTAAGGTGATCACAATTTGTATATTTCACAGCTGACTTCCAACAAGCAGAATCAATGGAGAAGTCAGGAATAAAATCAAAAATAGCAGTTATGAAGTGTCTTACTTAATGAGTGTGGGTGATTTGCTTAACAATTACAGTGGAAGTGAGGTTGTAAGTCCATTGCAGACATATAATATCTCACTTAATAACTGATGGGCAATTAGCAATGGGGTTACTGATCCCAGTTGTAGTGATTAAACAAGTGTAGGAGATGACCAGATTAACCCTGAAGGCAGAGTCAAATGCATCATCAGTTTGGAGTCACTATGCTCTCACAAGAGATCTAGGTCCAGCCCCCATAAATTCCATTGACTCTTATTTAGCACAAAGTTTGCCTTGACCATTAGTAAAACAGATTCTTGCATAGGCAGCATGAAATAAAGACATAGTACTTTTGAATTCTATCCCAGCTTCTGGCTTCTTGCGCCTGACAAGAAGAATTTACCTGTAAAGGCATACTGTGTAATAAATTCATGGATAAATTTATAACTGATACTTTATTATGCAAAGTAGAATATCTCCTTTTAATTTATCATTATTTAATTTATGATTAAATTTATGATTTATTTAATTTATGATTGATGACATCCTAGGTTGCTCCTTCCTACCTCACTTTTTGTTTTATTTATTTGTTTTTTTAAAGTTACAAGCAAAATACTGTATTTTTCGGACTATAACATGCACATTTTTGTCTCCCAAAAGGAGTTAAAATGTCTGTGTGTCTTATAGACCAAATATTGGCAAAGGCCCGCCCACCCGCCGGCTGCATTTTTTTACCTCCACACGCCCATTTTCAGGCCTTTTTCTGGCCCATTTTTGGGGCTTTTTTCAGCCCATTTTCGAGTCTTATTTTGGCTCGTTTTCAGAAAAAAAAATTCTGAATGTTTTCAGAAAAAACAGCCTGAAAAAAGCCTCAAAATTGGGCCAAAAAAAGTCTAGAAAAGGGGCAGAAAAAAGCCTTGAAAATGGGTTGGAAAAAGCCTAGAAAACAGGAAGAAAAAAGCCTTTAAATTGGGCCTGAAAATAGGACGCGCGGAGGCCAAAAACTTTTTTTTTTAATTTCCTCTTCTAAATTTAGGTGTGACTTATAGTCAGGTACGTTTTATAATCCGAAAAATACGGTACATAACCGTGTTAGTCTATAGCAAAATAGTAAACATGAAGACTGGCTATATCTTCAAAATTAACTAGGTTTAATAGTGATAACTTTTCATGAGCAGCTGTTGTCTTAAAGGTACAATCAGTCTCATATGTTTGGTTATAATGCGTAACTTAATTGAAATATACACTAGGAAAAAGATCACCTTAGGTGGTAGGTAAAGCAAAGACAGAATAAAAAAGTTTATTTAGGAGAAATAATTTCAAGATTGTATATTCAATACTTTACATAATATTTTAGGAAGAAATTATGAGAAAGTACAGTTGTTTCAGTTAAGCTAAAGAAGAAATAGGAAACCACAGGAAATGTAAGTACTGTGGGTACTGTTCCCTTGCGACATTCCTGCATCCTATGTTTGTGTTGCTCAAATAGCTTACAGAACAGCTTACATGGTTCAGAAAAATTTTCTGCAAAAGGACTTAATCTATATATTGACTCTTCTGATAGCAAATAGAAACTAAATCAAGGAGACTGACTTGCTAGTTTTTATATCATATGCATCCTTCAATAAATCCATGCAATGTTTTGCTTCATGTCAAATGCCTTGTGCATCAGTTTTGACTTCTGTCAAAGATAGTCCATTCTTTAGTAATCTGTTTGGTAGGAAGACAAAAAAGAGGGAGAGCAGAAAATGTTAAAAAAGAGGGGGATTTGGGTTCTTCTATGTCCCTTGACAGATCTCTCCCAAAGGAAGGTGCTCCTAAAAATAAAAGCAAAAGATTCCAACAATTGAGTTAAGGCATGTAACCTAATATTGCTTCAGTGAAACCTCTCCTGTTGTCATATTCATCTGTTATTTATTTACAGGTGAAATCTGCATACTATGAGCCTTAATCAATATTAGAACAAATTCTGATTTTGAATGCAGTCTTAAATTTGTACTTCAGAAATAAAAGCAGGATTTTTCATAACTATTGATAATATTTTTCCTGAATAGAATGAATAATGGGCCTGTTAAAGGCTATGAAGATGATGTTGGAAGGAGGACGACATTCCGACTTTTCTACCCAGAGTCTATTTTTTCAGATCCACTTCACTATGATCCTAAAACCACTGCAGTCTTTATTGTCTTCAAGCGTCATGACTTACAATGGCTTTCAGACCTATTAAGTGGCCATAATATATTGGTAAGTTCGGTGCGGTGACAATGCATTTAAATTTTCTCTTGCTTCTCCTTACCATAAAGAGACACAGCACTTTGCAGTGGGTACTGGTTGAGAATATTAACTGCATTATTGCAGGATTGGCTTGTTCTTACAGTATGCCTAAATCACAAGAACATGTAGCTATGCTTAATGCAATGTTCATTTATATACTGCTGTATACAACAATGGGGAATTGTCCTAAGTAAGAATGATCTCTTTTAGGTTAGTACTTTTGGAATATATTTTTGACCTTTCCTTCAACTAGCAGAAATCATGCAAAGTAATTGTATATCTATACTTTTTTTCATTTTTTTTCATCTGCTTCCTGCATCAATTAAATACACTCTTTGCATAGATGAAGTTAGTGAGTTAAATAAAAACAATTGTATAATATTTATAACGTATCCTTGAGTTAATATATTGTATTACATACATACAATAAAATATATTGTAAAAACTTGGACTAAAAATCTCATAATAATAATGATGTTCCCCTTTTCCCAAATAAAATATTGTAACCCTTATAGACTATATTAATTAATATTGTAAAAATCCACTTACAATTTAAGAATATTACTTTTTTAAAAGGTGGGGAAAGGGAGAAAAAAAAAAGACTGGATACAGACAAGGTAACTTGGAACAATCAGTTTGATATAATGGTTAAAGTGTTGGACTAGAAACTGGGAAATCATGAGTTCAGGTTCTTGGCCAGTCAAAAAAGCTGGTTGGATGGACTTTCAACCCACCTTGCAGAGTTTTGTTATGGAAAAAATAAGTGGGAATATTATGTATGCCACTTTGATTTGAAAAAAAAGAAGCAGATGGAAATCTGATAATAAAGTTTAGAAAATTTGAGCAGATTCTTTAAAAATCCCCTTTCTTGCTTCTCTTGAAAGGAAGGTGCTTCAGATATTGATAAACTCTTTTTGTGCTAGATTGTAAGTTAATATTCCTAGAAATATTTTTTTGGAAATCCAAAGATTTATACTGAGGATAATTTTTTTACTGGAATAGAGTTAGCTGGAGCTGGCAGAATGGTGTTTTGTGTCTTTGCTTCACAATTAAAATGGAAATTTAGAGTGCAAGCAAGAAGCAGGAAGTAGGGAGATTGACGATTCACCCGGCTTGAGTTTGAGCAGACTAATGCTGAGGCTAAATCTCATTTTAATGATTTCACCCAATCAGCAGAAGGGAGTGAGTCTGAGAAATCAGAATGGAATAGTGGCCCTTAGATTTGTTCCTTTGATCAGGTCCTCTGAATTCCTGTTGTTTGAGGTACTGTTGGAAGATAGACCCAACAACAAAGGTCTGCTCTTAGTGTCAAGTTCATTTTTTTCAATGAGACCAAGTGGACATATTATTTACCTAGATAACTGAAAATCTGTGTTCAGATAATCCTCCTCCCTCCCCGTATCTGTTAGTAATCCTCTTCCCTCCCCGTATCTGTTTCAAATGAGGATCAGAGAGTTGAGCTAAGGTATCCTGGCTGACAGTAGTGAAGACCTAAAGATGCTTTTTCAAAAGGCAACTAGACTTTGTTTTTCCTTGAAGACACTTCTTCAGTCAGAACTGAAGAAGCTTCTTCGACAAAAAGTGAAACAACTTCAAGGTGAAAAAGCACCTTTTGGACAATCATGACATGGGTGACTAAGAATCTTCATAGACATAGAGAAGACCTAGGTGGCCTGGTTGCTGAAGGATTGAAGTCACTTGGGTAGTTTTGAGGTGATAGGGAGCAGCAATGTTCTATGAGAAACAAAATTGCCTGTATTGAACCACCATTTGTGGTGAGGACAAAGTGCAGGGGCATCAGTGACAGAGCACATTAATGTGATAGTGAACCCTTCCAATGAACACTCCAAGATTAATTTCTATATGGGTTATGGTGGATTGCAGAAGAGTGATCAAGAGTTGATGGATTGAGATGAAGGGATGGTTCCGAGTAATAATCCCAATCAATTCAGGATTCTGAAGCTGTAGTTTTTCTCAAAGATCTCCTTTTTTGGGTACAACATATCAGCATGTTCAGGTGTGAATCCAACTTTAAATATTTCCCATGGTTTTATAGAATTAAAAGAATAGATGTTCCCCATGTGGTATGCTTCCCAGCTGCTCCCTCCGGCTGTTACAAGCATTTGTTAAGATGACCTTGGTTCCCACGAGCCCTAGTGCTATTATATCTGGAACATTAGAAGAAAACATTTCACACTCCATTGGTCCCCCCTCCCCCCCCATATATATGGCAATTAAGAAACGAAGAGAAGACAATATGGCTTCAGATAAAGTCATTTCAAGAGTTGACAATGCCATTTAATATGTTGTATAAATGCTGTGTAAAGCACCATTATGAGTTTAATGGTGGGATTTAGAGATGTAGATTTCCCAATTGTAGTGGGTTGTAAGAGATATTGGACACATTCTGCATTTAGGGGAAATTGCCAGTTTGGAGGATTTTTTAAATAGATACTTGATTATAGTTTTTAGAAAAGATGGTAATCTTTTCTCAGTTTTGTAGGATTTCATTTCAGATCAGCACTGCCTTATACTTAATGAAAAATCATATTGCTAACGTTTTCCCATTTATAAAGTTCATTATCCTCCATTTCCTTAATGTAATCAGGGTATGTTTTCACTATATTTTCAGTATGAATCAAAAAACATGACTACTGCATCTTTTTTTAGAACTAGTATGTATATTTCTTTCCGTTACAATGGCACATTTTTTCTGTTATGAAAGTACAGCTTTAACCTATTAAAGGCATGCTTTTTGTCCATAGGCAACTGACGTCTTCTGGAAGAAGCCAGCAACGAGGATGATTTATAAGCCTAAACAAATCAGAATCCTTGATCCATTTATTATTCAAAGAACAGCATATGAATTGCTTCATTTCCCCAGAAAATTCCCTAGACGAGGAGTATGTATTTTACTATGACAATTTCAATAATATTGGCTAAGTAATTGTAATCGTAAATGCTGAATCAAAGTTTTCTCTAGACTACCTATTACAACAAAATTAGTACATTATTATATTTCTATATTGTTTTTCGCTCCCAGGCGTTGGGAATGGTACATATTATTTTTATCCTATCCTCTTAATCTTGAGAAATTGGGTAGGCTGAAGGAAAGTATGAGATATTGGCTCAAGATAATTTAACTTGAGATTTCTTGTTGATGTTCAGACATCTCACAGGTTTTTCATTAGAACTTTGAGCAATAATTGTAATGTAATATATAATTATATATGTAATATAAATATATAATTTAATAAAGCTTTTACTTGTTATTTAAAGCAGAAGGTTTCAAGCACCTTCAGGCTGCAGAACCTTTAATTTTTTAAAAAATGCAAGAATCCCTGAAAAGTGCATATTTGTATTTTTAAATGTTGGTTTGGATTACTATTTTACATAACTGTTTTCATTTTAAATGATATGGTTGTAGAATTTTAAAAAACGAACTGAACTTTAATGGAATCAATTCATTTGATACTAACAAATATTTATATAGTCTCAATTTTATACATTTTAGTTCCATTTATTGTCCAATAAAAATTGTAACTATTATTATTATTATTATTATTATTATTATTATTATTATTAGCCTATATAGCAGTGATGGCTAACCTTTTTGCCATTGCATGCCAAAAGCAGGGGGAGCCCGGGGAGGTTGCCCATGTGCATGCCCACATCCATAATTCAATGTGCCCTGCTCCCACACATGCGTGCGCCCCCCCCCACGCCCCCCCCCACTTTTAGCATGCTATGGCACGGTGGGCCCATTTTTCACCCTCCCCAGATTCCAGAGACTTTCTAGGAGCCTGGGGAGGGCAAAAACGGCCTTCCCCACCCACCCAGAAGTCCTCCGGAGGTCAGAAACAGCCCATTTTCCAACATCCGGTGGGACCGGAAGGCCCAAAAATCAGCTGGAGCTGAGCTACGGCAATGCTCGCGTGCCCACAGTTATGGCTCCATGTGCTACCTGTGGCACCCCTGCCATAGATTCGCCATCACGGGCCTATAGTAACATACCCAAATCAATAGCAATAACTATGCCCTTAGGTAATAGTCCCATATCTTAATATTTATCTTCCATTATAAGTGAGTAAATACAACTTTTACATTCTTCTTAGCAATTCCGATTTAGGAGCCCATTTTACTAAACTGAGACAATCTACTGGTTCCTGGCATATCTGAACGATCCATATTAAATGATAATTGGCTACTTTAAAAGTGGAATCAAGGAATGTTATCAATTCTGGAGGGTTTTTTTCTCATTTATATGAACTTGGTGTTCTGAACCAGCCCTTAAAATAAATTAAGTGCTGCTATTCTGCTTGATAGAAAAACTATAACTGGTGGTTACGGGTCATTTAGAGCAGGCAGATAATCTTAATGCTTTTCCACTGTCTTTAGTTAGCTTGTGAACCTTAGTAAAGAGGTTACCTAGTCCAAGATTCTGCTTAGTGCAGAATCCACTATAGATGACCATCGGACTTCTGCATGAAGACAACCAAATAAAGTTGGATTCATCATTCCATGTAGCAAGCTATTCTACTAGTTGGTAGTTTTATGTCAGAAAGTCCTTTCTGAAGTCTAGCTTGAATCTGGGACCTGATAGTATAACCTATTAGTTCTGAAATAATAGAAAATGCCTGTTCACTTTAGTCTGCCACAACCTTGAAATAGCTAAAGATGTCTATATTGCTCTTCATTTCCTCTTCTGTAGGCTAAATTTACCCTGAGCCCTTTAGCCTTTCCTCATAGGGTTTTGTTTCCAGGGCTTCACCATCTTTGATAGCCCTCTTCTAAAATTGTTCCAATGTATCACTATTCCAGAATTGAACATAAAATTGGGACTGCTGGTGTAATGAGTAATGTGTTTTTTCCACATTTTCTTTAAATTCTGCAAAGTAATCCAGACAACGTGGATTATTCAACCAAATTTTCCGCTATTATCTAGTAGTCATCCAGATTTTTGCAGCCTAGGTGAGATAGCCCTATTTAGAGGGCTGATACGCTTTCACTCTGGAAAAGACCAGAGTGAAAAGCAACTGGGTATGTCTTCAGAATCTGCTGAGTCAAGATTAAGATTTTTCATGTTAAAATATGCTTCTTTTTCCATTTTTCTTCAACCCATTTTTTCTTTACTATCTTATTCATTAGATTAGGCTGAGAAAGCTGGCTGAATGAGGCTCACAGCCAACAGAGGGGGTGGGGAATCATAAAGAAAAGACCAGGCCGCTGCAGCTTAGTTATAGCGATGCCTGAGCATCTAGCAGAGATTGTTACCCATGGTGAGGACTTGGAATAGCAGGAGTGCTTCACAGACAAGTAAGCAAGCTCCTTCACGGTGTGCAAAAGTAATGAAAGCTGTAGCAACAATAACCAGGTAGACAGTTGGCCAGATGGCACTGATATCAACAAGGCAAACGGGAAAACCGTTGAAGGCATTTGAAAGAGACAGGCTGGGAAAGATTTCAGCACTCAGAAAGCCTCTCCTGTAGGCATTTCAGCTATGCTGCCTAACAGTTATTGTGAGCAAAGTGTGAAATACCCAACAATTGCACTTCCTTGAGACTTCCACACAAGCAGCTCTGTTAGGCACAGTTCTGCATTTACCTCTATGTTCTATAGGGGAGCAAAATCTACAGCATTTCATTCAGTAGTGGGTTTCAAATCCAATCGCTATCAGTTCGCTTGTGGGCGCGTTCGTGCTTGCGCGTGACACTTCTGCACATGCGTAGAAGCATCCGGGCGGAACCTCTCCCCGCTGCTGCTACCAGTTCGCCCAATCTGGGGCGAACCGGTAGCAACCCACTACTGATTTCATTCCTTGTCTTTTGTGGCTTCCAAAAGCCCTCCCGGTTACCAAATCAAAGCCTTTTACCATTTTGAAATAACAACCATATAAAAAGTGTTGTGTAGTTATCAAGGACTGATGTATATTGAAAACAAACACTTTGTCCCACACACACTTGTGTCCTAAAATAGGCAATTAGTCAATCTACTACATAATTGAAATTTAGGCCAAAATACAGAAGGTAACATGTAGTATTGTTACCTTCTGTATTTTGGCCTAAGTCTCAAAAATTCAAGAAATACAGTATCTATTCATCAAAGGAGTTACCTACGCTTGGTTTACTATAATCAACACTAGATAGATTAGCGAGCAGGTATAGAATTTGCCGTATTTCTTCCAAATGCAAATGTGGTTTGACATACGTGAATCTGTTTGCAAATCAAATATATTTATAATTTGATTTTTTTTTAGAGACCAAAACATCCCACAACAGGGTTAATTGCCATTGCCTTTGCCTTTGATATATGTACTGAAGTTCATGTGACAGGCTTCAAGTACAACCTGCAGGATCAGGGCAGTTCTTTGCATTATTACGGTAATGACACCATGTCTTTGATGATTAAGGTAAAACACTATTTTCTTTAGAAACTTTTATATTTATGCAGTGTATTTTCTTTTCACTGAGTTGTATCAAATGTCAGCTTGTAGTAGCAGAAAGCATTTTCTGGGGATCTGTTATTAGATATCCACCCCTTCTTTCATATAGTTCTCAAGGTTGTATCTCAGATCAGCTTTGGATGGAGGGGGTGGGTGCTGCAATATCTAAAGGAAATTTAGGAGACAGAACCACTCTGAGCTATCATTGGTCATAACTCAACAGCATTTACTTCCAGTTTGTGGCAAAAACTGTCCCATAGTGAACACTGGGTTCACTTATCGACTGCCGTATTCACGTAATGCTACAAATCCTGTCAGTCAAAAATATCGGCTGACAGGGACTAGAAGAGGAGCTTTTTCTGCAGCAGGCCCTGCTCTGTGGAACATCCTCCCTTCGTAGATTGGAATGGCCTCAACCCTATTAGCCTTCCATAAAGCTTTAAAGAGCTGGCTGTGCTACCAAGCCTGGGGCGCATCAGGGTCCCTGCTTCAGGGGTGAAATCCAGCTGGTTCTGACAGGTTCTGGAGAACTGGTAGCGGAAATTTTGAGCAGTTCGGAGAACCAGTAGCAGAAATTTTGAGTTTTTCGGAGAACTGGCAAATACCACCTCTGGCTGGCCCCAGAGTAGGGTGAGAATGGAGATTTTGCAATATCCTTTCCCCAGAAGTGGGGAGGGAATGGGGATTTTGCAGTTTCCTTCCCTGGAGTGGTGTGGCAATGGAGATTTTGCAGTATCCTTCCCCTGCCACGTCCACCAAGCCACGGCCACCAAACCACGCCACGCCCACAGAACCGGTAGTAAAAAAATTTGGATTTCACCACTGCCCTGCTTCCTGGCTATATTGTTAACAGGCCTGATGTCTTGCTTTGTATGTATTCACATTAGACATTTTAACATTTTTTTAGTGTTTTAACGGTTTTTATTTTATTTTATTTTATTTAAATGTTTTTAGGATTTTGATTATAGTGCACATTTCTGACTTGTGAGCCGCCCAGAGTCATTTGCTGCGATGGGCAGTATGGAAATCAAATAAATAAATAGTTACTGTTGGCCAAAAAAAAAAAAAAGGTTGCAAAATATTTGTATTTTTGAGTTTTGTATTTTTCTTTTATTGTTCTTTGCAGAATGAATACCACGATATTGTTGCAGAGCAAAGACTTTTGAAGAATCTTATAGATCGCCATATTGTGATCAATCTCACAGAAGAACCAAATTAAAGAGCAATCACTTTTTTGTAAAACTGAATGGGGGAATTATTTTTATTTGAATTATTTTTTTAATAAAGTATTTATAGAAATTTGCCATTTTTAAAAAATATAAATATATCTCACGTCTCTGCCTTACTGTTAGTGTTTTCCCAGAAAGTAACTTTCACAGTCATTTACACAAACATGTTAATTTAGTAATGGAAAAATGTTGGCTATATTAATTTAACAAGAAACTATTATTTCCTCTTAGTTTTCTGTTTACCATTTTCCACATGATGGCACGTTGTACCTTCATCTTGCAATGCAGATACATAGAGGTCAAGATAAAATGTTATTCAGGCAACAATATATAATGTCCCTACTGTTGAATTTCAATCATGAGTAAAAAAAAAAAAAGTGAAGTGCTAAAAAAATTAATACTCTTGCTCTCCATGATGGAGTGCTGAAAATGCATATAGTTAGTTTCTAAATCTTGTTTAAACTGCATCGACTGCAAACAATGACTTTTTCAGTAAGGTGATGTGTGCATCAGTTAAAGCGACAGACACAGTGATAACTACTGAACAATGCTAAATATAGTGCAAAAAATGGCTGATGAGCAAAGCAGTTTTCATTTTAAATAATGGAACAGTGAAAGTAAAGCAGTCACTCTGCTCTGAATTTCCTGCATGTTGCAATTATAAAATTGTCTTGAAGTAATTAATATGTATTCAAGATGTTGCAATAGATGCTTAAATCAGGAGCATCTGCAGGGAGAATTTTTAAAAAGTCGTAATGGTGACCTTGATTATATGATCAACGTTCCACCAGCCTTTTTTTTATGTGCAGTGCAATTAAGTGAATGCAAACTATTTTATCCCTCCTCCCACTTTCCCCCAGTGAACATCCCCACTTAAAATACGACATACCGTAGAACAGTGTTTCTCAACCTTGGAAGCTTGAAGATGGGTGGGCTTCAACTCTCAGAATCCCCCAGCCAGCACTCAGAATCCCCCAGCAGTGCTGGCTGGGGGAATTCTGAGAGTTGAAGCCACCCATCTTCAAGCTATAAAGTGCTGGCTGGGGGATTCTGAGAGTTGAAGCCCACCCATCTTCAATCTACAAAGTGCTGGCTGGGGGATTCAGAGAGTTGAAGCCCACCCATCTTCAAGCTACAAAGGTTGAGAACCACTGCTGTAGAAGGTTACTCTTGGGCCTTGTTCAGAATGCTGTTAAAATTGTTTATCCCAAATGTTTCAGGTTTTTTTTTTCTACTTTAATTGTATTTTCTGCTCTCAATTTTTATCTTTAACTTCAAGGTCAGCTCTGCATTGTTGTCAAAGACACCATAGAGTTAGTAAAAGTAGAATCCCTACAGTAATTTAGACACCTGCATTTTTCAGATACAATTTTTGAAGGAACAGCTTAGCTAAGGAATAACAAATTCTTATTTCACTTGTTCGCCTTTTAGTAGCAAGTATTCTGCTTTTATAATATTTCCATCAAAGCTATTTGACATTCTTTGGTTTACTAATGCAGATGTATAAAGGGTCCAAAATCTCTTTAAGTAACAGATGATAGTATTCTTCTAGTAGAACAGTCTTCCTAAATCATTGAGTTTGTTTGGATTTTATTTTACCCTCTCTTCTCTAAATCAATATTTGACTCTTTAGAAAACATATAATTTCTTAACTTGTTAATTTTGCTTAATATAGTGCTTTGAAATTTCTGAGGGGTTTGAGGTAGATAGTGGGATATGCTCCAAAAGTTCTTATAAACATCAATGAGCAGTTCCAGACATTATCTATAGCCCTAAATATTGGAAAACCACTTAGCTGACACACACAACAATATGTTTTTATGTTTTACAGGCCAATTCTTTTACTTCTATTAAAAATAAATGATTTTAATATCTTTGGTCCCATAATATAGTATGTAGTATAGTCTAGTATAGAATATCTATGGTCTTATGATATAATATAGACACAGGCAAACTTGAGCCAATGTTAGAAGGCTCTTGGTCACTTCTCCAAAGTCCTTGATCCTCTCCAACTATTTTCCTATCTGTTGTCCCAATCAAAAAGAAAATCTTATTTTTAGCAGCACCAAATTGGAGACAATAGCTGTTCCTCTTCTTTTCAAGGCTTTCAAGTAACTTCTTTGTGGCGTATTTTAAAAGCTCTTTGTTGTGTGGGACTTGGGCAACATTTTTGAAACCAAATTGCTGCTGAGGAGGTATTCAAATCTCTTTTAGAAAATCAGTAATCAGGCTTATTTTGAAATATTGATAGCAGTGGAGGCTTTTTTTGAAGCCTCTCTGCCATGTAAGAATATGCATGTTTGAATGAATACATGAGATATGTTAATGTGGGAAGAAAAGGAGGGGGAAACATAATAGAGGGATGCATATTCACATTGCATTTCACTTTGCTGGCTGTTGATGAATAAGATTTCCAGCTTGTTTGTCTAGGATAAGTTAGGGCCAAAATAGGTTCCTTATGCTAAATTAAGGAATGCATGGAAACTTACTCCAAATATATCCTTATTTTACACTGACTTGTGCCTGGCATAGCCATTACCACCTATTAAATGCATTAAAAACAAAAAAATATTGTTCCTTATAAAGAGGTACTTGGCAACTTTGTCAAATCTACAAATCATCTACATAATGAATAGTTGCTATCATTAGAGATGCTTAAATAGACTGTCTTTCCAAAAGTTTCTTGTGCACTTGGCCTACAATGTTGAGGCCTATTTGTATTTTTATTCTGTCTTGTAAATTCCACATGTAGAGCACTGTAGTCTCAGGATTGATGCAAAATAAAGCTAATGTTAAGAAAAGGACATTTCAGCTGGTGTATCATGCACCACAAGCAAGACTTGCTGCATATCCCACTTCTACATATCCTTCACAGGGTTAATTCTGCCCACATTCAGATATGGACATGAGAGTCTTCTTTTCTAGTGCCCCTTGGATTCAGCTACATTCCATATTTTGTATGTTACGTGATCAGATGTACTGCTATTGTCTTGTTTATCATCTCAACAGTACTACACAAAAGATTAACTTTTGTTATTATCTAGATATTTTCAGATTAAAGATTCTGACTTTGCCCATTTAAAATTGAACTAAGGAGATATAGGTCTCTTTGAAAGTAGCTTCACTTTTTCTTAATTTATTTTATAATTTAATAGAATATACATGAGACTGGAAACAAATTGTGGAAGATATAAACCCTTGAATTTTTCACTGGGCCGAGTCATTTTTGTTGTTGTTGCTAACACTGAATTTTGATTATCCTCTGAAATTTGATGATTTAATTTAGAAATTAAAGTAGTAGTATTACTTCTGTTGCATTAAGTATCTGCTGTTTGTATTCCCCAAAGCCTTCTTAAGTTTCTTAACGGTTAAGCAACCATTTCTACTTTCTGAAAATGTTTTGGGAGTAACATTTGTGCTGTTAAGTGGCTATTCAACTTTGTTTTGTTTTTATGTCCAAAGGCAAATTTTAAAGCCCGTTGTAATTATTTGTGTAAAATATTAGATGTTAAAGAGAATTATTTTTGTTATAATAAATATGTAAATAAATGCTTGTGTTTATTGCTTTTTGAAATATTGTGCAGATCAATATAGATACATTTACACTGCTAATGATATGATTCATATATCATATGGGCATCCTACACATAAATACAGATTTCACACTATGCCAGGACTATGCTATCCCACAATAGTACTTCCCAATAGAATATTATCTCTACTAAAATATCCCAATAATATTCACACTCTAAATCCCATAATATAATATTCCTTGGGTAATTATGAAGAAATACCCCCACTGTTTACAGTTTTATAGTAAAGTGGGTTTTGGTAATAAAAGTTTTGTTTTTAATTACAATTAAAATTAGCATTATAGAATTTTGCAAAAATCAACAGTTTTTTAAAAAGGCTTTAACAATTAGGATATAACAATAAATGATACCTTGCTATTTTAATTAAAATAAAACAATTTCATGCTATTTAAAAAACAGCTTTAAGAAGGACTTTGGATTCCCCCCCTCCCCCATCTTGGTAATAAACATCTATTTTTCTTTTCATAACTGATAAGGAGTTGTATGCCTGAGACAGATTTTTTTTCAGTTCCATGAATAGTAATCATCATGCCCAGAACAAAATATGAGTCTTTTATTTCAATAAAGTTACTTAGTGTACTTTCTGCTTCCGCCTACCTTTTTTATGAATTGTTGTCCATAGCAGCTGGCAATATTTGCCTTCTCCAGAAGATCGATTTCTGTTCATTGAATAATAAAAACTATTATAAAAAGCTTTTTCCTAGTCCTTCATGATGATCTTGGCATTTTCAGGCCAGATCTATGTTACATGTAAAATTAATAAATACTATATATTACTAATCTAATATTAATGTAATAATTATAAATATGGAAAAAATATGTTAGTCTAAAAGTTTCCTCCCATCACTGAGTTGTGTGTTCAAAATTAAGTAATGTAAGACTGGTCTTAATAGTTTCAAGATTTTCCCTAATTGCTATGCTGCTGGTAAGGGTCTTTTTAACTGGTAAATTTTAGTGAATAAAATGATTGTTAATGTTTTCAGCAATGGTGTTTAACATGCAGTCATTTTAAGAAAGTTGATTGTTTAACACAGAAAGGAGGGGAAAACACAAAAGTTTGAATACATCTCCAGAAAAGAACATTTCAAACTTATTTAATGTTTTTCCAGGATGAATCCTCCGGGAGATGGTTCCACCTTACTTTTATTGCACCTTGTCCTAAGTCCCTCTGTGAGCAAGATGGCGGTTCTTAAATATGATAAATAAATTCTGGGTTTATCTTTCATCATAGCTAAAGAAATATCCTCGAGGACTACACCAGAAGGTCCTGTTTAGCAACCTGTAGTTCTTGTACCTCAACAATTAGAACTGAGAGCTATTCTGCCTCCAATATTAGAATATAGTCTAAAAACATACGTTATATGAGTTGATAACCTTATCGTCTAAAGTGATCACTATTTACTTCCGGTAATGAATTCTATAATTTAATTGCATATGAGATAAATAATATCGGATCTGAAACTGCAGTATACAGTTTCATGAGTCCAGTCTTATTCCTGAGAGAAAAATGCATCTTTCAAGCAATGTCACTATCCCATACATCATTTTATACACATTTATGAGCATTATTGTTTTGTTTTGTTTTTTGTGTGTGTACCTTATGATGATAGCAGAGACAGGCTGCTGAATGGGTGGTTTATGGTTTTTTAGGTTTTCCAGCACAACTGATTTGTTATTGATTTGTCACAGCAGATGCAATAACAATTAGCATCCTTTCCTTATTAATTATGTACTAGTAGTTTTGCCCTGTTTGTGTGTTCTAAATAAACAGTACTTCCTGCTACCTTCTTTTTCCCAGTTGCATTCCCTGCTATTTATTTAAGATATCTATTTTACATGCAGAAACTCCCTTCATGGGAAATTAAATATTTAAAGTACTGTAAGGTTGTATGCATAGGGTAAATTGTTCTTTTTTCTTTTCAGAACTTGCACTACATTGGATGTGGCCAGGCAGAGTAGTTATGATCAATTAATATAGCGGTCATTTTACCTACATAATTGGTGTTTGTATGTAGTGTGAGCAATAAAAATGAGTTTTGTGATAGCAAGCAAGTGCAATAAATAATTGTAGAGGATAATTTGCAGGAACCACAAGTAACACATTTCAGAAAACTTGATTTCTTGTTTTGCATTTCTGAAATAATTGAAATAAAATACCAAAACATTGTAAAAAGTTATTTAATGAGACCTTTTGCAATCAGTACAAAAACGTAAATACAAAATTATTTCTTATTTTCATTTTTTATTTCTTTACCCTAGTAATCTGACCTAAAGATCTTTGAATTGCCCATTGTTCTCAAACAGTTTGTGGTGTAATGCATTAAGATTTAAATAATGGAAATTCCACTCACAATTTGTATACATCTGTATTAGGATAATTTTTCCTGATATAGGGAATATTAGGATAATCTTTCAATTAACCATGGAAGTTTCATTTAAGATATAGGAACAATAAGGATTTGTCTAGTTGGAATGTTTAAAACAAATATGATATGCGACACTGAAAAAGCATGGATGTTAAATAACTCAGATTACTTTTCTTATGTCAAGGAAAAATCATAAGCTATCAAAGGAACTAGAATGGCCAAGTCCATTAATCCCTCAACTCCAATAAAGCTAGAAGTACTTCTGTACCATAGATGTTTCTACTCAAACCACCCATCTGGATGAGGACTAAGGTATGCAAATGAGTATTTCATCCATATAAGGCTACTTCTAGCTATATGGCTGCCATGAATAATAGTTAGTTTTGTTAGGCATGGCAGAAAGGGAGTCCCTTTTCAAGCTTTTCCTGAATATATCCTTTGTCTATAACTTTTCAAGTAACGAGCAGAGATTAACTTGGTTAAATCCTGAGTGGAGATTAGACATTCCTACTCTAACATAGTTGTCTCCCCAGGAGTCCTTGCACTTCTTGAATATGTGCAATCGATGAGATCTGGGCAGCCCTACACATGCAGCATCCAACATATCCTCTGTGAATCAAACAGGTGGCTCTGCACGCAATGTTGTTGAAATTTGGATAGTTTTCACCACAAGATTTCTGTTAAGCAGAAAAAAGGATGAAGTTAGTCCTCTGCAGTTCCTCCTGTTAAACAATCAATCCACATGGTAATTTCTTGATCAACAGAATAATCCCAGTTATAGTTCTTATACATGCAAATATTGTTCAGCAGAGCCACAGATGGCCGCACATATCCTGCTCTATGGAGTAGAGAGTTGGTCTCTGACAGAAAACCACTTGAAGAAACTAGAAGCATTTGAAATGTGGATTTACAGATGACTGTTATGTATAAACTGGGTTAACAAAATCACAAATGAGGTGATAAGCCGCCTAGAAAAGCAAAGGGAAATAAAGCCATTAAAAAGCGAAAGTTAGAATATTTTGGACATGTGATGCGACACCCAGAAAAATACGGCATCCTTCACTTAATCCTCCAAGGAAAGATTGAAGGCAAATGAGGTCCAGGCAGAAGAAGATGATCATGGCTTCAAAACCTTAGGATTGCCAGCACGATCGCCAACGTCTGATGACGGATATGGCACAAGAAGAAGAAGAGCCACAGAATTTCAGCACAATCTATTCAGGTACATCTATGTCCTTCAAGTATCCTTCTAGAATCTGTGTTAACTCAAAATGGTAATCGGGAGTGTTTTCTATTGGGACTCACTAATACTTTTATGGAAGTCCTTCTCATGTGCTAATCTTTGAAGACTGTTAAATAGATAAGAAAACAAAAACGAAGCCTTTCATCATATGGGTTGCTTCTCAGATGGGTTGCTATAAAGGATCCGTTGCAAGCTTAGAAATCTGAGGTATTCTCTTTACTCTTTCATGTACATCTCTTAATGGACTGGTTTGAGTTTCAGCTGGTTTAGATTTTAAAACGGTCAGTGCTGGATGTTTGTTATAACTGCTGTATATTTGTTAATTTTCATTTTATTTTATTTTTGCCATTTTATTTTTGAATAGGATTTTATTATGTCAGTGTCTCTTTGAAGACTTTTATCTTTAGTGGCAGACTGGAAATGTATTTTCAGTTAATGTATTTATCTAGTTAATGTATTATTATGGTCGGTTGCATAGTCAGCCAGATTTTAAGACTTGATTTGGCATTGTTTGCCACCTATTAAGTACTTCTGAAGGACCTGGGATAGGCAGATGTTGTTTGATGATGTTAAGGATATCATGGTAGGAGGTAAGCCATTCCAAGTAAAGCTGCCTTTTGCAATTTATTGATGGTGATTTTGTCAATGCAGATGGTGTTCAATTGATGCTCCAAATGTTTTGGGATTGCACCCAAGGCATCTAAAACTATTGGTATTAGTTTTGCTTTCTTCTGACACAGTCATTTGGCCTCTATTTACCGGTCTTTATATTTCTTTTATTTTCTCCAGTTCTTTCTCTTCTAGTCTGTTGTCTTTCTAGTGCAGGGATGTCAAACTCACAGCCTGTGGGCTGGATGTGTCACATGCTGGCCACGCCCACCCCCAGTTTAGCAAAGCCGACAAAAGTCCCAATACGTCATGTGATGTCACAGGATGACGTGAGTTTGACACTCCTGTTCTAGTGTACTATCCTCTATCCAGACTGTTTTGTATTATCCATAATCATGAAGACTGATGTGCTGGGGGTCAAGTCTTTGTATGTTTGAACTCTAAAGTCCCAGACACTTTAGCTTCATCACGTTCTATTACTAGCATTTTGTGGTTCTACCAGTTCTTGCTTACATGCAAGTGGTATTTCTTGCAGATATGTACAGTCACAATGTACCATTGTTGCTACTTTGTTAGGCCATTGCTTGTTGTCAATCTGTGTCAACTTTGATGCACTGTTTCTGCAGCAAGGTCCTGCACAGCCAGAATTAGCCCATCTGTCCCTTTCTTTGATTTTCCTACTCTTAATTGTTGCCAACACTTGTTTTTATTTGCTTTGTCTGCAATTTTTCTTAATGTAATGGCCATATAATACTTTGCCATGCCTCTTTCTATTATTATTATTATTATTATTATTATTATTATTATTATTATTATTATTTAATCTTTAGTGAGATTCACAGCCTTTGAGGCTGGTTAATAGCTCAGCAGCTCGAGTCCTAACCAAGGACCTAGGAACTGTTAAGGTATCGTTGGAGGATGTAAGCTGTTCCGAGTAAGGTGGTTTTTTGTAGAGTCAAAATGTTCAAGTCCGGCAAATTTAGAATTTCTAAATAGCTGGGTAGCCCTTTGGGTATTGCTCCAAGGGCTCCAGTTACAATCGGACAACACACGGTTTCTTTTTCCACAGTCGCTCAACTTCAATTTGCAAATCCCGGTACTTTGTGATTTTTTCTTGCTGCTTATCTTCAATTCGTGCATCACCAGGTATTGCAATGTCAATGGACCATACTTTTTTCTTTTCAACTATTGTTATGTCAGGTGTGTTGTGACCAAGTGCCTGTCAGTCTGAATCCTAAAGTCCCACTTATTATTATTATTATTATTATTATTATTATTATTATTATTATGTACACAACAATGTGAAATTACAGATGCCAGTTCTTTAGCTGTGTTGGCCTTCATACTCACTTCTAAAGAACCTAGGTGTCATAATTATTGGCATAGCATAAGTGTGTCACTAATAATCAATAAACGCTATTATGTATGTGCTATTAAATTGGTGTCAATTCTTGGCAACCAGATAGATAGACTTTATTCAGGATGAAATAATAATAGCCACAGTATTTTGCTGCTCCCACAAACATATGACTTTCTAATCTCCATGTATTTAAAAGCCAAAATAGGCATTTAGGAATAATCCATAGGATAGTTGAACTGAAGATAGTTACTCTTATTATATCCCATTGCCTTTATGCCACTCATACTGGATACATCACACAATGTGCAAAACTAAAGGACTGTGCTATTCTCAGTCATTGCTAGTCACCTTTTCCAGTATTTGTTAAAAGATCTAGGAAAATGAACAATGAATAAACTTCCATTTTGAGCATATCAAACATTCAGTCCTATCATTTCTTGATAAAAACTTGCAACAATGATTTCCAAATGAAAAAGGATCACCCATTCACTACTTGTGTATCAGATAATTCAGCCTTGCCTGATTTCAGATACATACAGATACATTGGCATTTTCTGTATTTATTTTCTGTGAATCATAAATCAATATGCAACTGTTAATCTGTGCTGCACTAACATTACTTGGTTTGTAAATACCATTTTACCTCTAAGTCATTGATTTAAACTATTCCACAAACCAATCTAGAAATATAAACATTTACTTGCAATATGAATACGGCCTATTGCTTGCTGGGGAAAAGAAATCAATGCCTTGGATTTCAGTCAATTTGCTAATAATTAAATTGCTTTCTAACACTGAGATTTGTCCTTTTCTACTATTTTTGTCAATATGACCAGATTAAAATCTTCACATAAAAATAGAAACTTTGGCAAAGAGAAGTTGGTACATGATTACAGAGCCTTCTTGAAGTCATTGCAGTTTTTGTTATAAAGAAATGTTTACAGTATTATTATAGAATAAATGTTTGTATCTTTGTCTAGCACCTTCCACTTGAAAGTTTCACCGTAGAAGCAAGTGACCAGTAAGCACTTTAGGGAAACCCTGACATGACATTATTTTTAATGCAAAAAAGCAGACAAACGTTGAAAAGATTCATTGTACAGCAGCAAGCCAATTAATTCTGGACTTATTGATAGTTTTTCTTTATAACAAGCTGTACATAGACTGTTTAAATTTGTAATTTTATTTTAATATTGTACATGTTGGTCCAGAAATGATCAATAAATGCACCTTTCAATGGTATAAATTTGGAAACACAGAAAAAAGAGCTTTCATTTGATCTGAGTGTGCAGTTTACATTGGATACAATAAATATCCAGAAAAAGATGAGTGAACGTATTGCCCGGCATAAAGTCCCGCCGCCTGTTCAGATGGCATCTGGATATAAACTCTGTCGCCGTGCATCAGCTGAACAACGGCACTTCCAGAAGCTTGGTCCAGGAAACCTTTCTTGTATTCATCATACGTGTACATCAACGGCTCATTGTTTTTAAATAATGCCACCCAGACATTTCCCCCTTTGCAGTGTATGTGGTAAGCAAAGTAGTAGATCCCAGGGATTTCACAGGTAAAGATACCAGTCTGTGGATTATAATTCTGCCTGCCATTATAAAGGAGCTTGTCAAACATCACAGGAACCCTGACCCGTGGAAAAGGAGTGGTGAGCTCAGCCGTGAAAGCCGGCATCTCATAGGCAGTGGCGGTGGCGGCGGCAGCAGCGGCACTGTTTTTGCTTTTCTTCCCCTTATAACCATATGGAGTCTTTATTCCATCAAGGCCTGGTCCTACCTCTGGCAAATACTGTCCCATTGCTGGCGGCGTAGGTTGCATTATTACTGGAGGGCCAGGAGGGCCAGGGGGACCAGGAGGTCCTTGGAGACCTGGCTGGCCAGGAGCACCAAGTGATCCAGGTTTCCCTGGTGGTCCGGGCATCCCTGAAACACCAGGTTTCCCCATTCCTGGAAAACCTGGTGGGCCTGGCAAACCCCGTTCACCTTTACTTCCAGGTAGTCCAGGAGGTCCAATTGGGCCACTTGGTCCTGCAATACCTGGGATTCCAGTAGGGCCTTGATGGCCTTGAGTTCCTGGCTTTCCAGGTTCTCCCTTGGGGCCCATCAGTCCGTGAGCACCAGGCAAACCTGGCAAACCTTTGTGACCAGCTTCTCCTTTTGGTCCAATTGGACCAGGCAAGCCTCTCAGACCTGACGGGCCCACCTCTCCTGGAAAACCAGGTTTACCTGGGAAACCTTGCAAACCAAGCTCACCTTTGGGACCAATAGGTCCTGGAGGCCCAACAGCTCCAAATTCTCCTTTTGGACCTGGGAATCCCATCACACCTGACGGCCCCATTAATCCAGGCTGGCCTGGTTGGCCTGGCTCCCCTGGAGGCCCAGCCATGCCAGGTGGTCCCACGTGACCTTTTTCACCCTTAGGTCCCAGTGGGCCTGGAGCACCACCCATGCCTCGATCACCTTTAAGACCAGGGAAACCTGATTTTCCAATCCCAGGAGCACCAGGTGGTCCTGGTAAACCTGGCAGGCCTTGTTCCCCCTTCCCACCTGGCATACCTGACTGTCCTGGGATTCCATCTTGTCCTGGCTTCCCTATACCTGGAAGACCAGGAGGACCTTGAATTCCAGGAATTCCAGCTAAGCCCTGTGGCCCTCGTTCCCCTGGAATTCCTGGCTTGCCTACATCTCCCTGAGGGCCTGGAAACCCTATCATTCCTGGTTTGCCTATTCCAGGAAGTCCAACAGGACCGGGAGGACCTGGTAAACCAGGTGGCCCTTTTAGCCCTGGTAACCCTGGAATCCCCACACCTTTATCTCCTTTTGGGCCTTGGGCGCCTTGTATCCCAGGTTGCCCTTTCATTCCTGGCTCGCCCTTTGTTCCTGGTTGTCCTGGTAATCCTCTGTCACCTGGTTTTCCTATTCCAGGCAGTCCTTGAGGTCCTGGTGGTCCTTGGGGTCCTGGAATTCCCATAGATCCACTCTCCCCCTTTGGCCCCATTTCACCTCTTGATCCTGGAGACCCCATTGCTCCTGGTTTTCCTGGCATTCCAGGCATGCCTGGTTTTCCAATTCCTGGGTATCCTTGTGGTCCTGGTTTTCCTTTAGCTCCTGGTACTCCATGTCCTGGCAGCCCTGGAGATCCTGGAGGCCCTCTTGCTCCAGGCTCTCCAGGAGGACCCTGTTCACCTCTCAAACTGGCTAATGGCAATTCTGTTTTTTAAAGAAAGAAAGAGAAATAAAGAAAGGAATATTAATTTTCATCTTGACTGCTCTAAATGTCACCAATATGTTTCAAGAGGAATTGATGTATCAGCCTACTGGCTGGATTATTTTTACAGCACAGTTGATATTCAAAAGGAAGGATGGATTACCTCCTTTCAAAGACCATTAGCAATTTTGTGATCAATGATGCTGGCCCCCAATTTTATTTTATTTATTTTTTTGCTTTCCTAAATTGTTCCTGATGAATTAGACCCATAATCAAGTTGATATTTCTATGTGTTTTGATGCAGCAAAATCTAGAAAAGTAAAGAAAAATGACTTGTTGGAAAATATCACTTTTGTAACTTCTCTGAATCTGGAAGATAAGGATGTGAAAATGGGAGTGGACAAGCTGCACTCCCCTGCCACTCTGTATTTCACTAAAATTGTACTTCAGCTTTAGTGAAAGTGACAATGTCTTCTATTGCAATAAAGACAACAAGCTGCTTGCCAATGGCCTCTCACAGGATCACACTCCAGAATCTGCCTTCTGAGGCAGCCATCTCACTCTGCCTAAAGCAGGTATGAGAACATTTTGGTAACAGGACAGAATAAACTTAACATTTGGAAATGGGTGAGGAAAATTACCAATTTTGGTACACAACTAGAAATAGAAGAGTTGAAAAAGGGTGATATTTAAACATCTGGTCTTGTTGCCAACTCTCTGTAAATGTAAGCTCATAGGTGTTTCAGAATAAATGCACAAGTGGTCTTGCCTTTTCCCAACCCCCCCCCCCAAAAAAAACCCTCAACAAAATATTCTTCACAAATGTTGACTTTTGCAATATATTCTACGCATTTGGGTAAAGTTATATTCAATATATGAAACTTGCCTTCCATCCTATATAATGTAATAATTAGGATTCTGGACGAGGACCAGAAAGGGTCATTTTCAACTTCAGGAGACCTTGGTCCAGTCACCAAGCCCAACCTACTTCACATCTTGCACATATTACCTTTCTGTTTCTTTGAAATCCTCTCCTTGCCAAGCATGGGGATCTGTGGAATTTCTTTTATATACTGAGGTATATATTCTTTTCCATATGATAGGTGTGGCCCCTCCTTTCCCATGTGCTGCATTGGCACTCCATCTTTACCCAATGGCATATGAGGTACTTGTTGCCCAAGGGGTTGGTACTGTGGCACTTGAGGAGGCATCGGCTTGATCCCATAATAAGCACCAGCTTGGATAGATCTCAGTAGCCCAAGGTAAATGATTAGCCACGTAGGTGCTAGCAATATAGCCATAATCTGCAACAACAAATAAATCATTCTCAAAACAGAAGAACAGCAAGAACAAGTGTAAGAAACTTAATTTTGGACAATGAAAATTATCCCTGGTAAGAAGGTATTTCCTTTTGGTAATCTTTTAGTTATTCTGCATTAAAGCAAACAGAGCTGGTTGTAGGTCTTATGGGTCCTACAGTATTTCTGACATTTTAGCTTTGGAAGCATAAAGATAACAATGAACTGCTAAGTTATATTTATAATATTGCTTTGGGCAAATTGTTCCATTACATTGCAGAATATTAAAATGATGATTTTCAGTGGAAATATAATTTGAGTTTCCAACAGTGCTTTGGAAGATGTTTTGATGAAAAAAGAATAAGGGGGAGGCTTTCAAGATTTTTGTAAAAATGTAGTTATTTTGAAAAAAAGAGAAAGAAAAGGCAAATGCCTAGAAATGATAAAATACAGATATTTAATGGAAACGTTTGCATAGTAATATAATAAAACATTAAAAGAAGTTGTGAAATAAGATAAAAATTAAAAGCAAGTATGAATATACTGACAAATTTGAAATGGCAGCCCATACTTGTTGAGTCTTTTAGGGGCTGGGTTTATGGCAGGAAGAATCCCTGTTTATTAAGGATCCCTGTGTTATTTCTGTGCTGGAGAATTCTTCATTGAGAGAACCCCTTCTCCTGAAGACTTAGTTGTCCCCGGAGAACAACAGTTTCAAGGAACCATAAAGTAGAGCTGAAGAACTCAGGGCTTTCAGAAATTGTCATTCCAGGTCTTATGCCCTACATGATTGAGAGGCCATGTTTAAGTGAGGGGAAATAAAAACACATCATCCAGATCACAGGCACACGCTATCTTGTGGGGATGAGTTTTCTCCAATTTATACAAGAATGTCTATGTTTGGAACCTAAATGTAGTAGTACAAAATCTAGCACAAAAGGGCCAGTATTTTTCTATAAGAAAAATACTCAAATTCCCTTAAAGTCTGGTTTCCAGTATTGCTATTTACAAATTAGGAATGCTCTTTTGATAGATGACCAAAATTTTCAAAGAAGAAATAGTAAGATTATTCAAGAAATCTAGTCAGTTTTACAAAGTCACTGTTATGCTATAGAAATACATATTTAATTTTATGGTCTCAGAAAGTGGTATACTATCATCATGAAAATAATACAAATATTTTTGGTTAACTTGCTTTTAAAAAGAGTTGTTCTTACCTTTCATTGGTCTATAAGAATTGGGTGACTGTCAATGGCAGTCCTACAAATTGCTCTCTTCTTATTAAACCAATATAATTTATACAACCAATAATGTGTAATACCTTGTGTATCAGTTTTCTTCAAATCTTATACATATGAGTAGTACAAGGTGTGTCACCATGATATTTGAAAGCCAATATTAGCATCATCAGACAGAGTTTTCTTGTCACAAAACAACACGAATTAGCCCAAGTAATAAATGCTACTAATCCTCAGTCCCATTAATAGTACTTTTGCTTTCACTGCAAACATATTGGTGGATGTTTTTGCACTACTTTTTTGTTTTCTGAAACAGTTTGTGTGGAAAAATGATGCTGAGAGGAAGCCTCTGAATATTATGTTTTCAGCATCATGCTTGTTTGTCTAATCTTTAAACATCTGGTCTCTTTCTAAGTAAGCATACCAGTCTAATAGGCATATGGCCCTGACATCAATTATTAGAATAACCCTAGATGACAAATGATAAGCTCTCAAAGGTACTTGGAAACAGCTTCAGAAAAAAAAAAAGACATGCCAAACTACCATAGAGACTATGCCAGGAATGAATCTCATAAAATGCTTATTTTATTACCTGAAAATAATGAAAATAAAAAAAATTAGTGATGACCTATTTTTCCTAATAAAATTAATTTTTATTATTTTGAAAGCATTTAGAGGTTTGCAAATCATCAATTATAACAGTGATAAATTCAAGTATTTGGTCAACATTTTTAATGTTCACTTATACTCCTCAAAGATGTTTCAGGAACCCTTTGCTTCTGGTCTTTTTCTGCTACAGTATTTCAGCAAAAGACTCCCTTAGTTTTATTCACCCATAAACCTGTCTAAATCCTCAGTAAATTTAAATAATTTAGGAGTGCATAACTTGTGGGTGTTTTAAATAGCCTTTTAGACTGTTTCCTAACTGTTTGGCAATAACATAATAAGCTTATTCATGAACAGCTTTCTATATGAAGAGCCACCCTTTCTGGCAAGCAGACCTTTAACCAGAAATATTTGAGAAACTATTCTTTGAAGCTTCATGTCTTTCTAATCTCTCCAGTGTCTAACTCTCTTCTTAAAATATTCAGGGAAAGTGTACATGTAATTATTTCTAAAGTATAATAATAATTTCTATGGATTATGAACCTTTCACAATTCACAGGCAGCAGAAAATAGAAACTAAGAAGCAATATGGGTAATTGTACACTAGATGGAGTGTTTGTTTCAAGATTCTGAAATCCCATTATTTAACTAACATTCATTTCAAAAACAAGATGTGCTTATTGAATAGTAAAAATGAAATTGTTATCAACTGCTTAACATTCCAATATCTTCCTTCAAGGTAAATTTCCTTTCCAAGAAAAATCACATTTTCTCCAGCATTCAAATTTCAGTATATGATTATGTGAAATATTGTTCCGTAATTATTACAGCCTCTTAGCTTACAGCTGGATAAGCACAAAGCTTCAGACAAAATAGTTTTACTTCAAATAAATCATATTCTTCAATGAAAAACAATGGGCAGGGCACTAAAACCTCAGGAATTTAGATTCATTTTTGGCACATATTTTCTTATAAAAATGATAGTTAAGAACAAGCAACTTGGGATTTGGAGGCCCACGTATATCGTATTAAAATAGCTGAGAAGCACATACTGCGCAAATCCATAATTACACCCAGCTTTCATTCTTTGGTTTTAGTCGTCAGCTGACAACTGTTTAAAGTCAGCTAAAACCGAGAGTTGAATTATTAAGCAAACGTTGTCAGAAATGTCTGTAAATTTAATCGGAATATTTCATGAAAATGCATTTGATATTTAAATTCCCAGCTATTATTCCTTTTAAACAAGTCATTCTTTGTTACCCAGGTGGATGTAGTATAGTTTTAGCATGATAGTAGATTGGCATGAAAAACCTATAATTATAATTTGCAATAGGGCTGACCAACATTTTGGAGTGTATTGGGGAAGAAGACAGATTCCCTTTGCAAATCCTTAAAAATAGAAGTAGTAGCTTTTCTCAAGTTTGTATGGCTATCATACGGTCTTGGAAAAATGTGCTTGATTGAAAGATTTGCAGGCAGGTGCTACATTTGCAACATGAGACATATTGAACTGTGGTGAGATTCAATTTTTTTTACTACCGGTCCTGTGGGCATGGCTTGGTGGGCGTGGCATGGCTTGGTGGCTGTGGCTTGGTGGCTGTGGCAGGGAAAGAATACTATAAAATCTCCATTCCCTCCCCACTCAGGGGAAAGTTACTGCAAAATCCCCATTTCCTCCCAATCAGCTGGGACTCAGGAGGCAGAGAATAGATGAGGGCAGGGCCAGTCAGAGATGGTATTTACCGGTTCTCCGAACTACTCAAAATTTCCGCTACTGGTTCTCCAGAACTGGTCAGAACCTGCTGAATACCCCCTCTGATAATGAATGTTTGTTTTCAATCCAAAGTATGCAGAGACCATAAAAAGGGCTATTCATTAATCTGGGCCTAATCTGAAACTCGTTCAAAACAAGTAGACTACAATAAAGATAATTGGGGCATTTCACATATTTTATTTCCTTGTTCAATGTTTCATTCGCAGGCACTGCGTTGATTTGCATATTAAAACATATTCAGATAAATAGTAATTGTGAAATGAATGTACCCGAGGAGCAAAAAAGCAAATTCAGAAGATGTGTGTGCTCTGTGACTACGTGACACTTAATCCAAATCATATGGTCTACTATGAGCTAACTCTGTTAGCTCCAGAGTAAACTGCAATGTAAATAATTTCAAAGCATGTCCTAATACATATAAATATTTTTGGGAAAATCTATATAAAGCTTATATTTTATTCTTCTCCATACACAAAATTCCTTGTGACCAAATAAAGTATTCAATCCAATCCAATCCAATCTATCCTACAGTTTACTTTGTTTTTTTTCCTTCGGAGTCAATATCACTGTCCACGAAACGAAACGAAACGAAACGAAACGAAACAAAACAAAACAAAACAAAACAAAACAAAACAGGGAAATGAAATTCTCTTTTATTTGTAGATCTGAAGTTTCCAGAGCTCATGCCTTATTGAAACAAAATTAAATCTGTTTGTGTTGCCCCTAAAAGTCTCACCACTGTTGGAAGTATATTGAAGATAATTTTCATATTCCATTTTGTATTCTATCAAGGAACTTCCCTGTATCCAAAATTTATCATAGAAAGAAGTTTCTAAATACAATGTGTGAGGCTAGATTAGAATCGTTTAATATTACTCTTGTTTATGACTCTCTGCTGTAATCCTGTGGTTTTATGACCTGATACTTTGTCATAAAAGACTCCTTTCTTTTTTTAAAATATAATTTTCATTGAAACGTTTAAACAAGAAGATAAAAACTAATATAAAGTAAGGAAGACAAAAGAAAAAGAAAGAAAAAGGAAAAAAAAAGCTTATTTTCCCCTTTGAAAATACTTTCTTTCCCAGCGCTTTTTAAAAACTAGCAAAAATGTTATTGGTCTTTCATCTTCTCACTTTGATGCTATGCACACTGTGTTTTCTTAGCCCTTGCTGCCATGCTGCTTTATGGGCGATTTGTCTTCAAAAACTAAAGCTGTCTTAAAGTTTGTATCTTGAGCCTGAGTCTCTGCCATGTACAGTATTTCACCACACTGTACTTTGATTATCCTTTCCAAGTGGGAATGCAAAACAATAGCATCTCTTATTTTCTTTGCTTTGTATTAATTTTATAGCTCTTTAGAAACCCAGGATCCCAATCCAAGGGAGATGTTCAAACCATGAAAAATGTTTTTACAGTATTTTTTCATGAAAATGTCTCCTGCAGTTAGACCATTTTCATTGGAAGGGTGTTTTTTTTTTCCATTGCAAAGGCAGAATCTTTCTATAATTTGCTGTGACCGGTGGTAAAAACAATAAATAAATTGATTGATTGTCTTGTCTATAAGCTCCTTCCAGTTCTGGAATAATCTAAGTCTCCCCAAATAACAAATGAAATGTAATGATTTACTTTGCAGAAAACAACACAGAATAAGGGTTTTATTATTTTTTTAAAAATTAATTTCTCGCTCTCTTCCTCACTTTCTTCTAAGGCGTTCTTCCCTCAGTCTGAGTCCTCCACATTCACAGAAAAACAATATACTCTAACAACAAGGCTGTAGGTTAAGATGGTTGAGGAATAAAGGGAACTAAACCTATATGGCGAGCATTACATTGTAGAAAGATGCTCTAAAGCCAAATTCTCTTGCTTCTATATTAAATCCATGAAAATGGAGATCCATTAAACCAAAGGGTTAATATGCTGCTTCTATGAAATTTTTTCATGTATTATTTCAGTTACATAAAAGTTTTCTTTTCCCTGTTTCCTTTTTAGTTTTAAAATAGCAGTATCTTCTGCTCCAGGGGTATACAGTATATGGCAGTAATGGTGAACCTATGGCATGTGTGCCAGAAGTAGCACGCAGAGCCATCTCTCCAGGCACGCCAGCCATTGAACATTGCTCTTCCGGGTTCCAGCATGCACATGCGCGCCAGCCAGCTGGTCTTCACGTGCACGGGAGCACAGGAAACCGGAAGAGCATCTCTCTGGTGTGCATGCATACACCAGGAAGCTGAGTTTCTGGTTTCCTGTGTGTGCATTCTGGTGACTTCACATGCGTATGCGTGCCAGAAACTGTAAGACCAGGTGACACTGGAAGCTCAGCTTCCTGGGCAGCACATGTGTGCCAGGGAGCTTCTCTTCTAGTTTCCGGCGCTCCCATGCACACGTGCGCGTGCTCTCATTTTGGCACAGTGCCAAAAAGGTTCGCCAACACTGGTATATGGCCACCAAATAAGAAAAAAATACCCACTACTTGGAGCCTCTCAATGTTGCTAATAATTTGTAGTAAATCATGCGAATAAAGGTGTAAATCACTTAATACATGAGAAATAATAATCTTCTATAGTAGGTTATTTCAATTAATTACATTTAATCGTAATTCACGCAAATTCTGTTTCATCATGGCCTCTTCCACTATGTTGTCCTGACCCTGCAAATATTGAAATTCCTCAGTGTGGTGTTCCAAGTGCTCCAAGTGTGGTGTTTGACCTGAAAAAGTTTTCTCAATCTTTCCTTAATGGCAAAGGAAGCTATGAATGAGCCAAAAAGTATCATTCAGAGCAGATTTATAACAGATTCTTACTTTCCAAAGAAAACCGGATGGCGGGGAAATGCACAGATGCTATTTCCTATACAGCCCTACTACTGGACAGAAAGAAGAATAGTGAGAGTCTCCTACAGTGGTGGGTTGCCCCCAGTTCGCACCGGTTCTATAGAACCCGTAGTAAAACCAGGGGGAGGCCCCACCCACTGACCCTGATGTCATGAAAACGCTTCTGTGCATGCGCAGAAGAGCGCATGGTCCTGTTGCGAACTGGTAGTAAAGGTAAGTAGAACCCACCCCTGGTCTACATATTTTAAGACATTCTGGGTGTTTTCATTTTCAGAAGATAGGGTTATGAGTGCCACGTAACTTTACAACCCTATAGTACGCTGCTGTTTTCAAGTGTGGAAAAGGAGCCTGCCACAAGTGTTGAAGTGAGATCTGTCTACCAGTCCAATAGACTTTTGCATGTGGAATGAAAAGTGATGTGATCTTGTCCTTTGTTTCAGGCATCAGCATATCATGTATATTCTTAATATATTTTTTATAAGCAGTTGATCACAGTTCATAGGACTAGTACCTAGGACTGAAAACGTCAAAGCAAAGCTTTGTTTACATAATTCATTAAATTATGATAGCAACCAGATTGTTCCATACCTGAAGAACAGGCTTTTTATGTTTGGCTTTCTAAAGAGCGTTATCAGTTAAGTACCAAGACTATAAATAGTTGAAATTCTTTTATTTGGATTTTCTCTTGCTGTTCTGATGAGAAGATAATGGGGATTCAACAATTCCAATGATACACGCAAAAATGAATTTTCTTTTCAAGCACTCACTGTTTTGTAATTGAAAATAAAGTTGAAATGGAATCAGGCCCAAATGTTTTCCATATATTTTAAGTGGTTTAATAATTGAATCCTTCCTTTGCCAAAACAATGTAAGTAGAATAAACCAGAATTTAGTCCATGTTATAAATTAACCATAATTACTAAGTATATGGCATTTTGGGTGTTGTCAACAAAAAGTCTTCATTGGATTCAGCCCAACTCTGCATCCTAAGGTAGATAAGGCTGCTTTGAATTGAACTTTCCAGTTATACTCTAATCTCATTCTAGGTCTCAAACAACCTATAGAGCTTCAAGGCCCATACAAACAAAAGTATTATATTACTTTTATAAGATTAAAAGACATAAACTACATGTAGGAAACACTGTCATTCAAAAGATTTAAAAAACTTAATTTTGGTATCAAATAAAGCAGCTACCTATAATAAAATTCTTCCACTGAAATCTAATTAATTCACAGAGAAAGTCTGTGCTAATTTGGAATCTTAGGAATTAATGCAAGAATTAATTTTCTCTAAAGCCCAATCCAGTGTATGTGATAAACAAACATCTAAATTGTGCTGAGTTATATATATGTTACATAACAATATCATTTTATACCCAGATTTATATATAAAACTACAAGGCCAGAATCAAAATTCGGCATCCTCACTCAATTTACAGAGTTCTTAGGCAGTACCAGACATGACTTCAAAAGCACTCAGATAACTAATTGTCTGTCACTATCCCAGCAGGAAGAATGCAGCCTGGAGTGACAGAAAACACTCAAGCACTCGGCAATGCCGTGTGGTTTTGTGTGTTTAGTTTGTTTCCTGGGAAGCCTAAAACCACACCATGCAATTCCTTTAGCATCCTAAAGAAGATTCACTGCTGAAACTTGCTCTGTCCTGGATTTCATTTACTTAGTCTCAGCTCAGAACTTCTACCCCAACCAGCAGCTGAGTTTATCATTTCAGTTTCTCACATGCTCTCTGACCTGTCATCATTTTGGATCAGGGTAGAATATTAAACACATTTTTTATATTTACTGTATTTTTTGCACAATAAGATGCACAGGACCATAAGACATACGTTAGCTTTAGAGGAAGAAAAAAAAATCTGCCTCTGCCTCCTAACATCCATCTGGTATTCATCCGGCTAGCGACCTTGCAGCCAACAGCAAACAGCCTGGTCAGCTTGAGCACGTTATCGCAGCCCCAGCACATGGCTCATCAGGGCTCCGCTCCAATGAGCTCACCACCGGTCAACGGAGCTGAGCTGCTACCGCTGGTGGGCAACACTGGATTCTTCGCTGCTGAGCAGCTGATTGACAGTTGGATCGGCCTCCCGGAATATTGCCAATCACCTGTTCTAGACAGCAGGGATCGCTGCCGCCTAGCACTGCCGTCGCTGTTCTCTGCTGCTGCCATTCTCTGCCAATTGCAGCCATTCACCAGCGATTGCCAGCAATTGCCACCACCACCAAATAGGTGGCAAACGGTGGTGGCGATCCCCGCCACCTAGAACAGCTGATCAGCGGTATTCCGGGAGGCCAATCCAACTGCTGATCAGTTGCTCGGCAGCAGAGGCTCCAGTGTTCCCTGGTGGCAGTGAATGGCGGCAGCAGTGATAGGCAGCACTGGTAGTGAATATTGCAGCACCTCAACAATTTCCCTGCCCCCGTTGCAATATTCGCTCTATAAGATGCACAGACATTTCCACCGACTTTTTTTGGGGGGGGGAAGTGCGTCGTATAGTGCGATAAATACGGTATGTCATGCTGCATAATTGAATACCACACATACAGTAGTTGAATCCATGATATTCAGACAATAATATCATAACAAAACGTGGAAGGCTAGGTAAACATGCACCAATGTTACACTGTAAAGTACAATGCATTTGATAAGATTAAAACAACCATCAGACAAGCAGTTAAAACACAGATGAAAATTTAGAGAAGCAAATTGGAAACAAAAAATCATTGTAAGTAATTGTCATATATTCAGAATGGCTCACTGCAATTAGATCTCTTGTTGCTTCTTCTCCACTGAAGTCTCAGAAGAGACTCTCAAGATACTACAAATCAATACATGTGTAACCTTTTCTGCATGGGAAGGAGCACATTTATAATTTTTTCTTTAGGGCAGCCAAAGGCTGCAAAGAATCTGGTACCATATTATATAATAAAGATGATAATTATTCTAAAGGAATAGGAATTATAAATGCATTAAGCTATGATAGATTTTTTTATATTTAGATTTTTTTTTTCAAAAAAAAATATGGAAGAAAATTTAACAATTTGCTACGGAATTGCCATGGCATGATCTTAGAGGTACCTGGAGCTGCATAGGCCCAGAGACCATGGACTATATACACTGATGCATTGCAAGATCCCAGCAAGAGTTCCTCTGGACATAATTCTGTATGGCCTGACCATTCTTCATAAAAGATCGAAGCTGGTAATAGTGCTTCTCATTATAAGCCACTGAAGCTAGTAATGCTAGAGGCAGTTCCAGGATCACCCCTTCGCCCAAGGTGCATAATGTCATACAAAATGGGTTGAATCCCCTCTTATTTAGAGTAAGAACCAATGATAGCCCTAATTGGCTCATCTATCTATTGCTGCTCTTGGTCCAAAAACCTTACTAGAGCTCTTCAAGAAAGGAGCTTCCCACCACCTGCAGAGGATATGGGCACAAGCCATTGTCAAAATGAAAGCCAAATGAGACGGTATTTAGTTTAATCTAGCAAGAATGTTCTAAACAGGACAGAAACGAGAAAGAATGACTGATATGAATGGGGAAACTATTCCTTCTGTATTTGAAGAAATGTCAAACCAACAACTAATCCTGTCAAATCTTCCCTAAAACCAAAAGGTTTGTTGAGGAGGATTTGATGCTTCTGTGTTTGCTAGGCTGATCATGCTATGCATTATTTTTTGTTCAACTAACATGTAATTTTTCTTTGACTGGTTTTTTTTTTTTTTACTGTTCCCAAACTCATCCAGACAATAGGGACCACTGGAGTCAAAGATCCTGCAAATAAAACCACAGTCCAAGCAAAAAAAACTAGTCAATATTATAACAAAAATGTGCTTTTCAGATTCTCTCAGCTTCAAAGGGATTACAATTCTCATAAAAGACATTTTTTGGGAGAGAATTGCTTTAGACAAAATGCTATTTATTGGGCAAGGTTTTTCAAAGCCCAGCCTTGCAAGCTATATAAATACATAAACGGCTTGGTTTAAGGTAACACCATTTTTGACTTGATTATTTCAAGAGCTGTCTTGAAAATTTTATGAAAATAATACCATTATTTGTTTACCTGATGGATTTCAGATTACATTTAAAGTTTTGCACATTTTTAAAATAAACACTCTACTAAATTACTAAAATAAACTATTTGATTATGTTCTGTGACATATAATCTTGTAAACTGCCTTTTTCAAGCATAGTGCTAATCTTTTTAAACAACAAGCAGTCTTGTTAGAAGATGTAATCCATTTTGTCAGGTGTATGATTAATCCAAGCATAATTATGTATGATGATAAAAATGAAACATAAGATGTAGTAGATATTTCTACTGATCTCATATTGGCACAGACATTATGAACATCAGAAAGAACAAAACACCCAAAGTTAGATATTCCCTCTGCTGGGGACACCAATGTGACCAAAAAGAATGCTTTATTTTTTGTTTTTGTTTTTTAAAATCAGGAAGTCTATTACAAAAAAAATCAGCCAATAGGGAAGAAGCAAGAATATCTCAAAATTGGGTTGGATATTAAGTGTGAATTTCATATTCAGTCTTAAAATGGGACTGGCAGAGAGAATTTATTTGTTAGTGGCAAATATAACTGCTGTCACTGAACATTCAAAAACTAAGAAATGGTGGCTTCCCTTGAATTTGAAAGCAAAAATTTGTTCCTCCTGTCATATAGACCTGGCTGGAAGAGGAGGGAGAAGTGCCCCTTTTAGAGAGGTGGCCAGCTGACATTCAGACAGGCATCAGTGTAGAGATGGTGGAGTGGTGGTGGTGATCTGAAACTCATGGGAGACATCTGGGAAGTTATTCTCTTCAGATTGCTGGGCTGAAATACAGTATTATGTCTTGGGTTCTAAGAAGGATCAGTTGAGACTGTTGCTTTTGTATCAGACTCTCTGCTTCATAACAATCTAGCTGCCTGACCTTCTTGATGCCATTACCAGTTTGGCTGTGGAGGTCCCCAGACTTATGGTCTTGGGGGAGTAAATGAGTGCTTTTTTGTCTTTGTGCCAGTTACGCCTGTTCCTGAACTGGGAGGCTTTGGTCACTGTCACTTATGCCTCCACAACCTCCTACTTGAACTATTGCAAAGGGCTCTACTGTGTATGAGGCTGTTGTTGAGGAGTATTTGGAAACTTCAGATGGTACACAAATGAAGCTGCATAGATTGTAAATGGTATTGGCTGTTCAGCTTCAGGAACTGCATTGGCTGAATGTGTTTCTGAATGCAATTGAAAGTGCTGGTTGTCATCTTTAAAGACCTCCATAGTTTGCCTTCTAGTTCTTCCAGTCATTTCTACCCATCCAATCTGGTCTGGCAGGAAGGGCATACTCTGGGTCCCACCAGGGAAGGAATGGTGGATAGTGAGGACTAGGAGTTGTGTCTTTTCTGCTTTCGCACCTCCCCTCTGTAACACCCTACCTTCCTAGAGTAGGATGGTTCTGACCCTGTTGGCCTTTTAGAAGGCCTTGAAGAACTGGTTATATGTCCAGGCGTTGGTCTGAATGTGTGAAGGGCCCCATTTCTTGGTTATGCTGACACTGATGGATTATAATATCTCTTATCTCTTTTTATTTAATTTCTTTTTGTGTCATGTTTTAATTGTTTTTATGATTATTTGCCATTCAAAGTCATGGATTTGAGATAAGCAACCATACATACATACATACATACATACTGACTGACTGACTGACTGACTGACTGACTGACTGAATATATGAATACATACTACCAAGAGCCTTGGTAGTACAGTGGTTTAAGGCACCCTGTTATTAAGCTGGTTATTAAGACCAGCTGCCTGCAATTACTGCAGGGTTCGAATCTCACCAAGGCTCAAGGTTGACTCAGCCTTCCATCCTTTCTAAGGTAGGTAAATTGAGTACCCAGTTGTGGGGGCAATAAGCTGACTTTGTATAAATATACAAAAGGATGAAGGCTATTGCTGAGCACATTGTAAGCCGCCCTGAGTCTTCGGAGAAGAGCGGCATATAAATCAAATTAAAAAAAAACAAACATAAATATCTTTTCCACAGACATTTAAATGGTTTACTAGTTTATTGTTCCCCATGTCATAGTATTGTTTTATGTTGTTTAAAATTGTTCTGAAAATCTAAATCTAAATTTAGTCCTCCCTTAAGCACAAAAATATGGCTGGATTACCTTGGGCCAGTCATTCTTTTTAGCCCTGGCCAAGGAAGGTTTTTTTAAAAAAGTATCTATGAACATGGACATGACTAGCATGGTGCATGATGATCCATAACATTCAGTAATGAAGCCTTCATTCTGTTGGGAATTGATTGAAGCTATTAATTACATATGCTTAACCACAATCAAAACTATGTGGGTTCTAAGCTTATGAGTAACTGAGTGTTTTTTGTCCTGTTCATACTTCCTAATTCTAGAACCTCTGCGGTTGCACAGATTTTTAATTGACAAAAAAATCCCTTCATTCCCTTCCATAAAAGAATTGCCTGTCTACATATATTCACCTACATTTCTCTAAAAGCTTTCCAGAGGGAAAAAATATCTTTTCTGAAACTTTGCTTAAGGGTGTTTGGTCTGTCAATGAATACCGCTAGATAGAGCAGTTTGAAAACCATAGTGCTATAAGCAGTAAGTCTTCATGCAGAAATCTCTCTGAATGGCTATGATCATTATGTAATGGGAATTTGATGCAATCCTCTGTATAAAAGCCTTTTAAATGGCTGCAAATTTGGAACCTGATAGTGCAATAATCATATTGTTGAAATGCTGATAATCATTCTATGGCAGTAAAGTGATACACAGACTATTATTTGTTCCTGCTTTTTAATGGTAATTTGGAATATTGGAACATAGATATAAGTATTTTGTTAAACCTGAACTGCAGAAGCTTTTCAAGCAGTGGTGATATCCAATTTTTTTTACTACCATGGGCGTGGCTTGCTGGGTGTTGTGTGGCTTGGTAGGCGTGGCAAGGGAAGGATACTACAAAAATCTCCATTCCCATCCCACCCCGGGGGAAGGATACTGCAAAATATCCATTCCCACCCCACTCCAGGAAAAGGATACTGCAAAATCTCCGTTCCCTCCCTACTCTTGGGGGGGAAAATATTGCAAAATCTCCATTCCCACCCCAGTCTGGGGCCAGAGGTGGTATTTGCCGGTTCTCCGAACTGCTCAAAATTTCTGCTACCGGTTCTTCAGAACCTGCCAGAACCTGCTAGATTTCACCCCTGCTTTCAAGATAATATAAAGAGGAAAGAGTGTGAAGCAAAATTCTAAACAAAGCAAACACAAACACCAGAAGGTTGAAAGGTCCATGAACACACATTAAACTCCTAGAAGCAACAGAGACAGAAGTGTGTAATGTCAATCGAAGTTTTCAACTGAAATAAAGTACTGATGCTAAGTATAGATGTGAGGAGGTGGAACTGAAAATGGACCATCTGCATGAACTGCAGTTAAAGTTCCTGCCATAACAGTCTTGGTAATTGGAGTTTGATGGAATGACCTTTCTTTGAAAAAAATGCAGAAAACAGGAACATAGGTTGGTTGGATTAACTGTGGGATGGTTTGCTTATGAAACTACTGCACCAATAGGTGGGGGATTCTGCTGGCAGTCTTTCTATTGAATTTCTACTGAATTTCAGAAATCTGATCACTAGATGGTAGCCGTGGTACACTCAATTTTACATAGACAGATTGCTTTAAATGACCTCTATAATATTAACATAGAGCTGCCTTGCTCAGTCTAGTACTCTCCAGATGTCTTCATCCAATTCCCATGATGGCTGAGAATTCTGGGAATTGATGCTCAAAACATCTGGAAGACCCCACTTTAGTAAGTCAAATAAATAACTGTTTGAGCTTCCCCTGGTTACATTAGACATCACAAGGTTGCTACACTGAAAACATAATGTGAATGCTAGACATAGTGTTGCCTTTTTATTTTATTTTTAAAAGAAGAATAATTTTTTTCTTTTAAGTATTGTGTAATGCAGGAAGGACCCTGAAGGCAAATTCACCGGACCATTTTTTAAAGCAATTCTATTGAGTAGAGACATCATGACCTCATCTTTTTGGCACGGGAATTATCTTTGTTAATGCTCCAAACAGACGTCAAGTTTGCAGCTGATCACATCCCAGTATACTGTTTTAGAAACATCTCAAGACATTTTTATGACCTTGTAGTTAAACAATTGTGCTACTTAAAATAAATTGAATGTAACAGCCCTCCTGTACTGAATCAATTCAGACTTACAGTCTTTCCATAAGCACAGATCAGGCTGCCCAGGGGAGAGTGCAACCGGAAAAAATTGCTTCAGTCTTATTTTAAGTATTTTAAGTCCTATGTGAATTGTAAAGTCCCTGCATGTTTCCCATCTGCATTAGTCCTGCTTGAAGCCTGGGATCCTCAATTTTTTTTTTTTGTACCTATGGGCAAATTTGAAGATATTATTAGCATTTTTGTGCACATTAACAGATTAACAGAGCTGGAAGGGACTTTGGAGATCTTCAAGTCCAAACCCTTGCTTGAACAGGAGACTCTATGCCATTCCAGACAAGTGTCTGTCCAATCTCTTCTTAAGAACTTCCAGTGATGGAGCACCCACAATTTCTGAAAGCAAGCCATTCCACTGATTAATTGTCCTCACAGTCAGGAAATGTCTCCCTAATTCTGTGTTGGATCTCTCTTTGATAATTTTCCATCCATTATCACTTGTCCTGCTCCCAGGTGTTTTGAAGAATAGGTCGATCCCCTCTCCTTTGTGACAGCCCCTCAAACATTGGAAGACTGCTATCATGTCATCTCTAGTCCTTCTCTTCATTAGACTAGACATACCTAATTCCTACAACCATTCATTGTATGGTTTAGACTTGCAACATCTCTTTTGTATTATAGTGATCAGAACTGGATGCAGTATTCCAAGTGCATGTACTCCAAGTGGCACATGGCACATATGGCCAATCAAATAATGCTAAAGTAATAAGATTGCTCACTATTAACGTCTCTAGCTTCCTAGGAAGCTGTCTACATTTTCAGCTGTTTTTTTTCTGGCAGTTAGACATACTTCCAAATAAGGCTGCAGCATTTCCTTTTCCAAGATAGACATCCAGAGGCATTATTGGAAGTACCTATTATGCTTAAGACTGGTCCTCTGATTGCAGCATGCCAGCATTCCACTTTTCTTCAATGAAAAAAATAGTAAAAAAAATAAATAAATAAACCTGGGCAGGCATTGTTAATGCCAGTGAGCATCCATAGCAGCATTGCCATGCATAGTAGCAGAGGTTCAAGTAGTATACAAAGAGAAATATCTTGCCCCAATGTATTATGTGAACATATTAAGAACCCATTCGCCTATTATCAACCACACTTACTGGGAAACGAGGGCTACCAAATTAGGATTACAAAAATCCAAAAAACCATTAGCTGATATCAAAGGGTTACAATTTCTGTATTTTTCTGTTACTGCCTAATAGTCTAGTTTTTTGCAGTCCAGATTTGGTAGCCCTAAGAAAATCCAGCAACTCACCTTCAGATTAAAGGTAAAGGTTTCCCATGTTTATTTGTGTATGACTCTGGCGGGTGGTACTTATCTCTGTTTCTTAGCCAAGGAAGATTACAGATTCCTTCCCCATTCTCTTGTTTGGGAAATCCTGCTTGCCAGCCTCATAAACTTTCTCTGAAATATGTACTTTTGCATTTTAAACTCATTTAAATCACAACAGCATTGCCACCATGCTGTATGTTAAATGCCTTTGTTAATTTAAATCTTTTAAAGGGTTGCTAGAAAGAAGAAGGAAGGCATTTTAAATCATTCAAAGTGCCTTTCAAATGACTAAATAAAGAATTGAAATAAAAACAAATGGTCCTTTGGTGTTTCTTTTGAAATAATTGTTTGACTGGCTGCCATGATACAGACCATATAAAAAGACTTCATACGCCTGTCATCTGCTTTATTCTTCCTATTCTGTCTGAGCTTTGGAGTAGATATATCAGGCTTTAAGTCTGATGCATTCCTCTTGATTGAAGAAGGATGCTAAGAATGCATGAATTCCTGATGACCTTTCACTGCAAACTGTGAACTTTGCTCACTACCCATGATGCACACTTAGGCGTCATTACTCAGGCTCTTAGCCAGGACCTTTTCTTGGCCATTACAGATTTAGCGACATTTCTCAAACAAAGTGAGGAATGAAAGAAACTGCTTAAATAAACTTTGAGCTCTTTTCTTGAAACTGTCACCTCTAAGTTCATGAGCGAGCTCAAGGGAGAACATTGCTGTTTGTAATAGAGAGAAAGTGGAATTTGTGTCTAACATCCATCTAGGCAGGCACTGGTATTACTGCCTTTTTTGTCCAAAATTCATGTTACAAGGCAATATTAGGTTTCACTCAAATTCTTGACTTTTGAGTCAAACAGAATCTTGGGGTTAAGAAATAAACTAAGCTTAGAAATTTGACATAAATTCAAAGATGATTCCACAGATTGGAAGTTTCAAACTTCTTTTTTCAAATTTAAATCTGATGAATACCAGCCTATCATAATCTTCCATCCTATATCATGAGATTTTACTCAAGTAGAAATCTAGATGACAGAAAGATTTGTGTAAATCAGCCATTTATAATTAAATATTCTCATTTAGGATTACATTCACTCTGATTTCAGGTTGACATGACCCTGCATATTAATGGAGATTTCTAAAGCAACTTTAAGCTTCAAGGTTTTGGTTACCACCTTTAGAGCGCTCCATGGCATCGGACTGGGGTATTTACAAGACCGCCTTCTCCTACCAATAGCCTCTCACCGACCAGTACGCTCCCATAGAGAGGGGCTCCTCAGGGTGCTGTCGGCCAAACAGTGTCGACTGGCGGCCCCCAGGGGGAGAGCCTTCTCTGTTGGGGCACCTACCATCTGGAACGAGCTCCCCCCAGAGATACGGAAGATCCCGGACCTGCGCACGTTTCGCCGTACTCTCAAAACTTTTCTATTTCAGCAAGCTGGCCTGGCCTAACTCCCCTCTTTTAAATTTTTTAAATTTTTTAATTCGTGATTTTATAAATTGGGTGTTTTAATCTGTGTTTCGGCCAAAATATTTAATAATTTTAAGGGATTTTTAATATTTGTATTATTTGTATTTTATCTTGGCTGTTCACCGCCCTGAGTCCTTCGGGAGTAGGGCGGTATAGAAATTTGATTAAATAAAAAATAAATAAATAAAGGTTGGTCTAAAGTTAACTTCATGACTGAAATGTTACATAAGTTATTTAATATCTATTTGCATACATACATTTAATGAAGTTGGTTTGGAAATCCATTATTGTCTACTTCTATGCAAAAATCTTTTCTACTACTTGTTTTTGTTGTTGTTTTGGAACTATTAAGTACAGTGCATTGAACCAAGGGACTTCTCCATGCAACTATACACCATCACTGAGCTATGGTCCTATACATTTGAGATTATGACAAAACACTAATAGTTGAAACCCAAACAGACAAATTCTTGTCCTTATTATACCATAATTAAAACCAACCTATTGAACAAGTACCTTTGAGTTTCCCATAAATATTTCCTTTCATTTTGTGGTTGAAACAGGAATGCACATCAGAAATAATTCTTTATTTGTAACATATTGGAAATGTATTTCTTTTTCCTCTAGTTTCAATGATTTCTAAAACTTGTATTTTCCCACAAAGTACCTTTATAGCCATTTAATAATGTAAAGTAGGGCCAGTTCTACCCTGGATTGCAGCAAAGGAATCCAGGACAGACAGGAAAAATGGAGACTCATACAAGCACATTCTTAAAATACTTCAATGTTTCAGTAGAAAATCCAAATCCTTCACACCTTAATATTTTCACATGATAGAGGTTTTATTTTAAAAAATGTTAGGCTTTTAAGAACTGTTAAACCATCCTAATTTTGCCACAACGTCTACTTTCAGAGAGTTTCATTTCTTAATTAATTTTCTGTTGCCTGTCAACTTCCACAGCGGCCTTTTACACCTTTCGCAAAGATTGGGTTGGAGTTTGGTGCCCATATTTCTTAACCCATCTGTTGACAAATGATAAGAGTTTCTATCCAACACATCTGGAGGGCACTAAATTGGAGATGGGTGTTTTAACACACCCTTGTAATTGTTTATCAAACACAACATAGCAATGTCTGCTTCTGAGGGAAGTTGGTGGGATTTACATGCAGGAAATCCAAAAAGAGCAGTCTCCTGTTTTTGGCAGAGACAAATCCACTGTTGCTTTTGGTTAAAGATCAGAATTTTGACTGGATACAAATGCACTTGGCAGACAATATTAAGCCAAAACACTAAAAGAACTTTGGAAGATTAGAAGATAGAGCTTGCTTTAGAAGATTTCGTTTGGGGATAAATTCCTATCAACAGCATGTTCTCAATTTCTTAAGGCTGACTTTAATAGACATATTTTTCTCATTCCAGAGATGTGTCTACAAAGGAATGAGTTTTTGATTCAGGGATTCAAAACTTATCCTTATTAAATCCTAACAGGGCCTCAAGAGACTTCCTTTGGATTTTTTTCTATGGCAGCCTGCCCTGCGGTAGTATGAAGTTGAAAATTTCTTTTAAGTGGTTTGCTATGTCAGTTATACTAGTCACTTCATTGCAGTTGTGTAAATTATCAATTTCTACAATTAGCTTCTACCCTAGTCAAGTGGATGTCTCTTCATCCAAACAGTAATATATATATATATATATATATATATATATATATATATATATATATATATATATATATATATATATATATATTTCTGTCTTTCCTCATATTTGAAAAACATTATTTAAAAACAGAATTCTAGAAAGTGTTTTGGGTGGAACATATTGGCATCTATTTTATTGGTTCTGTAATTGGTTATATGTTAACTGTTGACTTCCTACTCTTGTTTCATCCCTTTATTATGATTATTTTATTGTGCTCTCATAATTTTTTTCTCTTTATTTAGTATTCTGCGGACTTTTTATTGTATGATAAAAAAAAATTAAATAGCTTTTAAACTGTTTTTCAGGAATTAAGAAGGAGAAGCTGTGTTCTGACCTACGCTTCCTTAGAAATACAGCACCATCTTTGTTCCGGCAAACCTCTTTAATTCAAACGGCTGTGAATTATTGTCTTCCCAGTCTGAAAGGCTTCTCAAATAGTCTTTCAGGGGAATGTTTACAAACACCAATCATCTCCAAACCTTTCTCCCAAGTCGGCCCTGTTTTCTTAATTGTTCTTGTTTTCTGGCAGCTCTGAGCAGCGCACACTGGGAACAGGCTCCCACTGTTCTTCTGCCTTGCTGAAGTCAGACTCCGGATACTCCGGAGGCAGCAAAGAACTACCAGATGGCCTTGGTCCCCTCTCTGCCTCTGACTCAAAGCCCTCGCCTGAGCCTTCCCCAGACTCCAGGACTGGCTCACGTTCCTCCCCAACCTCCTCATTGTCCAAATATACTGCCAGCTCTGCTGGCTACTGGTGGGCCATAACAAGCTGTGACAATATGGTAATGCACTTGGAGGAAACCAAGCAAATTATTGTAATTTAACTCTTGGAACTCAATTAGTAATCTGTTTCTTGCATAACATTACAGGAAAATAGCCCAATTTATTGTGGAGTTATATTGGTTTTACAGTCAATTAAAACAATGTATCATACCAGCATTTTTATTTATCAACCAGGTCACAGATTTACCTTGCTATAAATATATGTTCACATTAAACTTTTAGACATCTAATAAAACATATTAATTATCTAAGACTTGTCTTGGTTCATTGTATGGAAGTGGGAAGCATATCTTTTGGACTTGCAGGAAGGTGACAATTTTTTTTTTTTTTGCTTTAATTTATATGCCGCCCTTCTCCGGAGACTCAGGGCAGCTTACAATGCGTTAAGCAATAGCCTTCATACTTTTGTATATTTATACAAAGTCAGCTTATTGCCCCCACAATCTGGGTCCTCATTTCATCTACCTTTGAAAGGATGGAAGGCTGAGTCAATCTTGAGCCTGGTGAGATTTGAACTTGCCGTAATTGCAAGCAGCAGATGTTAATAACAGTGCTCCAGTCCACTGTACTACAGGCTCTTTTGCCTGTATGTTGGAGGATCTTTTTTATGGGAACAGTATGCTAAGGACCATATCAAGTCACTGGACTTGATATGGTCCTTAGCACTGGTTATATTATCTACTTTGACTAATGACATGTTTGCAAGAAACCTAGCTCAGAGAGCACCAAGGACCCTTCATGGTCACTAGAGTTTATTCTTTTGCCTAAGGTTTATTTTGTTTTCTGTTATTATTTGTAATCTTCTTCAGTTTTAATGTACAAAAGATTGGTTTTTGTAATAAAAAATATATAGCTCATGTCACGTATTTGGAGTAAGGATCATTGAGTTTACTTAGTATTTAGGCCTGACTTCATAAAATTAAGCAGGAAATGCATCTGAAAAGAAAATTATCTGTATTTTTCTTCCAACGTATTCTAGTTCCCTCTCTTTCTTTCTCTCTCTGATACAGAATACAGGAATTTTTTTCTTAGCAAAATAAATGTTTCTTCCAAAAGTCTCACTTAGGACCAGACAATAGTCATAGGTTTTTTAAACACTACGGACAATATGAGCTAATGTCTACTTATTTAAAGTTTTCCAATTAAAAGTTTAAAAAAAGTAATTATGTTTTTTTTTTGATACAGCTTATTCTGTTCTACATAAAAGGCATACAATGATTCATCAAATCTCAAAAATTATGGCTCATGAAATAAACTTTATAATTCAGGAACATATTTTTTCTACAAAGGAGACTTACATCATATATGGTCTGTTTACCCATTTAGCTAAATGATATTTATATAAATATGATTAGTTTTCTTCCATTGCTTCTTGTCCTGCCTTCAGGTGCTTTGAAGAATAGCTTGACTCCCTCTTCTTTGTGGCAAACCCTGAGATATTGAAACACTGCTATCATGTCACCCCTAGTTCTTTTCATTAAACTAGACATACCAAATTTCAGCAATTGTTCTTTATATTCTTTATGTATTTTAGCTTCAAGTCTCCTACATTATTCTAAGCTTTTTCCAAAGCTTACTCAAAATCCTTTTTTATAATCTGAGCCTATTCATTCATGTCTGCCAATTTACTTTATATGCAACATGAATGTTTTTAGCTACTTTGAAGCTGTTTATCACAATGATATTCTCACTTCTCCATGGTAGTAAGCACATATATAATTCTCACTCCCCTTCATGGATCAACTGCCTTGGTGTGGTGAAGGGGCTTGCACAGCACAATGAAGCTATGAGCTATGCAGTGCAGGGCCACACAAGACAGACAGGTCATAGCAGAGAGCTCTGACAAAACGTGATCCACTGGAGAAGGAAATGGCAACCCACTCCAGTATCTTTGCCATGAAACTCCCATGGACACTACCAAAAGGATATAAAGCTGAAAGATGAGCCCTTCAGGTCAGAAGGTGTTCAATATGCTACTGGGGAAGAACAGAGGGCTAGTACTAGTAGTGCAAGAAAGAGTGAAGCAACTGGGCCAAAGCCAAAAGGATGCTCAGCTGTGGATGCATCTGATGGTGAAAGGAAAGTCCAATGCTGTAAAGATCTATTCTCCATAGGAACCTGGAATGTAAGATCCATGAATCAAGGCAAGCTGGACGTGGTCAAACAAGAGATGACTGAACATCGACATCTTAGGAATCAGCGAACTAAAATGGACAGGAATGGGTGTATTTAATTCAGATGATCAGGTATATTACCGTGGGCATGAATCCCTCAGAAGAAATGGAGTAGCTTTCATAGTCAATAAAAAAGTAGGAGAAGCAATACTGGGATACAATATCCAAAATGACAGAATGATCTCAGTTCGAATCCAAGGCAAACCATTAAATATCACAATAGGTCTATACCCCAACCACTGGTGCTGAAGAGGATGAAATTGACCAGTTCTATGAAGCCCTACAGTACCTTCTAGAATTAACACCAAAAAACGATGTCCTTATCATCATGGGGGATTGGAATGATAAAGTAGGAAGCCAAAAGATAATCAGAATAACAGGCAAGTTTGGCCTTGGAGTACAAAATGAAACAGGGCATAGGCTGGTAGAATTTTGTCAAGAGAATAGGATGGTTATAGCAAACACTCTTTTCCAACAACCCAAGAGATGATTCTACACATGGCTATCACCAGACGGTCAACACAGAAATCAGATTGACTAAACGCGACACATGCACTTCCGAACCGGTAAGGAAGGTAAGTAGATTTCACCCTGGTAGCAATTAAAACCATCCAAAGAAAAAGAAATGTAAGAAAGCAAAATGGCTGTCTGAGGAAGCTTTACAAATAGCTGAGGAAAGAAGGGAAGCGAAAGACAAGGGAGAAAGAGAAAGATACACACAACTGAATGGAGAATTCTAGATAATAGCTAGAAAAGATAAGAATGCCTTCTTAAATGAACAGTACAAAGAAATAGAAGAAAACAATAGAATAGAGAGGACCAGAGATCTCTTCAAGAAAATTAGAGATATGAAAGGAACGTTTCATGCAAAGATGGGCATGATAAAGGACCAAAATGGCAGAATGACCTACCAGAGGCAGAAGAGATTAAGAAGAGGTGGCAAAATTACACAGAAGAACTATACAAGAACGAGTGTAACGTCCCTGATGACCATGATGGGGTGGTCACTGACCTTGAGCCAGACATCCTGGAATGTGAAGTCAAATGGGCCTTAGGAAGTCTAAACAACAACAAAGCTAGTCACAGTATTCCAGTTGAGCTATTCAAAATCTTAAAAGATGATGCAGTAAAAGTGCTACACTCAATTTGCCAGGAAATTTGCAAAACTCAACAGTGGCCACAGAACTGGAAAAGGTCAGTTTACATTCGAATTCCAAAGAAAGGCAATACCAAAGAATGTTCAAACTACCGCCCCATTGCACTCATTTCACATGCTAGCAAAGTTATGCTTAAAATCCTACAAGCTAGGCTGCAGCAGTATGTGGACCGAGAACTACCAGAAGTACAGGCAGGATTTTGAAGAGGCAGAGGAACTAGAAATCAAATTGCCAACATGCACTGGATCATGGAGAAAGCTAGGGAGTTCCCAAAAAACATCTACTCCTGCTTCATTGATTATGCTAAAGCCTTTGATTGTGTGGATCACAACATATTGTGGCAAATTCTTAAAGAGATGGGAGTATCAGACCATCTTATTTGTCTCTTGAGAAACCTATATGTGACTCGAGAAGCAACAGTGACAACTGGACCTGGAACCACTGATTGGTTCAAAATTGAGAAAGGAGTCTGGCAAGGCTGTATACTGTCGCCTTGGCTATTTAACTTATATGCAGAGAACATCATGAGAAAGGCGGGGCTAGATGAATCACATTGGAATTAAGATTGCCAGGAGAAATATCAACAACCTCAGATATGCAGATGATACCACTTTAATGGCAGAAAGTGAAGAGGAACTAAAGAGCCTGTTGATGCAGGTGAAAGAGGAGAGTGCAAAAGTTGGCTTGAAACTCAACATTAAGAAAACTAAGATCATGGCATCTGGCCCTCTCAATTCCTGGCAAATAGATGGGGATAGTGACAGATTTTATTTTCCTGGGTTCCAAGATCACCGCAGATGGGGATTACAGCCAAGAAATTAAAAGATGCTTGCTCCTGGGGAGGTGTCTGTATAGTCAAGGCTATGGTTTTCCTAGTTGCAACTTATGGCTGTGAAAGTTGGACCATAAGGAAGGCTGAGCGCCTTTGAACTATGATGCTGGAGAAGACTCCTGTGAGTCCCTTGGACTGCAAGGCGATCAAACGAGTCAGTCCTAGAGGAGATCAACCCTGACTGCTCTTTAGAATGCCAGATCCTGAAGATGAAACTCAAATACTTTGGTTACTTAATGAGAAAGAAGGAGTCACTGGAGAAGAGGCTAATGCTGGGAATGATTGAGGGCAAAAGAAGAACGGGATGACAGAGAATGAGGTGGCTGGATGGAGTCACTGAAGCACTCAGCATGAGCTTAAACTCCGGGGGTTGGTAGAGGACAGGAAGGCCTGGAGGAACGTTGTCCATGGGGTCGCGATGGGTCGGACATGACTTCGTGACTAACAACAACATAATTCTCACTTCTCCATGGTAGTAAGCACACACATATATATGTATATGAATATGTATGTGTATGAATATGTATATGTGTATGTGTATGTGTGTGTATATATATGTATATATATGTGTGTGTGTATATATATATGAGATCTAAACACAGCAGAATTATTTTCATGTTTTCTATTTTGGAGAAGTAATGAAGATGCTAAAAGCCTTTGGAGAATTAACTATTTAATTAAATTTTCTTTATGTTTGTTGACAGGTTCTGCTGCCAGGTCAAATATCAGCATGTGAAAATTATGCAAATCATCTTAAGTTTCCAATCATTCATAAGTTTCCATTTACATTTACACTTTGTATCTTAAAGTTTGCATATACTTACTTTAGAACTTTGATGAAATGATGTGGATCAGTGCACTAGGATTTTTAGAGGTTAGGTCTAGCTTCTTTTGTTAGATTCTGATAAACAAGGAAAGGTATTTTTTTATCACCACTACCTTTAAAAAAAAAAGAAATTGAAAGTTAGAAATCAGAATTATGGTCAATTTTAAAACATTAGAATGTCCAACCAGAAATTGATAAAATTATTAACATAAAGTGGAAAAATTATCACAACTATTAAGAAATATAGAGATCAGATAACAACATACTAAAATCAACATTTTGTGGTAAATCCTAAAAAAAAACAAAACCCACCCTTCCAAAGCTCAACAAACCAATATAGAGATTTTGTACTTTAAATCAGTGGTGGGTTGCCCCCGGTTCGCACTGGTTCTATAGAACCGGTAGTAAAACCGACGGGAGGCTCCGCCCACTGACCCCGACATAATCAGAATGTTTCTTCACATGCGCAGAAGAGTGCGCACGAGCGAAGCGAGCGCGTGCAGCCCCATTACAAACCAGTAGTAAAGCCACCCCTGCTTTAAATGTGTTCTAAAAGGTCAACATTGGGATAGCAAAACTTTGCACTTAAATTGTCACCAGCATTAGCAACCATGATTAGCCTTTGTGTTCACAATTCTAACATCATTAGCAAACTTCACTTATTTTCTTTTATAGGTAAGGCTATGTCTGCCAAATAAAAATACAATACAGAGAAACAACAACTGCAACCTGCCACCCAAATAAACTTTTAACTTTCCCATTGAAGTTATTTTTAAAAGGCCACTAATTTATTAGTTAGACTGGCAGGCATGCAGTTAAGTGCAGTCTCCTCACTAGCCATTTATTTAACATGCTATTCCCACATCATCCACCTAGTCCAGACCAAGAGCAACTATCCACTTGACTCTTTCTGTGAGGCTGGGAAAATAAGCACCCCTCAAACAGAAGCCACAAAGCAGCCGACCAATGATTCCAAGAGGAAAACAAAACAGTGAGGTTGGATCTTATCTTGAATAAAAACTTTTGACATGCCTGTGCTTTGTTTCTTGCCTAGAAAAAATATGGGACTGTTCTGAGCACAGAATGTTTGAAGGTAAATTTAACAGTCAGAAGAAGGAATCACTCAGATGAAGAATTGTTTTAGTGAATATAGTAGCTGGCTGTCAGAAAGGTAATACAACTGTGCAGATAAATATGAAATGATTTGTGCACAGTTTCAATTTGAACAGTATAATAGCATGAACAAATTAAATTAAATAAGGCCTCTGTCAGTGTCATATAAAATAATTTATTTTTCCTTTACATCCAACAGCATCCATATTGAAAGCGGTATGGCAGTTGGGACAGTGCAATCAAAGTCTTGCTCCCCTTTTTAACCAGTATTGATATCAAAAGCATGTACAAAAGGACAGGTCTTCATTTGCACTCCTGCAACTGGTATCTTGCCTCTTAGAGCCTCCCGATTGCACGTGCTGAAGGATGTTAAAGAATACATCATTTTTTGGCTTTTTAAGATTAAAAAATATATTGTTAAATGACACTTTTCCTAAAGATATAATTTTATGCATGCACAACATACCCTGTTGTTATCAACTTATATAATATACTCTTTTGTAATGCACTCAATAATGTAGTCTTTTATCAATATTCACTTTTTGATATACCCTATTTTATTCGAATTGTTGAAACAAGATAAATTGATGGATGCCTGCAGATTCTATGTATTATTAATCTTAGACTTAATGGCATCATTTTGGAGGAAAAAACCGGTCAGATTTTGAATTTAAACAATTCTCTTTCTTTTGCTTTCTGCAAAAGAAAAGCAGTGGACACAGAAAAGCAGTAGACAGAGATTTACAGAAGGAACTATATTAAGTGTGCATGTAAAAACTGTTGCAAAAATGGCTATGTGTAAATTATTTTCAAAATTAGTTTACTGAAACTTTTACGAAGAAACAAATCCTATTGAATGTAATTACACTAACACACTTATGTAAAAAAGGCAGGAGTCTTAAGTACTATCTAAAAAGTAAATCTGAGCTAAAGTAATTACATAAATGTATTTAGAAAAAACTGTTATGACGGCTTCATATCTTACAGAAAGGAAGCCCAACATTCAGTCAAATTAGATTATTTTCTTGAATGGCCCATATTTCCTCTTGCGTTTATCATGTACATCTTGATGATAGGGATCCTTCCAAGAAGGAATGCAGAGACATCTTAGAAGCATATGGAGTCACTGAAATGGCCTCCATGTTTCAGAGGCTGTTGTAAGAGATCCTGATGTTTCCTAGAGCTCAGGAAGAATTGTACCACATAATCCTGAGGAGACATAGTACTCTATTTCCTCAGAGTTGGTATATTTCTTGTTATGTTCTATAGCCTATACAAAGTTGTGGAGTATTGTAACAGTAAAAGGTACATGTATACCAGAAAAATTATGGTGTTTTATTGTTTATTGTAATGAAATATTACTTTGATCCATTGGCCACTACTATGCGTATGTGAGGTTTTCTTAATCCAGAAAAACATTTGCAATTGTGTATTCTGTCTGATGGAAGACCTTATTTATACTCAGAAAATGAACGTCAGACTGATAAGAAGGATAGCCAGGAGGATTATTTAATTAGAATCCTGTCTACTATTTCACATACTGTAACTTATATAAAAGTTTTAGTCAGTCAGAGAACAAAGCATTTTATTTTGTTAATTCTTCACTTCTTTAGTTCAACTTTGCTAAGCTGTAAACTGTGATTTATAAAACACACACAAATCCAAAGACAAACCCAAACAAATTACACTATAGTTCATCACACTATGCAGACCCAGCCAGAGATACAAATGCTACATTACTTTGAGTCTGTTAGTTTAAAAAAACTCCAATGTAATGATTTAATGTCAGTGTGTACTTTGCAGCTGGTGAGACAGCCATTTAAGCCAGTCTTCATTCATAATTGTATTGTGTACAAATAATATAAACAGATTTTAAACATTTCTCCTCAGAAGTGAATCCCAATAATATTCATAAGTTTGGCCTCTTACTTGCAGTATTAAATACATCAACTGCATCAAACAAATGATGCAGTTTTAGGTCAAAGAATATCAGGGGGTAACAAATACAAGGAGATTGTTGCATCTCCTAGCATCATTATTATTTCTTTAAAAAGCAATTTATTAGCTTAACTAACTTGGTAAATATTATTCCCACTGAAAGTAGTATGTCTTGTTTAAATTTTTATTTTTATTTCAATGGGATCTAAGTAGAAATACTTTGCAACCAATTCAGGATGGTCAAAATAATTCTACAAGGAAGTTTGTATAATTTCTGAATCATTTTATAGGGGAGGCTTGTTTGTTTACTTTTGGCTCTGCACTAGCTTTTTCAAAATCTGAGCAAAGCTAGCTTTTCCTTTTAATGTTCCTGATGCTTTTCAATGCCAATAGGGATAATTCCTTCAATTTGTCTCCAAGAAGCTAGATTAAGGACAATTGTTACTTCTTCTTCCATATAATATCATTCTGTTTCTAGAAAACATTATCTCTTCTCCCTGCTTCCCTTATTGTCATGAAAGCATGGTTACAGCTATTAAGTAATGTGTCCTCTTGAAAAATTGCCAACAAACTATCAGTTGATTTAAATAGTCTGCAAAGATTTATTATATAACACAGAATTGTGTCTTGCATCAAGGAGGTTATCTTCCTAAAATCAGCTCTCCTTCTTCATTTTATTTCTCAGATTCAGGAGCATGAGCACCAGTGGTGGGTTGCCCCCAGTTCGCACTGGTTCTATAGAACCAGTAGTAAAACTGGCGGGAGGCTCCGCCCACCGACCCCAATGTGCATGCGGCCTCACTGCGAACCGGTAGTAAAGGTAAGTAGAACCCACCTCTGATGAGCACACAGTGATTTCTGCAAGTAGGAATTGAATTTTATGCAGGCCAGTACTCAAAACGATGTCCCATCTCATATCGTGAGACATTACTAGCAACTTTAGGATTGCTGTCTGAGAACACAATGTTCATCAGTTATTCTACAATAAATTGACACAAATAACAGATGGTCTGTCTGCAGTTATGTAGCTTGTAGATAAAATGGCATTCATAGCAGCTTAGTAAGCTGTTTAAACTCTGCTGGTCATATTCACAATTAATAAAATAATCTGCCAAATAGAAAATGCTAGCAATTTCTAAAAGTGACACATTTAATCATTAAAACAGTTGTGTTTAATACAACAAAATATAATAGGTTTCTTGTCTAAATTGAATCGTTCAGAGAGAAAACAATGTTTGCTTGGGATGGAAACTTTGACTGACAATTTTGGAAATAATTTAGGCTACAAAGAGTTAGCAGGACAATCCAATTTTTCGTGGTTAATTGTATAAAAACTGAACTAGACTGTAAAATTTTGAATATCCTGTTTAAATCCCTGCTTAAGATCAGCAGATATTTCAAGCCTGTAACAATATTACCCATATTTTGCACTTATTTGGATCAGTGCAATGATGTAAACATTTAGAATTTTTCTGGTGAGGGAAACAATCCTGCAATGTTTCTTTAGGTAGCTCATGCTACTGGGGTATCCTGTTTTTTTTTTCTTGCTCTTTCTTTTGAAAGTTTATTTAAGTTTTGAAAGTGTGTTTATTTAAGTTTATTGATTTATTAAACTTATTTCTTAAGTATGACAGAACAGAACAGAATAACAGAATTGGAAGGGACCTTGGAAATCTTCTAGTCCATACTGGGTAATTTACAACAACCTCCATAAAACCAAATTAAATATAACTCCCAACCCCCATAACATTATCATTTATCTCATCAGAATGCTATAACATATCACTGACTCTACATTTACATTTTTCACCTCCACAGTCCAATGCCTGGGTTGAAGAGCCAGGTCTTCATAGCCTTCTGGAAACCAATAGGGTGGGGACCCTCTGAATCTCAGAGTACAGGCTGTTTCAAAGAGCTGGTGCATCCATAGAAAAGGTTGTCTTCAAGGTCTCACCAGATGGCAATATTTAATAAAAGGGCTATGGAGCACAAACATCTCTCTCAGTTGGTAGGATTGATAGATACCCTCAGGGAGCAGCAGTCCCTAAAATAACCTGGTCCCATGTCGTTTAGAGCTTTAAAGGAAATAATCAGCATCTTAAATTGAACCCAGAAACGAATTACATACAGTATTCTGTAAGCAATACCAATTCTTAATGTTTCAAACTGATGGTTTTCTGCAACAGTTCTTTTAATTAATTTCAATAATCTTTTAATTCAGTTCATAAAGTCCATTCCTACTCACCAATTGCTAACTGTACTTACCAAATATCATTTGACCCACTGCTTTTATGTAGAACCATTTCCTGCCATATGCAATCAAAATTTTTGTATTTGCAAGAAGTAATCTTAGCCTCAAACTTTCACACCTTATTTTTGCTTATTATTTATTTAGCATTCATAATTTAAGCACATATCACACTACAAATGTTATGATATTAGGAACCAACATGATTGTGAATGGGTGCATTGAAAGATTCAGATCTACAGAATTGTAGCAAATAATTGCTAGAATTATCCATTCCAAAAACTAATACCCTGTTTCTCTGAAAATAAAACCTATCCCGAAAATAAGACCTAACAATCTTTTATGTGTGTGCCTAACATAAGCCCGTGGTTGTGCGTTGAGGCAGGTGTCAAGGAGTGGATGGCCTGGCTGTGAGGGCCCTGAGATAAGCTGGTGCAGGGCACGTAGGGCAGCTCCACCCCCCGCCTCATGGTGGTGTGGCACTGGTGGACCATGCAACTTCCTGCCCAGGGCGGGTTTCAAAACCCGTCACTACTGATTCACTCGTGGGTGCTCTTGCACTTGTGCACATGTGCAATACTTCTGCACATGCACAGAAGCATCCGGGCAGATGGGCGGAGCCTCCCACCAGCGCCGCTACCGGTTTTTCCGATCCGGGGAGAACTGGTAGCAACCCACCACTGCTCCTGCCCCATCTCCAGCAAGCAGAAGAAGTGAGCCTCCCGTAAATTGGGGGGGGGGGGAGAGGACACCCACAAAAATAAGCCTTAGTGCTTATTTTGGGATCCAAAAGAAAATAAGACCTGGTCTTATTTTTGAGAAAACATGGTAGTTGCATAGTGATAGTTAACATTTGGTTTTTTTCCATATTTCAATTGCATTTGTTCTCATGCTATAAACTATATGTAAAGACAGCACCTACCCAACCATGGCTGATCTTCAAATACTAGACAGAATTGGATTACAGTACATGCACATTCCATTTTTACCTGCTTACCCTTCCCACAAGCAATGGCACCCTGCTAGAAAACAATATGGATGGATCAATGTAATCACATGTAATGGAGCTTGACTTGACGAGATTTACATTACATAGCAGGGACAACCTGAAAGAGAAAGAAGGAGAGAGAGAGAGCTTTGTTGCACTACTTGTTTATTATTTGTATAGTACTATCTTAAATCATGAAATTACAGCATATTAGTTTCCATTGCTATTTTGTACTATATGTGTTTGCATCCATGTATGCATATTTGAGAGACACTTTAGTGTAGGCATTAGACTAAAATCTGAGAGACTGTGAGTTCTAGTCCTCTCTTAGGCACAAAGCCAGCTGGGTGACCTTGAGTCAATCATTCTCTCTTAGGCCTAGAAAAAGCTTGTTGATACACACACACACATAAACACACACACAAACACACAAATACATACATCAATTTATTCATTTATTTTATATTCAGTTTTAAATTATTTAAAAGTTAAAAATCTGTTATTCTAAAAACAAATTGCATAGTTAAACGTTTAAATATAAAAGCAGCAGCCAAGTTTGCTGAAAAGCAATCTCATTAGCTACACCCAAAATACACTGATCCTCTGAAATAGCCATAACAATCTTTGTTTATTCTGAAACCTGGCAAAAGAGGAGGAGCCATATTTTATTTCTTTGCATTTTAATCCAAGATGTTGACTTGATAAATCATATTTTACAAATTAAAAAACATAGCTTCTCGGAATATGCACAATATTACATATTATAGTACAGCCTTTAATTTGCCTTTCCCCTGGCTTAAACTATTCCATTGTTGTAAGAACCCAGACATCCTATCTTGACATCCTATCCATTTGATGTGGATTTTATTATCTATTAAAGACATGCTTATTAATAGTGGAGTGTGATTTTTTTCTCTACCTTAAAAATCCAGCAGAGAAATATTTTATGAATTTTAGAATTATTTTTTTATAAAATTTCATCTATAACATTACATTTGAAAACTGTTCTTTATCTTCAAAATAAAGAAGACTGAAAAGTAAAGTTTGATAACTTTATTTTCAGAATTTAAGAATACCTGAATATTCATTTCCTAATATCATGCATTTCCAAAAAACTTTATAATGGCATTTGTACAGACCAAGTAAGTGGGAAAACAGAAGTCACATTTGGAATGATTCAAATCATGATTTCATTCTTTAATGATTCCATTTCATTCATAGAATGGCAGTCAATTCAATTCAATTTTAAAATTATTACAGTGATATTGTATTATTTTTTTTTGCTACTAATTTGCATGTCACTTTTCCCCTATCAATAAAACAAAGCAAAAAACAAAACAACCCTGCTATGAAGAGAGACAATAGCTGCACAATTTCTTTCAGTCTTAGAGCATCCAAAGTAACAGAAAATATAGCATTCTTCAGATGATGAATTAAGGGAGTTCTTCATGTGGGATGCATATAAGCCCTCCTCTGAATTAGAATATTTGGATAAAGATAAACCAAATCCCACAACTAGATGCTTTGCTTCAAAGAACTGTAGTAAGAGATGAATATAATTCCTAGCAAAATGAATCTGCAAAGTTGGCTATAGGCAAGGAATAAGAAACTAAAATAGTTGAACTTTAAATCACTGACCTACAGTGCCTTTAGAATGAATCCCACCTTTGTTCTAAGACCTTTTCCACACTGCATATTAGTAATATAAATGATTAAGGAGCCAAGAATTATGGCAGTTAGAGAAGCAGGGAAGCACAAGTTCTTATTACACTTTGGCAACTGAACTGCTATTGCAGCCATTAGATTGTAGCTATTCATACATTCATGGGAGTATGCATTAAGCTACATACAATTTTTACCAGGATTTTGTTGCCAAAGATCACTTCTTACTACTGAAAGCCATGAACAACCAATTACCACACAAAGTTTTTCAATCTACTGTGCTTTATATGGATTTGGATAAAGGAATCAAAGCAGTATCTTATTAACATTTCTGAGTACTTCCCCATTTCTAGAATGAGTCTGATTTCACATTATTGTGTACTTGATTTGTATGGTACATTGAACATTAAGGAATAAATAGGTTCAAACATTCATTGTGGTGGAATCTAGTTGGAGGAGGGAGAGGCTCTTTCCCAGGGAGCTAAGAGACAAATCAGCTTTGAGTCCTTTGTTTGCAGAAAGAGGCCAATAGGGATCCTCTCTTAAACCTTTCACTAGATTTATCTGATAATTCTGCAGAGTGTGCTTTAGTCTGGCAAGATTCCTGTCTATAGGCAAACAGAAATAAAGAAACTACTTGAAAACTCATTGTGTCATTCTTGGTGCTTTGAGCCTGACATTTATTTACCTATCAACCTATCTGTTTAGATATGTGTTTCTATTCATGGTGATACAAAAAACTGCATTTTAACATTATGATGCAAGCTCATCCTTTTCTACTTGTATCACAATGTCGCACAAAGTCTATAAGAGATGGAGTTTGTATTGTTATATCTTTTTTTTCCTTCACCACCTTTATTCCTCCTCCAGATGTCTATGCCTCTCTACCAAAATAGATTTAATATAGTCCAAATGCTATGGATTGGAAGTGGTGTCCATGCCTAATAAATTATCTTGAACTGTGTTCCCTCAAAGACAGTTTCAGATCTGGAAAGAAACAGGATACGTTAAACAATAGCTCCAAAGTGGAGACGTGAAACTTTCCCTAATCAATTAAGCTAGCTACTAAGTCACACAGGCAGTTGTTTTTGATGTTCTCCACCCTAGTCTAGATGGACATTTGGCAAACTGAAACCTAAATTTACCATGCAAAGCAATTTTAGAGTCACCACAAACTAAACACAAGTTGCTTACTGAAAAAAATAGAAGAGCTGGTCCACATCTTCATTTTGTATTTTATATGACATTTCACAGCTATGCCTAGCAAATGTTCTCTGTATTTTGACGGTTTTTGCATTCATCTTTATATGTAGGGACTAGCTACTAAAGATGAGGTAAATAAGTAGATAGATATTGGCCTTATCCTGTCCCAGAATTTAAGTATTACTATGTAAATATTGCAGTTTATTCTCAAATAAAAATGGACAATTGTTTGCTATAGTTTTGTGCCTTTGAATAAACCCGAAGAGAAACATAATCAAATCAATAAAAAGGACATTTGGAGCTATGAACATATGGAAACTGGCTGTGCTACACTAATTCTAAATGCAATTGAACACATTTACTTCAGACAGACCTTTTTATAAAATCATTTTGTTTTCCCTTATCATATCATCACGACTGATTATGGTTTCTGTGTTCAACTTTTGGATTTTCATCAGTATTCAATGATGTTTGTTTCCTAGAAATACCTTTGGAGTTTGTAATGGTCTTTACATAATAGATAATATTATAGAGCCTTGGTGGTGCAGCAGACTAAATTGCTGTTAAGTAACACCAGCGCAATTACTGCAAGTTCAAATCTCACCAGGCTCAAGGTTGACTCAGCCTTCCATCCTTTCGAGGTAGGTAAAATGAGGACCCGGATTGTGGGGGCAATAAGCTGACTTTGTATAAAAAAGAACACCCCTTTGGGGGAGGGGGGCGAAAGCCCTACTAAGCAGGTATATACAAAAGTGTGAAGGCTATTGCTTAACGCATTGTAAGCCACCCTGAGTCTCCGGAGAAGGGTGGCATATAAATCGAACCAATAAATAAATAAATAAATAAATATCAGTAAATCTGTTATAGTAGCTACTTTATTTAAACACAAATATTTCTGTTTTTCTGGGGTTGGGGAAAGGAGTTAAAAAATAGCCAACAGCAATGGTCCCTGGATTGGTTAATTCTAAATATGCTTGCTAAAAAATAAATCTAATAAAGTTAGATGTTTCTAACATTAGAACACAAAATTTGAATGTTTTAGATTATGTACTATGAATGATACAGAAAATACCATAGTAACAAATGAAGCTTTTAATACATTAGTTATATAACAATTCTTGAAAAAAGAATTTGTATCTATCTTTATATGTGTCCCACTTCAGAGGATAGTCTGCAGGAAAGTCTATGTTTGATTTAAGGATTCATCATTGGCAACCTTCAGTTTCAAAAGACTATGGTATGGTGCTCTGGAAAGAGGTCCTAAAACACATCTGGTGTGACAAAAAGGCCAATTCGAGAGTGGCAATCCCTTCCACATTGAGGGCAGATGCATTCTGTCCCCTGCCCAGCCCCCAAATTTCTCTGGTTCCAAGACTGCCTCTTTGCCTTAGCCTGCTGAACAAATGTCGCTTTGAATTGGAGAAGGCCATGCTGCATCTTTAGCCTCCAAGCTGAACAATCAGAGCAGTAGTGGGTTGCACCGGTCCCCGATTCGCACCGGTTCACGAGAAGCGGTAGTAAAATTTTGTAGTAGTTCAGAGAACCGGTAATAACATTGGCTGGCCATGCCCCCGAACCGGTCCCCGGCCCGGTCGCTGCTCGCATACCCCGCCTACCCCGCTTTTTTTAAAAAAAAAAAACTTTAAAAGCATTTTTTCTACAACCTCTTTGGCCAAAAAAAATGCTTTTAAAAGTAAAAGAAAAAAGCCTCTGATGATCGTGCAGCTCAGCTGGGATCGTCAGAGGCTTTTAAAAACATTTTTTCTACAACTTCTTTAGCCGAAGAGGTTGTAGGAAAAAAAATGCCTTTAAAAGCCTATGGCGATCCCAGCTGAGTTGGGACTCTGGACCCTGGTTGTCAGAGGCTTTTAAAAGAATTTTTTTCTGCAACCTCTTAAGGTTGTAGAAAAAATGCTTTTAAAAGTTAAAAATCAACCAGCTTCTTATTAAGCCATATTCTCTTTGTAAGTCTGGAGAATGTGGTGGCCACTTTACCAATACATTTATTCAGCTCAATATCTAAAGAGAGGGTATTGGATATGGTTGAACCAAGGTACACATAGTCTTGGACACCCTCCAGTTCTTGTGCAGATTGTAATACAGGGAGATAAATCCATGTCTTGACCCATGACTTGTGTCTTTTTCAGGCTGATTGTTAGGCCAAAGTCTTGGCAGGCCTTGCTAAAACAGTTCATAAGTTGTTGAAGGTCTTCAGCAGTGTGAACAGTAATGGCAGCATTGTCAGCGAAGAAGAAATCTCGTAAGCATTTCAGCTGGACTTTAGACTTTGCTCTCAATCTAAAAAGATTAAAGAGTTTTTTTGTCTGATCTAGTCCGAGATAGATACCCTCTGTTGCAGTTTCAAAAGCATGTTTCAGCATGGCAGCAAAAAAGATCCCAAATAAAGTTGGTGCAAGGACACAGCCCTGCTTCACTCCACTTCGAATGTCAAAAGAATCTGATGTTAGGTCATCAAAAACCACAGTGCCTTTCATTTCCTCATGAAAGGACTTAATGATGTTAAGGAGCTAAGGTGGACATCCAATCTTGGAAAAATTTTTATAAAGGCCGTCCCTACTAACCAAGTCAAAAGCCTTCGTAAGATCTATGAAGGCTACAAAAAGTGGCTGTCTTTGTTCCCTGCATTTCTCCTGCAGCTGTCTAAGGGAAAATACCATGTTAGTAGTGGACCTGTTGGCTCGAAATCCACACTGTGATTCTGGATAGACTCTCTCTGCACCTGGAGCCTCTTCATACAACACAGGCAAGCAGTTTCCCTACAACACTAAGACGAGAGATGCCGCAATAGTTGTTACAGTCACCCATGTTGCCTTTGTTCTTATACAGTGTGGCAATATTTGTGTCCTTCATGTCCTGTGGTACGCCACCTTCCCTCCAACAAAGACAATTCAGTGGATGTTCTCTTTGCAACACTGCAGAACTTCAGGATGGATGTTATCTTTCCTGGGTGCCTTGCCAGAGGCAAGGGAATCCAGGGCCACGTTTAGTTCTTCTAAGGTTGTTTCACTATCAAGCTCCTCCAAGACAGGCAGGCACTCCATGTTATTTAATGCTTCTTCAGTTACCACGTTTTCTCTGGAGTATAGCTCAGAGTAATGTTGCACCCAGCATGCCCTTTTCTGTGTTCAGTCCTGGATAACCTCATCTGTAGCAGACTTCAGAAGGGCAGATTTAAGGATTGTAATCTTAATTAATCATAAAAATATTAACCATCTGAAGCAGGGGTGAAATACTACCGGTTCACTCCAGTTCGGTCGAACTGGTAGTGATAAAAAAACTGGTAGTAGTTAAAAAAAGCTACGATCCGACAATCAGCTGTGCCGCGAAGTTTAGCTTTGCTAGAAAGCAGGAAATCCTGCTTTCAAGTGAAGCTAAACCGCATGGCACAGCTGATCCCCCTCTTGCTGTTCTACTTACCTTCCCAAGCCTCCTTTTGGTGTGTACTGTGCATGTGTGCATGCGCACAGTGTACGTTTGGTACGCACTTGGCACGCATGCACATACACATGCGTTTGGTGTGCATGTGCACATGCAGCCCGCGCTTGGCACACAACGCGCACGCGCAGCCAGCGAACCGGTAGCAAACCAGTTCAGATTTCACCACTGATCTGAAGGTAATTTTCTCCATTGTTCTAAAGTGTATTATATTGCAGGAAACACTTTCAAAATATTAACACATGGAAGTTTACATAAATCTGAGTTCTGCATTATACTAGTTAGCTAAAACCAAAAGAGTTATGTTTCAGAAAAAAGTAAGTGTAAAATAGAATTGTCTACAACCCAAGTTGTCATGATTTTTAAGTGAAAATCTATAGAGTAAAAATAAATAAATAAATCTACATAAAATGACAACAGGAAATTTTGTTTGGCAAATCTAGTCAGATTTATCTGGCAAATTGTTTTGGCAAGGAGAACTATCATTTTGACTTGGCTTCAGAAGGTCACAGATACAAATTGGGCAACCTCATGATAAAAGCAGTAGGAACAGGGAATAATAATCACAGGATTATTACTGTTGGATGACAAGTTCATCCCAATATAGTCCTTCAAAGAAATTCTTGAACTGCATGAAGGAAAACTTGATGTTAATCAATGGGAAAATAGTAGAAAGAATATTAGGAAGAAGAAGAAGAGAAGAAAGATATTTAATGCAGGGTACTGTAATGAAATATTTTACTAAACTTTATGGCAATGATAAATTGGATTCATTTCAAGTCAATGGGAAGCATAGGAATGGGAATAAGAAGCAAATGGAAACAGTACATTTACAAATAAGTTTAATGAAGAAAAAAAATGGACAGAGTAGCAGAAGCTATAATAGGGTACACAAAAACAAATGTGAAGTTCTTTATATAGAAAACAAACAAACAAAAAGCAACTGCACAGGTATAGTAAGAGGAAGTACCTATCTTAATGATTTTCAATCTTTTGTCATGGAAAAGATTTTGGAAGAAACTGAAAATGGATGATCTGTATAAGGTGACTTGAGCAAAGACAAATAACATTTTAGGCTGCACCATTCGAATCATCATTTCAAAATCATTCAATTTTATTCTGCATTAGTCAAACCACCTTGAGTGTTATGTTCAGTTGTAAGCACCATACTTTAAGAAGCAGGTTCAGTGAAGACTCAATGAGGATCACCATGGAATTAAAAGTCATAGAAAGAAATATTCAAATAGTTGAGAAGATTTATTCTGAAGAAGAAAAGTTTGTGGGGATATGTTATCATAAAGAATGTCATAGCAGATTAAAATCTGCTCTCTGTGACCACATAGTTCAGGGATACAAAATAATGGTTTTAAATTGCAGGATAGCTACAGGTAGTTCACAACTTACAATCATCTGTTTAGCAACCTGTTTGAAGTTACAAGGCACTGAAAAAGTGACTTATGGCTGATTCTTGCCTTTACAACCATCGCAGCATCCCCCATGGTCAAATGATAAAAATTTGGGTGCTTGACATCAGATGTATATTTATGATGGTTGCAGCACCCTGGATCATGTGATCCCTATTTGTGACCTTCCCAGCTGGCTTCTGACAAGCAAAGTCAATGCGGGACGCTGGCTTTGTTTAATAACAATATGATTCATTTAACAACTGCAGTGATTCACTTAACAATGGTAGCAAAAATGGACATTGTGTGTAACTAACTTAACTGCCTGGTTTAGCAATAGAAATTCTGGTTCCAATTATGGCCATAAATTGAGGACTACCTATACATTCAGAATGTTGGGGGAAAAACCCTTCATAATAAGGAGATCAGTATGACAGTAGCATCAATTATTTAGGGAGAAGATGGGTTGTCTTTCATCATAGGTGTTCCAGCAGCCATCTTTTGGGGCTGTTCAGGATAGGAAGGTTGGGCATAATATTCATGTCTGTAGGTCTTTCTTTGCATGGGTTCTTGTTCAGGCATAAGTCCTGAATACTACTAAGGTGAATATTGAGTGGCTGTCTCTTTCAAACATGCACTGATACGATATAATGTAGGAAACATCTGGGAGACAGTGAACAGCACTAAAGAAGTAAACAAGTTGGCATTTTATTCCCTACAACATCCCAATGTGGATTAACAGCAAAGATAACCAATCGGCAAGGCATAAATAATTGAAAATTAGAAAGCAAAAAGTTCGTGACGCTTGTAAATGAGAGCTGAAACTAGCAGGTGATGAAAAAGTTGTAATCCAGATAAAGGGAATAAATACACTCATCAAAAGCTTCCTCACACCAAAATATTTGGCAAAGATTTAATTTGGAATTAGAAAGAAAGAACATTTGGAGAATGTTAGGGGGATGATCAATAACAGACTATGCGTCTGTCTCTATTCTATTTAGATATACTGTATAACAGATGGTTTGACCTAGTTGTTAAGGCACCAGACTAGAAAAAAGGAGACTGTGAATTCTAATCTCGCATTAGGCATGAAAGCCAGCTGGGTGACTTGGGCCAGTCATTTCCCCCTCAGCCCAATCCATCCCACATGATTGTGGGGAAAATAGGAGGAAGGAGTGAAAGGATATTCGCCACCTTATTTTTATAAAATAATGGCAGGATATAAATTAGTAGGAATTTATAATTTCAACATAAGTATACAAAGCTCTGACAGACATAATTTTATAACAATTATATAAAGAAGTTTATGATATTAATATCTACAAAGTTACCAATGGCAGTAAGGAATTTTCAGGCCAAACTAATAATTTTTCAAATGCACATTTACTTGAATTCCAGTAAATTGTTTTACTTACTATTTGAAATATGCAATATATATGAAATACAAAATGTAAACATAAAAATATATATCATTTTATATATATAATGTTAAATCTTTTTATTACTTTTTTGCATTTTCAACTGACAATTCTAATTTATATTCATGTAAAATAAAATATTTTAGCATGCATGCAATAAAAATATACAACAAATAAAATTGTATTTTAGTTAGAAATTTCTGTGGGCCTAACACACTTTGCTTAATCTTGTTTTTCTACAGCTGTATATTTGTCAATCTACATTCTTGAATGCTAGGGGACAATAATGAGGGGAAAATATGTCATGTAATCTTAATGCAAACCTTGGAGAGGAGAAAAAGAAATAAAAATAAATTGTCTTGTTGAAATATGAATATACACTGGCCTATCTATTTTCCATTAAAACCACTGATTAAACTTTCAAGAATTTCATTATGAGTAAGTCAGGAAAAGATTGAACAACCTACTCAAATAACTTAAATGTTTGTTGGCTAGATATGGGGCATTTGGAAAGATACTTAATAAAGTAATTATGTCAGTTAAAATCATGTGGAACTAAACTACATGGTTAACCATCATTTAATGACTTAATCATGATATAGATGTAGACTGGTTTTATAGCCAAGTCTTTTCTTTTTCCTCAGAGAATGCTAACAATTGCAGTTCAGAGAAAGAACAGATACCATATCTAGGGATCCTGACAAAAGTCTTCCCATTATCTCTATGAACTCTTGGATTCTTATAGGTATTCATGACATTTAATGTGACATAGCACATTTGTCTTGCAAATAACCCTATTTTAACTGTAATGGCTTGGAATGGCCTTTTTTTCCCAAGTTAGACCAGCTATCTTAGAAAGCAGCTGGGTTTTATCACATGATTTTACATGAAATGTCAGCACCCTTACTCCCAGGTTTTATGGGTTGAAATCTGAAATACTAAATACTGAAATTACTGAATTACAAAATTTTAATCATTTTTTTTAAATTAAAAAAATATTTTGTGGCTTTTGCAAATGTCACCTAGAAATGTCATGGATTCCCTGACACCTGCTATAATGGCATAGCTAATGCCACTGTTAATAATGTAAATATAAAAGTAAAGTATCCTTTGAGTTGAACTCAACTTCTTGGGATTTCACTTATATGTACCCTTTGTGATAAGGAAATAGTTTGTTTGCTGCAGCATTTTTTCAAATAATTTTTTTTTTATTCCCCAGTCCATAATCATTTTATTAAATTTCAAAATTTCATGTTTGACTATTTAAAAAAAAATCCTCCCTAATAATAATAACAGTTGAACAATATGTCAGTTACCAAGAATGGTTGTGATTCCATTTCTGTTAATGGATTCAAGCAGTGGCTGAGTAGCAACTGAGTTGGCTAATTAGACCCAACTTCATGGTTTACATGCCATCTTCTTATTGTATAAATTTACAACACGAGTACAAACTGGAGAGTGTAATTAAAAAATATGGTTGCAAAATGCTATTTGTTTTCAACTTCAATTTTTAAATTTAAAAAGTTGGAGCCTCTGGGTGCTCCTCAAGGGGAGCCCCATGTAGAGAGCATTGCAGTAGTCCAGGCGGGAAGTGACAAGGGCATGAATGACGGTGCGTAAGGAGTCCCGATCCAGAAAGGGACGCAACTGGCGAATCAGGCGAATTTGATGAAAAATCCTCCCAGTCACGGCCGTCAAATGCTCTTCTAAAGACAGCCGTGAATCCAGGAGGACGCCCAAGTTGCGACCCCTCCCTTATGTTAAAGACCAGCAAAATTGTAGTATAAAGCAATATCTCAACCTCAGAAACTCTAAGATGTGTGGACTTCAGTCCCAGAATTTCCTATCCAGCACGAAATCCACACATCTTAAAGTTGCTGAGTGTGAGAAACACTGCTCTACAGCCATAAAGAAATGTTTTAGACCAGGGGTATCAAACTCACATTGTCACGGTGGTGTCACATGACATATCGGGACTTTTTCCCCCTATGCTAAACTGGGCATGGGTGGGGCCAGCGCGTGACACTTCTGGCCCACGGGGTGGGAGTCTGACAGCCCTGTTTTAGACAGTTGTTGGAAATCGGACATAATTTCACTTCATGAACAGTATATGAAAAATGATTTACATTCCTAGAGTTTATCTCAATGACTAAAACCTTTACACTTCAATGTCCTTTGGGATTTTTCCATATATATATAAATAAATATATATATTTATTTAATATATAATAAATAATAAAAATATAAAAATATATTATTTAATATATAATAAAAATATATTATATTTTATACCAAATATAAAACATAGATCAAACATTAATCAAAAAACAAATCCCAACCAAATCATATTCAAACCAGCCACAAAGATGAAGCCCTGCCACCTAGTGGAGAAAAACCGACCATACACCCGAAGCCAAGCCAATAAACACATACTGGGACTCCCAACCAATCAGAATAAAAAGGTGGAGCCATCCCAGACTACCAGCACCAGATTTGAAATAGCAAAGGCAGTTACTGCAAAAGACTCCTCACATAAGCCTGATGATGGCAGATGAGATTCTGTCGAAACGTCGCTTCTACCCTTTTAGGGATATATCCACAATTACACGGGAAGAAACCCGAAATATTAACTACACACACACACATACACACACATACATCATATATACTTACTGCTTCGTAGGATTTATGTGTGTTTTTCCTCTAGCCAGGTTTTTCCTACGTAACCAAGGTTTTTCTGCAGCCCTAGCTCAGTGGAACTAGGAACTAAGAACTTGCTGGCTGCCAGAAAGAAAAAAGCCCAGAATCGAGTGGATGTGATTCCACTGAGCTAGGGCTGCAGAAAAACCTTGGTTACATAGGAAAAACCTGGCTAGAGGAAACACACACACACACACACACACACACACACACACACATATGTTTTCTTTCCTTTTCGTAGGTATTTATATGTATGTCTATTTAGCCAGGTTTTTCCTACATAAACCAAGATTTTTATGCAACCTTAGTTTAGTGAAATCACAATCCACTAGTTTCTAGGCTGTTTTTCTGGCAGCCAGCAAACACTCTGCTGCCCATTGGAAGAGTAAGGACACTAAGATAGATCTATTTCAGACTTATAAGTCCTCATCAGTTAGCCACACCCTCATCCCATGTATCCTCCCTGTAAAGGTACAGTATTTGTTTTCTTTCTTTTTCGTAGGCTTTATGCGCATTTCTCTTTAGCCAGGTTCTTCCTACATAAACCAAGATTTTTATGCAGTCCTAGTTCAGTGAAATCACAATCCACTAGTTTCTAGTCTTTTTTTCTGGCAGCCAGCAAACACTCAGCAAATATATATAAAGTGTTTTTCTATCGAGACATCAGCGAAATTATATATATATATATATATAATATATATAATAATATATATATTCATTTCATCAAACATGTATTTTATGACAAGGGTAAACATAATTATAAATACATGAAAAGAATACGAATAAAAGGGAACATTAGGACAGTGACGGTAGGCACGCTGGTGCGCTTATGCGTGTCCCTTATAGACCTCATAGGAATGGGGTGAGATCTATAGTAGACAGTCTAAGTTATTGCAATAAGTAATGAAAATACAAGAATTACACATCTCCATATCACACTCCATGCATTAGGAAGAAAACTATTAAGAAACTGTAGACTACCTCTTGTGGACTTCAGCTATGATTCACACTATATTTTGAAAGTCTTAATTTGCTATCACTATTTTCTATTATTTATAAGTTGTTTCCTAGAGAAGCCCTCCCCTCCTCCCAAGTTTTAATACTGTGCCATTGATTGCTTTATTGATGTGAGGTCACCTCGGTCGGTTTGGCAAGGCTTAGTGGGTATTTTTGCTAAGAAATCTCATCCAGCTTGGATCTAGACCAGATTGGGAACCTGGAACTGACAATACTTTTGCAGATGTGCATGACAACAATCCTGAGGTTTTTGTTTTAAATAACAAGCTTTCTTTTGGAAGCAGAAAAGAAAAAACCCCAGAGTATTTTAACATCTCCTTTTGTTGGGTATTGCCCCATTCAATTCTTCCTGCTTCATATAACAGAAGAGACTTCTCACTAGCTTTATGTTTTATTGTATATATATCTGAGCATTTGCCAACATTGGGTACCTAAATTAGGCCTGCTATTGTTGCCTCTCCATCTTCCCTTTCTAACTGCCATTTTAATTTCTCATAGTGTCAGTGGTGCATATAAGATTCTAAAGTGGCAAATAGACATGACCATCCCTGCTATTCAGGATCCGATTATGTTACATTAGCAACTTAGAAGGAGGTACTTTGTCCAAGGATTTTTAGAAAAAGCCAAGTCTGAATCTCATAGGTATTAGCTATATTTCTAAAATAAAGTTCTTGTTCCTGAACTGTTTGCATACATTGTAGGCAAATACTCCTTCCTATTATTATAAATGATACTACAGTAAATAATTGAATATAATTGGATCAAGTCCAATTATAATCAATTATAGCAAGTCATGCCCAAGATTTGAAAGGGTAGATCTAAGGAGATATCCTTCTATTTATACATGTCTTGATTTAGTTTTTTCCCTACAATTTTGTTTATATAATATTCTTTGTGTGGTACATATTGTTCCTCAGCAAATCTGAAATGTGCATCTTCTCTTTTAATCTATGATAAAAGGAAACATACGTTGCAGTGCTAAATTAAAGGTAACACAACAAATCACTATAGTACAGGAGCCTTGGTAGTACAGTGGTTTAAAATACCCTGTTATTAAGACCAGATGCCTGCAATTACTGCAGGTTTGAATCTCGCCAGGCTCAAGGTTGACTCAGCCTTCCATCCTTTCTAAGGTAGGTAAATTGAGGACCCAGGTGTGGGGGCAATAAGCTGACTTTGTATAAATATACAAAAGGATGAAGGTTATTGCTTAGTGCATTGTAAGCCGCCCTGAGTCTCCGGAGAAGGGCGGCATATAAATCAAATTTAAAAAAAAAATAGTGATGATGTGGAAAAGCTCTAACCCAACTAACATTTGTAAATCTAAAAGATATCCATATCTTCCTTCTGTTTATCAATAAAAGAATACAATACCAAGAATATGAGTATACTTCTCCATTTGGATCCCCATGTATACAATCTGGAATACTCATCGTAATTCTTTTGGAAATTAAATGATGCTACCTCCCCCAAGATGCATGCAATGCATTTATCCTATAGCAGTTAATGCTTAGAATCCCAAAACATGGTTGCTGTTTTTTTAAAAAATGCTTTTAAATTTAATATATAGGAAAAAGAAAATAAAGAATTCCACAGAAGTAATAAGTGTTTGTTTCAGTTGGTATTTGAATTGCTGCACTGGAACTGAGACAGAGTGTACCTCTTTTGTCCCTCCTTGTTTCTTTAGGCCATTATCCAAATCTGTCGGGGAAACCAGCTTTCTCCTCAGGATGTTCCCAGGTTCCTATTTCTAGTGGAACTTTTCAAAAAATCCAGAAACAAAGAAGAGTTCTATTAAATGAGTGGCCTGGAGGCTCATTTTGGTTTTCCTGTTTCTTTAGACTTTGGAATCTCCATTCATTTTAGTCACAAAACATCTCTGATATCATTTGTTCCTATCTGACCTTCACACCAAAGTTGCATTTTTGTCCTTACATGTCAATATAGACTTACTTTTCTGGCTCCCTTTGCACTTGGAAGAGCTTTACACAAAATAAATCCAATACCATTTTAACACCTGGCTTCCATTTGAATACTTACATTCTGATGCCATGTGGAAAACTTCGAAAACACCCTACTGAAAGAAAAGTAGCTGTGAACAAGATTTAGTTTTTCAGCATGCATTTGGCTAAGTATAATGATCTCATGGTAGAAAAAAAAAATAAAGGCAGCATATAAAAATATGATAAATAACTAAACAAGGGGCACCTGACTTTTGACACTGAAAATTAGTCCCAGAACAAAGGTCTATGTAGGTAATTTCAGGATTCAATGTTTTAGTGTCACTGAAGTTAATTATATGTGATATAATACCTCTATTATATACGGCACTTACAACAAAGAAAGTATAGGGGGAAGACCTAGTTTTCTTAGAAATTCTGGGTAACTGCAGTCTAGAACAAAATGATACAGTATTCGGTAAGGTCATAAAAGCTGAGATTTTCAGAATGGAATAATAGATTAAGAAATATTATAATAGGCACATCCAAGTTAACACAAATATGTCACAGCAGCAGTTCTCTTTGCCCCAAAGATATAATGAACATCAGAAAAGCTCTGACAGATCTAGTACATGATTTAGAGTGCTGTATATAACTATTGATAGTACTAGTTGACCTGCTACCTATCGATTTATTTAGCTTCCTTTTAAAATCATCCAATTTTGTAGCTGTCACCAATATCAGAGGGCAACAAAATCTATAGTCTAACTAGGCATTTTGTAAACAAAGGCATCCTTTTATTAGTCTAAACTCTCTGTCCTTTTCATCTCAATAAACCCGCGATATTATTTTATAAACTTATAGGCTTCCAGCACTAGCTTTTCATACAGAGTTAAAACCCCTCACTGGCTGTAGCTTTTCCAAAAGAAAACTGTTCCAAATAAAGTTGCTTTTTTTCTTCTTCATGTTTTCAAGCTGCATAGTATTCTTGTATAAAAAGTATGATAGCTAAAACTCTGTACAATAATCTAGAGGTGAAGTTAATGTTCAGGACTGAGATAGAAAAAAGGAAAGTATAAATTGTCAATATTGCTGACTTGGAACACGGTCTCCTACATGCACAAAAATTTCTTCTAAAGCTTTGGTTCAAGGATGATTTTCACAAAAATGTAATAATGGGATGTCATGTGACACTTTACTTCACACATAACTAGTTAATATGTAGATGTGAAAAAGTCATGTCCAGAAATGTTTTTCAGGAGCACCTGGTTTTCACAAGTTATGAATTGATATACATCAATATAAAATTCACACAAGTTTGAAAGCAAATGTGTATGTATAAAACAAAACTACAATATGGACAATATCCTGAAGGGTATGCTATTTTCTCTCCTGCCAGGCTCTGGTAGCACATGGGGGTGAATATCTGATTACTTACAGATTTTTGGAGTGCAACAGCAGCTTTTCAAGGAATTATCACTTTAGTTGTACATACCCTTATAACTGAAATGTCTTTCTTATTTCCTAAAGGGTAGGAAAGAATTTCAGAGGAGAATGGAGCAAGCAGGATGTCCTAAAATGACTCCTCCCCCACTGTGCTATGGATTCATTTTAAGAAAAGTAGCTCTTTTTACTGGTTATGTCTTATACTGGTTATAGAGTATAACCAGTATAAGTAATAGATCTCTATTACTTTATGATTTACTTTGGGGTTGATAGAAGAAAAATGAGATTTCGATTCAGCAAAGACCTCTTTAATTTTTTGACTGTTCATATTTAAATAATGCATACTGGAGAAATGTGTTGTGATTGTTTAATTAACTTACTTACATTAACAAATATGATTTGATGAGAGACTTCCCATGAGGTATTCCTAGAGAAGGTTTATTCCCATGAGGTATTCCTAGAGAAGGTTTATTGTTTTGCCCCGTTTCTCATCTCACCAAACATGCCTTCTGTTCTGCTCAACTTGATAACAGAATAATCAAAAAAAGTTTGCTATTTCATTGCTTATATCAGACATCTTCAAACTTGGCAGCTTTAAGACTTGTGGACTTCAACTCCCAGAATTCTCCAGACAGCAATTCTCCAGACAGCAATCCTGGAAGTTGAAGTCCACAAGTCTTAAAGCTGCCATGTTTTGGGACCCCTGGCTTATATGTTTCTTTTGCAGAAGAGACTTCTGCATACTCAACATTAAAATAATTATTTTAGCTCTTTCTCTTTCCCTTTTTTTTTTAACAAGAGCATGCATATTTTTCTTTAGAACAGCATTGCCAAACCACATATCCAGAGTAATGGTTTCCTTAGTGAAAGTACATAAGTTGCAGCGGTTGGGAAAGCCTTAGTTTTGTGGTACACCATTACTTTGCTTATTAAATTCAATTTTGGATTTCTTGGGAGTGCTGGGAATAAGAATCCCTGAAATCTAGACTGAAGTCTCTTGGAAATGCATTGTCAGCAAAATAGACAATAGGCTATAGTACAGTATACAATATACAGCATAGTGGCTCATAGGCTAACTCAGAAAAAGGCAGCTTTCAGTAATAATTATTCATACCCTATCAGTCAGGCTATCAAGGCAAATTCAGAAGCTGCATTAGGATAGGTTCCATGCTCACAACAAATGTCAAATTCTTGTTAGTTGTGTTTCAAAACTGAAATTAGCAGGGCATTGTCTGAAATCATGGCTGATGCATGTCTCTTACTTCCTGAGACCAAGAAGGATAAACTTGTTAGAAAGATTGAACAGAATCATTACTATACCACCTGCTTATTCCAATATCTAAGTGGCTGCCACAAAGAAGAGGGGATCAACCTATTCTCCAAAGCACCCAAAGGCAGGACAAGAACCAATAGATGGAAACTAATCAAGGACAGGACTAACCTACAACTAAGGAGAAATTGCTTTAATTCAGGGGTGTCAAACTCAATTTCATTGAGGGGCACATCAGAGTTGTGTTTGATATTGGGGGGCTGGGGTGGGCATGGCCAGCTTGATATTGGGGTGCCTGTAAGCCTGAGTGCTCTGCCAGCGAAAACGGGTTCCCAAGTTCCATTTTCGGCTGCGATGGCCTTCTGCAACCCTCTGCCAGTGAAAACAGAGTTCTGGAGGGCTGCCCGCAGCCCTCCCAAACTCTGTTTTTGCTGGCAGAAGCATTGCAGGCCGGTCCTTTTTTGTTTCCAGGGTGGTCCCGTAGGCCAGATCTAAGCACCCCGTGGGCCTTATCTGGCCCCCAGGCTTTGAGTTTGACACCCCTGCTTTAGTTAGGCAGCTGGACAGTTAGAACAATTAATCAGTAGAACAATTTGCCTCCAGACGTTGTGGGTGCTCCAATGCTGGAAGTTTTTAAGAAGAGATTGGACAATCATTTGTCTGAAATGGTATAGGGTTTCCTTTCCAACTCTTCCAACTGTTATTCCGATTATCAGGGAGTGGCCAATGGTCCTGTTTGTCTAAACACTCCAAGCTTACGTGCTTGGGCATTTACCCAGAAGAAGACTAGGAGTGGACAACTTGGCAGCTCACCTGGGATCCAAACAGAGTAAGAGATATTATGGTGTCTAAGTTATTTTTACTGTTATTTATTAAGACCACATACTGTATATGTGATCTTGGCAGGGTTTCCTGCCTAAGCGGGAGGTTGGACTATGAGACCTCCAAGGTCCCTTCCAACTCTGATCCTTTATTCTATATACTTTTAATTAAAAAAAACTTGAAGTGCCTTAAATATTTCAAAAAAGATTTAAAACAATCATAGAAAAGAAATGTTTGGGGGGTGGGTGAGTAAAGAAGTGGAAAATCATTTTGCCAGAAAGCCTTCTCTGGGAAGAAGCACAACTCTGCATAGTTACTAAAATCTGGAGATTGTGGGACAAGCACTATCTCTTTGTAGCTTGGTATAACTGGAGGTCTTTCCTTAAGGAACTGGAGCTATTGAAAGCTTTGTATTCTAATACTAATACCATGAAAGTGGCTGAATACAAGATTAATAGGCTGCTGTGTTTTCTTTCAGGCCAGATTTCTTTGGGCCCAGATATGATGAAGCAGTCTAGTCAGTGTAACAACTGGTAACATATGTTGGCATATAAGGCCCCTAAAAAACAACTTCAAATTTTTAATCATAAAAAGTTAACATCCAGGGCTCACGAAAAGGTTCAGCTGTGGACACAGAGATGCTGTCCTGGGTGCCAGTTAGCCACTCAGCCAACCAGTTCATTTTCTGACTTTTTATTCCAATTTTTCAAGCTCCCCACCCCCCATCCAGTGACATTTTGTACGCATTAAAAATTCTCAGCCTTGTTCAGAACATTATTAGGATTTTTTTCTGAAAGATTTTTGTAAAAGTTCTTTTCTACAAATCTTTAGGATTCCCTGTATTATTTAGGAATCCAGAGACTGGCACAGAGAGAAACAGATAGTATCGGATATATAGTTCTTGCATTAAAATGTAGAAAGTGTTTGAAAGGAATCAGACTGTTCCTTTTTTAATAGGATTCTGCTTTTTAAAAACCCAACATGACTTAATGTAACTTTTGTAGATTTTGTATGCATGTCTTTCTCCAAAATGTGACTCATTTGAATGCTTACTTCATTTTTATGATTAGCTCCAAATCAAAAACAGAATCTGTCTGGATTTTAGTCATAATCCTCAAGGCTATAAAAATTCAGTGGGAGCACTAAATCTTTGAAAGTGTATGATAGTATTGGCATAACACTGGGCTATGTGTTTATTGCCTTTAATAAATTGAATTTTTACATTAACAGTAGATTACGAAATGTACTCGCCAACAATTTTCTGCAATTTACTTGCCACTTATTACGCTTTCCCATATCTTAGGCTTCCAGGCCTTGAGGGACAAATTTGTTACAAAATGCTGCATACTTTTCTTCGAAATACAAATAGCAGAGCTTTGTTGCAATCCAGACCTTAATTGGAAAATACACTCCCTTGTAGAATAGTCATATTTCAAATTCATCCAGCATCTTTGAGGAATGAAAGACTCTAAGCTCACAGCATTTTCTGAACTAAGTCTACTATTAGGCAGAAGGAAGCTGCTGGCTCTGGCACAGACAGGGTTTGTTTGGGGTATGGCAAGGGCAAGATTTAAGCAAGAGAAGCTCTGGTCATAATTTACTGTTACATTTACTGAATGAGGCTACCATTAGCAATCTATAGCTCTGAGCAGGTGGAGGATTTTTCCTCCCTAACAGGGCAGATGGCTACTAAAGCAAGGTAGTAGCAGTCACAGTTCCTCAAACATTCCTAACTCTTGGAGACAGAAGTAAGGATGTTACACTTCCCATCCATCTACATTCCCCAAACCAGCCTGTAGCAAGACCTAGTCCATTGTACTGAAGTACCACTACTGAAGTACCATTAATGGAACTTTCTATGCAAAGAAGAGCAACTAAGATGATTAAGGGCCTGGAGACAAAAATATATGAAGAACGATTGCAGGAATTGGGTATGGCCAGGCTAAAGAAAAGGAGTAGAAGGGACATGATAGCAGTATTCCAGTATTTGAGGGGCTGTCACAAGGAAGAGGGGGTCAACTTATTTTCCAAAGCACCAGAAGGCAAGACAAGAAACAATAGATGGAAACTAAAGGAGAAAAACAACCTGGAATTAAGGAGAAACTTCCTAACAGTGAGAACAATTAACCAATGGAACAGCTTGCTTTCAGAAGTTTCAGGTGCTTCATCACTGGAGGTTTTTAAGAAAAGACTGGAGAGTCACCTGTCTGAAGTGGTATAGGGTCTCCTGCTTGAGCAGGGGTTTGGATTAGAAGACATCCAAGGTCCCTTCCAGCTCTATTCTGATTGTTTGTTAGTAGTTGTGGTGCTGATTTTGCAATGGGAACCCCAAATCTAGTCCATTCTCGGTCTCAAAAGGTCAAAGAGTAAGCAAGCAGATTCTCTTTCAGCCTGACAGGTTTGTTATTTGGAAGAAATGGGAGGAGACAGTGATATTAATATTACCTTAAATTCTTGTAAATCTAATAAACCTTTGATTCCCTCAGAAAAATATCTTGAGCCACTCTGACTTACTGATGATGCTTGCTCTGGTCTTCTTTAAGACCAATTTAATTTCCAGATGCCCAGATCAGTGGTGGGTTTCAAATTTTTTTACTACCGGTTCTGTGGGTGTGGCTTGGTGGGCGTGGCATTTCTTGGTGGGCGTGACAGGGGAAGGTTACTGCAAAATCCCCATTTTCCCCATTTCCTCCCGATCAGCTGGGTCTTGGGAGGCAGAGAGTAGATGGGGGCGGGGCCAGTCAGAATTTTTAATATCGGTTCTCCGAATTACTCAGATTTTCTGCTACCGGTTCTCCAGAACTGGTCAGAACCTGCTGAAACCCACTTCTGGCCCAGATGCTCCTTATGCATCTTTAGTGCATGCAGTGAGAACAGCTGGTTTTGACCCAACCCACTGACAGTAGAGTGGTTTTTGAGGCTATTTTGCCCAAACTCTTTTCAATTTGGAACTGACCCTATTTAAGCAACAACACAAGTCTAATTTAGCAATTCCAGATAGACAATAACTAGTGAGCAGTTGTGTACATAGTGATGCATTCCTAAGAGGTCTGTAAGGGGCGTGCATAAGAGCACCGGTGTACCTACCATCCCTGTCCTAATGTTCCCTTTAATTGTATTCATTTTATGCATTCAATTCATGCTTATACTTATGTATATTATCTCATATGTACTCGACAAAATAAATAAATAAATAAATAAATAAATAAATAAATAAATAAATAAATAAATAAATAAATAAACAGGGATTCATGCATTAGTTCTCTCTTCCTTTCATCTACTTTTTTTTTAATTGAATGAAGCTATTGAATCCTGGAGGGACAATTATTTATTTAGCATATTTACATAGCTTCCCATCAAATGATTCTGAGAAGCATATAAAGTTAAAAACAAAAGGATTGAGGAATGTCTATGGAGATTCTCAGTCATCCAGGTCATAGTTGGGTCAAAGGTGCTTTTATCAAAAGTTACTGTAACTGGACTGTTTTTTCCTTGAGGAAGAAAAAGGAGATAAAAATGAAAAGCGATACTTCTTTTTCCTCAAGGAAAAAACAGTTCAGCTGCCTTCTGAAAAAGCACCTTTGAGAAAAGGTTGGATGGATAGATATACTGTACCTAGTTCAAGTTCCACTGCTCAACTGACTATTAATAAAGCCTAATAACAGGATGAGATTTAGTGAAATAATAGGAGTGTGAGTTAAGTTTGACTTTGATATGCAGAAAATGTAGTTTTCTAAATATATCTAATTTCTTAATGATTAAACCGAGGAACCATCTTGTTCCAATGGAGTTGGCAGAACGATTGCGGACCCCGTCAGCCAAAGAATTTTCAGCCAGGACCTTGTCAGCCAAGAGCTTTTTCTTCCATGGCCCTTTGGAACATCTTACCATCAAAGATGAAATCTGCTGGTTGATGTGGAACTCTCGTGAGAAGCTGTAGACTGGGATGGTTTGTGCCATGACAGAGAAGGCATTACCTCGTTCTACTCTTAGTGGTATTTGATATTTTTTGTTTGTATTTAAGTCATTACAATTTTAATTGGGTGTATATTTATAATTTTTATATTTATATTGTACTACACTGTAGCTTCCCAAAGTTGCTTTGGACTTGAGATGGACAACATATACATTTAATAAATAATAATAATTATTATTACAAATAGTCAGTCATTGCTTCAACTGAGTCCTAAAGATTTCTTTGGCTCATTGAAGCTGGTGAAGCCTAGTGATTCTGTCAGTAAACATCTGGTCAATATTGATAGAGGTGTTTTCACCATCATTCTGGGAAAGGCATTTTCTGATGATTTTCTTCTGGGCACTAGAAACTAATTGGAATTCAAGAGCAGCTGATTGATAGCTGAGAGGAAGTATTTTTTTAAAAAGGCGGCTTCCCTTGGCAAGGTTATGGCATGAGAAAGATTGCTTAATGGAAGCCTCCCGCACTCAAGGTGGATTGCACTCCTTTACAAAATGCTACCATGTGGTTTTTGGCTTCAGTCTGGAATAGGATACATATATTGCAAGCCATCTGGCTGTCCATCTGGTTTTGCTCTGGCTAGAATGAGGATTGAACTCCTTTGCAATCTGATTCTGCTCTACGCCTTTTCAAGATAATTAGATTATTTCAACCTCCACCTTCAGTGATGCTGATTAGAAACAGACCAGGGAACTATGGTTAACAATTGCAAACAGTTAGAAAGCATCAGTAGGATCTGGAATAAAATATTTAGAGTACAGGGTTGTTGTTCAGAATTCTGGCCCCGCTATCTGTCATTTATACTCTCCCTGTAACAGATAGCATTCCAAGGTCACTTAATATGCTGCATTTTTATGGAGTTATGTTGCATTCTGTGGAAACTTGTTTGTTCTTGTGATTTTCTCCAATGTTTATGTTCAGCCTGATGACATTTTTATTTTATTTATTTATTACAAGGCTTGTATACTGCCCCTATTACAGGACTTCTTATGTGTGAATGTTGCTATTTTGGCTAGAGATGCAATGGCACTCATAGTCTAAACATTGGATACACACCCACCCACAGACAAGAGAATGTTGTTAATTGAGAGAAAAACATCGGAAGAACGATGTGGTTCTCAGGATGTCAACTAAATGTCTTAGGAGAATGAAGGAAAAATCTAACAAGAAACAGACTTCTGCTGACCTATGTAGAGATCATGATCTGAATTATATAACAAATGCCAAGTTATCACTTAAGTAAGAAATTGTAATTCTGAACAATTGTAATTATTTTTTTCTCTGTCACTTTACGACTATAAAGTATTAGTCCAGATGTCCATAGCCCAGATATGGTAGCTCTAATTAATCAAATAATTTCAATAGTTTTAATCAATTAATTTCTTAGATCTACATTGAACTGCATAGGCATAAAACAGTATTTTTAAAGCAGAAAAGGCATATTTATTTATTTATTTATTTATTTATTTATTTATTTATTCATTTATTTATTTATTATTTTAGAGGTGCCTTTAAATTTAAATGGCCCACAGCAACTGTAGCAACAAAAATAACGAAGCAATACAAAGTCTTAAACAAGTTTGAATGGCATATACTATGGTTGACCAACACCTGTAAAACCTGTGGTTTTTCTTAACTTCAGGAAAGAATCTTTCTTGTAATCTTGAAACACATATACCAACTCACTTTGAACTCAGGCCAAGTGCATAAAGTTGTAAATTGGCGAGAGACAACAATAGTACTAAAGCAGTAATTCTCAGCAATCATCATAAACTTTACTGTGTTTGCTCAGAAATAAGTGTTATAAGTTCCATACACTTTAATCTCTGTTATATGTGCCTATACCACACGATACAGTTCTATGTCTGTTGAGTAAAAAAAAGTCCATAGAATTCAGAATTTCTTCTTATTTCATTGTGCCTATTTGTATGTTTCCTATTATAAGCAGATCACAGTTACTTGGGAATAACCCCTTTTAACCAAGGAACTTCTCCTGGAATACGTCTACATGGAAACAGACAGAAAAATAATATAAATAATTAAATTAATGCTGCTATTATGTTGTGTTTTTTTTTATTAAGAATGTCAATATTTTTTTTAACTGGAAAGGAAGTTTTGTAAGAATTAATGCATAATAACAAGCCAATTGCTTAACCAATTTTCTCTTGAATAAATCACAACTGGCTCTACTCAATTTTTGTGCTAATCTTAAAAATCATTTATAGATTCAATAGCTGGGTTCACAGTGTGCATTAATAGAAAACCAAACAAATCATACTATGGTTTAGTGCAGTGCTTTGAGTACAGCCTAAATAACCATCTGGTTCCTTGACAATCAAATCATCCATCTCTCAGCCAGCCTCCTAATCATGATTATTTCTTAATCCTTGGGATTAAATATGAAAAGATTAATAGGACACAGTTTCCAAATTCCTTTGCTGATATTTTTCTCCTTTCATCTATGTAATGATGACAAGTGTTCTATTTGGGGAAAATATATCATAGATTAAAAATAAGAGTATCTGTAGTTTTTCCAGCCTTACATGTCAAAACTAAATGTTAATTAATGATGAGAACAAACATCTTTTTAAAATTGTGAGAAAAGTTGCTTGAGAGGAAAAATACATAGGAAGGGGAGAAGAATAAGAAGAGTACTGTGAATGGAAAATCTGACAGTCTGACTGAAGTTCACAATATGCAACTGTTTTGAAAATTCTAAAATGAGACAAAATTCTTTTTAAATTTAGTAACATGTACAATAATGCTTCTGTCTGTCATTATAACTCTTTCTTCATATCTTCCCATAGCTGCAAATATAGGTAATCCTTGTCTTACAACAACTAATTAGTGACCGTTCAAAGTGACAATATCAATGAAAAAAGTGACTTATGACTGTTTCCCACAGTTACAACCATTGCAGTATCCTAATGGTCACATGATCAAAATTCAGACACTTGGCGATCATGTGATCACCTTTTGTGACCTTCTGACAAGCAAAATCAATGGCCAGATTTACTTAACAACCGAGTTACTAATTTAACAACTGAAATGATTCACTTAATAAGTCTAGCAAGAAAGGTTGTAAAATGGGACAAAATTCACTTAACAACTCTCTTGTTTAACAACCGAAATTTTGGGCTCACTTATGGTCATAAGTCAAGGACTACCTGAAGAGCTATGAAATTGAAATTGAGGCAACTGAGGATAGTAAAAGGGCCAATCAATTTCAGCATAGTTTTCTGCTGGCTGAAGAGCAGGAAGATAGCAAAAGCATTGGGGAAACACTCCTAGTGGTGAACACTGTAAAACAAAGTTGTTTTGTAAAATGGGATTAAATGGAAGCAAAGTAAATTATAGGATTAGTTGGTATAATTCATCATGAAATTATTAGATTAGATCTTAGCCAATGTTTGATATACATATAATAATTTATTTTAGGTGTTATTCTAATTTCTTACTATGGCTATCACATTTATCTATACCTTGATCCAGAAATCACAAGTATCTTATGTGTTATAATGATGTTGAGGAAAGACTTTCTTCCTTCTAAACTATCTTCATAGTACAACAAATGATTAGAATTTTCACTCCATGTGCAAGTTAGAACGTTATGTGTTTATAATTAATTAAATAAAATCAGAAGCTGGAAGAAATCAACACACAATTTGCACATGATCTAATTTGGTTCTAGTAGCCAGTTATCTCTTTAATATTACATAACAATTTTTTTTTACATTGAATTATCTACAGGTATACTTCAAGTTATACAGTACTTTCAGCCTGTGGGCCTTCTTGAGATTAAGGTAAAGAATTGATGACAGAATGTGGGGAGTATATCAACACCAAAGTGCTATAGGACAATGACTGAAGATCAGAATTGTTGTTTATACTGGGCTGATTTTGTATTCATTTGACATTGATGTAAGTGTTGGATGAAGATTCAAGGTTTTAAAGAATATGCACACATACAGGAAATGAGATTTCTTTAGCTATGTTTAAAATGGCTTAATATGGTATGTTGAAATTGGGATTTTATCTCCTTTAAATCCACCTAGGATTTAATTAACAGGTAGATACAGATTAACAGAATTGGAAAGGATCTTGTAGGTCACCTAATCCAACCTTTCACCCAAGCAGAGCCTACATCATTTTTGACAGATGGCAGTCCAGTCTCTTCTTGAAAGCTTCTAGTGATGAAGCTCCCACAACTTCTGAAGGCAAGCTGTTCCATTGGTTGATTGCTGTCACTGTCAGAAAAGTTATCCTTATTTATTATAGGTGCATTTGTGGTCACTTTTATGTAAATTTAATTTAATTTAATTTAATTTAATTTAATTTAATTTAATTTATTCAATGTATATGCCGCCCCTCTCTATAATTCTATTTGGATAGAAAGAAGAGGACATTGTTTATCAGTGGGCATACTGAATGAAATATTAGACTAACTGCCAGGGAAAGTCCCTGGATGGTGTTAGGCTGTGGAATTATCTTCCAAAGGAAGTGAGAATCTTTCTCCATTTCTTAGGACTCATAAAATGTAGCACCAGAAAACGTACTGCAAGGAACAATGTCTCTCTGGCAGGGAGGTGATATGATCTCATGTGCCTTTTCCATCTTTCAGCTTCACAGTTCATGAGCAAATTTGACCTCACTAATAATTTCTCCTGGACAGATTTCTGAGAAGAAAATGACTAGGAATTTGTCATGGCTCTGTCTAAAAACAAATTCCATATAAAGGAGAGGGTGTGGGGAGGGCAGCTGTGTGAACAGGGAGATCTTTTCTCACTGTCTTATACAAGGAGCTAGGAAGGGAAAGGGAAAATAAGAAGGAATCTGTTTTCTTTCTGCCTAGAATTGTGAAAGTTTGAGTTTAATATTCTTAATATAGTATTTTGCAACAAATCCAACACTAGTGAATTCATTTACATCTTATCAGGGGTGAAATCTACTTACCTTCTTTACCAGTTCAGAAGCGCACGCGCCCCACGCACGTCACATGTGCACGCAGACCTTCTGCGCATGCGCAAAACCTTTTGCACATGCGCAGAAGGTAAAAAACACATTACTTCCTGGTTAAAACCAGGAGGTAATGACACCCGGGCACCATCGCTATCGGATCGCTGAACCAACAGCCAAGATCTCTACTGGACTAGGCAATCCGGTCCAATCCAGGAGCATTTCACCCCTGCATCTTATGCTCTCTCACACATATATACACATACCCAAGAGAACCTAGGATATTGTTCTTCACACTCATTTCATCATCTCTTGGGAGATTGGCTAAACTGATCAATAATCAGCTAGGAAAGTTCATGTCTAAATGAAATTTGAATTTATCAAGTTGGAAATTCTATCCTATCTTTCTCAAATAGGATGCTTTCTAGACTGGACTGCAACTCCTATAATTTCTATCAAAGATGCTTAATAAAAATGTACGATAATTATTGTTTTGGTTTTATTTTATCTCCAATAAAAACATTTACTAATCGGAGTGTTCACAGAATACCTACCTTTATAGTCCTATTCAAAAAAATGGAGAAAAAGGGCTGTTTTGTGTGTCCTGTGACTTTTTTAGTAGTTGAAGGACTGATATCTGTTCTCTATCATTGCAAAGAATATGGCAGAGGCTAATGGTCTTGTTGAATGCTAAGAAAAAAATCCCAATAGAAATATTAAATACTAGGGAGTAAGTGGCTCCCCTCCCTACATGTGTTTGAGTAGAGGCTGGGCAGCATCTGGTGGGAATGTTTTAATTTGGCACTGAGATGGAGTAAGATTTGATGGCCTAAAAAGGACCCATTCTAATTTTATGTTTGCTAATCATTTGTAGTGATTGATGAGCATCCAAGCTTCAAATAACTTAAGAGTAGGATATCCAGTTTAATTTTTTTTAAAAAGTTGTGGACTCCGTGTTCAGAGGCTTTGAATTGCCGATACATAACTTTAGAAATAAGTCAACTGCATAAGAAATTATTTCTGAGCAAAAGCAACCCTTATTCCCCCAAAAAAATCAAGAAATACATTCAGTTTAGATGCATCCAAGAACAAAGACAAACCTATATCCCATACTTCCATCTTGGTGCCTTCCAGATACAAATTATGTAACTTTTATAGTCAGGACAGACACAAGGTTTTGCCCTTCCTTCCTCTTCTGGTCCACTATCAATTATGAGATATACAAATTTGTATATGGAAACAAAGTTAATATCTGGATTCACTTTATTATTTGGTCCCAATTAGACTGAATATTGAAAATCAACCAAACTTATTGAACACAGAATTTTCAATTACTTTTCTGTTAAAAACTTCTGTTTTCTGTGAAATCTTCTGGTGATATTTTCTTCTGATTGTTTCAAAACAATTTCTGAGGAAAACTTTGCCACTATTCCCTGAACCAAAAGTATTCTTATATTAGTAAAACAGTGTGTCCCAAGCATACAAAAATGCTCCCTTGGAACTTGGAATCTTCTGAAAGAACAACTTTAAGTTGTTTGGGGAATGACTGTTTTAGAAATCAATTGATAGAGTTATAGCTCAATTTATCTAAAAGCAGCAGGTTTTAAATATGCTAATAAATAATTATATAAATAGTTTACTGTATAACTCCACTCCATTGACCATGAGGGCAATTATCAGTTTTTAAGCAAACAAAGGAAGAGGCATCATGATGTTCTGGATTTCCAAACAAATAAAACTAAACATCTGGTCCTGCAGAGATTAGCCTTTGAAGATAGAAGAAAGAGAAAAACTGAAGGAAATCATTTTATGTGTCTACATGCTGTGTTATAAACTTCTAAATAGTGAGATTATTAATAAATCCCATTAGGGTATCTATATAGTTAAGATTTTGGGAAGTGAACATGGATATTATATAATTGTCTGATATAGCAGACTATAAAGCAGTGGTGAAATGTAAAATTTGTTACTACCGGTTCTGTGGGTGTGGCTTGTGGGGGGTAATGTGACTGGGTGGGCGTGGCCAACTTTTTTTTTTAACTTTTAAAAGCATTTTTTCTGCAACCTCTTCGGGCCGAAGAGGTTTCAGAAAAAAATGCTTTTAAAAGCCTCTGACAGACCTCCGGATTTGCTCCAGCCGATGCTCCGGGCTCTGGGAGATCTCTGCTACACGCAGAGCTAGGTGGCAAAAGCAAGCCTGTAAACTTGTAAAACTAATTAAAGAAGACGTGAGCTGGACCGCTGACCCTGAGGCGCAAGTATTTTTTTTTTCTTATTTTAGAAAAGTTACTGAAGTTGTTTAAGAAGTGAAAGGAAAGAAGATTTTTTAAAATGGCGATTGCTGAGGCTTGAAGAGAGGCTGAAAAGGGAAAGTCCTTCCGTTTTCTATTACAAAGTAGCGGAATGAATACTTCTGGCCGTAATTGAGGCAAAACCTCACTCTCACTCTTGCTTTTTTTTTCTTTTTTTTTTTTCCTGGGGATCTGATATTGATCTTGGTTGGAAACAAGCCTTTTTTTTTCTCTCTTTTCCACTAAATCTTGTCTGTGTGGGAAATGGCATCGGGACTTACACAGCTAGACAAACGGGGGGGGGGGGAATTCCCCCATTAATAAATTACATCAACAAGTTGTAACTCTCCAGTGTCAGAAACCTGATTTTAATATAATAGAATTTCTTCTTGAAGAGATTGTAAGAAGGGATGAGATTGTGAACCAGCAACTCAAAAAATTTAAGCAGGAAATTAAAGAAATTGGTGAATTGGTGAAATCAAAGTTTGACTTTTTGAATCGAAAGATTTTAAATACAGCTAATGGTTTATCAGACTTTCTGATTCGGGTGGATGCAAAGACTAAATTATTAGAGTCTAAAATGAAGGAAACTGAGGAGAATTTGGATGACAAGATTCAAAAAATTAAAAAGGATTTGGTAAACATTCAGGATAATAGCTCAGAAGACAAATCTAAAATGGAGGTTGACCAAAAGACTGGTAATGAAGAAAATGTGCAACAGAGGATTGAAAGAGAAGTTTTAATGGTTCAATATAATTTTACAGAATATGCAATTAGACTGAGAGGTCTGCAGGAAAATAATAGAGATGACTTAAGGAAAATATCTTCTGAAATTCTGGCTGGGATTTTAAAGGTTCAACCTGATGAAGTGTTTTGCAGGATTGATAGCATTTACAGAATAAACTCCTGGTTGGCAAAGCAAAGGCAATTGCCTAGAGATGTGGTGATCTATTTTACAGATAAAGAAATTAGGAATAATATTGTGCAGAACTCTTTTAATTCTACTTTGCAATTTCATGGAAGAAAGATTTGGATTTTTAAGGAGCTCCCGACTAAGATGCTAATGGAGAGGAAGAAATTTGGCTTTCTAGTGACTGAGTTAAAAAAAAGAAATATCCTATTTAGGTGGGATGCCCCAGTTGGTTTAATATTGAGACACCAAGGAGTAAGATATCAACTGAACACTGTTGAAAAAGCGGAAGAATTTTATCAAAAAATTTTAAAAATGAACTTAACATCTTTAGGCACAATACAGGATAAGCAAAAGGAGTTGGAAACAAAAGGAAAATATCAAATTACAGAGGCTGTGGTGGATAAATTGTCTTTGGACTCCCTGGATACCCCAGCTGGACTGTCTATAAATAAGAGAGCAGTGTCATCCGACTCCAATGTGATGAACCACCAAGTCACAGACAAGTGCGCAAATCAACCAGTTGATATACAAGTGATGGAGAAGAAAGATGAGATGACAAAACTAACCCAACAAGATCAACTCATAAAGCAGAATGAAAATCGATCAGCCGACACACAATTGGTAGGCACGAAACGAGGATGGAAATTCAACCCGCAAAAGAAAAAGAAAAGAAATAGATCTCATAGTAACAGCAGTTTCTAAACCAAGCAACAGTGAAGCCAGGGACTTTAAAAAATGAATGAATATCTGAAAAGATAGTGGAGGCGAACAATTGTTTAATACTATCCTGAGGATTGTGGCAGATCTCTGTAATGCCGTGATTTTGGGATGTGAAAAGAGCCTTACCTTGTTGGATTTGAATTATCTACTCTGGATTTCTTTTACTGGTAAATATATTATAATTATTTTGAGTTACAAGGCAGGAGAGTTACGCTGGGGCATGCAGAAGATCTGGATGTTACCCATTAGGAGGATGGGAATCAACAATCCTGATGAACACCACAACTATAACTATATGGATATAATTATAATGTCACTCGGGTGGTTGTTTTTACTTTTATATATATACAAGGATATCTACTACTGATGGGGGCAGAAGATGATTGAAGATTTTGAACAAACTGTTGCACCAGCATGTTATTTTACCCTATTATGGGTGATGGATTTAACAATCCAGTGGAAAGACACCAAAGAAGATATTATATGGATTATAAATTTAAAGTTATTGTCTTTTTTCTTTTTACAAAATGGAATGCATATATAGATATGTGTATATCTTAGTAAAGTGGGCAGTGGATTATATTTAGAATTGTATTGCATGATTTTGTAGGAATTGAAGGGTTGAAATAGGTTAGTTTACTGATTGATTAGTCTAAGAAAAAGGATCTTTAAGTCATATATTTAGGGGAGTGGAGGAATTGGATAGAACTGAATAAATGTTAAATTTGGATGTAGGGAGAAGGCCGCTTTAAAATGTTATATTAATATATATAAAAGATTAAATGTTAAATTGTAATAATACACTATAAGTTTAGGGGAGGAGAAAAAGGGCAGATTATCGTAAAAATGGGAGTTATAAGAATAATATGCTAAGGGTCAGTATTCTGAGGAGGGAGTAAGGGAAAGGAAAGATATTATGTATGTAATTAGTTATGAAATAGCCTATTGTTGTGAAGAAGTCACAGGGGGGGATGGGTGGTGAGGGGGGGTTAGGGAAGGGGGGGGAAAGGGGGAAAAACTTGTATTTGAAAACTTTTTCAATAAAAAAAAAAGCCTCTGATGATCAGGCAACTCAGCTGGGATTGTCAGAGGCTTTTAAAAGCATTTTTTTCTGCAATCTCTTTGGTTGAAGTTGGAGGGAAAAAAATACATTTAAAAGCCTCTGACGATCCCAGCTGAGCTGCGCAATCATCAGAGGCTTTTTTTACTTTTAAAAGCATTTTTTCGTCCAAAGAGGTTGTGGAAAAAATGCTTTTATTTTATTTTTTTATAAAATAATCTTTATTAAATATTTACAATAAAATTAATACACAATAATGATTGAAAAGCAGTATAGGAAGCGAAATATAGAAAAACATAAACACAGGAATAAAACGAAACAACAAACATAACTAACCGAGAGTTAAACTCACTCTCCAATTAATATTTACTAATATCATTCCAGCCAAACATTTCAAAGCAATCAAGTTCTTTTTACTAACTACAAAACAATTGGCCTGTTTTTATCAAAATTATGAAGAGTTATAAAGCCTAGTAAATATCTAGTTAACCTAATTAGACAATCTTATCACCCTTCTTCTAAGTTTAACCTTCTTTTGAGTCAGACAAAGCATCTGTCCCAACTTCTATTATATACTGAATTTTTCTTGTCTTTTAAGATATACGTTAGCCTGTCCATCTCAGCACATCGGAGAATCTTGTTTATTATCAGATGGTCAGGGGGCGTATCTGCATCTTTCCACAGTTGAGCAAATGCCATTCTCGCCACTGTTGAGACATGGACAAATATATACCAATCCTTCTTGTCAATGTAGTCCGATCTTATTCCGACTAAGTAGAGGTCTGGGTGAAGGGGAAAGCTCACACCTGTTATTTCCAGCAGCCACTGCTGTATTTTCCCCCAATAGCGTCTAGCTGACGGACAAATCTACCACTGATGGAAGAAAGTACCCTTGGCCGACCCACATTTCCAACATTTCTAAAAAATGCTTTTAAAAGTTAAAAAAAAAAGCCTCTGATGATCACGTGACTCAGCTGGGCATGGGGGGGTGGCGCAGGGATTTTTGCTACCGGTTCTCTGAACCACCTGCCGCCATTGTTACTGGATCCGGTGATCCGGTCTGAACCGGGAGCATTTCATCCCTGCTATAAAGCTTGTGTTTTAATTTCAATTTAGAGCAAGTCAATGCCTCCCCTCTTTAGAAATGCTTAAACACAGCTGTATATAGAAATGCTTCTTGTTGTGAAAGTATCTGTTTGAGAGAAAAAGGACGTGGGCAGACTAGAGGTAGATGAACTATCCAACTGCCAAAGTACAAATAAGTAGCCGAAAGGAATAAGTTAACACTTTTCCAGGATGCTTCCAGTTTTTCTTCCATGCCAAACCAGAAACATGAACAGAAAGACAGCAAGACCAAACAGATATTCTATATGGGTGGATTTTAATGAAAAGAAACAGAAAATGAAAGTTAATTACAACAATACAAGTTGGAAGTGTTCCACGATGTCTTGCATTTCTGGCTGAGGATGAAACCTACTTTTTAAAACATAAATGAATGAAACCCATATTTTCTAAAAATCCATATTCACAGTTTTAATGTATAGAGTAAAAAGCTGAAATGGATACATGTACTTAAATTTAAAGGGTGCATTTGTACACCATGGCCTCTGATCATTCAGGGTATACTGTAATGTAGGAGGTGGATATTGATAGTATTATATCATATCAGTTTTTAATCTTCTTTAATCTTTTGTTCAATTGTGCCTTGTTTTCGGAGACTGCCTATACAAATCCCTGGCTAAAATTTTCAAAAGTGATTTGCTATTATCTCCTTCTTAGGGCTGAGGGAAAGTGACTAGCTGAAAGTCACCCAGCTGGCTTTGTACCTAAAAGTGGGACTAGAATTCATGGCTCCTGCTGTCTAACCCAATGCTTTGACCACTACAGTTATGATATAATTTATCATATTAACCACTAAGATTATTAGGAGTATAATCAGCAAGTGATGGACTTTCTTGCTCCTTTCTTTGTCATTTTTCTGTTTTTTCCTGATTAGAAGACAGATGCTCAGTGTTTCATTCTTTCTCTTTGTTATGTCCTTATAAGGACATCCGCCCTGATTGGCTGCTAGCCATCGGGCGGGAGATTTGAATCCCTGGCAAGGGGCGGTGCGTCTGCCGGGAGCGAATATAAGGAGAGCTCCGGCAGCACACAGGCAGTCTTGCTACTGTTTCTGTTCTTAATAAAAGTTATTCATGTAACGAGCTGGTCACGTCTTCCATTCCTGCGCCGATCTAACACTGGCGACGAAGGACTAGAGAGAAGAAACGAACCTCACGGCACCAAGCCAACAAGACCAAGACTCCGGCACCTGAAACTACAGTAGGCATTTCCAAAGGCATGGCATCCACTGAAGTCACTTTGCCAGCCCTTGCTCCTTTCCGCCCAGGGAAGGACAAGTGGAAATCCTACGTAGTGAAATTCCGGCAATACCTGAGAGGCAACAACATCAGGGATGCCGATGATGACCGGAAAAAGGGCATTTTCCTGGCCAACTGCGGCTCCGAGGTCCTCGACATGGCAATCGATCTCGTAGCACCACGAGAAATCGAAGAAGTGCCATGGGCAGACCTGCTGCAAATCCTGGAAGACCACTATGCCCCAACAGGAACACCGGTGGCGAACCGTTTCACCTTCCATCAGAGGGACCAGATGGAAGGTGAGACTATCAAGGAATTCGTGGCCACCCTACGCCAGATCGCAGCCAGCTGTGAGTTCGACCACGTGGACAATGCCATCGCTGACTGCGTGGTTTTCAGCATGAGGGACAGAGGCCTGCAGAAGAAATTCCTGAGCAGGAAGAAACTCGTGCTCAAGGATGTGGTGGAGGAAGCCACCGCATCCGAAATCTCGGAGAAAGCAGCTGCCGCAGTAAACAGAGCAAAGGGAATCCACAAGATTCGCTCCACAGCGCAATCATCAACAGAGGATTCCACAGCTGGATCCGAGTCGGAGGGGGAGTCCACCGTACACAAAGTATCCAGACCCCCAAGGCGGGAAACCGCCCAACGGAGCTACAAGGGGGAGCGCTGCGCCAGCTGCAGAGGGGACCATGCCAGGGCGACCTGCAAGTGGAGAGATGCGACCTGCCGACGCTGCAACAGAAGGGGTCACATCGCCGAAGCTTGCAGAGCCGAGGAACCAGCCCCAGAGCCCTCCAGCCACCATCCCTGCGAGAATCGGAAGGAGTACCAGAGATCATCCAAACGGTCCTCTGGCCCTTCCAGACGCAGAGACGATGAGTTTCCCCGGAGTGGAGCGGTCCACCAGACGACCATCGCACACACGACTTCGGACAACGCCACCAAGTTCCACGTGACCATCCACGTGGAAGGAGCACCCTGCAACATGGAGGTAGATTCGGGCTCGGTCTACTCCATCATGGATTGGCAGCAGCTGAAGGGCCTGCATCCCAGCATCACCAAGCGAGAGCTGAAGCCACTACACTCCAAGCTTGTCGACTAACATCGGAGTGTTAGGAAGAGCCTACATCCGAGTCACCTACAAAGAGTTCGAAGGCAAGCTCCCCATCACCGTCGTGAAGGACAGCCGACCGAACCTGCTAGGAGTGGAGTGGTTCAAGCTGCTGGGGCTTTCAATCGAAGGCATCAACCAAATTCGCAGGGACGAACTCGACAACCTCATCGAAGAGTTCAAGGAAGTCTTCGATGGTAAGCTGGGGAAATTTGTGGGGAGGCCAATCTCTTTCAATCTGGACAAGGGAATCACCCCAATTAGGCTCAAGCCCCACCGAGTTCCGTTTGCCCTGCGGCCCAAAGTAGACGAGCAGCTGGATAAGCTGATCGCCCAGGGCGTCCTGGAACCGATCGATCATGCTTCATGGGAGACCCCCATTGTGACCCCACTGAAGCATGATGGGTCTGTGCGCATCTGTGCCGACTACCGTTGTACCATCAACAAGGCGTTGGCACAGAGCGCATACCCAGTCCCAGTGGTGCAACACCTGCTGCATTCCCTGGGATCTGGATCAATTTTCGCGAAACTGGACCTGGCCCAGGCTTACCAGCAACTGCCAGTAGACAAAAAAACAGCGGAGGCTCAAACAATTGTCACGCACAGGGGGGCATTCAAATGTAACCGCCTCCAATTTGGAGTCAGCCTGCCCCCGGCATCTTCCAATCCATGATGGAACGCCTTCTCCAAGGCGTTCCAGGGGTGGTGCCTTACTTCGACGATGTGCTCATCTCCGGTGACTCAAGAGCTCAACTCCTTGAAAGGCTCAGGCTTGTCCTGCAGCGGTTCAAGGCCAAGAGCTTCAGGCTTTCCTTGGGTTGCTCAACTTCTATGCCATTTTCTTAAAACAGAAAGCCACAGTTGCTGAGCCGCTCCACCGCCTGCTGGGGAAATCGGTCTCCTGGAAGTGGGGCCAGGAAGAGGAAGCAGCGTTCCGGGCCATCAAAGGACTATTGACGTCCAAAAGCGTCCTCATCCAATACAGCGAGACGCTGCCCATCAAGCTGACTTGTGATGCGTCTCCATACGGGGTGGGGGCAGTCCTCAGCCATGAACTGCCCAACGGCACGGAAGCCCCAATTGCCTACTTCTCGAAGACAATGTCCGGCGCGGAGCGCAACTACAGCCAGCTGGACAAAGAAGCCCTGACCATCGTGGCTGGAGTGAAGCGCTTCCACGAATACCTCTACGGAAGACGCTTCACCATAGTAACCGACCACAAGCCACTCCTGGGACTCCTCGCAGGCGACCAACCCACCCCGACCTTCATGTCCCCATGGATGAGATGGGCCATCTTCCTAGCCGGCTACTCCTATAGGCTCGTGCACCAGCCAGGCACAGCCATAGGAAACGCCGACGCGCTCAGCAGATGCCCGTCAAAGAATCCAGTCGAAGACCCAGCCCCCACGCTCCATCTACTCCATATAGATGATGACGCCAGCTGTCCTGTGTCATCCGCAGATGTGGCCGTCCACACCCAAAAGGACCCCACACTCCGCCAAGTGAAGTCCTGGATCCTCAGAGGGTGGCCATCGGAAAAGCCAGAGGAGAAATTCAGCCCGTTCGCCAGGAAACAGAAGGAGCTGTCCACCATAAAAGGCTGTCTGCTATGGGGAGACAGGGTGCTGATCCCAAGCACTCTGCAACGGCGGACGCTAGAAACGCTGCACAAAGGGCATCCGGGCATCGTCCGCATGAAGGCCCTGGCACGGAGTTACGTCTGGTGGCCCTCCATGGACAAAGACATTGAGCAATGGGTCTCCAGATGCGACCCGTGCCAAGAAGTTCGCCCAGCGCCGCCGCAATCCGAAGTCGCGAAGTGGGAGACCCCCAGCAACCCCTGGTCGAGGATACACATCGACTTCGCAGGCCCGATGAAAGGGCGACACCTCCTCATCGTGGTAGATGCCTTCTCCAAGTGGCTCGAGGTGGTGCCCATGGCATCTACCACAACTGAAGCGACGATCCGAGCCCTGCGCCGTCTGTTCGCCACACATGGACTACCGGACGTGCTGGTCTCGGACAACGGCCCCCAGCTCACATCCCTGACCATGGAGTCCTTCCTGGCAGGACTGGGCATCCGCCACGCCCTGTCCGCCCCCTACAGGCCGGCTGGAAACGGACAAGCAGAACGCATGGTCAGACTGACCAAAGAAGCCCTCACCAAGATGGGCCCGGGAGACTGGCAAGAACGCATAGACAACTTCCTCCTCACCCAGCACATCACGCCACATGCCACCATCCACAAGAGCCTGGCCGAACTGCTGATGGGCAGAAGGTTGAGGTCACCCTTGGACCGGCTGCACCCCCAATACAGCCCGGAAGTGACCGCAACCGCCAGCCGCCCGCTTCGCGCCTTCAGCAACGGAGATTCAGTTTTCGCGCTGAATTTCAACGGCTCTCCCAAGTGGCCGAAGGGGAAGATTGCCAGCACAACCGGCCCCAAATCCTACACCGTCGAGTTGGAAGATGGACAGGTCTGTAGACGGCACATCGACCAACTCCGAAAAAGGTGTGGGGGGCACACGAAAACCAGCCAGACGAGGGAGGCCTACAACACCCCGACGAGGTAGGCCTCCAACACCCCGGCGAGGTAGACCTACCACACCCAGAGGAGGTAGGCCTACAACACCCCGGCGAGGTAGGCCTATGACACCCCGACGAGGTAGGCCTACCACACCCCTGCGAGGCAGAACAGCGCCATCCTGACGAGGTCGGCCCAGCCCACTACCAGGTACTGTCACGTCGGCAGTCCAGCGAGGTAGACCGGGGCCAACCGCACGGGGGATGGCAACACCAACCCAGCCAGGTGGGCACCCGGCACAACAGGGCCAGGGAACACCAACCCAGCCCGCAAGTAGACCGGGACCTGCCCAGAGGAGGAGCAGCGCACCCAACCAGTGACGGCAGCCATCACCAGCCCAGCCAGGGAGACCGCAGTTCCAGGCGAGTAGACCGGGACCCAGCCAAGACGTTCACCCCACTACCCATGGGCGAGGGTGGCACACGACTCCTCGGCGAGAGGGACCCCCGCCCATCGCAGAAGACAACCGGGAAACAACAACCCAACCAGGAGGACCCCAGGCACCACCTGACAGTAGACCAGGGACTAGGGGGAAGGGAAAGCCGACAACAACCCGGCAAGGTAGACCTACACCACCCCGGCAGTGGAGACCTCCGCCGCCCCGCAGAGGTAGCCCCGCAACAACATCCCGACCAGGTCGACCACCGCCAACCAGATGGGGGAGACCTACGCCAGCCCAACCGAGGGGACCAACGCCACCCCTGCGAGGTCGGGCAGCACAACGCAAGCCAGCACCACCCGCAGACGGCGGACCGGGCCCGAGGGCACCAAACGGAACCACCACCCGAACGGCAGCAAGCCGGACCGCGACCAAACCACAGCGCCCGGGGAACCAGGGAGGAGCAAGCAATGGACTTACCGAGGCTCAGACGCTCTTACCGAGTCGGAACCGAGCGACCGAGACGAGGCAATAGATCCACAGGCCAGGAGGAAGACCATCGGAACCAGCCATCCAAGGTCTGCGGTCCGGCCGGAGGCGCTGGAGATGACCCCGCTCACTCGACAGCCGAACCAAGCCCGGTTCTGGAGAAGGAACCAGGAGACGAAAGAGCCCCGTCCGTCCAGGCCGGAGACAGAGAAGAAGTGGGACTGCGCAGGTCAGCTAGGGTGCCGAGGCGTCCTACGTACCTGCGCGATTACGTGACTTTTGTGGATGAGATTGACAGTTCGGACTAAGGGGGAGGAGTGTTATGTCCTTATAAGGACATCCGCCCTGATTGGCTGCTAGCCATCGGGCGGGAGATTTGAATCCCTGGCAAGGGGCGGTGCGTCTGCCGGGAGCGAATATAAGGAGAGCTCCGGCAGCACACGGGCAGTCTTGCTACTGTTTCTGTTCTTAATAAAAGTTATTCATGTAACGAGCTGGTCACGTCTTCCATTCCTGCGCCGATCTAACACTCTTTGTGAGGACAGATGGTTCAATGATGAATACATTCTATCAAACCATGCAATATCAATAAAGAGTGTTGTCTGTCCATTTAGACTAGAGGTCTTCAAACTTGGCAGCTTTAAGACTTGTGGACTTCAACTCCCAGAATTCTCCAGCAAACTATGCTATGCTGGCTGGAGAATTCTGGGAGTTGAAATCCACAAGTCTTAAAGCTGTCATGTTTGAGGACCCCTGATTTAGACCATAAGCATCTGTCTCTAAATATTCTAAATACTCTTAGTTCTATTTTAATATGTATTCTTTATTCAACATAGTGTACAGCGAACAAACAGAGCCAGGGTTTCCTCACAATTTTCTGTCTACTGGAACAAAACTATATGCAAATAGTCATTGCCTCTTTTTCTTGGGCACATAATTAAAACCTCCCAATTCATCAGAATAATCTGCCATGATCAACCGAGTAGTCGTTCCTTGCAATTATTTTAACTGATCTTAGGATACAGCAACTGCATCATAATCAGGTTTTAATTTTGATCTAGGGGAAATGTTTTTATCTTAATAGACACTTTGCAAACAGAATAACACCTTACTGGTGAGCTATGCTATTATTGGTCTACTGCAATTTTGAAATTGATCACTGCAACAGTACAGATTCTAGTACCTCTAGTGTCAACTTCAAGAAACAAGAATGGAAAGAAAATGTGCAAAATTTATGCCTCAGTATAGTGTTTTTTGGTAGAACTGAATTAGAGAACAATGTTATATTGGCTAGAGTGTAAAGCTCAGACTAAGGAAAATAAATTTAAATCCTTTTCAATCATGAAGTGCCTTAGCCGAATCACTGGATCTCAGTTTAATCTGAGCATGAAGCTAAATGGAAAGAAGGAAGAATACTAAAGAAAGAATGGAATTAAATGCCATTAATATTTTAAATAGATAGTATGGATTTTTCCAGTGGAAAATTGGCAGCAATTTCTTAATCTTGAACGTATCAACTCTATCGATTGTTCAACTGATTGTTCCTTGCCCATAATATTTCAAAGTGAAAAATAAAAAATGACAGTGAATTTTCAGGCACCAAATCTAAACAAAAAGAAGAGAAATGGATTTCTAAGCATATATAATAAGCCAGTTCCAACAACGAATATTTGGAGTTGTGAATATTTTGAGTGAAAGCTATTTTATTTTCAATCCTTTCCTTCATAAACATACATTCCTCTCATATTTTCAGAAATACTGACCAAAATGAAAAGTAAATAATTAAATAAGAGTGAAATGTTATTACAAATTTAAATCAAGTTTTCTAGGAAAAAAATCTGATAATTTTGGGGTTACTCTTTCCGAGTCAGTTTCTCTCTCATTCTGTTTGTTTGTTTATTTAATTCCTCCCTCCCTCCCTTTTCTAATAACTCTTGGTGGCTTGCAGACTATACAATAAACAAAACATAATGGTATGATTAAAAGTAATAATAACAACACCTCCAACAAATACAGAAAAAGCAACAAGCAAGAACAACGAAAAAGTGGGTAATACGTTTAAATTAAGATGATTTTAGTTTTTGTTGTTTCCTAAAAGTCATCAGGAAAGGGGCAAGTATGCCATTCAGTTCTTTACTTTATATTAATCCAGAAGAATTTTGTTTTGATGTGATACTATATTTTATTTGAAGTTTCACAAAAAATGCAGCTCTGAATTCTGTATGTTCTGCTGGCTTCCCAGCCTCTCTTTTTGCACAGTTGCAGAAACATGTTTTCAATTATTCTTTAAACACTTGATTTAAACCAAATTTGAAAAAGTCAGGATATATATTGTCCTTTTTGTAAACTGCCTATACAAAATAGTATTTAAAACTACAACATAATTATCACTGTAGAATTGTGGTGGCATTATAGAATCTAACAAGAAATATTAAGAATAGAAAGCATGTGAGGGCCAAATACAACTTCACAACAGTTTACCTCCTGGTGGTCCAGATGGTAGTATATATTGTACAGCATTTAGGAAATATATTTCAAGAATAATGGAAGTATAGATAAGTCCCGAAAAAAAGCATACAAATTAAACTTTCCTAAAAACATCTCTACAGATATTATGCCAAGTCCTGAACAAGTATAAGTAGCACTCATCCCAATTCCATTGTTGAATTATTTTGCAAGTTTACTTTCATTGTATTTCTCTACCAAGTGTTTGGGTTTTAATAAGTAGAATTCCTCAAAACTAGAATTGGAGTTAATAGTATCTTTCACAGATATTCATCTGTATTGTCTGCCTCCATATTCACTATGAATGCATAAACAATGATACAACGGAAAAATCCCCCTGCAATCTATGGTCTTGAATCAATCATATATTAACTTCAAGATTCTTATTTGCTGCAGTAGTGGCAGATAAATGTTCTTTATTGGCTCTTCAATTCTAGTCCTTTTTGGAAAGGAAGGAAAGAACAATTTATTTTTTCTTGAGATGCTTTGTCTACAAAACAAATTTCTGGGATGTCTCTCAAAATATTTTTCTTTCTTTAAGGAAATTAAAAAAACCTGAAACCGGCATTTTGGAGAAAATGGCTAGAACTAAAACAGAACAAAAATGGTTACTGAATATAGGTTGGTGGTTTTGGGAAAGACAAGTGATAACTGGTCCTCCTGATCTGGAACAGACAGTGTTTGAAATGCTTACCAAATGCAAACCAAGGTTGAACTAGTTCAAAGAAGTTGAAGACCACAAGAGGATGAAGAAACTAAAGAAACAATAATGAATCAATGCAGAAGCATGGTTGGATGTCAAAATATAACATAAGGAAAGAAAATCAAAGGCTTTATTAACAGGGGAAAAAAGCTACCTGCTAGTTTGACTAAGAACAAAAAAATTGCTGGCATTTTCTGTAAATCCTTCCTGAAATCACAACTTTTGATCTATAGATATACAGTATGAGTACAGTACACTATTAGCCCATTAAGGCTTAATCTGGTCTTGAGAAAACATAGTCCAAATGGAAACAAAAGGGCAGGGCAATTTAAGTAAGTCTCCATCTATGCATAGAATTAGCACAGAAGTCCTTTGTAATATACAATTTATTTTTTATTTTTATTTATTTTATTTGTCAAGAACAAATATTAGGTAATATATATATAAGTATAAGCATGAATTGAATACATAAAATAGATACAAATAGAGGAAACATTAGGACAATGTACTAAGTAAGTATTATTTACCTGTTTCATGGAAGAATGATTATCTTTATTCACTATAACAAGTAGAAGATAAATTTAATAACATCCATGAACAGAAAAAAACTTATTTTGGAAGCTTTTCTGCCGCCCTTTCAATACAACAAGAAAGTCACCCAATCCATTTTCAGTTGTCCTGCTCTAAATTGACAGGTCTTCAGATATTTCCAGAAGAGTCACCAGATTTTTTACTATTGTTGTTAGACACTTGTTTATCTAGCAACTTTGGGAACCTCAGTGATTTTATGGAAGAAGTTGGGTAATAAAGTAGTTTCATTGCTTTCTCATACAAATATTTAATTTTTTGAAAACAAAATTTAAAAACAAAATATCTATTTAAACAAGGAAGAATTTTAGGTAGATCATTGACTGCTAAGAACTGAACAATTCTCTTATCCCATATACATTAAAGCTTATTTCTTCTTTTTTAATGCCTTTTCATTTCTGCAGTATAATTTATACTAAAGGAGAATTATTTTCTTTCTGATATTGTTAAAAAGTTAGGAGAGAGAAATTCTTCAGAATTTTCTGCTAGTAGATTGTCTACCCAGTGAACTTTTAATATAATTCAGATCTTCCCTTTGTCTATTTTTGTGCTAGGCTAACATTCACTATTTCCTCACCAGCCTTTTTTCCCTAATTCTTGTCATATTTTTAGATGATCCCTAACAGAATTCCTAGCAGCTTTATCAAGTTGATATTTACAATAGCTTGGATAGAATCCATAAATGACAAAAGCAATACATTTTTTTAAAAAAATCCATGAAGCAAAGAGGCACAAGTTAATTGATGTTTTGCAGGACTTTTCTTGTTTTACAATCATCCAGGACTCTGGAAACATGAATGAGCACTGGAAAAGTCTAGAATTTAAATTTATGGTAGATTATTACACACTATACTGAGCCCTAACAAATACCTGCTTATAAATATTTTTTTTTCCTATAAGCAAAACAAATGGATCCAAAATGCTCAATCTTCTTGAAACACTTTTTCATGGTCATATTTCCAAAAACTTAAAGTTCAAAGCTAAACTACTGCTTGTCATCAAACAATAAATTTGATATGAAAACCTTGGAGCATAAATCTATATAAGTGGTTGGTTAGTTGAGGGAAGTGGTATGTTAATGTTGAGAAAAAAAATGAAAAGCACATAAACTTATTTTCAAGTTTAAATCCTTTTTTCATTAGAGATGCAAACTCTGATCCAGAAAATCACTTGAACACCATCAAAAAATCTCAACAGTTTTTCCCAACTTGTATAACATTACAGTTCATAGAACTTCAATCCATGGCCAACACACCTGGAGACCACCAAGGAAAGGGAAGCTGGCTACATATTTATGTGTTTAGACTAATCTATACAAAAAAATTACATCAGAAATTGCATTTAAAGATGTGTCATTGGTATTAGGATAATGGAATCACTAAAGGATTCCTAAAATGAAGTGTGTAAAAGAAATTCACTTGGTGATTCTTCTATTGATTATACTCCCTTTGCTATTCTGTACCAATCACCTGGTGTTCACGGTGAAAGAAAAGTCAAAGTTTCAATGAGATAAATCTGAAAGGAATTGCTTAAAATTAAGGCTCTTCCAAATTATGGTTTCAGTCTAACAATGGATCAGAAAAAGTAATTTCAATTTAATAGTAATTTAATAAATGGTAAGTAACTTTAATTAGCTTATTTATTAGTGACTTTAAAAAATTTTTTTTACATTTCAAGCTATCAACTGTTTCCTTATTATGCCAATATTATACTCATTATACTATTATAACATTTCCTGGTAATGGTAGATTAGATGTTATTAGTAATCAACAAGACAGTAAAAATATTTCTGGTTTTAAATTAGTTATTGCATCTGCATAAAATTACTTTTTATAGCTTTAACCTTGTGTATATGTTTGCAGCTTTGTGTGCTTTTATCTCTATCTCTATCCGTCTATCCATCCATCTATCTATCTATCTATCTATCTATCTATCTATCTACCTACCTACCTACCTACCTACCTACCTACTAACTACTTATCTATCATCCATCTATCTATCTATTATATCATCTGCCAGAAGTAAGACCCATTCACAATAAATGGGCGGGAACAGTAGCAAGGGAAGTATACAATGGAAGAACATAGTAATCTGTTACTCAGACTGCAAATTGTTGCTGAAGTATCGCAGTCTAGACAGGATTTCTAAATAGGCTTAAAGACATGATAGGAAAAGAGTAGCTGAAGAATGCAGTGTGGATATGCTCAATTAGCAGAATAGTTCAGAATCCCTCCTGGTTTCTGAGGCTTAAATCGTATTTGGAAAGGTTTACAAACAAAACCCTTATTGTCAGAAAGTGTTCTTTACCCTTTTCTGTGAGTAGAATTTTATGCATGACACTTTGGATGCCTACTTTGGGTCTTAAAGTTATTGGGAACAATATTTTGTCATAGCATGTTAGGAAAGTGGTAACACATGTGCTTTTCTGTCAGAGACTGTGTGTCATTAAGGATTATGCAATAAATAGAGATTCTAGAATTAACTTTTCTTAGCACCTATATTTCCAACCAAGACCCCATTGCATTTTCTTTACCAAACATGTTAAAATTATTTCTTGAGGATTATTGTTGAGGAATTTATACACTATTTCTTTTACAATTTTTATAAGTCTGATTAAAATACAGTGTTAAATACTTTTTTAAAAATCTCACTATGAATACAAATAATTCATTCATAAATATATCAGACCTATAAAAATAATTTTTGGGATGATCAATGAACCATATTTTTCAAGTCATATTTTTCTGCATGTCTTTTGACTAGTGTGTATTATTATGTTTATAGAGTGAAATGAAAATTTATTATACAGAACATCAAAGTAGACTATATACCAGGAAAACAACCCATAATCCTTGGCCAAAGTCCAGAAAAGGCAGAGCTCTCTTTACCAGGGCAGCACACTAGGCAAGGAGGACAGGGAAGAGTGGCAAATATAAGAAAGATGTGGCTGTGCCCAATTTTGTTTTCATTACCTATACTTTTTCTGTCAGCTAGTTATTAGTATATTTATATACTATTCAAATACAACCTATATTCAAAAATTCTTACTGAAATCAAATATTAAAACTGAATATTTTACTATTGCATGAGAATTTGGTAGTTTGGGCTTCTGTATTTTTTTAAGATATTATCCTCACACTGATTGGTAAGATCATGTGTTTAATGGTGATTAAGGCTACTAAGTTTGAAATAGCCATCTCGATGTTGCTGGAAATTTCTAACAGCTAGTTAACAAACTAAATGTAAAATTAAACAAGACAGCCAAAGGACAAGAGAAAGAAAGACATTTGACCCAAGTTACACTGCAATCAGATGTAAATGCCAGAAAGCAAACCAGATTGGAAAAAATAAAATAAAATTAGTAACTTATCACACTCTAATTCAGTGTTTCTCAACCTTGGCAACTTTTAAGATCTATGGACTTCAACTTCCAGAATCCCCCAGTCAGCCATACATACAGCTTTTCATCCATGCTGGCTGGGGGATCCTAGGAGTTCAAGTCCATAGATCTTAAGTTTTCCGAGGTTGAGAAATACTGCTCTAATTCATTTGGAAAAGAAATTTACATACATGGTATGTTTCCTCTTTATTTTATGAGTGACATTTCTCCATCAATTTCAGGAAAATTACTATGAATATAAATCTTATAAAGAAGAAATTTTAAGCAATTTCATTTGGACCCAAGTTGGCTGGAAGATAAAACATGTAAAGAGAAAATTTGTAAAAGCATCAAAATCAGGTTTTGGCCAGATCCGGGATATCAGACATAATGTACAATTCCTCTGTTCTTTTCTGGAATTTCCTTTGTTCCTAATAGTATGCTGGCTGTGTTTATTTTTTATAACACATGTTTTGTCTTCAGTAAAAGGAGACAGCATGAGCACTTCTTTAACTCCAGTAGCAACACTTAAGCAACAAATTATATTTTGGATGTAACCCATATTTTAATTTTATAAAAAATGTAACCTAATGATGACAGTAGAGATATGTTCAATGACAAAAAGCATTTTTAAAATTCTTAAGCCCACTCAGTGTAATGGTTCTCATCGTTCTCTTTTTTACAAAAACATGTTGTATTGGGCTGTGAAATACGAGGAAGGGTTAGCATGATGTGCTAACAGAAAAATAGTTTAATGATTACAGAGAGAAGTAATTTTGACCCTATCAGGCCTAAGGTTTAATCTAATTAAGGTTAAATTAATCTTAAACGTCTGAGATTGAAATGAGAAGGAAGTTACAAAAGTGGGCATTTCTAGGCATCTTTTCTCTGTTATAATTTCAATATTCACATATAGCCTTTGGTAATCACAACAGGTTGGATGTAAAACAGGGAGTTCATAAATCATATTTTGGGAGGTCCTATCCTAAACAAACCATTTTTTTTACAATCTGGCACAATAAAAATAGATAGATGATAAAAGATGGATATCTAGATAGATAGCTAGATAGCTAGATAGCTAGATAGCTAGATAGCTAGATAGCTAGATAGCTAGATAGATAGATAGATAGATAGATAGATCTACCAAACATCAGCCAGGACCTTCAAAGGTTAGGGAAGGATTTTTCATTCAGCCACATCATGTTAAACAGTTATGATTCTACAGAATTTCACCAGAAGTTCTTCATCTCAGTAGTAATAGCAGACAATTAGTCTCTGACATTTTGCTTCCTGAGCCAAAGGCAAGTTTATAACTCCCCTCAATACCACCAGCCTTGCTACTCAATCTCACATCAAATTATAGTGATAGGATAGAATTATAAATTAGGTAAAAGAGCATAAGACAAATTACTTATTTAAATTAAAAATATCACTTAGTCATGCATTTAATAATTTAATAATTTTCCTTTTCTTTTATTAAAGCAGAGGTCTTCAAACTTGGCAGCTTTAAAGCTTAAAGTCTTAAAGCTGACAAGTTTGAGGACCCCTGTATTAAAAAATATGATAACAACCAGGACAAAACAGTTTTTTTTAGAGGTTCACACATTTTCCCATTTACATAAAAATGAGTTTGGACAGTGGTTTAGACAGTGCCAAATGGTACTCAACAATGCCTTGCACAGATGTCTTGAAAATATCCTTCGTGATGCATGGAAGTGTTACAAAGATGCAATTCAAAGGAAAGTGGACAGGTGTGGAAAACCACCAATTGAGCATTAAATAGCATTTTAAGAAATGCTGGGAAATGAGAATGCTTACTGCAGGACATGGGAATACTTAGCTTAAGTTGAAATAACTCAGTTGCTGCTGATTTGAATCTAGTTTTTCATTGCAAAACAACAAAATAAACTTAGCTATTCAAAGCTGTGATAAGACAAGATCCAGCTGAACATGTAGAGTAATATAGCCAACTTCTATCTCTCTGGGAACTGATTTCTAAACTCACTTACTCAAATATAATTACATCATTTTTAAATGATTTGTAATGATATATTTAACAGTTTTGGTATGACTGAACAGCAAGGCAGCTAAAGTGGCCTAGATATACTTTGCTTCATACAATATTAGGCAGGTTCAACATTATAATCCAACTACATAGGCTAGAATTGAAAATATTGTTCGGAATTTATCAGAAAATAATTTTAAGAGAATCTCCCCATCCTGAAATTTGAGCTTCAGGTCATAGTGTGTATGTTGATGAAGAATTGAAGATCTGTGACTCTCACATTGCACTATGCACTATTCTTAACCATAGTTTGAAACCAGAACAATAGGCTAAATTCAATCAATATGTTTTACAAACTATAATTGATGGGCTGACATATCAAAGTCAAACAAAGCATATTAGGCTTTTGCTTATGGGACAAATTCATCTTTCTTGAGTTTGGAAGTGTTGCATCTACTGGAAAATTACTGAGGTTTTTAAATCTGTGTAAAAGGCTAGTGGTGGTCTGTAGACATTTCCATGGATTTTCATTGCTGAATCACACATGTTGTACATGCATAACCCAAATAATGTCCCAAATATGTGACACAACACTTCTATAAGAGACACGCTAGTTGTAGCAATATTATTTCTATATTGATTTCCATGCAGCATTTGCAAACTGGATAATACCAACTTCATTCTCTTTGCAAGTTTTAAGAAATTAAAAAGCCAGGCTATATGTACTGTATAGATCCACATAGAAAAGGAAGCACACAGTCCAGACAAGAACAATAAACCCAACCATCCTAAAGTACCACAAAATGCTGCAAGAGTTGTTACTGAAGAGTTCTATCAATTCATAGGGTTGTATTGCTTCACCATACAGAATTTGATTTGATTTGATTTGATTTATTTGATTTATATGCCGCCCTTCTCCGGAGACTCAGGGCGGCTTACAATGCGTTAAGCAATAGCCTTCATTCGTTTGTATATTTTATACAAAGTCAGCTTATTGCCCCCACAAACTGGGTCCTCATTTCACCTACCTTAGAAAGGATGGAAGGCTGAGTCAACCTTGAGCCTTGGAGAGATTCGAACCAGCAGAAATTGCAGGCAGCTGTGTTAATAACAGGGTGCATTAAACCACTGTACCATCAAGGCTCTTTTTCATGCATCCAGGATATTTTCTGTCTATAAATTACTAATAAAGTACTAATAAAAAGGCATTTGAAATAATGAAAAGCTTGTTTTTCTTTTTTTTAATTCAAGTGTCTTGAATGTGTATAAGAAGCTCAGCTGCAGTCTGCAGAGCATATCTAAGATTGAAGACACTAATAAAAGTACATCATCAAGTGATGAAAGGTTTTTGTGGCTAATGTTGCTTATTCAGATAGATTACAAAATGGAACAGAACAACTCAGGAGATATTGGGCTAAAACTAAAAAACATCCCACTGCTAAATATTTAATTTTAATATGTAGATTCATTCTACAAATTGATCTGGTGAAAGAATTTAATATTAAAAAAATCCACACCAAAAGTCTTGATGTTATTATTGTTAAATTGTTAAGCAAGAATACACATGTTGATCTCAAGCAAATTATCCTAAGATGTAATAGTAAATTCCATTTATCTTTGCTGCTCCTGTTCTACAACTAACTATCAGTAATGTAGAAGCATAAATTTTTTTTTAGATTATTCTAGTTTTACATTTTGCTCACCATTGGGGCCAGCTAACTGCAGCTGCACCCCCTCTTTAAGGCGGAAGAGCAATGGAGCTGAAAAGATGTTTGGTGCACTGTGGCCCACCAATGGCCTCATCTTCAAGAAGGATGTTCATTGACACTTATATTTCCACCCAGTCACTACATTTGTGCTGGTCTATATGATCATAATAAAGATGATTTTGATTTGATTCCAGTTACAGCCACAGGGAAGACAACTATGAGCCTAGCTAGCAAAATTCTAGAAAGCATACAACTGAACATCTTTCCTTTTGCTTTTCTACAAAATTAATATCAAAACCTATTTCATAAAGAAGTAATGTTATTGTTCTCAATGGCTGTATTACACTCATTTCAAGCTTCACCATAAAATATTTGAGAAGTGAAATTTTATTAAAAATAAAATTTAACTTGGAATGCTAATATCTTTCTTGTTTTAATCATTTGTCCTATTTGTCCTAATAGATATAGAGACATTTATGTATTTGGACATAAATATTTTAATTTTTAAAATGTTGATTTGCAGTTTCCAGAATTTATTATGGTGTTTGGATATCTTAGAATCTAAGACTTAGATAATGTAAGCATTGTTGAAACAGATTATACTACCTAATCAGATAACTATTCTAATTTAAATGCCTGTGCATCACATCTTATCCTAAAATGAAATCAAGAAAATTCCAGCATGCTAATAAATATTTAATACCAGGAATCAAAAACTATTAGTATATTATTTTCATTCTTGCTATTGTAGTTCAAAGAAGAAAAGTCTCTTTTCATATTTTTTTTTTAACCATCTGTCTGCCTGTGTATTAATTCCTTCTTGTTCTCTTCTTGAATGTCCTTCCTTGTTTTTCAACTGTTGTTCCAATGCATCCTTAGCATTGCTTGATCTTTTCGCTTGCCACTGAAGGGATAAAATCTTTCAAATAGAACTATTGATATTGACCTGAATGCAGAATACATTGCTTAAAATTATTCTTGTTTACACTGCTCAGGACTTTTGTTAAGTGTCTATAATTCAGTAAGTACTGTACTCTAAATTATAGCATTTAGCCCTGTCATATTTAGCCCTGCCATGCAGTGGTCAGTTTCAAAATTTTTTACTACCAGTTCTGTGGGTGTGGCTTGGTGGGTGTGGCATTGCTTGGTGGGCATGGCTTGGTGGGCATGGCAGGGGAAGGATATTGTAAAATCTCCATTCCCACCCCACTCCGAGGGAAGAATACTGCAAAATCCCCATTTCCTCCCAATCAGCTGGAATTTGGGAGGCAGAGAATAGATGGGAGCGGGACCAGTCAGAATTTTTACTACCGGTTCTCTGAACTACTCAAAATTTCCGCTATCAGTTCTCCAGAACTGGTCAGAACCTGCTGAAACCCATGATTTGCTAAAGATGGATTCACTTCTACTGTTGCTTTAAAAATCCGTCTCTCAGCTATTCTCCTTCTTAAAATTATTCTAGTCAAACAGAACAGAAAAGAAGACATAACATGCAGCTAAGAGGTTTTGTGTAGCAAAAGAAAGGAGGAGGAGGAGGGAGGGAGGGAGGAAGGAAGGAAAGAAAGAAAGAAAAAAGATAAGAGGTTGACTTAGATAATTTTCATATGGTACAAATTATACAAATTTAAAGAAAAATCAAGTACATTTGAATAGTTCAAAATATTACAATCTGGGACTTGCATATCTACTCAATCTATTGTCCAATTGATGCTGCTGAGTAATGGGCAGTTGAAGGTCTTGCTCTGTTTTTTCATGGTTCTTAACTTTAAAGAGAGTGCAGACTGGACCCACCTTGAAATAAAAATCTGTTTTTTTATAAAGTAAGTAAATAGTCAGGCCAGCAATACTCCTGTTCCATTTTTTTTCAGACTGACAAATAGAAGCATTGTCCTCCCTCTCAAGAGAAATCACGAAGAAGACTTATCAATGAGTACATTGCTACCTGCTTTTAAAATCCTCATGCATGAAAGCACTTGAATTTTAGAGGGGATTAGAAAAGTTAGAAAAACATGAATCGTGGTTTTAGATGATCCAAATAGACCGATTTCTTGTATTATAAAATGTATATTTTATTAAATCTTTTCTCAGCTTGGTGCCTTCCAGATACGTTGAATGCTGTCTCCCAGAATTCCCAGACATCATAGCTATCCAACACATCTGGAAGGCAAACAATGTGCTTGGGGAAGCCTGGTCTGTTGCTAGGATACTGAGCACAAAAAGCCACAGACTGAAGCTACTTGAAATAACAAGTGTTTTTACTACTCATTTCCCAAATGCATCTGAACTTTTTCTTGGCTGACTGAGCTATCTGTATTTAATCAGAAATTTATTTTTTGCCCGTGCCTAGCCTTTCCACTTGTTTCCAGGAAAAAGCATAGGCTTAATCCATTGGTGGGTTGCTACCGATTCTCCCTGGTTCGGGAGAGCCGGTAGTGGAAATCTTGATAAGAGAGCGAATTAGTTCCCTCCGAACGTCAGTTGGGCCCTCTTCCCTGCCCCCACACTATTCCTACCTTTATTTCTTTTGTTTTTAGCTCAGCTGTAAGGTGCGGCAGAGTGGATTGCCATGCCTCAGCTGTTCTTTTACTCAATGAGCTTGTGCAAAGCGCAAGAGCAGCCCGTGTGCAAGCAAAGCGACCATGCGCATGGCGATTACACGCAAAGGGCATGTGTGATGCAAACCGGTGGTAAAACTGGTTAGAACACACCACTGGCTTAATCTTAACATACCAAGAGACGATTTAACTGGTGATATTTGTGTTTGTGAAGCCTGTAGCTTTTCATACTTCTTAGTCAAGTCTTTAGGACCAATTCCTTTTGTGAATGAAGTTCTCTGGTAGTAGAGGTGCACGTAGTCATGGAAAATACTCATTTCCAGAAGGAAAACTCCTGAGCCTGTTCCCTGCCATTCTTTCTAGCTTCCCAACGTACTTTCTAAAAAACCAATCAGGTCTGTGCTGCAAAAATCCTGATGGCCACTAGATGGAAACAATAACTTAGAATTTTCTGTATCTCTCTGCTCTCATCTGCTGGACATCTAGAATTCTGCAGGCCAGGTCAGGTATCCCTGTTCCAAATAAACTTCAGCTATCTTCACTAATCACTTTTTTAAAGGTATGCTGTTGGAGGCATATAACTGTGGGAGGCATGAAAGCTTCCCTTTTATATACTTTAGTTATACAAATGTTTTTATAGATGGGTGCAGCTAGCAAGCTGGCAGGAGACCATGGGCAATTACCATCTACAAAGCAACCATATAAACGCTTGGGCCCATCTGTCTCAACATGCATTTTTCTTGCTTTTGCAAATACAGGATTTAATCTAGATACACAAACATTCCAGAGACCAACCTTGAATTGAAGTTTCTATGAAATCAAATCTGCCCAACACATTGGTCTACATTATATCCACAGAAAACCAGAAGGTGCTAGTTTCCAGCTAACACGTTTTGTTTAAAATACTCAAACTTCCATAAACTGCAGCCCACTTCATTCACTTGAATGGAGTGGTTAAACTGATGCAGGGTTTAAATTGGGATGAGTTGAGAATCATGTACAGAAACATATTACATCTGAGAGATATTACAATATAGGAAACTGTAGTATAAGCAAAGCTTTAATCTTATAACCTTTAAAACAAATAAAATATTACATCCACACCACAGGCTCCAAGTATGCATTTAAAAAGGAGAAAATCTTAGTACGATTGATTTATTTGTTTTGCATATGGTGTTGTTACATTAGCCAGGAGGCTACAATGCTAATGCTGAGTAGTAGTTCAGCTGTCTGTTTACCAGCTCTCTCAGGTACACACATGCGTGCTTCCCAAGGTGCGCCACAAGAGGACGTGCTAGCTTCGCATCAGAAAGTCAAGCTGCTTTTCCTGCAGCTGCATCCAAGGCCCTCTCCCTCCACCAAAGCCACATCACAAATGGGTGTTGTAACTGGGAAAGTTCAGTGGCAGCAGGATTCTAGCCACCGCATGAAGCCGCAGCTTGTTTCCCCACCAAGGTTTTCCTATTCATCTATTTGCATAGAACATGCTTTTGAACTGCGAGGTGGTCAGCCACCGCATGAAGCCGCAGCTTGTTTCCCCACCAAGGTTTTCCTATTCATCTATTTGCATAGAACATGCTTTTGAACTGCGAGGTGGTCACTCACCTGTGAGGTGAGTGACAGGAGCTCATCCTGCCATGAAGTGCTAGGATTTGACTGTTTCCAATGTCATTCGGTCACTGAGCCACTGCCCCTCTAGTAGGATGATGAAACAAAAAAGCACAACAAAGAATGTTCTTTCTGCGCCAATTCAGAAAGCTTGAACCGCTCAAGGATCTGCTGATCCAGTTCTACAGAGGAATTATTGAATCTGTCAATTATTGACATATCTGTCAATTATACAGAGGAATTATTGAACCTCTATAACTGTCTGGTTTGGATCTGCAACCCAACAAGACAGACACAGACTTCAGAGGATAATTAGAACTGCAGAAAAAACAATTACTACCAACCATTGAGGACTGTATACTGCACGGTGTCGCTGCAATGTCCACAAGAAAAAAAATTGGTTACTGAATTGTAATGTCAACTGGTGCCAATTTTTTTGAGATCTATAACAATACATTTACCCACATACTTATTGGCTCTACACGTGTGTAAATTAAGTTTGAGATGATGTATTTTTATAACAGAGATGTTAGTCACGGTTAATATCAGAATTATTTTTAATTTATTGTATGTCTATTGCTGGTCGATGACCGTAATAAAGTTCTATTCTATTCTATTCTATTCTATTCTATTCTATTCTATTCTATTCTATTCTATTCTATTCTATTCTATTCTGTATACTGCACAAGTCAAAAAGAGGGCTGTGAAAGCATTTACAGAGCCCTCACATCCTGGACATAAACTGTTTCAACTCCTACCCTCAAAACAATGCTACAGAGCACTGCACACCAGAACAACTAGTCACAAGAACAATTTTTTCCTGAATGCCATCACTCTGCTAAACAAATAATTCCCTAACACTGTCAAACTATTTACTAAGTCTGCACTACTATGACTCTTCTCATCGTTCCCACCACCCATCTCCTTCCACTTATGACTGTATGATTGTAATTTTGTTGCTTGTATCCTTATGATTTATATTGATATTGTTTCCTGATTGCTTATTTGTACCCTATGATTATCATTAAGTGTTGTACCTTATGATTCTTGACAAATGTATCTTTTCTTTTTATGTACACTGAAAGCATATGCACCAAGACAAATTCCTTGTGTGTCCAATCACACTTAGCCAATAAAAAATTCTATTCTATTCTATTCTATTCTATTCTATTCTATTCTATTCTATTCTATTCTATTCTATTCTATTCTATTCTATTCAAATAAAGAGAAAAAAGAACATCCTGGTGTAATACAGCCTTATTCATTTTGCATTACTCCCCCTGGAACTCCCTTCCCAAATCTAATTTTGGCTCTCAACCATCCAATATAAATATTTCTTTGCATTCTAGTCTAAATAATCTTGAGTATTGCACACATTTTGATTCTATCAGAAACTCAATCAATCCTTGTCATGAGAAAAAAAAAAAGCAGTGTTATACTTCTGCAATAAACTTTTGGTGAGTAAGAGGTGCAGTTTTTAAGGGGATCAGATTGTAAACTGGGAGAGGATATACCACATATGCAGGCAAGGCTAGCCTGGAGGTATCTTTTTTTAAAAAAAAAGAAATGACTGTAATATGCCTACTGTACAATTTCCATCTGTTTTCTACCCATGGCGCAGGGAAAATAGAAATAGGACAGAATGCTTAAGGGCTACAAAAAGGGATGTTAGAAGCAGGGGTGCTATTCAGCAGGTTCTGACAGGTTCTGGAGAAATTTTGAGTAGTTCGGAGAATTGGCAAATGCCACCTCTGGCTGGCCCCAGAATGGGTGGGACTGGAGATTTTGCAATATCCTTCCCCCAGGAGAGGGGAGAGAATGGGGATTTTGCAGTATCCTTCCCTTGGAATGGGGTGGGAATGGAGATGTTGTAGTAGCTTTCCCCTGGGGTGAGGTGGGAATGGAGATTTTGCAGTATCCTTCCCCTGCCATGCCCACCAAGCCACGCCCACAGAACCGGTAGTAAAAAAAAATAGAATTCCACCACTGGTTAGAATCTATAGATTTTCTATCCCTACTAAATGCATCTGCTGATTTTCTTTTTAGAGATAATGAGCTTGCTCACAATAGTTTAATGTGGATAGCATGAGCAATGGAGAAAATCCTTCTTCAGGTTGGCATTGTGTACAGAAATGCTGGGCTGGCAACATGCCATATGACTTGATCAAAATTCACCTGGGGAATGGGTGAATTCACATCTCTGACTATGGCTTCTATGTCCTCAGGAAATCCAGATCCTTCTTCAAGGATGAGAAACTTTCTTGCATATATTTTTTTCAGCAAGGCTGGAACATTTAATGAAGAACTTTCTTTGATATCCTGAATATTTCTTTTGTGATTGGAGCCACGGCCTCTTTGAAGTTACAGATACAATTTATTACTTATGAAAAGACAAAGAATCAGTACTGGCCCAAGTTGCTTTGGAAAACGTATGTTGAAATATTGTGTGAACTTTTATTTCCAAAATTGACAAGTATTAGTATTTCTGGAACAGCTAAAATGTGAAAGATGTATGCCTAAAAGTTCAAATTAACATTTTCTGCAACAAACAACAAGAATGCTACAATGATACATTTTATCCTCTGGCCAAGTGGAAATGAGCAATGAATTATTTCTTTCCTCTTTTAAAGAATAGTTTTATAAGAGTTGGATGCCAATGGAAGGGATTGGCTAACTGTTAACTGTTCTAAAGTAGAGTAGAAAGAAATGTAGCCAAAACGCTGTCTGAAACAACTTATAACATTTTCAATTAAATTATTCTACTTGAAACTCATCTAAGTACTAAATTTGAATGAACTGAAAGATTTGTGGTTGTGGCTGTCTAAGCGAAGCTTGGAAAATTGATATTTAAATTCCCTAGTATGGATGAAGATTTAGGAAACAAATAAGTTTAATTTTGCCAATATGGGAAGATATGCCACCACGCAAAGCAGTGAAGTCAAAGCACGGGTGGGGATTTGATGGTTCTCCAGATGTTGCTGAACTATAGCTCCCAGCATATCTTCCCATTGGCCATGCTGACTGAGGCATGCTGAATAGCTGTTAAGCAACATCTGGAAGGCCTTATGTTTCCCATCCTTTCATTAAAAGAACTGGCAATATGAGCTGCTTTCATTGCCTTGTCATTTTTTTTTTTTTTGAGTTTTAACCTTGATATCCACTTTTACTTACTTTGAGATAGAGCAACTTCTAGAATTTATCCAGGACTTCTATGGCATGTAAGTTTTAAGATCATCATTGGCTTATTTATTTCAGTGACATCCCCTGAGTTCCATGCAAAACATCAACCACTTAATACTTATTTTCCAGCGGAGGCAAAAAGCCAGCTTCTGTTCTTCTGTCTGAACATAACATCACATGGAACTTGAGTGCTGACATAAATTCAAGATTATGAGAACAGAAGAACAAAAGGTTTGAATCAAATTTATGGCAATGAAACAGAGGTTTTTTGTTTCAGTAGAATATGAAAACATTTAGACTGAGATAACTGATGGAGTAACCACCAAAGTATGCCATCTTAAGCTTAATCAATAAAAACTAATCAAGAAAGAATTTGAGCTAAAACTAGCAAATGTTTTTATTATTTTTAATAAGAAAAAATTGTAAATAATTTTTTTCAGCAATTCATAATGGAATCAAAGAGATTCCATTATGGCATCGAGGAATAGGAAGAAAAAGAAAGGAATTCAGTAATTTGGAAATACTGGATGAAATTTGAATTTGATGAATGAACATTATTTATTACTGGTTATCCTGCAATTAACCAGTAATAACTGGATAACCAGATTGATTCATGTCTTTAAATTAGCATGCCGAAGAGAAGCTGCTTGGACATGCTTGTTCTCCAATTTATTCTTATAAATTAATCTTGTAAATTGTGAGATAACAAACTTACTGCTCTAACCCCAGTTAAATAATTATTAACTTACTTTGTCTTAGCTAGTTGCCCAAGACCCTTCTATGCACATAATCCAATTAATATGTGATGTTGAGCATCACCCTTGATGATGCTAAAACTAAGCCATTTGGGAGTGGGAAGTGGAGGGAGAGCTTGCCCAATGAAACCAATCCCTTTGGTTGCATGGAATCTCCTCCCTACAGCTTTGGCTCACTGCAGGATTTGTGGAAAAAGTCTCTCCATTCCTGTAAGAACTGGATTTTCATTAATAAATTATTCTTAATCATTATAATTTTCCATTTTGTGTTCAACCTCTTTGGCATGTGGCTTGAAAATTGGCAGTTTGTACTAATATGCATAAATTCCCTGGGGTCTCTCCAAATCTAAGAGAGAAGGGATGCTCTGCCATTTAGTATCAGGCCTCCAAAACCAAGAAAGAACACAGAGTTACTTCTAAGCAGTTTGCTTTATTTTTCTTTATCTGTAACCAAACCTCTTGCAAACCAAAGCAACTATTTCTATCATTAAAGATATACCCTGAGAATTGTGAAGGAGGTGCTATCTTAACTCTCTTCTTCCCAATCAAACTAAACTTCGCTGTTTCTTGGTCAGGCCAGTGCTGGATTTCAAATTTTTTTACTACCGGTTCTGGGGGGCGGGGAGGCTTGGTGGGCGTGGCATGGCTTGGTGAGCATGGCAGGGTAAGGATACTGTAAAATCTCCATTCTGTCCCCAATTCAGGGGAAGGATACTGCAAAATCCCCATTTCCACCCTATCAGCTGGGACTTGGGAGGCAGAGAATAGAGGGGGCAGGGCCAGTCAGAATTTTTACCACCAGTTCTCCAAATTATTCAAAATTTCCGCTAGCGGTTTCCAGAACTGGTCAGAACCTGCTGAAACCCACCTCTGGGTCAGGCATAAGAATATAAGATCCAAAGTAGAAGACATGATGCAGAAACATATACATTACATATATAGGTTGAAATGTTAACAAACACAACAGGCCTAGTAGAAACAAATTCATAGGAAGTGATAAAAAATAAACCATTTTACAGTGGATTCCTGGAGACAGCAAACAAGCTCAACACTATGAATGTCATAGTATTAACAGAAGTCTGATTTGGTTACAAGATAGGCAAGGCCTGTCAAATGAGGCTTCTGAACTCTAGAAATCCTCTGTAAAGGAGAAGGTGTTTGATTACCTTTGTACAGTTATTGGCAAGACTTAGTAAAGAAGTCACAGAAAACCAGAATATCCAACAGCTTACTGATTACTTGATTAGGATTCCAAACTGTAATATTCCAAATATTATTATTAGACAATAAAGGAGATATGACTGGAAAACATGACACCAAAGTAAGAACTCTTAGAGTCATTAACATACTCACTATTGCTTGTTGGTGAGAAATATAAATGAATAATCTTGGAGGAGATTGAAGAATTCTTCATACTATGCCATCAAGACAGTTAAATTGCTATGGCTCCAAACAGTAACAACCTCACTGTCTTTAGATAAACTAAACTATTTCTGGCCTAACCATTCTATTTCTATTTTTCCCACATTAATTTTCAGAGCAATGATTTGGCCCTGGAATTCTGTGTCTAGCAAGGAATTTTAGTAGCATCACAAGTACGTCCAAATTAATGATCCTCATTAGAACCAAGCAATCATTCACAAAATTTAAGGCAAATGCACAAAAATGGGAGAAAAAATGTCAGAAGTCTTCAGCTAGCATGTAGTTTTATATTAAAAAAACCATATATCTCTTTGTGCGTGGGTGGGTGTGTATGTTTAATTATTTAATTTGGATAGAGTCTAACTTGATAATAAATTATCTAATATTTCATTGGTTCAGCTCTTCGGGAGGAGTGAAGGATAAGATTTCCTTTTGCTGAAAATATACATCCAGTTCTTTGGTGGAAACCACAAGGGCTAAACTATTTAAAATTTCAGGATTTATGTAACTTAAACAGGACTTGGAAAACAGAATTCCACCACAAAATATAGGAGAGCAACACATGTATAAGGAACATCAAAATGTTGGATTCAAATACACACACTGATTCAGAAGATTTTAAAGATTAATATACCAGAATTTTTAGTTTGGATTGATGAATAAACAGTTCAGAAAAAAGTCATGGAACTTTATTTTTGCATATGATAACTCCAGCGAGATTATTGTATGCACAAAAATGGAAAGATTTGGTTGGTGAAGATAATGGAACATGCTGAGATGGCTAAATTGACTTTTTTGATCAGAAAAAACATATATCTGAATATAATGTCAACATTTATTGCTGACTGGAAATCCCTAATGGGATTTTTTTTGCATAAAACAGATAAAATACTAACTTATGATTTATGGTTTGATGATTACACAGGATAGATTTTAGAAAGACGAGAGTTATGTTGTAACCATAGAATAAGACTTAACTTTATCACTATAGTTATAACTGCTGTAAAGAAGATTGGCAGCTACTCCTTTATATCTTTTTTCTTTTCTATTTTTCTTTTCCTTTAGTTTTCCTTTTTTGTACTTTTACTTTATCTTTGATTTCTTTCTTTTTGTTTTATTTCTTTAAATTTATTTCTATTAGTTTTTATCTTCCTTTTTTAAAATCTTCATAGATAGATAATGATAGATAGATGATAGATAGATAGATAGAGAGAGAGAGAGAGAGAGAGAGAGAGAGAGAGACAGAGAGACAGAGAGGCAGGTAGACAGACAGACAGACAGATTCTAGATAGACAGAGACAGACACACAGTATTTTGGCTTTCACTAAATTCCATTCTTTCGAATACCAGCTAAGAACTCATCTTCTATTGAAGAATTGACAGCTATAAGAATTGGCATTGTTCATGTATTAATTAAATGCTTTGTGGCATTTGTCCTATATGTGAAGATGAGAAAAATATTTTCTATTTCATTAAATGAATTTAGCTGAAAAGAATTAAACTAATATTCTGTATCAAACCTTAACATTTCAGAAACAATGGATTATGAAACATTCCATTATGGCATTTTCAAGCATATATATAATGTGTTGTTTTGTTTAGACGTTTATTTTAAATATATTTTGTTTTGACTTGCTGCAAAAACGTTTTGACTCATTGGCTTAAAATAGTACATGCTTTAGGAATATCTTCAGCTAATAATTATTTCAAGGCACACCATTATCAATGTATCATCAAAGCTTTCAAGGGGAAGAGAAATCTGATTCAACCTAAGGCTTAAAAACTGGCACCCAAACTAGACTTAAGTAATAGAAGAAATATGAGACTTTTAATGCCTACCACTGGTTTCTCCTCCCCACCTCACATACACAGACAAATATTGCAAAAGTAATTCTAGTTATGAGAGTAACTGTTGACTTTCAATTTTAGAGAAATAGGTAACACATTTATTCGGTTTTCACAAAGTAAAAATTAAAATCTTTTCAAGCACATGTGATACCAATGTAGACCTCTATGGTGGCCAGGTAAGAAATGGTTACATAGACCTTGCTTCTCTTCTCTCCCCATCATAAACGTCAGCTGTAATTTTAATGGAGATTGCCCAAGAGAAGCAGATTCCTGTTCACTATCTTTTACAAATATATGGAATTGTCTATGTCTGTGATTACACTCTTGTCATTTTCACTGTGTACAAATCAAATCAAAGGCAGGTATTCATATTTCTATATCAGGAATTCATATTTTCGAACCAAAAACTGCATGTAGATTTTCAGTGGCATAGTTGAAAAAGCATGCAGAGTTATTATAACCTCCACATGTGCTTTAATTTTAGCTGAAATTAAATCCTTTGTCTTTTTGTATTTTCTTTTGTATTACTTTAATGATCAGTTTGGCAGTTACTCCCTGAAAGGCTCTACATCAGTTTTTCGGGTTGCACTATGTCCCTTTCTAGTTTGCAGACTTCAGTTATCAAGAAACTAATAAGCCTGCAAATAAATGATATTGTGACATATTGTGTAATATAGATGGTTCAATTTGTATACCACCTAAGTATGTCCTTTTCTGTATTTGATTTTAACTATCAAATGAGACATCAAATCCGACATGTGTTGATTTTAATTATTGTCTGGAAAACAATGGCACTAGCTTCAAAACAAATTAACATGAACAATTCATTAATCCCAAATATAACAAATAGAAAATTATCCTTTCATGCCTAGTATAACTGACCAGTACAGCAATTAATGCAATATGGCTTGTGCAAACAAAGCCATTTATAAAATGTTGTCTTAACATGAAAAAACATAGACCTTATTTCCATGGGGATTAATAATAGCGCATTTACTTGCTAAAAAGGACCATGTATCAATCCTGTGAACAAAATCCCCTTTGCCCTTGAAGATGAATCATGTATAAATCATTTCAGTTCTGATTCAAAGAGGGTTTGCTCCCTTTAAGCTACAATATATTTTGTTCTAGCAATTTATGAAGTTCATAGTGGACTCATATGTAAAAGAAAACCAGCTGAACATTGTATATGTGTTCTAGTCACTATGCATTCTATTCATATTGCAGACAACTTAAATATAAACTTAAACATGCACTTACATGATGCATAGTCCTTAAATTTCATTTACAATAGCATATCATTGGGGAGAGTGAAGTTGCTAACATATCTATCTATCTATCATCTATCTATCTATCTATCTATCTATCTATCTATCATCTATCTATCTATCTATCTATCTATCTATCTATTTATCTATCTATCTGCCTATCTATCATCTATCTCTCTGATCTATAATGGAAAAACTGTAAAATGAGTACCTATTTTCAGTTACCTGATCTAAGACTTGACGCTGAGCAATGGCAAAATTCAGAAGCAGGAAAACGAGCCATTTCAATACCTTTTGCCACTTTTTATTTACTTCAATGCCATAAATTGAAAGGAAAATTTAGGCTGGGAAGATTATGTGCCTGTGAGACACGTAGTTCTATATTCCTGGTCACATAAAGCTGGGCATTCAAAATTATCACAGGTAGCCAAAAGTGGCCTTTCAATGCAACATATGTAGCACATTCGCACAGAATGATTAGTTGGTTATCTAGAGGGAGATTATAATTTTCCCACTACTAGTTAGGGAATGGAAAAGAAGGGTTTTGAGAAAAAAATCACCAGATGTCAAATGACTAGATTTTGTCTTTCCTCTTACTTACCTTGAGGGCAAGCTACATAATTTTGTTCTCTCTCTCTTGCTAAAAACCACTACAGAAGTGTGTTTATGTTAGCAATGCATGTCCCTAAATGAGCAATCATTTACAATAAGCAATCATTACAACTCTTGAATCTAAAACAGTTGCCTGCCCTTGTGAATGTTGTGTTATAATTGTGGGAATTTGAGTTCAAGTCCATCTTCTTCAATGTAAACTCAGTGAGTGACTTTCAGCTAACCACTTTCTTTCAGCCAGTCTAATATAGACTATATATATTACTGGTAGGTTATGTGAGTGGGGAAATAAAAGAGGGGGTGCTCCTAGAAAAAAGATGGAATATCAATCTAAGGGAAGAATTAATAAATACTTTACCTGAGCTAACGTATTATTATATTATAGCTAAAGTATTATTATATTATAGTATATGAGAGCCAGTTATCTAGTTTGGTCTAGTGGTTAAAGCACCAGGCTAAAAACCAGGAGACTGAGTTCTAGTCCAACCTAGGCATGAAAGCCAGCTGTGTGACTTTGGGCCAGTCACTCCCCCTCAGCCTAATTCTCCTCACATGGTGGTTGTTGTATGGAAACCAGAAGAAGAAATGTTAGGTTTGTTCACTGCTTTGTGTTATTTATATAAAAAAGAGACAATCATAGAATAAATATTAAATAACTAAATAACTAGCAGTTATTCTTGGGTGGAACGTTTCTCTCTTTATATTCCATATTAGTTTTTAGGTAAGCTTTATGAATGGCAAAGATGTATTTGTAATATATAAAGGACAAGTGATTTTATAAAACAAATGTAGCATGATGGAATACAATACACTGGGAGATATTTAGTTTAAACAAGTTCAAATTATCAAGTATTATCAGATTATACCCACAGCTATGAATTAGGAACATTAATTTCCTGACCAAAGTTTATTCTTTTGACTGCAGATTGTTAGTGTGCAGAATATGAAATATTGCTTTTGCAGAAAAAAAAGCTTTTATGCAGAAAATATTTAGAACAAAACTTTTCCCCCAGGCTGTAAAATCACTCAGTCATTTCCTCACTCACTCAGTCACTCCTCTTAACTGTCTTTTAAATCTGATGAAAAAATGCCAATATGTCAAGACATGTACTGTAGCTTATTTTGTTTGAAACTTCATGAGATTTTATACAGAATTTCAAAATATTCTGAAAATTTGAAGGAGGAAGTATTCCAGGCTATTTTTCAAGAATACGTATGTATTGTTGTCTAGTGAACCAAAATTTATCCTTCCCTAAAAGAAGAAAATCCTATTGAAAAATAAATTGATAGTGCAGGAATATGAATGTACAAGACTACTTCTTGTTTCATGCCCTTTGTACTTCAGGATGTAGGTTGTAATTCATTCATATTCTTTTTCCTACCTTATTGAACTTGTTGCCACCATATTTATCATGGGAGCTTTATCATCTACTAGGGAAGTAAGGTCTTAAAATGAAGCTCACAATGACTATTTTGTTGTTCTGGAGATCTAATTGTGATGAATCAGGGCAACTCCACCTGGCCTATACACCAGTATTATCATTTTGCCTTCCTTTTACAGGTGAGTGGCATTGGTATACAATATTGTATTTCACAGATACAAACATGTGAAGAACTTCCTATGCATGTGTCATCCAAGGTCACTGAAAATATTTTTGATGGATGGATTGGAGATGTCAGGGCACTGCAATATATATTAACGATTAAAGTCTAAAGTGATTCCAACTGTCATGAAAATAAAATGACTGTTTACTAATATTATTGAGTTAAGTTAAAACACATACATGCTGCTTTCATAGGTAATATCTGCCAAAAAAAGAAAAAAAAATCAGTCAATCTTGCAGAGAAGCAACGTAATCATGACTTATTTAGCCAATTCCTAGTTTGTTTTTTCCATTTCATCTGCCAGTATTGAAAAGAATGGAGAAAGCATAAAACTTGAACTAGCCTATAGATAAATGAAATCCCAAATCAGGCTTAAAATCAACAAACGATAGTTCCAAATTATGGCATCTTACCAAAAACCCTACCAAAAACAAAGGTTTCTTTCATGGAATAAATTTTCATATCCCAACAAACTCATTATAACTTTGTATTATGTTTTAATTCTGCCATAGACACAGTCCATCTCCAAATCCAGAATCAAACCAATAATCTCAGATTCTGGAAATTTATTGAATTTCTAGGTGGATTTTTTTTTCCAGCATGAAAAATCACACTAGAATCACAGAAATGGTACACAGCAGCTGGAACAGTTATAAAGTTGTCAAGAATTTAAATATAACAAGGGCTTTTCAAGTTACAAAAAAAAATGAATAAGTCATGCCCGACATCAAATTCTTTACTATTATTAGCTGCAGTGAGATAATGCAACACTGTCACTAAAATGCCTATGACTGAGATTTCTGAAGCATTGGATAACATTTGCCTTTTTTCTTTTCAGTTTAATTTAGTACTGAAAAATCAGTGGGAAGTAGCATTTAAAATGTTTTCCTAACCTTTAAAAAATTGTAAATCACTGGTAATATATAAACTCGTCCAGATGTCTTGGGATTACCCTTCAAATGAATGGCTAAGAATTCTGGGAGTTGGAGTCCAAAATTATATAGAGGTTATCAGATCTGGTAAAGCTCTTACATATCTATAAATATAGGAATAGATTTTTTAATAAAGAATAGTTATATTATACACATCCAAAGTGTTAGATTCCTTCTGCTGGTGAACAGAATTTTAGGTAGGATTAAGCAATAGTCTTTTTTCCACCTAATACTTTCAGGAAGTTAATATTAATAAACACGTATAATAGTCAAACAACATTGTTTAATGAATTACTTTAAATTGAATCTTGTACAACATTGTACAATCGTAATTGAAAAATAATAATAGTCCAATTCTTTAGTCAACTATAATCTAAGAGTTACAATATTGGGATTGGGAAGAATCCAGTTCAAATTTTTACTGAAATATAAAACTCACTATAAGATTGATGCAGCCATGTGAATAGATAGCATGAAAGACTATGGTGTGATACAGCCAAAGAATCAGTTGACTGATCTATAAAAGTCAATTAATTTATAAAAGTGTTAGAAGGGTGAGTTGTGAGCTTGAACAAGTGCAAGCTTGGATAAGAAACAGACATTGCTGAGATGGAATTGTTGTAATGTTAGCATTTCGTCAGAAAAGATTTTGATCTTCCCTATTAAACTTCTAATTACCTAAATAAGAAGGACCTATTGGCAAGTTAATTTTATTTTCATTCTAAAGCCTTTCATTGCGCAGCAGGTTAAGAAAGTAAAGCCACAATCAAAGAATTCTTCCAGACAAATATCACTGAAGAAGAAATTAATTTAGGAAAGCAAACATTACTAAAAGCAATAAACCATCCATCTTACCTGGAGGAATAATCCTTACTACAAGCATTCAGACTCCTCTCCTTCCCAAATCTTACTTATTTACTTCTCCACTGATGAAAAATATGATCATAATACATTCATGTCTAGATTATAAAGTGCTGTGTATAGTTTGTTTCAGTACAGTATAATGATTTAGAATTCTATGCTCAAGTCAAATGTACTTTATTGTCTACTGTTGCTGCAAGGAGATACAGAAGCATTTAAATCTGTTAACCAGCCATAATTTATCATTTAATCTGAAACTTCAGATGAACCCTAACCTTAATATGATTTAAGAAAACAAGCCAGCTTCATACACCAATTTGAAGTTGGCTTGCTTCAAAACACATAGATTCAATATCTTTTTCGAAATTTTGAATAAAAATAAATTGCAGTCATGAAAACATCTGATCCCCTTGAAACTATTCTAAAAGCCAATGAGCCCATCATGCAATGTTTTCCTAAACCATAGTTTAGATCTTGGCATATATAAATGAAATCCTGGACAAGCCAAATCATTTTTCTCAATCAAGCTGAAAGGATTTATTTTGCTTACAGCAATTAGTTATAGTAACATGAACCAAAGATTGGAATAACTACTGAGCAAAAGTAATGACCATGTTCTTTTGAAAATTATTGCACACTTCCTTTATTACTTTTCTGATACTTGACTTTCCACCTGTCAGTAGCAGTCATATTCTGGTGTTCAGAACCTTATACTAGAACCCAAGAGGGCACATAACAAATAAGAAATCTGCAATTTTGCTTTAATTTGGTTGTGGCATCCTCCTTCCACTTTCAGCTAACAATTCATATGGCACAATGAAATAAAACAAAATGCTAACTTTTCTTGACTGAATTCTTACAAAAAAAAATGAGAACTATCAAATTCATCCTATTATCAGTGGTGGGATTCAGCCAGTTCGCACCACTTTGGGAGAACCGGTTGTTAACTTTCTGAGCAGTTTGACAAACTGGTTGTTGGAAGAAATCATTAGGGGAGAGAACCGGTTGTTAAATTATTTGAATCCCACCACTGCCTATTATGATATCTGAAGAACATGAGAGATAAAAAAAGGTTTTGAACAGAGATTGCCTTAAGGCTGATGTCTTAAATATGAGAAAGTAAAATTTTGTTTCTTCGTGTATAGTATATAGAAGCATGATACAATAGAATAAGAAAATATCCTTCCTCTTGAACAACTGAAGGTGCTCATCTTTGATCCATTCCATCTACCCACTCCATCATCTTCCAAATCAAAATGCCTCCAGAGAAGAAAAAAATACAATATATAGGAAGGGGGAAAGTTAGCAGCATCTACAGAAAAAGCTAAAAGCCTTTGCTTGTAGAAGTGGTAGAATTTTCTATTAAGCCAAAATTTAGCTTTTAGAACAGCTCAATATTCTTAGAAATTACTAAAGCCATACATACTTATGCTCTTTGGTTTTGTTGTAGCTCGATGCTACAAAAGCTGTAGCCTTTGCATGTTTGATTGATTACTATCTATTGTAGATAAATAATAAAAACTGTGTCTGATTTTACTTTTACTTAATATTATCAAATATTTGATTGAATTTGTGATCTGTTTCATTAGGAAAGTAGTTTAATCTGCAGGAGAATTAATACTATGTTGAAAAGCTGAAATTATTATTAGTTTTTACATTCCAAATTTATTTATCTTTCATTTTTGATACACACAGTTATTCCGTTTTAAGTACATTTTGTGAACAGTTTCTTCTGAAGTAATGGTTGACACATTTTCAAAAGTATTTGGTTAAAAAGAACTTGCACAATAAGTGGAATTTCACAGAATCTTATTTTAATCTGAACTCTTCAGACAGTGCATTCCTTAAATTACAACCACTTAACTATGGTAGATGGGTGAGTGGGTGGTATTAATAACTATAATTTGATAAATGATATTTGCAAAGGAAATACAAGTTGAGTGCAAAACATACAAGGTTTTCTTGATCCAAAAATTACATGCAGCATTTGTTTTTCAACAAAGGGATCAGATTTTCTCCATCCAAGTTTCTTAAAAAAGCACAAGGCTTAGCAAAATGTTCTCTACTCTAATAGCAATTTCAGACACATCAGACACTTATGTAACTTCTGGTTAGATTGTTTCCTGCTATTACTATTGAGATATAGTTTCAGATACTTATTAAAAATGTTTACATTATTGAAAACCTGTTAAAGTAATAGTAATTTTTTGACAACTCAAACTTAATTTTAAGATTGTGCTTTTGTATTTAAACAAACCGAATATTAATATTCAATGTGTATAAATGCAATGTTTATGTTAATAACTATTATTAAACTTGCAATATTTGTCATTAAGAACAAAACATTTCAAAGAAATGAATGGCACAAATGTGTCTTAGAGAGTGTAAAGCTATGCAGCACCACCATTACAGTGACTTTTTGTACTGCACTAATTCCTGACTGCTTGCATTTCAGAATTTTCTGCAGGCATTCCTGGATTAGGATTTGCATTCCTTTTAAAAGTGGACTGTGTGGTTAAATACCATGGGACAAATTGATTGTATGCACTGGCATAAAAACAATATATTCTGGTAAACAGAAGGCAGAGTTGTGTATTCTAAAAACTGTTTTCAAACTCTTTTCCGTTTAATATATCTGATTTTATGACAGTCATTTATAAACACAACAGTCTTCTGGTTAGCACCGAATTCTAGAATATTATTAAAGGGATAAGATTGAAGGGGTAACATGTATAACATTCTTGTTTTTTAAAAGACATAAACAGCTTTTTGAACACAGGCTCAAGGTGTTCAGTTCAACAAACTTTATCCCACTGTCAAACCTCTATCCAATTAGGGTGCTTTGAGTGACGAAGAAGAATCCTGTCTTGCAAAGCAATACTATGCAGAAAGTTGTTCTTTCTCAAACTTTACAATCAGTAAAGCCCTTTCTGATGCAAAGGCGGAAAATACTAATGTCCTTTATGGTACACATGTTTTGTGACTTTTACTGGGTGTTCTCTTGCTCTTATTAAACTATAAGCAAAACTGAAAATGTTAAATAACAATTTCAGGATTCCCCACTACCCCCTCCTTTTTTTTCCTTACTACTGAAAGGAAAAACAGCTTTTTGTAGCTACAGATGTTACATATTTTCCAGTAAATTAAGCAATCCTCTTTCATGGTTAAAACAACAGCTTGCTACTTGCCATTGAAAAAGACCCATTAATTGAACAGTACCTCAAAACGTAACAGCAGATGAGGACGGCTGCTTGGGCACTCTTGGCATGTCATTGAAGGATTTGAGAGAGTAACTGAGAGAGAGAGAGCCAGAGATTTCTTACCTTGAGCATGCAAGATCCAGAGAGAAGAGATCAGTAGAAAAGGAAGAAAGTGCTCTGATCAGCTGCCGGTAGCATGCCGTTGACTTTTATGGTCAGGAGGGAGGAGCTGCTGTTCATTGTTGGTGAGTAGGCAGACAGTAGCCAGGGGCCACTAGGACAAGCAGATGCTGCTGTATTTCAGGACATGGCAATGGAAAATGCATGAATGCAAGGGAATAACAGGACCCTGATTTAGTTCAGATTCTCCAGCATATTATCAGGATTGGGTTCAGTTCTTGTTTTGAAATGAGCAGAGTGTATAGTTCCAATGATATCAAGTCTCCATTCTTTGGATTTAAGGGCACTTATCACTGGAAAATATTTAAGGATGCTCAAAGCAGGTTGTTTTTGTCAGCAGACCTTCATTACAGTCTCTGATTTACCAAGTATAGTACTGGCTGTGTTTTCATGTAACACAAATTATAATGGTGGCTTTGGCTTAGTATAAAGTATAGCCTCTGGCAGCTGTGATTTTTGAACCATGATTCACTGCTCAGATGACTGAAAACCAAGCCACTATGGTTTGTTCAATGAAATGCAACCGAAGAAAGTTAAAATGATAAAAGGACTCAAACATGTTCCCTGCCAGGTAAGTTAGAATATTTTCCAAAAGTTTGGAAAACGGAGACGGAGAAGGTAATAGAATTATGCCAGGCATGGAAAAATTAGGGAGACGTCTCCCTTTCTCAGATTATTTGTTCCAAGGCTGATGAATGAAGCTAACTGGGAGGAGATTTAAAGCTGACACCCCCACCAAAAACCTTTCACACAGAATTAACCTGTGTGAACCTTCACAGACAACAACGTGGCTCATTGCAAAAAGATTCATTACCATGTTACCATCATTTTGAGTTGGTTTAAAAGGGGAGTAGTTAAATTCTTGGAGGACATGTCTTATAAGGCTATTGAAAATAAAATGTTATTGCTGAGTTGAGCAGGTCTTTAGATAGCAGTTTCAGAGGAACATTGTTTTCAGAAGAGTATGTATTTTTTTGCCTACATGTGAATTTCCCAGAGACTGGTTGAATTATAATCACAATTTATTTATTTATTTTATTTTTATTTATTTGTTTAAATTTCTATACCGCCCTTCTCCAATATAGGACTCAGGGCGGTGAACAGCCAAAGTAAAAACAAGACATACAAAATCTAAAAACTGTTTAAAATAATTAAATATTTTGGCCGTAATTAAAACAATTCCAATTTAAAATCAGTTTAAAATTTGACTCAAGCCAAATTTAAATTCAGGCAACATGAAAACTGATTAATCATAAATCAAAGCAACACTTTTCAAAGTGCTCCTTGTGGCATACAAAAGGAGAATAGGATGTAATTGTATTGGAGCTTTGCAGGAAGTGAGAAAGAACATAAAAATTAAATTAATTCTGTTAATTTTAAACTATAGCTAAGCATTTTCCAGACCATCTGGAAACTTGCAACTCTCCTTACCATATCACCTTTTTTATTGGTTATATTTGTAATATGAAGTAACTTCTATTATATGGAGAAGTTAAACCCATGTCAAAATGGATAAGTGGTCTACTCCGGAAGAAGCCTCGGAGGAAATCCTAGGAGAGATGCTAACAATTCAGGTGCACAGCACAGGTATCTAGGAGTTTCCTATGCCAGAACCTTCTCTATTGCAGAAACTTAAGTTTAACATCTTCCATCCTTAACATCTCCAATGAAAGAATTTCTCACAACTGGTCTAGGGATGTTTTTCTGTTTAGTGCTTGGAGAGTTCCTAAATGACTAGACTAAATAGTTCAATTGTCTACTCCTGGGATGGCAAACCTATGGCACGCGTGCCACAGGTGGCACATGGATCCATATTGGTGGGCACATGAGCTCAGCTCCAGTGCACATGAGTGCGCCGGGCAGTTGATTTTCGGGTCTTCTGGGCCCACCGGAAGTCAGGAAGTGGGCCGTTTCTGGCCTCCGGAGTGGGTAGGGAAAGCCGTTTTCGCCCTCCCCAGACTCCTAGAAAGGCTATGGAGCCTGGGGACAGCGAAAAAAGGGCTTACCGTGCTCACCGGCCATCGCATCCCAAAAAGAGGGAGAGCACGGGGGGACGCACACGCATGTGTAGCGGGGGGGTGCATAGAATTATGGGTGTGGTCACATACATGTGCAACTCCCCACACTCGCCCCCCCACTTTTGGCACACGATGGCAAAAAGGTTAGCAATCACTGGTCTACTCCATTCTTTGTTAGTTTTCATAATATCCACAAACTGGATAACACAACCTTTTTGGACTAATGAAAGCATTTGGACTGTGAAGAATGAGCTAGGGGCACTCTTACAAAATGGCAGCTTGGGAGGTTGCCCGTTCATAACATGACTGCCATGTAGGAAATACCCGTTCGAAAGTAGCATTTTATCAGAATGCTTTCTGCCACCAGTTCTAACCCTGCTACAGTTGTCACTTCTACTGTGTCTATTCTCTATCCTTTTCACAGCCACAGCCACTTGTTACTTTTGTGTTCTAAGAAAGTGTATTAGAAAAATAGTAACCTGACATGCTGATCAAAATTTTGGTGGGGAGACGAGAAAGAAAAGGAGAAAAAAATGAAAAATATGTTTATTTCAAAGGATATTTCTGAGTGTTTTGTTCTTTATTTTATTATAGATGCTTGTTAAAATTCGCATAAAATAATTAGTTGAGTCCAGTAGACTCAACATAGGACTCAAAAAAAAAAAAGGACCAAGCATTATCAGAGTATTTCCCAAGATATTCTATGGCATACCTCAAAGTGACTGTTTTGGAACAATGGTATTTTAACACCATCACTAAGAAATTGGTGAATTCACATACATGCAATAAAATGTGCATTTAAGGGTGTGTCCCAAAGATGCTTTTTCAAAAGGCAACTGGACTTCATTTTTCCTTGAAGACATTTCACATCTCATCCAAGAAGCTTCTTCGGTTTCTTGAATGAGAAACAAAATGTCTTCAAGGGAAAACAAAGTACAATTGCCTTTTGAAAAAGCACTTTTGGGGCAACCATGACCAGGATGACTCAGAATCTCCAGAGACATTTAAGCAGAGGTTTAATCCTTCTCTCTCCTGCTATGGCCAGAAACAATTAAGCCACACCTAAATAGTTATTGCAATTCTGATAAAAATTGACTCTACATCTCTAACTGTAGAGATGCCATAGTAAAGCACAATTGCTTCACATTATTATTATCTTTTATTAGTTAAACATAAAACCGAGTCAACTGAACATTTAAAAATGTATCACAAATATCATTGACTGATGCTGATAGTTGATACTATCAACTAGTTGATACTACTGTCAGGTTGCTGACAGCATTCTAAGTATTATTATTATTATTATTATCTCTTTTATTCATTAAAAAACTCAACTGATATTATTATTATTATTATTATTATTATTATTATTATTATTATTATTATTATTGAAAGCTTGCCTACAACACTTTGTCATTATTGGATTTAATGGATAGCTTTTGCTTCAGTGCCATTATGGATTCCAGCAACTTCAGATACATAAAATTAAAGCCGTTTTCATCAGCTTTTCTTCTAATATGAGATACCTCCTCATTTGCCATGAATGTCTTTCTGGATTTTACATAGGAAAAATGGGACTAAATTTGCATAAAATAATTAGTTGACCCAAGTCCAGTGGACTCAACATAGGACTCAAAAAAAAAAAAAAAAAAAAAAAGGACCAGGCATTATCAGAGCATTTCAGCCTTCCAAGATATTCTATGGCATACCTCAAAGTAACTATTTTGGAACAATGGGATTTCAACACTATCACTGAGTAAGAAATTGGTGAATTCACATACATGCAAAAGTTTCAGGCAATTTCAAAAAGTCTCAACAAACACAGTTAATGTAGAAGATTTTTATGTAGGAGGCTCAATGTAATATGCATCTGTGTATCCAACCTGCTTTCCCTCTCTCTCCCCCATCCCAAGTTAAATATTACATCCCAAGTTACATACTTCTTATCAATTGAGCTGCAACTCATACAAATTTATATTTATATAGCCGTTTTATAAAGTTTGTTCATGTGAAAGATTGCTACTACACTTCTCCTGATTCCCAGCTACAATTAAATTGAGGTTGCATTTATTGTATTGGAGAAATGTTGTATTTACTATATTTTTGTTTTTGCTTTTGCTTGCTTTCTTCATGCTTTACTTTGCATCCCTTACTGTAATTTAAAAAAAAAACAATGTGGCTGTATATTTTTCATATGTCAAAATATATTCCTTTACTGCCAGATTGCATTTTTATTACTCATTTATATTAATGAAAGTTTAAGGAGAAATTAAGCTGAATGACCTCATGATGGAAGAGTTAACTACATGAAAAAGTAATTCACAAGATTGGTCAAAAGTGAGGGTAAGTTGAGAAGTGGTGACAGATTTAAGTATGGGGTTCAAAAGATGGTCATGATTGTGTGAAGTACAAGGAACCTATGTTAAGAAACCAGAAAAATAAGAAGTAATTTTAAAAAATTAAATATGATTTAAAACGTTTTTGGATATTCTAAGAATAACAAGTAGTTTTTCTAGATGACGTTTCTGGTTTTGCAAGATGAAGAAGACACTAGATGACAAAGAAAGTTGATGGTATCCACAAGGCAAAAAATATCTGGGGTAAAGTGATAAAAGATAAAAGAGGAAAGAAAATTAATATGGTGCTCTAATAATCCCCTAACAATGCTGGTTTCAGGGTTTTCTGGATTTCAGCTCAGGAGTCATAATTTGAAAACGGGAGAACATGTGGCTAAAATATTTTAAGGGAGTACATTGATTTTTGTTTATGTACTCTTAGAATAGTGCAAATTAAAGGCATTTACATTATGAATCTTTGCAAAACTTGCTGTCTTCTGGCAGTCAATAAAATCATAAATGAGTTTTAGGATGACAGTAATAAAGTAGAGTATCTCCACTTCAAGTAGCAATTAATTCTTGGACTTCATCACTTAAAAGAATAACCCTGATACAACAACCAAAAGCCTTTCTTGTTACTTTTTCATTATTATATAATACCATACAGCATATCTCTAAAAGACATGCAGGAATGTTTTTGGTGTTCTGCATTTTGGAATTAATTCTTTCATTTTAGTCATTAACTATGGAAAGAAAGCACTGATGAATCCTATAATTATTTTGAGTAATGCCATTGTAAGATTGAACTTGTGAATTCATGAACAAAAGGATAAAAAGATAAGTACAACACAAAATATGATACTGTTTTCTCTTTAGATTATCATTTATTTCACAATTGTTATTTGCATTGATGTAGCAAAGGAAAAATTGCCTTTTAGACTTTTAGTTTCAAAGAAGGGACAGGCTTACATAACTGGGATCTTCTTTACCCAACTAAGAGTAAATTTCAAAAAAATCCTATAAGAAGTAGAAAGCCTTCCTATTTATTTATCATTTAAAGTATATCTATACAATATTTCATGTCACCTTTATTTCAGTGTCATGTGCAAGATAAAAACGTAATATAATTGAATGGAACATGCAAGCAACTAACTGTAACTTCATAAAATATTTAAATTAATAGCAATAGTTAGGATTGCAATCTACAAAATAAATCTGGGCTGTCATCAATTAAAAAAAACAATCTGAAAATTCAGGCAGTTAAGACTTTTTTAGAAATAATTATGGGTGAAGCCAGATAGACATACTTTGATGGTTAATTTTGTAAGAAAATCAGATGCTATAGAAAATGCTCTGTCTCTTATGGTTGCCAATCAATAGATCTGTCAGGTTTTTATTCATCCCTGAAAAATATCAGTGGTGACAGTAGAGGGAGTTGCACTTACTTCTTAAATGTATGATTTGAATGGAGAGTTACAGTTATGTTCCATTAACTTTTAAAAATCCAGTGTGCTTACAAAACAGTAGGAGCTCTAGTGCTATTTCAGAAATTGCCAGGAAAGAAACCATTATTAATTCTGTCTCCCTGTCGTCGTCACCCTCCAAAATTATATGTTGAAATTTTTGGAAGATTTTTAAAGTATATGACTGTTATATAAACATTTAGAGATTGTAAAACACCCCCCCCCCAAAAATAGGACAATTAGGAAATATATGGAATTAAGGAGCAATTTTAGGTACATGTTTTCAAAATTCATTTTTAAAAAATCAACAAAAAGGTTATTTTTCTGCCTAGCAAGAAGCACATTCCAGAGATCTGCTGTAATTTCGGAGAGTATTCATGAATTGTAAAATGTTCTAAAGTCAAATGAGTAACCATGCAGGTCAAGCCATAGCACCTTTAAAAAGTCCTTCCATCACTCTCAGAATAATCAGATTCTCTATATTGCGAAAAAAGTAGTCAAAACATTGAGAGGAATGCACAAGGATAATGAATTCATTTGGAATTCTATAAAACAGAAAATAATTAAGACGATCGTTTTAGAAGGGTATTTCCTACACATATTTGATTATTTAATCTGAATGGTTTCATAGGATTCTCCCATTGAAGTTGCATAAATATGACTGTGGGATTAGAAAATGAAATTCTTAACTGTTATCCTGAACCTGATAAATTTGAACCTATCTGTTAAACTGGATTCTGGTTTTCTTCACCTCAAAAGGGAACTAATTCATTGGACTGACTTCTAGCCTGCCACCCAGACCCTGGATCTGAGGACTCCGGTTAGCCCTTGTCTCTTATTCCTTGGTTTGAATTGAAAACACTCATGTGAGAAACTGTTATTTCACATGAAGTCATTTCTCTTTTGCCAAAAGGAAATGTCACGCCATGACTCTGACTTCTATGATTAATGTGATCACTCAGCACTTAGTCTGACATAGGGATGCGGCAGTTGAAAATACAGCCTCAGTGTTTCCTTTCCTGGGTACTTGCCATTGTAGACACGTTTCATGCTTTGGCCATGTTTTGTAATATGCAAGAAATGTTGAGCCCAACTAATGAATTTTACTGCTTATATTTAATTGTTAACGAAAACCTAAAGGTCAGTTTTCTCTACTCTAAAATATATAGACCACATTCAAGGCAGTTACTAGACCACCTTTCTTTGTGTTACATGAAAGGATAGCCTAAAATATGCATATTCAAAACCAAACAAAAACATTGCTTTTAACCCCCTTAATGAGGGGGGAGGACTCCTAACATGCCTTAAGATCATACCATAGCCAGCTTGCATTGTTACACAATTCACAGCGGTCATCCACCGTCCCCATCCCCAAATTATATGAGGCCACACATCTCCCAAAAGATTGTTTCCTTTTTTATTAGATGTGTTTATGAAAAGTCATGCAAAGTCATAAGGTAACTGACTTACAAACACCTAATTTTCGAAAGGCATTTTTTATGCATTGACTTCTCATATGCTGTAGGTATAGGGTTTTTTTTACAGCCTATAGCCATGATGGCGAACCTATGGCACACGTAGCCATATCAATCGGCACACATGCGTGCACTGGCCAGCTGATTTTCAGGCCTTCTACACCAGAAGTAGGGGAAAAGGCTGTTTCCTGCCTCCGGAGGGCCTGGGGGTGGTGGTGGGGAAGGCCTGTTTTTCTTTCTCATCTACAACAGCTAAAGCTTTGCAGATAAAAGGGGTCTGGACATAGTGGAAATTTCAATTCCACAGGAGTAATGAATGCCAGATTTTTTATGCATTCTTTAAGTTAGCAGATTTGAGGTACGTTGATTTAAAAATTGTTCTGGTATAATGCACCATTTGGTACAGTTGGCTAATGGGGGGCTGGGATGAGTTTTAGTACTATTGTATATAGATTTAATCTTCAAGAACAGGAATATTTGGCTGATTTTCTTCATATAAGTGCACGAAAGTAGTCTTGAATCCAATTGTTCATACTGACTGGACCTGAAAAGGTTAATATTAATAAAGCATTATAATCTAATATGCTATAGTATCTAATCCATTTTTTTAAAAAAATGCAGAGTATGATTATAGACAAAAGAACTAAAAGTCAATAATCTCAATATTACATGTCAAAATAAAGTAGAAATATTCAAAATTATATGTAAGACATATGCAAAATCAGTTTCTTTAGTGGCTATTACCATATGATTACATAGTGAAAGTATTGGAATTTATGCATTAGAAGGACATATCAGTGGGTTTGGGGAAATCCCAAACTTTTAAAAACTGTTTAGGTAACAATCATTGGGTAGGGTCACAAAACAATTAAATGAAAGGAATAATCCTAATGTAGGAAATACATTTCAAAATTTCTAAGTTTCTCAGGACTAGAAAGGCCAGTTTATGTCAATAATCATCATCTAGCACTAAGCCTGAAAAATAAAAGCTATTTCTGTTAAACTGTTGGAATGGTGAAAAAGAAAAAAAAAAACACAATTTAAACTTCAGTGGGCAAAAGACGAGAGTTCACTTTCATGTTGATAGTGGTTATCTACTTTAAATGGTTTCATTCTAACATACAATTTTCATATTGTGTTAAGTATCTTCTGGCAATTTGGAAGCTGCGAATGTGACACTTAGGGGCCTCATTCCTAGCAGTAAATCCTATCGATGTGCTTCATTCTCACTCAACATGGTCCAATTAATCTTATTGACATAATGTTCTCTTAAATTGTTTGATTTTTTTTTCCTTGAGTGATTTTTCCCAAGGTCTTCCAGGAAATCTTGGCTTCCATGTACTATTTAGTATGCTATGGAACTGGGGAACAGCCATTTCATTTGTTGGACATTGCTTAAAGTAGATGCAACCTACTATAATTAAGAAATATGAATAAATCACACCAGAAAATTGTTTATGAACATTGTAAAATTAAAAGATTGGGAAACTTATTAAATCTGGCTCTCTGATAAGACTGGCTTGTAAAAGTGGTCAAGCACAAAGGAGATAGTAGGAAATAAATTGTATCGTGAATCTCTTCGCACCAATGATTTGTGGGTAAGATAGAGATCAGTTTCTTTTAAGAATTGCCCAAAATGTTTAAATATTGAACAAATCATGTGCAGAGAGAAAACTGAACTAAAGCAAACACCAGTAACTGGAATCTACGGGAGATTTTTGGTGCCAAAATAAATAGCTTTTCTAGCACCTCTTACTTAACCCATTTTCCAACGTGCGTAAATTATACTCATGGTTTAACTCAGTGGATTTTTTTGCAGAGCTGTTTATCAGACCCCAGCTGAGCAACAAAATTAGTGTTTTGGAACACTAATTTTGGAAAATTAGCGGCATTATTGTGTTTTACACATGAAAGATATTCCAGTGGAGATCCCATATTTTGTCCTTAAGGTTCAGATTTATAAATGTTTTCAAATAGTAGAAAAGGTGTTGGCACTGACATAATTCAAAATTATTTATATCGATATGGAGATTGGTAACAAGGGCTGTTGAATTTGAAGGTATAATGGAAAGATTTTCACTGTTATAAAGTAGCCTACACAAGGTTGCCTTTTGTCTTTTTTTTTTCTTTTCCTTTTTTTCCCTAGTGTACTTGCCCAGGCATATGCATGCTGTCCTTTTGGCTTCAGTGGCTTCAAACCAAACTCTTTGTATATCCAAAGGCTTTATTGTTTGGTCATTTGAAAGGAAGGCTCTTATGTCACAAAGAACAAGACTAATAGTTTGGCATGGCAGCACCTTATCCCCTCCCTGCTTAAATCCTATTCCCCTGGAAGAAAAACAAGCCCAGAAAAGTCATCCTTTCTCCCAGGCTAACTCATAATATTCAGTTGTAGAGATAGTCTATGAGAAATCTAAAACGTCTTCAGATCTCAGATGTACTCTGATTTTTTTTTTTAAAAAGTGATTTCATAACGCTCTATTAAACTCTCTGCCCTTTAGCAATATAACCCTGAATTCTGAAAATGTCCCTTTCAAAAGATGAAAGAAAAAATGCCTCCATTAATGCATTTCAATGAAACTTTAGATAATAGTCCTATATTTTTAAAAAAGTAAGAATGAATTAAGCAATATTTCTGTCTATTAAAGAGCGCCCGCTAGCAGGAACATGGAGCAGAGCATTTTCCATCATGATGGCACCCACTGTTTAGAACTTTTTTAAAAAAGTTTTTTTTTTTTTAGACAAACATTTAATACATCAGTTTTCTCTTCCTTGTGACATCTTGGTGTTATCTTATAAAGTTCTTTCTTTTTTTGTATAGTTGTCATTATTTCTATCATGATCCTTATCCAGTCCGCAATATCAATTCATCACTAACATAATATTCAACTCATCACATATTTTTACATACTTATATAATTAATCATTTATATCTCTTCTCCAACCAATAATAAAAATCATTCCATATTTTAAAATATTCTGAGTCTTCTCTATCTTTAATCATCAAAGTTAAGCTATTGATTTCTGCACAATCTAAGATTTTTTAAATTACTTCTTCTTCCAAAGGTATTTTCTCTGCTTTCCAATTTTGTGCATAGACAATCCTTGCAGCTATTATTACATGAATTATCAAATAAACTTTTTCCTTGCTAATTTTTTTCAGGAAGAATACCCAGTAGGAACAGCTCTAGTTTAAATTCAATACATTGATGTATCATTTCCTCCAACCAAGTCTTAAATTTAATCCAATAGTTTTTAGCTCCCGGACATGTCCACCACATATGGTAATATGATCTTGGTAGTTGATGACACTTCCAACATTTAGCTGATTTTTCTTTATAGCCCTATATTTTTAAAAAAGTAAACATTTTTGCTAATTTCTCAGGTGGCATATGCCATCTATAAAACATTTTATATTGCTTTCCTTATATGTAGTGGACACCGTTAATTTATAATTCCTTGTCTCTTGGAGGTTAGATTTCACCCAACCTTGGTAGAGGTGACAGAGCTTTAAAGAGCTGGTTATGTTCCCAGGCCTGAGGGTCAGAATATGTGATAGAGCCCTTGAGACAGTTGTCTCATTAAGTTTTTTAACAGGGATGCCAATTTGTATTTATAGTGATATTGTTATCTGATATTTTTAAGTGTTGCTTGCCGTATTCTTGAGGTTGAGATGGACAACCATGTGAAATGTGTGGAAGACAAAGCTTAGCCTTGCCTTCAGACAAGCATAAAACATTTCTGATTGTTAATGAAGTGAGAGTTGTCATTGCAAAACTGATGTAATGTTAATAGTCATTCTCTTCTTATCTAAGCTTGAAATATGCTGAGGGTTCATGAAAAATATTGTTGTTCTTTTTCTTCTTAAGCCTTTGTTTATTTTGATAGAATAAATGCCTAAACAAACTGCAGCCTCAATCTATTTTGTTTTTCCTGGATCTATTTTTATTTAAGTGGAGCATTTCACTTTATGTCAGAATCGTTTACTCTGAATATCCACACATTATCTAGAGGTTTGCAAATTAATTTTAGCAACTTTGCTTTGTTATTCTTTACAGTTTCTTGGGCATTAATTTTGAGGAAACCTTTCAAGTCCAAGAGTCTATTCAAAACAAGATGACCTTTTGGTAAATGTATACCTAATTACTCCATTTGTATATTTTGACAGCTATTATGAATCTTCTTCCTTCATGTGACAGGAATATACTGGCGGAAAAAATAAAAATTAATTGATCTGAATTTAAAAAAAAAAAAAATCAATAAATTGTTTTTCATTGCCTTTTTCAATGCCTCTAACATTGCTACTTGACAAGTTAAAGCTGCAGGAGTTTTAGGCAATGTCTCCCTTTGAGAGTGCTCAAGAGCTCAAGCAGGCTGACTTTTGCAGAGTAAAATTTGCGCAGGTGATAGAGGAGCAGAAAGCAAGCATACCTTGGGTGTATTCTGCAGAATTCAAAGCTTTTGCTTTGCTCTAACATATCAGCAAATATATGCCAGCTGTCTGAATTTTTACCATGTTTATAGTAAGATTTAGAATCCTGTATAAGAAAACATTCCATAACAGGCAAGCTTAGGCCTTAATAACTCTTTATCAAACTCTAATGACTATATGAATTTAAATCAAATGCAGATCCAGCAATTAGACAGCATCCTCCATGATCTATGAATCAAAGTGAGCTGTAAGTATGTCTGGGGTGACACAGTACAATTTATTGCATGTTTATTTACAATATTACTGTGTAAGTGAGCCTGAGGTTCTGACAGCAAAATATATTAATCATTCCTATTTTGATAGGCACATGCTACTACTTCCCAGCAATTTCCCACAAATGCTGTTTGAGCCATGAATCTCCTAATTTGGACATCAGTATCCATCTCCAGTTTAACGAAAGCACTCCATGTGTAAATCAAGCAAGGTAGTAATATTAAGTACACAGATACAATAATAGAATTAAGTGAAGTGTCAAAAGAGAAGGACAGTACTGGAAACCAAAAAGATAATGGTCATATTGCTACAGATTGATAAGAATTAGAGAAAACTAGACCGTGTTTTTTTCACCAAAAGACAAGTTTATAATCAGAAGATTGTTTATTGTTCTATTTATATAGCTGGATAGTCACCTAGCAGGAATGCTAAGAGTCTCTTGTGTAAAGCAGGTACTGGACAAGATATCTTAAAAGGTCTTTTCCAGTACTGAATTGCTATCACTATTTGTTACTGGAATGCAACTAATCAGATGGTAAGATTATTTTTCAAAACTTGTTACCATACTTCTGCAACCAATTATAATTCGTGGAAAGCAGTTGATATTTAGTATATGAGAAAATGTTAAAGATTATATTTAATGACCTGGGTCACCACCAAGTTATGGAGGCAGGAACATATGATGCCATGCACTGTTCATTCCCAGCCTACTATACATACATCTTTCAATTGTGTTTTTCTGTTCCATGTTGAAAACAGTGTTTCTCAACTTCGGCTGGCTCAAGCATTGCTGGTACATCTGCCACATTTTACTTTCTTCTAAGACAGGGGTGTCAAACTCAAGGCCAGATGCAACCCGTGGAGTGCTTAGATCTGGTCTGCAGGGCTGGCCCGAAAATATCAAAGGACCAGTCCATGAGGCCTCTGCCAGCCAAAATGGGCTGTTTTTGGCTGGCAGAGTGCTACAGGAGGCCATGGAGACCAAAAATGGGATGCAGGGGAGGGGGCTGTGATGCCCCCCATGTCCTGTTTTGGCCGGCAGGGTGCTGCAGTCTATGCCATCTCCTTCCACCTCCCCCCAACTGTCCACAGAGATCTACAATGCTGATCTGGCCCTTGAAGAAATCCAGTTTGACACCCCTGTTCTAGGCAATCCCTTGCATCTAAGCAGTTACTGCATGTAGTGAATGGGAATCCTCCCCACCCCTAGTCTCAGCAATGGTTGCTTCAGTTGTCTAATCTCTGCTTGTAGCTACTGCTATCAAAGACATTTCTGAGGTATAATTGTTGGAACATCTGTACATTCCATCCACCAGGAAGATTTTTTTAGCTACCATTCTCCCCCAGAGTTACTGACTTTAGTGTTCAGCTTTTTTGGGGGTGGGGGAATAAATCTACCTGTGACTGATGAAATGTTGGAATTTTCTTCCTTTCATTTTCTTTTTACTCAGTTCCCAAATAGCCCAAATGAATGTGCTTTGCATGCTTAAGATTACATGACCAAGATTACATGACCAAGATTCTAGATTGCTTACTTGAAGTCTAGAAATAGAGAATAGAGTTTTTACATGCATAATATCCCTTCATATGGATAGACAGATTAGATGCAAGGCCTGTGAAATCTTGTGCCTCATGTTCTGGAAAGCCACTGCCAGTTAAAATAGACAAATTCAGAAACTCTAATCTAGTATAAATGCTTACTGTATCTTTTCTAATTCTTTGCCTTACAATGTTTTCTTATATATTAATTTTATTTATTTATTCAACTTCTGTAGCCATCCAACTCAGCTAAGTGACTGTCAGTGGCTTAAAGTTCTAAAATTATATTTAAAAATTAATAACATTAAAACATTAAAAACATCCACAAAACAAATAAGTATAAACAGCAGCCATAATGATTAAGTAACTAAGAGTAAAACCAAGTAATGGCCCCCTTAACACATTCTGAGCTTCAGGTCTGGTTACGTAGCCAATTTTTTAAAGCTTTACAAAAAGCCAACAGGGTTGGTGTCAGACACAGAAAATCAGGAGCCAGAATAGAGTTCAAAACTACTACAAGTTTATTCCATGCAACCTATACACAAGAATCTGACCTACTAACTGTCAAAACAAATTGACACCAGATAAGAGTCAATGAACTTCAAGGGGGTTGGACTTAGGTCTCTTACAGTGTGTAGCATCTCCAAACTGATAATGCATTTGAGGTCAGGTCAGCCAGCTTCTATAGTTGGAACCATTTTAATTTCCATGAGGAGAATATTCCATGAGGCAGGGCTACAGTGGAAAATGCCCGTTTCTAATTCCTGCTACTTCACACTCTTTGCCTGACGGAATCTGCAGCATGATCAGATTGGACATGTGGAAACTGTTGGAAAAAGTTAATCCTTGAACTGATACCTTGAATTGCACCTGGAAAAACACTGGCAGCCAATGCAGAGTAGTGGTATTACCTGTGCCGTGTAGGTGGCACAATTTATTACCTGTGTAGCCACATTTTATCCCAGTTGAATTTTCTGAATGCTCTTCAAGGCCAGCCCCACGTAGAGCTTGTTACAGTAATCCAAGAGAAAGGTTACAAGGGTATGAGTGACAGTGAGCAGGGCCTCCTGATCTAGGAATGGATGCAATTAGCACACTACCCAAAGGTGTGCAAAGGCTCTCCTAGCCACAGTTGCCAACTGTTCTTCAAGCAGGAGCTGTGAGTCTAGGAGGATCCTAGGATATTGCACACCTAGGATATTGCCACCCCATCCAGAAGCAAAAATGGAAGAACCTTTTCTCAGGAAGGTCCAAATACCTACAGCCATTTATGATTGAAGTCTACTCTTGCAAATTTAATTAAACTTTGCATCTGCTGCTGGATTATTTGCATCATTCTGGCCGCAAAGCAGCAGTAATACATGGTAAATTCTTAAATACTCTACTTCCTTGGAATTATTCATTATTGTTTTAAAATTCCCCTTCTCACTTCAACTACTGTTGATCCTACATTCTGGTAATATCTGTGGATGTCTATTTTCTGATTGGACAAACTTACATTCTTCCTGCCTCCAGTTTGTATTTCCCTAGCCAAGCCAAGAGATAAGTCCTTGAATCTTATTTCTCCTTTACTTCCTTTATGAATATACACTTCTTAACATCTCCAAGATGTTAAAGTCACATCAATAAGTTACTTTAAAAAACCCACTTTATAAAGATTCAGCAGCATAAGCAGTCTAATATATTAAGGATGGAAATAAATATTGTATCTCACTAGCTTAGTCTACTAGGGTGAATTTATAATATTTGTTTATTTTGTCTTTGTCATTCATGAAACAAATGATGTGGCTCATAACTCAGTTCTATCACATTTATAGCATTGTGTGCTGTTGATTCAGACACTTTAAAGTCTTTTCTATACCACATAGTCCTCAGGTAATGATAGCAATTTGGGCTAGGATTACTGTAACCAAGTGATTCAGTCAAAAATGTCACATCACATGACCACATTACTTAGCAACAGCAATCCTGGCAGTCCCAGTTGCTGTTGTCACCCCAGGACTATTTGAGTCATTGTACAGGAAGAGGTGGAAGTCCCAGGGAAGGAGCATGGGAGGTGGAATGGTCTAGGAATAGATGTTTGGGCAGGTGCCTCAGAACATGGTATGTTGGTTAGGCCACGGGATGACCAGGAGACACCTTGAGTAAGTGCTGCAGGGATATGGGCAAGCCAGTGAGGGCACCAGGGGTTGCTACAGGTGGGCATGCTGTAGGGTGAATGTGGGGGTGGGAGGTGCTATGGAATATGAAATTTGTGAGATCTTGTGCTCCATAATGGGGTTGTTGGGAGAAAAAGCACTGGGAGTAACTTACTGGAGCAATTTGCGACTTTCCTTGCCAGCTTCTCCAAAGACTTTGCTTGTGGGAAACTGACAGGAATGGCTGCAACTGGTGATCATGAGAACATGGATTGCCACATTGTTATAATTGTGAGCTATGTCTCATGATTACCAGTTGCAATCATCCCTGTCAGTTACCCACATGCAAAGTCAATTCTTAGTCTTAAAGTTAATGTTATTTCCAGATAATCCTTAGAATATTTCCAAAAAATATTTAAAAAGTTGAAATATTCAAACAGCTTCAGAGATGAATATTGACAAACGTATATATACACTTTTATTAATTAGACATCTGTAGCAAATATCAGCTACTACTGAGGTAATGTATAGTTGCTAATATTTACAGTATACATTTTCCCCAGAAACTTCATTTTTCACTATTTTATTGACTGGTTGTTTTGTGGTATCAAAACACAACAGGATAAGACTGCATAAAGTATGGCCTGTTGGAGACAAGATAAAACCGGCATCATGGAAACTGACCATCCTGGATTCATCATAAATAACAAATAAACAAAGACTTTATGCTTTCATTTTTTAAAAAAATGACATTAATAAAAGCAATACTTTTATCTAAAGAGCTAGTTAACTTTTAAAGGAAGGAAAATTAAAACCAATAATTTTAAAAAACTATAAATAATCAAAAGTGAGGTTTAAAATTACCTCCATGGATATTATTTTATTAAATCCTAGTACCTAGTTGTAATGATCCACAATTCTAGTGGAGAAGAATCAGTCATCAACTTTTTTTTTAATTGAAAAAGTTTTTCAAATACAAAATTTTCCCCCCTTTCCCCCCCTCCTCCCTAACCCCCCTCCCCCTCCCCTTGCCCTGTGACTTCTTCATAATAAAACCCAAATTCGTAACAGATTATATAATACTTTACCATCCCCTTACTCCATCCCCATATGCTGACCCTTTCTTTCTAATAAGATTATCATATCCCCCTTATACTATACATTTCAAAATGACTTTCTACTATAACATTATATAATAACTCCTAATTTAGCATAATAATAAATCAAATCTTTTATGTATATTAATCTATCATTTAAAAACAACCTTCCGCTATAAAACTATATAATAAATCCTAATTTAACATTTAAACTAACCTGTCTCCACCCACTTTCCTACAAGACTACCATACTTAATAATTCTTAATATCTTTATTCTTCTGCCCATTCCACTAAAAAAAATATTCTCTTATGTAAATAAAATCCTCTTAAAAAGACTTTAGACTTGTAATCTGTATAATATCTTCTGTAATGTCTTTCAACTAGATTATAAACTCCATCACCCATATTAGGGTAACATCACATCCTAATTCCAACAGTATGTTCGGTATCTTCAATTACCATCTGCCCCCATCAATAGCAAATATCTTCATAATAAAAAAACAACAACAACCACCCAAGTGACTTTGTATTTGTATTCCATATAGTGTCTGTAGAGGTGTCTTTTATCCAAATTATTAAGTCCAACCACCGTAATAGGGTAACAACCAGATCTTCTGCGTGCCCCAATCCCATAACTCTCTTGCCTTGTAACTCAGCATAAACGTAATATATTTATCAAAGAATCCAAAAAAAGATAGTTCCAATCCATTCAGTTTAAGGCCCTTTTCACATCCCAAAAGTACAGCACTGCAGAAGTCTGTCACTCTCCTCAGGATAATATAAACCAATACTTTGCCTCAGCTATCTTTTCATGTATTCAATCATCTCTTAAATAACTGGCATTACACTGTTGTTTAGTTTAAAAGTTTTTGTTTTTGTGAGACCTGCTTCTTCTTTTCCTAACCTTTTGTGGGTTGGATCTCCATCCTGAGTTCCTTTCTGTAGATTGTGTACCAACTTTTTGGTTTTCAAGCTGATCTATAACTTGATCTTGTTGGTTTCGCTTTTGTGGCTTAAATCTCCATTCTGGTTCCATAAATTGTATATCAACTGATTGATTTCCATGCTGGTTTGTGACTTGATAAGTCATTACATTAGAATCCAGAGCCGCCTCTCTTGTATTAAATGGTCCAGCTGAGACCTCTGAAAGAGAATCCAAAAGCGGCTCATCTGTAGAGACCTCTGTAACTTGTTGTTTCTTCATTACTTCCACCTCCTTCTGTTTTTCTTGAATTTCTATCCCTTGTTGATTTTGCCTTTTGAGGACCTTGTAGTAAAATTCTTCCGCTTTTTCAACAGTATTTAGTTGATATCTTTCTCCTTGATATCTCAATATTATGCCAACTGGAACATCCCACCTGAATAAAATATTTTGTTTTTTTAGCTCAGTCACCAGAAGTCCAAATTTCTTTCTATCTTTTAACATTTTAGGCGGCAATTCTTTATATATCCAGATCTTTCTTCCATACAATTGTGGAGTAGAATTAAAGGATTTTTGCACAATATCATTTCTTATTTCTTTATCTGTGAAGTAAATCACCACATCTCTAGGCAGTTGCCTTTGCTTTGCAATCCAAGAATTTACTCTATAGGTCTTGTCAATCTTACAAGATACCTCCTCAGGATGAACCTTTAAAATCCCAGCCAGAACTTGAAGCAGATATTTTTCTTAGATCATCTCTATTATTTTCCTGTAATCCTGTCATTCTGACCGCAAATTCTGTGAGCCTGTATTGCATCATTACAACTTCTCTTTCAATCCCTTGCTTTATATCTTCTGCATTGTAAATCTCGTGACCAGCTTCCTTTTTAGACTTTACTTCTAAACTATTTTCTTGAATATTTGTTAAATCATTTTCAATTCTTTTATTTTATTGTCCAAATTATAAATCTTATCATCAACTTCCTCCATTTTAGACTCTAATAATTTGATATTTGTATCCATCTTTATAACAACTTCTGAAAAAGCATTAGTCACTGTTACAATCTTTCGTTGCAGATTATCATACTTTATTTGTATCATTTCTTTAATTTCCTGCCTTAATTTCTCAAATTTCTGGTTCATAGTCTCATGATATTTTGCCATTTCCTCCTGAAGAAATTCTTTTAAATTAAAACCATTCTGCAGAGTCTGTAGGCTCAGAGCTTGTTCAGCTAATTGTGGATGGGGGAACACCACCCCCACTGCTTGTTTGTCAGCCATCCTGCCACACAAAAAAGCTCTTTTTTTAAAAAGAAAACTTTTCTCCAAACACGATCAAATACAGATCTCAAAAAAAAAAAAAAAAAGAAAAGAAAAGAAAAGAAACTTAAAATGGATATTTTCCTTCTAGTCTAGCCGGCACTGTATATTTTGCTACTGTGTAGCTTATTACAGAAGGACTTTCACTTTCGGCTTTCTTCTCAAGCCTCAGCAGTCGCCATTTTAAACTTATTTTTTCCGTTCAGTTAGAAACACTTGTAATATCATTAAAAATACTTGCGGTTTAGGGTCCCAGGTACAAATCTCGCTCTTTTTAACTGAGCCATCTGTTATTTTATTAGTTGGTCCGGTCCCGGCGCCTAGCTCTGCAAAAAGGCAGGAGCAGCGGCGAGGGAAAATAGGGAGCCACAATCTGCTCGTCCCCAAGAGTAAAAAAAAAACTCCGGGGACTTCGCAGAGGGCTCTACCTGCCCTCGCCTGCTCTGACTCACATTTCCATCAGGAAATGGAGTTTTTCGAGCCGCCTTTCAGATGTAAAGGTGGCTCTTTACAGGCAACGGGGCTGGCAGTCACAGAGGACCATCTGGTGGCGACGGAAGCCAGACCGGAAGTCAATCAGTCATCAACTTTGGTTATGGTCTTGTTAGAATGTGACAAAATATTTCTTCAAATAATTGTTTCATTTGTTTTTAATTTGGAAGAAAACTCTGGAAGTAAGCAAACTAGTCTGTTCAGGATAATCTATCCTGAAGTAATTGCAGCTACTCTATATTGTCAGGTATGGAAGACAATTTTCTTTTTTGCTTCTTAACTGCCACATATTTTAGCTGGGGAAGTTGGGAGGGGGTTGTTGTTGGGGTGGTAGAGAGTTAGTCATAACAACATTCCGTATTCAAGGACTTTTGCCTGTGTCTGATGGAGACTGCCTGAAGATTGTATCTGGTGGAGAGTGAAGAGTTGATTGGACAATGTGATGAACTTGTGGGTGTGGGGCAGGGCTGTGAACTGCTAGCTGGGTAGGGAAAATCTGGAAGCTTTTAGATTCGGGTTTTCCCAGATGTGCCAACATGACATCTCTAATAAATTGGAACTTTGAGGAACCTCAGGCTTCAGAGCTTTATTTCGTTGGGGGTGTTCCTTGGAATCCTGACATATATGTAATGTAATATAGTAATCTATATGGGGGGGAAAGAGGAATGTGGGCAATGTGGTTTGATATACACAACAAACATAAATGATGGTTTGTTTAACCATGCACCATTGAATAAACCATAATCAAATGATCTTGCAGAACTCTCTAAACAAGGTTCAAACCAACCACATAAAACAGAGCCTGTTATGTGCACCAGGATATTTATTTGTTCAGGAAATGTCTTGGTGATATAGAAGCTGTAAATTAAAGGCTGGAAGCCACATCTCCTCCTGCAGATCTCTTTTTTCATGAAAAGTGCTGAACTGGATGAATATAGCATTTCTTTTAATTAGAGAGCCCCTTACCCGCAGGAATAATTTCATAAGACTGTTCGCATTCGCTGATTTATGTTGGAAAAGAACAGCAAATATACAGTATCTGCTTTCAATTTGACAGAAGAATGATCAACATCTGCATACAAATGACATTTACCAGAGAATGAACCTGTTCTACGTATTATGCTGTAAGTATCCAATTTGTCCTGCTATGGCAAAAGCTCCAGAAATTGCTGCTCAGTATTAATTTGCAACTCATGGATTTAAAGTTGTTTTTATTTTTAATATACAGTATGCATTACATTCAGTTCAAAGGCTTTAAGACAACGTGCCCTATCAATATGCCATCTAATTCCAGAGAGATGCCATCTTTATAGAGAGTAACTCTTCCCTGTGCCAAAAGCTCTTGTAACTTGGGGATCCTCCAGGCCCACAGCATTTATTCATGGAGCAGTTTGCAGCTATGCCTGAAATGGGGCCTTTGCAGAACTCTGTTGTTCCAGTTTTGACTCCTTCCAGAATTTCAGGCTTTATTCACAGTTGCTAATGCCTTAGCCATCTCCTGATTGGGGCTATTGTTGAACAGCATTTGGAAGCTACAACTGAGACAGAACACAGTGGCCCAAGTAGTACTTCATGCTCTTTGTTGTACCCATATAAAACATTGAAGAATATTGAACCTGGTCAACACCTTATTTATTTTGTTAACCTGTTGTCAACCCCAGATAAATATTTCTGGAACTCATTTCTCTATGCTCTCCAAAAATGTTAATCAACTCTGTGATACTCCATGGTTCCTTTCACTATTGTAGGCTTAAACTTGAAAAAGATAACCCAAAGAACTATTACATGTTGCAGATTTATAGACACCTCTGATTGGAAAGGTATAAGATTTAATGTGAGGCCTTTCCATAGTTTTCCGCGAGAAAAAGAACCCCACAGATAATTTGTATAACTGGGTAGATTATATCGCTAAATATTTATAGCAATATAAATAGATATTTGTTTAAACTGGGTAGATTATAATGCTAAATAGTATCTGAGTTTTACTATGAGTAGTTGATACTGTACTTCATGGAACAATGTGGACATATTTTGAGCACAACTATAACTAAGCTGTACCATTGCAGGAGAGCCCCCTCAACCAAATGGTATATAACCTCATTTATATTGCTTATTGCACTTTTATATAAAGGATAGAATCATAAGGCCCTTTCTCCTCCATCTGTACACCTAAAAGGGAACTTGGCATTTGTAATCTTCTGCTGTAACCATTGTAACCACAAGATGTACCAAGTTGTATGCCTTATAGAACTTACTGGAATGTATTGGGTAAGATGTACGATGTACCCATATATGGAATATGTATCACAAAACTATGAACTTCTGCTTTTGTACTTTTCCAGTGAATCTCCCTTAGAATTATCTATCTGTATGCACAATGTATTATCCATAAGCGGAACTGAATATGCTATGTCACTGTCAAATCTCATAACCTATAAAATCTGCCTTAGGGCGTAGTTCGGGGCTCAGTCCTCGGCAGGTGACTGCACTGGGCCTATTGCTAGCAATACTCAATAAACCTGTTTTCTCTGGATCTCCGTGGTCTTGTCTCCTGACTTATTTACAGGTACTGATTGGGATTAGTAAATCCCGCTTCACCATAACTGAGATAGCTAATATACATATTTCAAAACATTGGTTGCCTCAGTATCTTAAAAAGTAAAGTTCTACATTTAGGCAAGAAAATGCACAGGTATAGGTGGTACCTCGCTCAATAGTAGTAACTATGAGAGGGATCTTGGAGTCCTAGTGGATCATCGCTTAAATATGAGCCACCAGTGTGCTACAACTGCCAAAAAACCAAACACAGTTCTAGGATGCATTAACAAAGGGATAGAATCAAGATCACATGAAGTGTTAATACCACTTTATAATGCCTTGGTAAGGCCACACTTGGTGGCCTTACCAATGCCTTGGAAAGGCCACACTGCATCTAGTTTTGGTCACCATGATGTAAAAGAAATGTTGAGATTCTAGAAAGAGTACAGAGAAGAGTAACAAAGATACATTAAGGGACTGGAGTCTAAAACATATAAAGAACTGTTGCTGGAATTGGGTATGTCTAGTTTAATGAAAAGAAGGACTAAGGTGACATGATAGCAGTATTCCAATATCTTAGGGGTTGCCACAAAAAGAGGGAGTCAAGCTATTCTCCAAAGCACCTGTGCACCAAAGCAGGACAAGAATCAATGGAAACTAATCAAGGAGAGAAGCAACCTAGAACTAAGAAAAAAAATTTCCTGACAGGAAAATGGAACAACTTGCCTCCAGAAGTTGTGAATGCTCCAACACTGGAAGTTTTTAAGAAGAGATTGGACATCCATTTGTCTGAAATGATATAGGGATTTTCTGCGTGAGCAAGGGGTTAGACTAGAAGACCTCTAAGGTCCCTTCCAACTCTCCTCTCCTCTCCTCTCCTCTCCTCTCCTCTCCTCTCCTCTCCTCTCCTCTCCTCTCCTCTCCTCTCCTCTCCTCTCCTCTCCCCTCCCCTCCCCTCTCCTCTCCTCTCCTCTCCTCTCCTCTCCTCTTCTCTTCTATTCTCTGGTAATCCCTAATTCCAATGGCAACAGAGTCTTTGTCCATTACATCTAATTAATACTGCAGCTAAATTACCCTGAGAATCAATAACTTGTTCACATTTTTATTTGCTTTCAACTATCCTACTTGATGAACAATTTTAAAGATCTAAAACATTCATGCTATTTTTCACTTTGAGATTGTTCTATAAAGCTGCTGTAGACATTAACAATAACTGCACAGAAAAGCTCAGTGATTCTATGGAATCAGTGGAAAGTTTCTTATAATTACAACCATTCCTTACTTCCATTATAATACAATCAGCATTACAGCAGGCAGATTGATGAATTGGGTGCAATTTTATACAAACTGAAGTGTGTGTTCTGTATAGTTCTGGGAGCTACAGTGAACTTTCCAGAACCAGACCTTAATATCTGTATATAGTTGTTATTTTAATTAACAACTAAATTATATTTTAATTAACAACTAAACTATAAACATATATTGAACACTGAGTGTATATTCTTCAAATGAAAAGTGAATGAAGTGATGAAACAATAAAGAGAAGATGCTTAAATATTATTCCACCAGCCAGTGGGTATTATGGAAATTCTTCTTATCAATTTCTAGATCATATTTCTAAGAATAAAAAAAAAGTTTTAGAACCCTGAGGGCAAGAAATAAATAAATAAATTCCCACAACTTACAGGGAAAAAGATAAAAGTACTACAGTTCCCATGGGCTATACTGTATATGGAACTTGCAGAACTTATTTTATCCGTAGAATAGCTCCTTTTCTTAGTGGTCTTTGAAGACAATAATTTGCTAGTGAATTTCAAAATCACACTGCCTAAATTAATCAGCTAATTACAGGCTTCAGAGGCAAAGTAGTAATTACATCAATAGTTTCCCATTTTGTGGACAGCTTCCAACAGGCATAATAGACCTAATTTAATATTAAATAGAAAAAAATTCAAATAATTCCAATATTAGGAAATGGAGAGGAAAAAAGCGATTCTATCCCTCTAGTAGTATCAGTTCACCAAACACACACCCTGTGATCTTCAGAAACTGGGAAAAAATGGAAAGATGCAACCCACAGCCACAAGAAGTGAGCCTGTCTTTGTCCCAAGATAAGATATTCCTGGGTCATATATATCCATCCCTTTATATGAAATATATAGTTTGCTATAATGTCTTTCTCATTTTCCTTTAAACAGTCAGCAACTTCAGATAAACATTACTCATTTTTATACAACAGATAAAAACTACACGATTTCTCAGATTTGCGCGTGGAAGTAATTGTATTGTAAATTATTGTAAAATCAATATTTTAGGCAAAGAGGCTGCTTGGAAAGTCTAATCTCTTGGTGTTAAATCAATCAGTAATGTATTCAAAGAAGGCCCTGAGTAAAAATTCTTCTCAGTAAGCTATGAAAAGAGACGAAAGAAGTAAAATGGATATTCCTATCCAGCCTGCGTGGCGTGTGAAACAAACAGTATTTTTTTTTCCTCAAAGGAATTTGAATATGTCACTGAGATATTATCATTTTCTTGAAAAGGGACAAATATGGACATTTTAAAAATATCAGTGATTCCTTTCTGGAAATTTTTTAACATTACTGTGTTAGTCCTTTTTATAAGTAAAAGTATTACAGCCTAGTGGATGAAATATTTTAAGAATGCTTCCAAACAATGTTAGGCAGAAACTGGAATTTTTAACATTAATGAGAAAAAGGACTATTGTTTAATGTGTTATGAATAAGGACAGCGCAGAAGAACACTTCCCTTTGATTCATGAAATATGTGGGTGTGTTAAAAGCGTAGGCAGCCTTTTTAGTAAGCAACTGATACTCAGAAAATAGCACATGTTACCAAGGGTTACACTTTACAGTAGGACAGTGATTCTGAGAGCAGGAAGGGTACAACATAATTCAGCCAATTGTTTAAGTGATCAGTTAAAACACAGTTGATTATTTAGAAGCATTGCTCAGGTAAATCAGTTTAATGCATTATATAAAGTACTGTGATGGCGAACTTATGGCATGCATGCCACAGGTGGCATGAGGAGCCATATCTGTGGGCACACGAACATTGCCCTAGTTCAGCTCCAGTGCACATGTGTGTGCCGGCCACCTGATCTTCGGGCCTTCTGGAAGTCCTGGAAAAGGCTGTTTCTGGCCGCTGGAGAGCCTCCAGGGGGGTGGGGAAGGCCGTTTTCACCCTCCCGAGCCTCCAAGAAAGCATTTGGAGCCTTGGGAGACCTAAAAACAGGCCTACCGGGCCCACTGTGCCATCATGTGGCAAAAGTGGGGGGAGTGCGGGGGATCCCATGTGCATGCGTGGTGGTGGCGGGACACATTGAATTATGGGTGTGGGCATGCCCATGCACGATCCCTCCGTGCAACCCCTGCTTTGGCACACAACAGCAAAAAAGTTAGCTACCACTGATATAGTACATAGATTCACATGTGTGTGTATATCTCCTGTCGTCCTTCTATGCTGCCTCATCCTGGCAAGTGATGTTCAGAGGAAAGATAAGTGAACAATGTTGTTAATGTAAACAATGAGCATATACCCCAGAAGGGACACTCATGCCATAAATACCACCACAATTGCCCAACTAAAGCCAAAAACTCCTGTACTGGGCAACATTGATATGGAATGATGATGAACAAAAGTTAACACTTTAGTGACTATGGAAAAGGCACCATTTCATAATGCATGGGCGAAGGCCATGAACAAGTATTCCTATATTTGATCAAACCACATGGATAGACAAGATAAAATGTTTGACATTACAGTGCAGAATGATGGGCCTTTAAATGGCACTCCATATGCTACTGAGAAAGAGCTGAGGATCTTTCTAATTAACGATGTATCTAAGAAAGAACCAAGAAAGTAAGTGTGGGGTAAAATCCCATTGTAAAAAGGCAGATAAAGCAGGATTCAATTTAAGGGTAAGGTCAATAAAGGATCCAACCAATGAGAGCTAAGAGAATTGAAATGTGTAATTAAGCAGAATCCAGAAGAAACCCTTGAACTAAAGTTCCTAATTATTTTCATAAGCACCTTCTTCTACTGTGCAGTAGGTAAAACTATTTCAAGTAATATTAATTGAAAATAAAAAAGTGTTAGTTCCTTCAGTCTTCAAAGGATCTGAGAAAACAGCTGTGAAGCTGTACTGGGCATAGGTTAAGTAGAAGATATTTCAAAATATTGAATGTTATTTAACTTCAATCTAAATCTCTGTTTAACAAAACAATAATCTGACATATCAGCATAAAAAAACACAAGAAATAAGGATCCATAAGTGATGGTCTATGCAACTGTATCTCTTCCCAAAAGAGCACCATGAAGTTGTGTTCTGTCCAAGGTGCTGCCATTTAACTGTGTAGCAAAAAGGCCCGAGTCCAGTGTTGAAACATTGCTGAGTAACTTTCTATCCAGAGGCAATAGCACACATGTCTGCTTTTTATAGCATTTCAAGCTATCATTATAACATGGTGTTATTGACTTTTGTTTACCAAAATGATTTGAAGTAACTATTGCACCAAGTTTATATTACGCTGACTGCTGGGATACTAACCCTCTACAGATAGAAAATTAAAAGTTTTCTTTTAAAGGAATCATATTCTGTGATAGTTAAATAGTAATTTGACAAGAAGCACCATAATTTATATCATTTAATCCATAAAGAAGGAAATATAAATATATAATCCAAGGACATATTCTGATTTTACTGAAACTAAGGATAGCTGAAAATGCGCAGTGCCTGGGTGACTGGTCTGGAATTTCATGTATGTTTCTTTGATGGAAAAAGGTGGGATAGAAATATGTAAAATAAATGAATAGCCTAGAACAACATTTAGTATCAGGTGAAACATAAATCCCATGATTTTTCAGTTCAATAACAAATATTAAGCAACTTTAAAGCTTTCCCAACATTTTCCCATGGCCATTCTTGTATATTTTAAATGAAAACAAACAAGAATTCAACAGCCCAATCCAGATCACTTTATATATTTTTCAGAACCAAGGAAAAAGCAGAGAAAGAATTTACATCAGAATATTACTACATTAAACACTCACTATAAATAAGCATATAAAGTTGATTAGTATGTGACATCTTTATGGAAAAATCCTATTGCTGCAAATATACTTGATTTTGTGACTCTTTGGTTTAACAGAACAAATTTGGAAATATTGTCTAATCAATATATATAAAAATTTTCCTCCAGACTTCCATAAGTCCATCAAGGTTGATGCTCCTAGCTCTCTGAAGAATAAAACATTTGCCAGCACAAGAATCTCTGTTACAGTGGTTTCATCTACACTGCGGTGTTTAAGAGAGTAAAGCATCAGGAATCTTTACTGGGAATCAGGAAATACTCCATTATCTATGTCCAAATTAATTAACGGACAGGAGAACTTGGTGATCATCTTCAGGGCTGTGCAAAGGCATGTATGGAAAACCTGATGGACAAAGTTGCTTAGTTCCATTCCTAGTTGGAATCTAAGTGTGGAGCAGGTCCTTCAGAGATGCTTAGGGAACAATCAGACCAGGTTATCTGAGAACAGTTTGACAGAGTCCTCAATACTGTCAGTGCAGCTACTTATCAATTACATTTCTGGTTGATGAAAGCCTCTAGGATGGTGACCCCCAGGTGGGTTCAGGCAGTGATAAGTTCTCCACTGCAGAAGGGGATGATCCTAAGATCTTTCAAGGAGGCATGCTGCAGGCCCAATCAGTCAAGGAATTCCAGCTAGCAGAGTCCAGAAAATGACTCTTTCTGCTTTGACTCCCCTTGAGGTGAGATCTGCATCCATCCTCTTGGCCATAGGAGCCTTAAAACCTGCCTCTGCTAATTGGCCTGGAGAGCATGTCACATTGGAGAGGCTAATGGATAGAAGATCCTGCATCCACCTACCTCCTCCTCTGATTGTACTTTGCTCCATTCCTTGCATTCTTTGATAATTTTAATGCTAATTTTTAGTGATAATAATTATGATTTTAATATTTTAATGCTTTATCTTATTTTTACTATATTGTAAACCATCTAGAGTCACAAACCTGAAAAAATTGTCAAGAAAGTCCTATCTAGTTAGGGGGAGATGGTTAAAATGACAGACCTTCTCTGTGGTGGCACCCATATTTTGGAACTAACTCTTGCTGACATTTATAAAGTTCCTTTTTAATAGTACTTGAAAGATAAATGAAGACAGTTTTGTTTCACATAATCTTTTGTTCTAATTAAATGTCATTGGCTTTTACCTTTGAGGAAGGTTAACTATTTAATATAAGCATTTAATAACACACCCAGTCTTTTGATTTGTGTGAACTATAAAACAGTAAAATAAACAAGTACATAAAGATCCCTGTGACTTTTAGCAATTTTTCAGCATTTGGGACGTATTGCCAAATTTTAGCAACAACATGACAGGACATTTCAGGTCCACACTAAGGCTGTCATGACAACTCAGGTTGAGTGGATTACATATTTTATCCTTTGTTTTATTGTGATTCTCTGTGTGAACATAATCAATATGAAGCATCTATTTCTCTGGCAATGAACATTAAACTGAATCAACACACTAACTCTCAATGCATTCTGGAATATATGGCAATATTAATATTTCATTCTTCCAAATAAAGGATATTATATTGTTTTTAGAAAATAAAATATCTGGTTTATAAAAATAATTGGAACACAGGATGAATGCTTTCAGTAAATATTTTAATTGTTTATGATCTGTAAACTGTAGATATACTATAATCAAGGATTGATGTCAAAAATATGCAGTTTCATCTCATCCCAAACTTGTTGTCAAGGTGTTGTCAATCCAGATGTATTGGAATCTTACTTCAAAAAACTTCCAGCCACATTTTTGTGTTGAACTTTCCCAAAGACTCAGCTACATCTGCAATCCAAGGACTGATTTATGCCGATATAAAAATTGGCAGCACAATCCTCTGGAGCTTTATTTCTGAATAGACATATTTAAGATTGCAGAGTTAATCTCCCATGGCCCATTTTTAAACAAATAAATCTGTTGTGGCCCTGATATTTGTTGGGTAGCATCTCATTTATGAGTTTCAAGCAATAGTCATAAAAATGACAGATTTACGTGTAGTGGAAAAGAAACAATCATATCCAGATTGTCTGAAAGATAAAATAAACAAATCACAATTTTAATCTCTTAATCTAAGTAAGTAAGCATTATAGCCCTAGAAAACTTGAAAGAAATTAAAAGTAAATTATAACAACTAGTGGTATAAACAATATTAAATTCTTAGTTCCAATGGCATTATCTTCCATAACCATTCCTTCTGAATCTACCTTTAATTTAAAGGCAGGACTGTTTTCATATATGCTGGACAAAGCTTCTTTCAGTTGTTGGATGTTCCTCTTTTGTATCAGCTTTGATGGTATCAAACCAGAGGGTTCTTTCCCTGCCGCTTCTTCTTGATCCACTAACCATTCCTAGCATCATTGACTTTGCCAATGATTTTCTGTCTTGACATGACCAGAGAAAATCAGATGTAGTCTTGATTTTGGCTTCTAGTGATGTTTCTGGTTTTATACAATTCAGCATGTCTCTATTGGTTATTCTGGCTGTCCACGGTAGTACACAATATTTTATTCTAGCACCACAGTTCCAAGCATCAATTCTTCAATCAGCCATTTTTAGTGTTCAACTCTTATACCCATACAGCATTATAGGGAAGACTATTGATCTAACTAGCCTGCTTTTTTGTATTTGTATCAATATCTCTGTTTTTCCATATCGTATATATGTTAAACATTGCAGTGCAGCCTAAGGTCATCCTGTGTTTTATTTCAAGTGTAGAACTTCTATCTTGAACAATTTTTGATCCAAGAAAGATAAATTCTTGAACTATTTCAATTTTCTCATTGATTTTAAACATCTCATGTCCACTTGAAGCTGTTGTCATTATCATCGTTTTCTTGATGATAAGATTCAATCCTACTTTTTCACTTTCATCCTTGATTCTCCAGAATGTTTTTCCCAGGCCTTCATTGTTTTCAGCCAATTGTGTTGAGTCATATGTGTACTTCAATTTATGGATTCCTCCAATCTTTCCTCTTAAATTAGTAATTTCTGCATGATTTGCATGATCAGCATATAGATTGAACCAAAATGGTGATAAAATACATCCCTGTTTAACCCTCTTACTGATCCTGAACCAAACTCTGTCACCATAGAGTGTTGTCACTGTTGCCTCCTGATCAATCACGGTGATCTGATAAGTCTGATCAGGTGGGTTGGGACATCAAGGTCATGCAAGATTATTGTGTTCTACACAGTCAAAAGCTTTTCTGTAATCGATAAAACACACATATGTTATTCTTCGGTCATGTGGTTGTTAAGTGAATCTGACTTCCCACTGACTTTGCTTGTTGGAAGCCAGCTGGGAAGGTTACAAATGGAGATCATATGACCCCAACTCAACTGTCATAAATACATGCTGGTTACCAAGCACTCTAATTTTGATCATGGGAATGTTGCAATGGTTGTAGGTGTGAAAAACAGTCATAAGTCATTTTTTCATTGTCTTCATTTCTGCCAGGCTGAGTGACAATTAGATAGATTACTGGGAATATTGGAGCTTTCCAATAAACACTCAGGAAGACTTTTTCCAAGTGTTTATGTGTGCATATTTTTTAATGCTAGGCTCTTGCTAGAATAAGTGTAACACTAACAGAGCATATTGGATATTCTCCCTGGCCTTTAATAGAGTAAAGCAGCTAATATAGTAGTTTGCCATGAATTCAGGTCAGACCAAATTATGCTCTGTATTCTCCAGTAATGAAACACTGCATAATGTTGGCTTGAAGAAACTCTTTTGCCCCAAATAGGAAGAACAATTGTCCCATGAATTGCACTATCAATGGGTAAAGCCTAGCTAGACCTTAATACACCCCTTTACTTCCTTTAGGCACAGTTCTAACTATAGCGCTGTTTCTGCTTCTTGGCATTCTTCTCTCTTTTTCCCACTTTGGCAATTGCCTCTTTGTTGGTTTTTTCCCCCTCATTTAATATGGTTGGCATTATCCTCAGAACAAAACAAACAGACTGCTAGTCAGTAGAGAAAGGAAAAGAATAATTACTGGGGGGGCGGGGGAATCTTCAAATCATGTTTAGCCTCATCTGGCCTTAGAAACACATGGCAATGGGCAGTTGAGTACATTCTCAAGGATGGCCACTTTTCAAGAGAAACAAAATCTGGATTTTCTGTGTCTAGACCATAGATGAAAAAAATACTTTAGTACTCATTACCACTGAATGTATAAAACTCCTGAGTGGCTGAAAGCAACACACACGGGGAATTTAACAAGTTGATGCAGCCAGGCGGAAAAAAGCAAGAAATAGGAGTCAGATGTGCAATGTATACTTTTACTGTGTCTTTGGTTTGCTAAGTCAACACTGATGAAGGAATCAGTTTTTCTCTGCTTTATGTTTTACCTTCAAATGCAGCTAACAATATTTGGTCTTCGTTCCAAAGAATTTGAATGGAATACGTGTTTCATCAGACCTAAATATCATATAAAGGAGGTTTGGTGGCAAATCTTGAATTTCTGATAATTGCAAGATCTAAAGTGCAAGGCACAAGGCACATCTAGGACAGTTGCCCATCATCAACAGGCATTCGGTGACTTCTGACCCACAGCATTCTGCTCCTGAAATTTGACAGTAGACATTTATGACAATACACTTTTCTTGCTTAACTGTCTTCACTAAAAAGAGCGGTTAAAATGAATGTCTTGAATAAACCCAATTTTATCAAAATTTGATTATTCTAGACCTCTAGTGAAATAATTGCTTTGGTTAAATTCTGGCATTTAAGGATTTAAACAAATTGAAACAACAGGGTAACTATCCAAACTGATAGTTGCAAGGACTGTCTGACCCCACCTACCCCTCCCCGCCCCTCCCAGGAGTCTCCACGTGGCCCATTTTGGATGCGAGGTAAGTGCAGGGCCTGCACGGAGGCTCTGGGAGGGCAAAAAATGGGCCTATCAGAAGTACCGGAAGTCCAAAAATGGGCCCATTTCCAGCCTCCGGAGGGCCTCTGGAGCCTGGAGGAGGCTGTTTTCGTCCTCCCAGAGGCTCAAGGAAAGTTTCCGGAGCCTCCCATTATGGTGCAGGAGACCAAGTAGGCCATGGCCACGCCCACCCAGCAACCAGGCAGAGAACTTTTCAATTCCACCCCGATTCAAACTGAATGTTAGAAAATAAGAAAATAAGTGATACACAGGAAAATGGTGGTTCCCTTCACTTGATTTAGTGGAGACTAAATAACGATCTGTTAATGAATACTTTATTTGGATTTCTGCATGAAGCAGTGGACTGTATTTAATGACCTAAACATTGTTCTGTAATTTTTTTTCACTGTCTCTAGATCTCCCAAGAATGGTACATTTAATCTCTTTTCTCTCACGTAGAAAACTAGGAGGAGAAAGTGAAGAATACAATTCTATAAAGACAGTTGGCAGGATGGATGTACCGGGAACAACAATAAAATTAGCTATTTGATTTTTATTCTGAAGGTGAACATCTGGTTGAACCCCCTGAGACTAAATGGGGCCATAATGGTTCAAATGGGGTGCTTTACTCGCTGCAGACCAAGTAGGGAACTGGAAATGTACTTGATAGCAAATGTGGCTTAATATTATTTTACACACAAAAATGTGAAATCACAGCTACCAGTTCCTTAGCTGGTGTTGGCCTTCATTTGTGAGTTCTTCCCAGGAACCTAGGATGTTGCAAATTTATTATTAAGTATGGGTATTTTAAAGTTAGATTAACAGTCTGAGTCTATTGGAAACTTGACAATTCATGTCCTGCAGCGGTGGTATTCAGTTACCTTCACTACCAGTTCACAAATGTGGGCACGTGTGCCTCCTCCACACATGCACAGAGCCTTCTGTGAATGCACAGAGGGTCAAAAATGGGACCTGATAACGTCTGGACGGGTGGGCAGAGCCTCCCAGTGCCGGTGCTACCAAATTGCGCGATCCAGATAGAGCCAGCTGAATCTCACCACTGATGTTCTGAGGGTTTATGAATTTTTAAGGCAGCATCTAAGAATATAGGCTATTCCAAGCAGAGTGATTTTTTTTAAAGGTCTGATAAATTCAGTATTTCCAGATATTCCTGGATGTCCTTTAGGTAATATGATTGGTATAACAATGGATTTCTTTTCCCATAAGTGTTCAACTTCTATCTGCAACTCTCAATGGTTTGTAATTTTTCCAATATTTTTCTCAGTTCTAGCATCACTTGGTGTAACAGCACCAATGAGTGTTCTTTTCAATAACTATTATATCAGCCATGTTATGAACACAATGCCTGTTATAACAATTACTGAAAAATTATTAATTAATTAAATAAGTTTACTTATGTATTAATTTTTTAAAAATAATTTAAACTTAAAAATTTAGAAATTATTTTTACTATTATTTATAATATTTAATTAAATAAAATAAGTTAATTTAAAAACTTTTAAAATATTATTGAATATTATTATTCAATAATATTATTAAAGAGTGTGGTGGCTCTTACAATTAGAACAGTGTGCTGACAATCAGCAAGCCCAGTTTAAGATCTGAGTGCTGCTCTATTATGGGATGAACTCCTGTCATCAACTCCAGCTCCTGCTCACATAGCAGTTCAAAAGCAAGTAATTGTAGATAAATAGGTACCATTTTGATGGACAATTAATGGGAACATATAAGGAAGCCCCAACCAGTCGTCTCTTGGGCAACAGTGATGTCAACATCTAATCCAGTGATGGTGAACCTTTTAGGCACAGAGTGTCCAAACCAGAAACACTGGAAACCTGACAACCAGCTGGCCAGCATGCATGTGCACCTTGGAAACCCAATGACCAGCTGGCTGAGCTGGGACGATGGGTGAGCGTGTCCACAGAGAAGACTGTGCCAGAGGTTCGCCATCACATATCTAATCCTTTCAACCCAGAAGTGCCTTGGTGCTTGTAACATGAAAGCAGCAGCAATATTATTATTATACTTGGTCGCACAATCAGCCAGGTGTTTAGACTGGCTTTGGCATTTTTATTCAGCTATCAAATCCTTCCCAAAGATAGACAGATGTTGTTATTTGATAGTGTTAAAGGTATAATTGCAGGATATAAACTGCCCCAAGTAAAGCTGCCTTTTGCAATTGAATAATAGGGATTGTTTCCATGCCAATTATCTTTAAATGGTGCTCCACATTTTGGATTGCACACAAGGCACCTATAATTGTTTTTATTATCTTTACTTCCTTTTGCTGCAGTCATTATACTTCTATTTGTAGATCTTTGTAGTTTGTGATTTTCTCCAGTTCTCCAGTTCTTTCATTTTTTTCTGTTTTAGTCTTCTGACTCCATTTAGTGAAACAACCACTATCCAGACTTTTGTCAACAACAATAACAATAATAATAATACAAATACATCAAGAAATTGCAGCTTCCTATAATAACACCAGCAGTTTAATGAAAAAGATAATAATAATGATAAAGATGATGATGATTATAATAATAATAATGTGGAAAATGTGAGAAAAAAGAAGGAAAATGTGATGACAACTTTACATGGGCATGGGTTAAGTGGAAAAAGTTATAGAAAATGAGAAGGTGAAGATCTTGTGGGACTTTCAAATACAGACATCACTTGGAACACAACACACAAGATATCACAGTTGTCAAAAACTGAAACGTACAATTTATTGACATCGTGGTATCAGGAGATGCCAGAGTTGAAGAAAAATAACTGGAAAAAATCATGAAATATCGTGAACTGTCCATCGAAACTACATGGCTATGGATGAAACATGTAAATGTGATACCCATTGTCATCATAACACCAGCGGAACTGCAAAAAAATGTACTACTTGGAACATCGTACATCTTAATAAGGTACTTGGTTGATACCTAGCACGCTGGCAGCACCCCGTATCAACCATTAGCACCAGTCAATGGTATTTGTGATGCATTTTTGAATGTTCATTTGACTGAGTTTCATGTTTAATGAATAAAGTTAATAATAATAATAACAACAACAACAACAACAACAACAAATAAAGTAAAAGCATATACACACTACTCAGGAGGGACCTCAAGCATCCTAGCCAGAGCTTGGGTAAAAAGCCAGGTCTTTAAGGTCCTTGAAAACACCAGTAAGATGAGGAAGGAAAATTATACTTTAAAAAAATATTCTGAAATATGAAAACATTTATATTTGTAACCTTTTATCTACTTTTATAAACTTAACTTCATAGTTCTGGCTTGGATGATTTCTATTAAAGAGAAGAATTTTCAGAAATATCTCTGCTCATTTTTTCAAGAGATTTTTAATCCTACATCTTGCTAGATCAATAAAAAAATCAATGTTTGTGATCATTTGAGCGTAGTCATTTGTACCTCACATGGAAACTTTTGGTGTTCCAAGATTCTTCTCCAAAACTATTCTTATAGTTTTCAAAGAGGTGGTTACAAACCCATTTTTTAAAATGGGCTGGGACATATAGGTAACTTCATAGAAACAGGTCTATGACAATTTGCCACAGCCAATTTGCTTTGACCAACTCGCTGTGGCTAACGCACCATAGCCAACTTGCTGTGGTCAACTCGCCATGGCCAACTGATTGTGGGATAACTTGCTGCGGCACAAGAGTTACACTAGTATCAAAGAAATGGTAGAATAGAATCATTAAAGAAAGGATGCAAAAGGAGGGATAAAATGAAATATGAATGACAAAAATTAAAATATTTTCAAAATTATTTTAAATAATTAAATTGAATTGTTGAATTGTTCTGCAGCGAATTGTCCTGTGGCAAGTTGGCCATGGTGAGTTGTCCTGCGGCAAGTTGGTCGTAGTCAGATGACTTTGGCGAATTGGCCTTGGCAAGTAGCCTATGGTGAGTAGGCTAAGTGAGTTGTCTCATTCAGTAGAGTTAACAAACCTGGATTCATTCCTCCACATTAATAAACTTTTTAATTTAATCATATAGGAATATTTTATGGATTTCTCTAGTGATTTGTACTCTGATGGCAACTGCTAAAGAGGTTGATTAAGGGCATTTCTGCATCACATATCCACAGTAGATGGAAATGGACCTACCAGTCATCTTCACTCCTGCCCATCTCAGAATGCTGAAAATACACTAAACACACATTCATGTAATCATTCATGAAATGCTTTACTTGCACAAATAATTTAATTATTTGCAAAATAATTCAACCAAGCTATTGAGAGTCTTGGAAAGAAAGAAAAAAATCTCTTAGAAGAAGATAACAACTAAAAATATAAAGTGCAAATATCAAACACATAGTAATGTGTTTGATATAGTGGTTTGTGTTTAACCATTTGCAATAAATAAATAAATTAGAATTACAAAATAACTTTCTAACAGGCTTTGGCCACTGAGCAATTATTCCTGCTGAATTAAAAATCCAATGAGAGCAGTGATAGTAGGAAGATATATCAGCTAAATGTATACAGTAATGATGGCAAAGTTATTCCAAATAATCTGGAGGTGACCAAGTTGAAGATTTGTGTGCAGAATTAAATTATTATTACTAGTTCTTATTGTTGGGGCTGATGGAAATTTTAATCTGACAATTATGGCAGGTACCAATTGAAAAAAGCTAAAAACTGATACCAGAAGCTCGTACTTTTTGTTCACAAGAAGCAATAAAATGGGGGACAGAATATTCATTTTATGAAGGACCCCTGATTTATGAGATCCTGGGAACCATTTATCTGTGGGTTCCTGGGTCTATATTAAGAATGCATGGAGGGTGGAAATCAAAATACATAGCATCTGTGTGAAGAATGTTAATCAGTTTTTGGAATATTTGCCATAAATCCATCTAATGATATGCAACTGGACAAAGGCTACATTACAATATGCATCTGTAAGTGTATGCATTTGCCTTCTATTTTGTTTAGCCAAAGCTTTTCCTTAATTTCATGATATGCCTAAGTGGTGTCTGCAGTGTGTGTGTGTGTGTGTGTGTGTGTGTGTGTGTGTGAGAAAGAGAGAGAGAGAGAATATTTGTTCATGTCAAAAAAGATCCAGACTGAAGAAAAAAGAGTTGGGCCTTTGATCACAGGGTTATTTTGATTATTTGGGTCTCTTCTTTTTTCTGCCTTATTTGTGTGCATGTCTGTTATTTGTTGACTAGTATGCTAATTTAAACTACCATAACAATATTAAAACTTGCATACAAAAAATAATAACAACAGAATTATAAAAACTATAAAAATAGATTACAGCTTTATGTACTTAACGTGTACACATGCATAAATTTATAGACAATGGGAGAACATTCAGTATATATCTCACTTGTTTTTGTAGGGTTTACTGACAGATCGTTAAGTTTAGGGTTACATCCTAAAGTTTACAGCTGATTCACCTAACAATGTGTCAACTAAATAAACACTGTCCTAGTTTTGATGCATCTGCATTTTTACTCTTGCATTTTCAAAATCCATTTAGCCATGGAATTCAACTCTCTGGAATTCAGGAATCCAAATTAGAACCTTGTCAAAAGATCTATGCAGCCTCTGTGAAAGATTTATCAGTGAAAAATTTATACTTGCATATTTGATCCCACAGTTTTTTTTAAAGAGTAAATCAGAACTGATTTAAATTATGAAAAATAACCCCAAGTAAAAGAACCGATGCATTTATTGAATGATTCATACAGTATTTCAGTACCTGCATCTTCTTCAGAATTTGGAGACTTCAGGAAAAATAATCACATAACTGAATATCAACCATTATTAACTTTATGAGTGTTTAGTGAATATGAACAGTTGAAAATCTGAACTGGAGTTTCTCATACTTTATTTTCACACCCACATCTGTTTTTATTCAACTTATAATTCACTAGTTTTCAAAAATATCAATGAAATTCTAAAATATTGAATGTTTTCAGGGCTTTTTAATTTCAGTGTTTTAGCAATCAGCAAAATAAAAGATCTGCCAAATGTAGTGCTAGAAAGTACACGTAATTAGATTTCAGGGCCCAAAACATTTGCAGAGTCCAATCAAGATAGTTTCAAAATGATTTAAAAGAATTAAGCTGTTTTTAAAATCAGAACCATATATTTTATTCCATAGTTTTGTCTATCAAAAATTTAAGTATGTGGTCCTTGATGAGGCCATAAAAGAGAGCAAGAAAACAGTTAGGAAAGAGAAATAGAAATGACAACTTATACCTCACTCATTTCAAAAGATATTATCATTAGTCGAATTGTATTCGACAATTATCATTAGTCGAAAACATTGTATTGCTAATTAGAGCTTATAAAACATATGCTAGACCAACCTTAGAATACTGTTCAACTGTTTGGAATCCCTACCATATACCTGAAATTAGTACAATTGAGCAGGTTCAGAAGTACTTCACAAGAAAAGCTTTGCACTCTTCTGTACACAATAGAATTCCCTATGCTACTAGGCTCGAAATTCTTGCCTTAGATAACTTGGAACTGTGTAGGTTGTGGTCAGACTTATGTATTGCATACAAAATTGTACGTAATAACGTTTTACCTGTAAATGATTTTCTCTGTTTTAATCGCAATAATACCTGCACGAACAACCTCTTTAAACTCAATGTAAATCGTTCTAAACTTGTCTGTAAAAAATACAATGTTTGTAGTAGAGTTGTCAAAGTCTGGAATGCTCTGCCTGATAACAGTTTTCTCAGCTACAAATTTTCACAGTTTTAGTCACAAATTGACTTCCGTGAACCTCACTTCATACTTAAGAAGTCCATAGAGGGGGCGTGCATAAGTGCACTAATGGGCCTATCGTCCCTGTCATTGTATTTTTATATTATTCCTGTTTTTGTTTGACAAATTATAATAAATAATTAGATGGAATCAGGAATAACTACCAAAAATCTTCTTCTCTCCCTTCCCCTTGTTTTTCTTCTTTTCTCCTTTTTGTTTGAAAGACAATGGCTGAAACTTCAGTATCTATGACAACCTAGAATTCAAAGAGCAAATTGTTCAATTTAGTATTTAGAGAAAAAGCTCTTTAAGAATTTTATTCATATTTTCAACAATTCAAAATGTCAAATAAAACTTGAAGCTAGGAAAATATGAACACCAGCCAGTGTTCATATAGTTGGCATTTTGCAAAGCATTAAAATTAGCTGTCTACAGAAGCCAATTCAAATAGGTGCCTGTTTGGATTTTTATTTTTTACTCTGTCTGACTGCAACATTTCTTTTTTTTTTTCTTTTCCCCATATTTCTTGATTTAATGTTCTTCATTTTATTCATCTGTTCATCCACAAATATTTTCTCAAACCTTCTGTAGTATTTCATCTGTATATAGAACTCAAGTGATTAAAAATTGCTCCAAGACTAACACTTGCTGGCATCTATGTTTTGAAAGAGAATGTGCCTGGGTCTAGCAGTTCCTGAGGACTAGTGTCTTGTCACAAAAAAAATAACTCTCTAGCAGCCCCCCTTTGGAAAACTGATTGAGAAGGTTGTAGCTACAATTTCATACAGTCAAAAAGAATACAAGCCATGGGTATATTAAACAATTAAACTGCAATCATTATAAAACATAAAAAATAATTATAAAATTGAAATATATTTTAAAAAGAAAGATATGCAAACCACTGGCAAGGAGAGAAAATAAGGGAGTCATTTTAAGATTTTATCTTGACCCTGGGACCCTGAAGCCTAGGGGACATAAGTAAATTGAAATCAAGTAAGTGGTGAGACTTTCAGTTACATTTTGTTTGCAGGAGATTCTTGAGAATTTTTAGAATATTGCAGAAATTGTCTGAATGAACATGGGCAGAACTCAAACAACAAAAATAACGGCTTTGATGCCACTTTAGAATTTGTCCCTTTTGCCTGAAGAGTGAGTGGCAGCTAGTAGGCCAACCCAGTTGTATGATGGGCACTATTTGAAGTCTTTCTTTCAATTTCTAGATCATTTGTTGCCTAAGAAAGACAATAAAATGGTTGTCCTGGTTATTTTTTAAGTTAAAGAACAGGGAAATATTCAAACTTCCTAAACTGCTGCTGAGTAAATTAACCAGAACAGAATTCAAGTTTTCCTAAATCATGGACTAATCCTGGGTGCTGGAGGGCAGTTTATTTCTAGAATATTAGACCTGGACTTCAGAGCAAATAACATAATTTCTGCATAGTTAATTTACTTTATGTTTACCAGCAAATTCTGGCAACTAAATCAAATGAGGAATCAGAATTTTTTTGTAAGAGAATTAGCCAGATAGACAGTATACAGTCGATACACCCAGATATACACAGTCATATATTAAGCCAATGCTTTTCTCACAGAATTGATTCCTTAGAAAAAGAAATAATTTGGCTGCAACTCAAGAGGACTGGCTATTAATCCAGTTATTTTAAAGCACCAGTCCAATTTATTTGGCTATACTCTGAAGACAAAATTCCACTTATTTTTTTTTATTATTATTATTATTATTATTATTATTATTATTATTATTATTCACTTTCTTAGAGAAACAAGAGTAACAGAAATACTTATAATTTAAAAATCAGAATGTTTTACAATAAAATCAAAGGAATATTTGAATTAAAGAGAAATCAGTGTCGTAGATTAAACAAACTCTAGAACACCTTGGATCCTTTTGGAGTATATTTATCTGGCTCATCTCTTAACTTATAGGATAGCGTTTTCTAAACTGAATTTTCATTTTGGTTGAGAATTTTCTTTTTCACTCACAAGAATGGATGAGAATTTAATTCAATTTTTAAATAACTATTTACCAACATTAATATATTTCTTTAGAAATGAATAAGAATTTTTTTAACTGTGTGGAAGAAATTGAAAGTGATAGGTTTATTCATTCCAAACAGAAGACAGTGTCATTATCTTTAAAATCTCTATGTAATCAGCCAGTCATTGTGATGTTGAAAAAGCATTGCCATCTCTTAGAAGTGAATAAAGAGACTTCTTCACCATATATACAGTACATTTCCAGACAGGAAAAGAACTGCTGACTTCTGTTACATTGAACACAACTACTGTAAGAGCTGCTTGTACATTGTATTCTTTGTCAGTCCATGGTTGGCTTTCAATTTTGTAAATTGTCTGTTTATTACTATTCATAAAGTGACTGGTAAGTTCACAGACATTGGTTGGTATGTTCAGTGGATAATTGTATATAAATGTTTTCATTCGTTAAATTTGCATACTTTTAATTTTACACACCAATGGAAATAGTTTCTATAGCACTGACTAAAAGCAGACTGGACTTCTTTATCATTTGTAACATTATAGCTACCTTTTTGTTATATGTATTCTGGCAGTGCTATTAAACAAAGAATGAGAACTCTGCTAGTTCTGAAATCCAAGGAAATCAAAATATGAAACCTTTATTTATGAATTTTCTTTTGACATATACATTTCCTGAAAAAGTGCTGACTTAAAAGTAAAAAAATTAAGATAATTGAAATTTTATACAAAGACACTGAGGACTGGCTTATTATTTTTTCAGAGATATGTAAGTTCACAGATATGTTATCCAACAATGTGGTCCTGATTTGATGATTTGGTACATATTGGATTGTTTGGTCTATGGTTTAGGTGCTGGACAGGGAAAGCCAGGAGGCAGGGAAATTGAAATTCTAACCATGATTTAAGCAGCTCGGTGACTCTTGGCTAGTTACTTTCTCTCAGCCATAAGAAGGCAGCAAACCACTTGTGAAAATGTTGTCAAGAACACTACATAGATATGTCCATGTAATCACCAGAAAGATGATTTGAAGGCACCAAAATAAAACAAAACCTAACATGGAATAGGGCCAGGCTACCTATGGAAGCATCTTTACCTCAATACATCAGTTCTTTTCTGTGCAGGTAAAGCACATTCAGACCATGTCAGTTTAAGAATTCTGACTGGCAGGTCAAGGAAGAGAGCCTTCTCTGCTGTAGAACAGGGGTCTCCAACCTTGTCAACTTTAAGACTTGTGGACTTCAACTCCCAGAATTCCCAGCAAAGCTGGCTGAGGAATTCTGGGAGTTGAAGTCTACAAATCTTAAAGTTGACAAAGTTGGAGACCCCTGCTCTAGAACATCCTACCCCCAAAGGCAAGGTAGGTCCCCACTCTCCTGTCCTTCCGGAAAGGTGTGAAAATATGGGTCTGAAGCACAGAGGAGAATGCAATCATGGGTCCTGAAAATCCTCACTTCTTTGAATTAATTTTAACAATGTTTTTAATCAAGTTGTCTCTTTTTAAATTACATACTGTTTTATATCATGTTTTAATATTTTATTATACATTGTCCAGAGTGCTTCTGTGAGGGAGGTGGACAGTTCCAAAATGTGATGATAGATAGATAGATAGATAGATAGATAGATAGATAGATAGATAGATGATGGGTAGCTTTATTGCAATTTTTATTATTTATTGTTAGGAAGGGTACTAGGGCCCATTAAAAATGGGCTAATTATAGCCCTCAGATCACAGTTTTTCCATTAGAAATGTAGACCAACTTCATGTAAATGTAAATTATATTTGTTCTGTTCTGTTTTAGTTAATGAGTGAATTATTTAATTATTTAATTATGTAACTATAATGCGTTACAAGTCTTCACAATATTGAGCATCAACTAGCCACTGTTCTCGAGATGTAATATTATGTTTTGCAACGAAGGGACATGAAATGGAAATTGGCATACTATTGATTCCATTTTAAGGATGTCTGGTAAATTATTCTGAAGAACAAATATCCAGGAAAGTAAGCTAAAGTTGGCCAGACGGTCTGCACATTACATGCCAGAGAATCCTAAATAGCATTGCATCCTGAGAATTTTTTTCAAGCCTAAAGAAAAGTTAATTATTATAGAAGATGTTCTGTACAAAGTATGCATAACTGAAGGCACCTCTTATGAGAAATTAACCAGTCATTCACAGCTATGGATGCATTTCCTAAACATCTGTCTTTGGCCTTTTAAGTAATAATTATAGTAGACAACCATCTGGCTGAAGATTTAGTGGTTTTCTAAAGCTGTTTGGTATTCAAGTCTGCATTGGTCCTACAAAAACAGCCCTGAGTATTGTTTCTAATGCCATATGGCACCCTTGATCAAAGCACAAGATTTCAAGCTGCAACAGGACAAAGAAGAATGGAAAAGCGCACAGTCTGCATGCCTACAAAGGAGTTACATTCATTCTCTTCCAGTATGCATGTTAGGATTTATCATTACACCTTTCACTTGTTGATCTATTTAGTAAATTACAGTGTGTGATGCACTGCAAAGCTTTATGCTTGTATGATCTGACACTGTTAGCTATCTATTTAAAAAAAAAGCTTCCTTTCCCTCTTTTAGAATGAACAAACGTTCTAGTAACAAAATCCCACTAGTGTGGATATTTCAATATTCTTAATTATTTTTCACACTGAAGACCAGGTATGGCATATCTTTGCCTTAGGATAAATGTGGCCCAATGCTTTTTTTTTTTCTTTCATGCTTTGCCCCTTTTCTCTCTCCCAATACTGAGAGAAGGGAAAGGATTTCCTCTGGATATGAAGCTTATTTGAGATCTGTTCTGTGTTGTAATTGCGAAGAGAAAGATGAATGTGGTATATAAGGCATAGTGTGAGACCAAAAGAAAGAGAGAGAAGGAGCAAAAACTGAAAATATAGAGAGTGTATGCCCAACATCTTTTATTTTACCTAATTCTGGGGTACACACTTTGATGCCCTTAATTTGTCCTGGTCAATAAGGGTTCCTTACTATTGCTGAATATCATACGAAGTAGATCTATAAAAATGATCTACAATGTTCCTGTTTCCAATCATGCTTGATAAACTAATCTGATTGTGTGCCCCATTACACAGTTGTCATGAAAGGACGCACAAAAGTAAGAGAATTTATGGTGATAAACCAGGAAATCTTTAATTCAGATCAGGAGTGGGTTCTACTTACCTTTACTACCGGTTTGCAATGGGGCCATGCATGTGTGCGTGTCATTTGTGCACATGCATGTTCTTCTGTGCATGCGCAGAAGCATTCTGATGACGTCGGGTGGGTGGGCGGAGCCTCCATCCGGTTTTACTACCGGTTCTATAGAACCGGTCCAAACCAGGGGCAACCTACCACTGGTTCAGATGATATTTTAGCCATGAAAATTCTTGACTGCAGTGTGGCTTTACACTAATTCTTAGCTTCGTGGTGCTTAAAGTTTTTGTACATTCATATATAAAAACATATTTGTACACTCATGTATGAAAAGCATATGTAATATTTCCTCTTTATCAAGGCAATCAAGTTTGCTAATTATCCTTAGATTTGTATAGATGCATATAGAATAAGAACACTGCATAAAAAAGAGAAAAAAGAAAAGCAAGTGAGCAATAAGCACTTCAGAACTCTTAGGATTATTCAAAATCACAGTTTATTAATTTGTATATATTGTATCAGGCAAGATAATATTAATCCCAGGAAGAAACCAGTGTTGTTAGTTAGCAAAATTAATTAGGAAGCTGAGATGAGACAAGCAGTGTTACTTCAGAAAATGAAGGTGCTATCCAAGTAAGAACAAAAATGTTGGCCAAATAAACATTGCAAATACCTTGGCCAACAGATCTCAATGGAAGATGATACAATAAATGAAATTGAACAGCGTGTTAAATGTAGTTGTCAGGTATTCGGCAAGCTAAGCGCAATTTTCAAGAACTACCTCCCCCTATGCCTGAAGAGAAAAGTTTTCAATCAGTGTGTGCTACCTGTTCTAACATGTACCGGCGAAACATGACACTAATCTCACAAACAGACATGCTCGGCATTACAAGACAATATAGAAAGACCTGCACATGGATTAGAGAACAAATGAAAGTATACAATATCATCAGGAGAGTAAAAGAATTGGAATGGAAATCGACTGGTCACATAGTAAGAAGAACTGATGGCAGGTGGACCAAGGCAGTCATAGAATGGATTCCATGAAAAGCGTCCACAAAAGCGACTTCAAACAAAATGGATCTACAACATCAGCAAATATTGTGGGCCCAATTGGCAAAAGAAAGCTCAGTTGGCTATATTGGTTAGAAACATGTGGAAAAGACCTTCGTCCCGCAGTGGATAGAATGGTGGTGATGATGATGATGAAAAACATGGCACGACAATAAAAGATGTAAAAATTAAAGAATTTCAGGAGCTTAATCTTAAAAACATTAAGGTCGGTGAGATGAAAAAGAGGAAAGAATGGCTGTATAATAAATTTATTAAAATATCATCAGAGAATGAGATTACAGGAAACTTAGTTGCAACCCTGCTCTATATACTTTTTTTTAATTCTTTGCAGAATAATAATTTATAATAATTTAAATAATATAATTTAAAATTCATTTTAAATTTTAAAATGAAAATTATTTTTAAAAATGATTTAATTTAAATTAAAATAATAATTTAAAATTCATTTTAATTGAGTTATTGTCCATTTAGTTAGGGTGTCTTATTTCATATATCTTCATTGGTTTTGTTGGTTTTATGATTTATGAGTTGGTTTTTATTAGGTTGCATTTTTTGAATCTTATTACATAAGGATTTGTAATTATTAGCTTATACATTCTGATTTTTTAATTATCCCTTGAATTTGTTGTTTGTTGCACACCTTATTGATAAGTGCATTATAAATAAAGATAATGATTTGATTACCAGTTCAGTGTAGTGATTAAGGTGCTAGCCTAGAAACCAGGAGACTGTGAATTCTAGTCATGAAAGTGACTTTGAGCCAATAACTGTCTCTCATCCCAATCCACCTTGCAAGGTTGTTGTTATAAGAAAAATAGGAAGTAGAAAGTGAAAAAGTTCACTGCCTTGAGTTGCTTATAAAATATTAAAGGCAGGATAAAAAAAATGTATACAATCTAATAATTTAATTAGATAAAATCTAATTGAATAAAATCTAATAATAAAATGATGATGATGGTAGTAGTAGTGGTAATGATGATGATGTAGTATATAGCAAATACCTTGCCTTATGATAAAAAAAACCTAAATTGCTGAAGTAAGCACTAGCCTTTACATTAATTAGCCGATTAAGTATACAAATCATTGAGTGTACAATATCCAGATGGCAACCATTCAAGAATGATTTAAGCACTGAAATTTGAAATAGTTGAATTAACAATAATGTTCTAAAGGTCAGCTTCTGTACCTGGGAACTGGAAGATTGCCAGCATTCCACTTATATATATTTAAAATGATTACTGAGAGAAATTAACAGAAAAAAACATATAAGTTAAATATTTTTAAAGAATAAGAAATTGGTAAGCTCTAGAGTACAGAAGAAGCTGCCAAGTTTCTATCATCAACATGACTTATGAGAATGTCTCTTGTGAGATAGGAAGCCTAGTATATGCCAAAATGTATCTGCAGGGTGATCAGAATCATGTTGCTTATTTATTATATAGAAGAACAAGTTATGCTTAGAAAAGATCAGCATGGCTCTGTCAAAAGTGGCCTTCTTTCCGTCTTCTAGTATTACAAGAAAAAGGATGATCCAACTAGTATGGTATATGAAGGTTTTCCAATGGCTGCATACTAATTAGGTGATCCTATTCAATTTTGTATGAGACAAATAAGTGGTGTTTTTAAAGCCAATTAGTATTCATAATAGCCTTTTTAAATAAAACATTTAATCATCCATAAGCACAGGTGGGTTTCAGCAGATTCTGACCAGTTCTGGAGAACCGGTAGCGGAAATTTTGAGTAGTTCGGAGAACCGGTAGTAAAAATTCTGACTGCCCCCCCCATCTATTCTCTGCCTCCCAAGTCCCAGCTGATCGGGAGGAAATGGAGATTTTACAGTATCCTTCCCCTGCCACACCCACCAAGTCACGCCCACCAAGCCATGCCACACTCACCAAGCCACGCCCACAGAACCGGTAGTAAAAATTTTTGAAACCCACCACTGCCCATAAGTATGAGAAGCAGTGGATATCAAATTCCTTTTGAAAATGTAATTTCCAACATTTCAGTGGTAAGTTTGAATCTTCTAAGGCTGTCTAGGTCCTGTGTTCAGCACTGTGTGAATTCATGTAAGACAGCAAGGAAATATCCAGGTTTTACAGATATATTTCTCAAAAGATGTACTGCAGTCAACCTTTCTAACAAGATCTTGGTCAAAATTAGCTACATAATGATTGCACTGCTAAAATAGAAGATCATGAATTCTTACAAGTTTGTGATTGGCACCTATATTAAAAAATAATGTTATAATTGTATGTTTGTATTTTGCTTCTTTAATAACAAAGTAAAACAATTTGGTATATAAATACCATCTTTATGTAAATAATCTTGAAATTTATATTGGGTTAATTTCAGTTTTTGTATTTGATTTTGTTTTCTATTAGACCCTTGGAGAGTCAAGAGACTGTTGGGATCCAATGTTAACAGACAATCAGTGTTCTATATTCATCCTTCTCTTTTGGAACAGTTTATTGCAACATGGGGGATTATAAATTATAAAGCTCTCTGGAGGATTTGGATTATCTCACTCCATGGTATTTGCCCTGCAGTCCTTGGCATGTGACAGAACTGCACTGGATGCTCCTGCAGATGACTAGTAAAGAGGTTGGATGATGTTCTTGTTCTGGTAGAGTTCTCTGTTGCCTTCAAGTAGTATTCTTCTCAACCTCCTGGGCAAGTTACAAGTGGGAATCACTCTTTTACAAATATTCTGCTGTTGCCTGAGTATATGGATCTAGTCAATGGTTGCACTCATGATGGATGGAAGGAAGGAAAGTTGGCTCCAACTCTATCAGAATCTCATTACTATAAAATGCTCATGAAGTGTGGACTGTATCAAAAAGCATAATGTAGTAATGTTTGTGAATAGGTGAAAAGACTGAACCTACAGCATTAAAGCACAGCATTTAAAAAAAGCCAAAAAGTATGTCTGGATATTATGCCAGGAATAATCTGCAATGCATTTATTGTTATCTTTCCCCTTTCCTATAAATTTAACATTGGTACAGGTTGTCTGACTATATAACTAGCTTTGACATATGAGTAGGAAAGCCACATAGTCTAGCTGGAGAATTCACATGAGAATAATGAATTTTGAAAGTAAACATTTCAGTTCACAAAAACTGATCCTCAGAATTTGTGAACTCTGAAAATTTCATTTTCTCTGATTCTAGCAAAAACTGATTCTGCAATTTACATATATTCAGAATCACAAGCATGAATATAAATAAAAGCAAGTCTGGAAATAATGAGCCATATAACATTCAGATACTGTTCCCAAATAATCTCTCTCTCTCTTCTTTCTCTTTCTCTCTCTCTCTCTCTCTCTCTCTCTCTCTCTCTCTCTCTCTCTCTCTCTCTCTCTCTCTCTCTCTCTCCTCTCCCTCTCCCTCTCCCTCTCCCTCTCCCTCTCCCTCTCTCTCTCTCTTTCCATCCCCCCCTCTCTCCATCCCTCTCTGTCTGTTTCCTTTTGTCTAGCTTCTCTCATAGGAACAAACACAACCACAGAAAATAATTAGCGTAAAAAAATAATTTGAATGATGTGTCTCACCATGCCTCTCCTGATAATTCTAGCTTACTACAAATAATTTTATTTTCCTGGGTCCAGAATCTAAGGCCAGAATGATTGCCAGTTCCCATGAGCATCATGAGCATCAACCGCTGCATTTGATGGTTTAAGAATAGTTTTCTAGTGAATAGTTGCATTTCCCTCTCCATATTAGCTTTAACTCGGCAACTTTTCTTGCAAAAGTGATAATTAAAATGCAAGAAGGACCTTATTTATTATGCAGAGCTTTTTGAGACAGCTTTGAACATAATGTCTGTAAAAAGGCAAAAGAAGCTTAAATCACACCCCAGGGGAACATTCTTTCTCTCCCAGAATGGAAACGAACACAAAGGGGGATCAGTCCCTTAACTACTCTTTTTTTACCGCAGTAAATGTCCACAAATGCTTTTATATTTCCAACCAATTTGATAGCACTGTAATAATCTTGAGTCAGGAAAACTGTTTCTATCCATCAATTCCAAGTACAGGACTGAATTTTCAGATTTTTTAATTTATTCTGATGATTAAAAGAAAGGATTTTGGATTTCAAAGTCGGGTCATGATTTTGTGGAATATTGTATATTTTCCAGTGAAGTTTTCTAGAATTTCTTAACTGCTTGTCTCCTAGGTTGAATTATTTTCAGATTTTGAGGATGTGGTCAGACATCTGATGAGGCAAGACCTTCCATCAGTTTACAGCAGTGGTGGGTTGCCCCCGGTTTGGACCGGTTCGCAAGAAACGGTAGTAAAACCGGTGGGAGGCTATGCCTCCCGCCCAGGATATCGTCATCAGCGATCTGTGCATGTGTGCGATCCCGTTGCGAACCGGTAGTAAAGGTAAGTAGAACCCATCCCACTCATTGGGTGGAAGGGGGAGGCTGCAGTTTGGTTGTTAAATTAAGTGGTTGCTGTGCTTATGATTTCACTTCAGCTTTCCTCTGCTTTATAGACCTGCAAAGGTCATAAATGAGAGGATTGGTTGTAAATTACATTTTTCATCACCGTTGTAACTGAAAATGATTGCTAAATGAGGCAAGTTGCTAAATTCTGCTTAGTTTTTCCCCCCCGATTGCTCAGATCAGCTAAACACAACTGCCTCCATCTTTTGGAACGGTGACAAAATCATCTTCTTTAGTCAAACCCATACATTTAATTATTTTACTAGGTAGCTTTACTAGCTATTTTCTTTTAACTGGTCTTTATTTAAAATATATACTACTCAAAAAATAAAGGGAACACAAGCAGAAGACATCCGAGATCTGAATGAATGAAATAGCCTTTTTAAATACTTTGTTCGTTACATACAGTAGTTTATACACTGCTCAAACAACTAAAGGGAACACAAAACTACTGTATGTAACAAACAAAGTATTTAATAAGGCTATTTCATTCATTCAGATCTCGGATGTCTTCTACTTGTGTTCCCTTTATTTTTTTGAGCAGTGTATATATTTCTTTCATACTGTTTTTCATTATTTTGTTTTCTAACTAATTTCTTTGTCTTACAGAGGAAAAGCCAAGCACAAAGAGAATAAATAAAATATTAGTATGAAATCAAACTTAGTTTGGTTTTCTTTTTTTCAAAAAACAAATGCTTCTTTTATTTTAAGATAATTAAAAATAGCTAATACATATTAAAATAAAGCATAAGATTCTACAACTGAGAAATACACAGAGTGCAATACAACAGAACACCAAATTCAAAACTAACAGTTCAAAATCAAAATAGAAGTATAGTGAAACACTAAACAGAGACTAGCCTTTATCTTAAGAACAGATGTGACAATTAGCAGGCAACAGATGTTTAGGTTTGGTGAGGGAGTATTGGAGAATAGGCTACTGTATGTCTACATTATAGCTCACAAATTACACCCTCTAAAGATATTTGCTTCCTTCAAGTTCAAGAGAGGTCACAAATCCACCAATGGTGTGCAGAGGAGAAATGTGTCCTGTTAAAGGCTGATCCATCTGATTTTTGTTTTATACAATTGTATGTGTGGGAGATTGTGCTTCACCACAGGAGGCAACATATCTCAGGCTATCCAAATAATTCAACTCAAAATTAGGGCTTGATTAGGCTTTAGAAACACAGACAATATTGAAACTTTATGTGTTCCATTCAGGAGGATATTCTACAAAACATATTCTATTATTCTAAATACCCTGTTCCTAATAGATACCCAGATATTAATAAATACCCAGATATTAATAAATACTCAGATAGCTGATGTTAACCAGTCAGAAAAAACACCACTGAATAATTCTTTGTTCACTGCCTCTTAAATAGTGTGGAAGAACTCCTAGTTTTGATATGGCACAATATTTCCCCCTGGAGCTTCTGATAAAGTGATGCCTGAACAGAAGAAATTTAGCTTTTGTTTCTCATAAGAGTCTCTCCCATTGAATCATATTTATGCAAAGGGAGAAATGATGAAAGCATTTCATCAATCAAACCAAAAACTCCTTTAGTACAAGGAATGAAGTTCACAAGTCAGGAACTATGCTATTATCTTTTTGGAATGGTATGTACGTGAAATTTATCCCTGTGTTTCTACTGATGGCTGATTTGTCTGAATACCAAAGGAATTCCCGAGCATTTTTGGATTTGGCTTGATCTAAAATGCTAACGGTTTCCCATTTGAAACTGTGGTTGTGTCTGTCCATGTGTTGTAAGATGAAGGATTTTTTGATGTCTTTTAACTGCTAGTTCATGCTTTACTTGAATTTAGTCTTGAGTACAGTTTTTTCCTATGTAGTATTTGAGATAAGAACACTAAGTATATTTCTATTCTAATTGAAATTCCTCTTTGGTGAAGATGCTCTGATGCATGAAAAAAATCTGAATCAGTCATTGACTTCATACTGCATGTAAATTTATTTATATAAACTTAAGCTTATATTCTACTTAAATTTTATTAATTCAATTTGTTGGCCCAGTTGCTTTGCAAACATTGTAGCCACCCATGTTTCCCCGAAAATAAGATCCTGTCTTATTTTGAACCCCAAAATAAGTGCTTGGCCTTATTTTCGGGGTGGTCTTATTACTTTGGGGTGCGTGGAGCAAGATGGGGCTCCTCTTGCTGTCTTACCTGATTTCTAGCTCTGTCTTCCTAACCCTAACCAGAGGAAATGGCGGGGACCGGCTGCACATGTGTTTAAATATTTTCGAGGAGGGCTTATTTTTGGGGGGAGCTTATTTTAGTGCATGTGCTCAAAAGCCAGTTGGGCTTATTATCAAGGTATGTTTTATTTTAGGGGAAAGAGGGTACCGGAATATAAGTAAATCAAATCAGATCTTTATTACAGTCATATACCAGCATTCATGCAAGTATTTTATTAAAAATAGCAAAGCAAGAAATAAGTCATTTAGATTTTATAAAGGAGTCCATATTATTAGGATTGAGAGCAGGTTCTTTGTTGTTGTTTTTTTTGGGGGTGGAAGGCCACTACAATCTTGTTTGGGGATTCATCATCTGAATCAAATATAGAATCAATGAAAATGAATGGAATGAAACTACTCTAAAGAGCTCTGGTTAAATTGAAATAGGTTGAAAATGAGGTCCTTACTGCTAATGCTTTTTGAAAATCCTAGAAGAAGAAATCTGTTCGCCTCTAAAAATTCAACAGGCATGCTCAGTTAAACTTGGCAGGACTGCAAATTCATTTAAAGATAATCGGATAATCAAAGCTATATAATAAATCATTCTTGAATCATTGTTAGCACTATATATGTTATAGGTTCTTATTTCTAAGAGATAATGGCAACAAAGCACTGACAGGCTTTTATTGTGAAAGTTTTCATATACAAATGAATGCACGCATGTAGGGTTATTACCGTATTTTCCGGCGTATAAGACGACTGGGCATATAAGACGACCCCCAACTTTTCCTGTTAAAATATAGGGTTTGGGCTATACTCGCCATATAAGACTACCCCTCTTCCAACACACACCAAATAAAAATTAAAAAACATCAACTGCCTCAACACAATGTAAAAGCAGCTGTGCTAGACCCAAAATGGCCCCTGCAACTAGCAGGAACCTCACACAGCCACAAAAAGCCCCAAAAAAACAACTTTCACACTTTACACAGACACACACAACACAACACAACTGGCTCACCCACAATGTAAAAGCAGCTGTGCTAGACCCAAAATGGCCACTGCAACAAGCAGGAACCTCACACAGCCACAAAAAGCGCAAAAAACAACTTTCACACTTTACACACACACAACACAACACAACACAACTGGCTCATCCACAATGTAAAAGCAGCTGTGCTAGACCCAAAATGGCCCCTGCAACAAGCAGGAACCTCACACAGCCACAAAAAGCCCCAAAAAATCAACCTTCACACTTTACACACACAAAATTCCACATACAGCTTTGTGAGATTTTGTGTGTTTGTGTAGTTAGAGTGAAACACTACAGAAACACACCACATCTCAGAAAGCTGCACAAATATTATTTTATTTTTATTTTTATATGAAAACTAAATTTAAAACTTCCTAAACTTTAAATGGCTAGGTCTAAAAAAGAACAACTAAAAAAACCCCAATTAACTATTTTTTTAAAGCTCCCAAAGGGGGAAAAAACTTACCCAATAGAACAGGGGTCTCCAACCTTGGCAACTTTAAGACTTGTAGACTTCAACTCCTAGAATTCCTCAGCCAGCTTTGTTTTTACTGGCTGAGGAATTCTGGGAGTTGAAGTCCACAACTCCTGCCTGCATGATTGCAGGCAGAGAGTGGCTTGCTGATGGAATGGATTCAGGCAAGCGAAGCAAGGCAAGCGTTGCGATTACCAGCTAAGGTAAGCAAGCTGGAGGGGGAAAATTTTTTTCTTTTTACAGGGCTCTGGGCTCTGGCGATCCCAGCTGAGTTGCCTGATTAGCAGGCAATGCAGCTGGGATCGTCAGAGCTTGGATCGATGGCTCTGGCGATCCCAGCTGCGATGCCCGATTGGCAGGCAACTCAGCTGGGATCGTCAGAGCTTGCAGAGTCACGTAAAAGGAAAAAAGTTTTTTCCTTTAACATGGCTCTGGCATCCTAGCTGAGTTGCCTGATTAGCAGGCAAAGCTGGGATCGTCAGAGCTTCAATCGCCAGAGCCATTTAAGACTCGTTAGAGTCTTTTGGGCTGGTCTGCCTGGTTACAGGAGAACGACACCCGGCGTATAAGACGACCCCCGACTTTTGAGATGATTTTCATGTGTTAAAAAGTCGTCTTATACGCCGGAAAATACGGTACAATGTTCATCTGTATGGTTTTTGGAACTGCAGTTACACGAAATTGCAAACATCAGCAATTCTCATCTTTGAGCAGTGTTTCTAGCATGTACAAGGACACAGGGTGAAACAATGTATAACCTGTAACATTTGCCGCTTTCAGTGTATCTTCAGCTATCATTGTGTGTGAATACATGCATTTTCTCATGAAAACCAATGATGTAATTACTAACCAATTATTGTGCCTTGGAGATTTGTTAACCAATAATAAAGTAACACGTATAGTAGGTGAAAACTGAGAAACTTAGAAACTATATAAACTATGTCTGATGCTCAATAAAGTTGCTGTTGATTCTGCTGTTAATTCTGCTATCCGTGGATGTTTTCCTTTCACTCATCTCACTCATCTTCAGCCTCCAGAAAACGAATGCAACACACGCAAAAAAGTTAAGATGTTCAGATATTGAAGATAGTAGTTTCTTATTTTTAAAACAAAGTAACATTATTAACTGATAAGATTCATTCATGTTTTCTGCCTTTCATAGCCAACTTCCCCTTGTTTCCATACCTAACCCAATTTAAATCCCACATCAGTTACTATTCTACATATCTGATGAAATAAAATTTGTAGTTAGAAAAGCTGCTACCACACTCCTTCTGATACTTCGCCACATAAACTAACAAGTTTCTCCTCCTCTATTAATGTCACATTTAAATCTCATCCATTTATATTTCTAAGGATTTGTTCTTTTTCTATCTTGTCTTAATTTAACTCACTCTAGTGAGAATTCTGTTTTATCTCAATCTAACAAGAGCTTTAGCAACCTGGATCCTTTGGTTCACCTCTTCTGGTCTCACTTTTCCTTAATTATTCCTTTCCTTTTAACATCTTTTGGTTTTTTATTATTCTGCTGATAAATAATAAAGCAACATTTTTTCTTCTTCCAAACATACATTCCCCCCCACCACACACACACCAACGACTTCTAAGGGAATGCCTTCTCCTCTGAGTAAATTAAAGAATCTCTTTTGCCAATTTCCTTCAGCAAGTCCTCATTCCTTACAGATTCCACCCAGATGCTTTCCACTTTCTTTCTCTGACTCTGGCAGACATCACCATGCTGATTGGACTGTAATAACAAAGGATTGGAGAAAATGACAAGAATTTAATGGTCTGTTTGCACATCATTCTTTGGAAGGGCGTGATATTGGCTTTACTAATTATCAGGCTAGTTTTAACATATTATGATGAGTTTAGTTTATTTGTATGGATGTAAATGGCTGAGAATTTGTTTGAAATTGGCTTTATGCAACCAGATTAAATAACAATTTGTTTTTTAAAAAATAGTGGTTGATTTAAAAGGTAGTGTTTGTACTTAATGCTAAAGGAAAGGCAGCTGAGGAATTGGGAATCAATATTTTGCCCCTTGATTCAGAACTCCAATATCAGAAATGTGTTCCCTGTTATTTCTTATTGTGCCACTGGAAATTAACTGATTCTACTTCCTGAAAGTAGCAGACAATGTACTATCACACTGACTGATTTGGGAGCAATGCAAATTCCATGTGAGTAGTAACTTTATGATTACAGCCTAAATGTATAACACTCAGGTTAATTTTATATCTTATGCCCAAAACAAGGGGACAAGATTGTTGCAACTAACTTTCTTAATTAATTTCAATGGAAATCATTAAAAAGGACTTTTTTCTGAAATATGAGAATATATACAGTACCAGGAGAAAATATTCTTTTCTTTTAATTGGCATATCAACATAAATCAATATATCTTTAGTGTTGTTGTTTCAGACCATATCATTTAAAAATAAACTTTATAAACAGTCAAACAAGCCTCATTTTTACCGAAAAATGAGAAAGGATAAATAGATTCCAAAGTCAGAAATTTTTGTTATTGTTTAATTTTTACTTTACTCCATGAATATTACACAATACCCTGTCTCCCCCCAAATAAGACATCCCCTGATAATAAGCGTAATCGGGCTTTTGAGCACATGGCAATAAGGCCAAGCACTTATTTCAGGGTTCAAAAAAATATAAGACAGGGTCTTATTTTCGGGAAAACACAGTATTAGATTCTTCAGGTTTGCTTCCCCAATCAATAAACATATTCTACGTGTGGAGCAGAGCCCCAGAAAGATACTTTATGCCATGATTCATGATGAGTAACCCAGCACGTACATTCTGTAACACAGTCTTGAACAGAATGATCCATCAAGCCAAGGATAGTTTACACTAGGATTAAGCAAAGAGTTTCTTTTTCTGGTGATTGGCAGTTTGTCAAGTACTTGGTTTTTTTTTTTAGCCAAATGCATATATGGATCCTAGAACTGGAAGGTTCATAAAGGATTTGTAACTCAACCTAGTGCCCAAAGCAGCAATCTTCAGTTTATTCCAGATACTACTGTCCAACCTTTGTTTGAAAACTTCTAGTAATGGAACACCCATTGCTCCAGGAAGCAGACTGTTTCATTGCTCTCACAATCAGAAAATTCCTCATTTTGAGGGTGGATCTCCCTCTAGTTCTGTCTTAACCTTGGGTGTTTCCTTATATGAGAAATCCCATCTGCATATAAAAAAGATCTTTGCTATTCTTACTTCTCACATAGCAGCATTCAGTGTGGAAGAACTGGAGTTTCGTTTTACTTTCTTGAACAAAAGGCATATTCAATTAAGCAATATTGGAGTGCTACACTCAAGGATCAAATAGCATGGAAAAGACAAACAGCAAATATTAATACAACAGATTCACGAAGGGCACATTAGAGTTCTATCACAGCCCTTTTCATTTCCCATTTCTTCTATGATCAGGTGGATTAACACAAAACTGACCAATTCTCATGGAGCTTACTACTGGCAGATAATAAATAAAAAGCAATATGTACAAGCAGTTGTGCCGAATTAAAAATTATGGACTGACAGAATCATTTACCAATAGTTGACTCTGTATACATATTACCACTTCTAAAATCAGAGAATGGAGGTTGGACTGTCTTTATTGGCATGAGATAAAATATTCTCTGAAAAAACAGAGACACAGTTCAGTCAGCATTCTAGACAGAAACATGATCACTGATCAAATAGTTTAATATCCAAAAAAATCAATGTTTGAATTCTACATTTTAGATCCAATTCCTTCCAGGTTCATGGGTCTGCCAGAGACCTTTCAAACTTTTTATGCAGACCATGTGTTAACTAGCAAACATAGCTGTATAAATGGCTCTCACTGATGCAGTCATTGTGATCACATGTCAGAATAACTGATTTTTGTCTGCACACAATTGTGATCCAGCCTTGCCTTTTAAAGGCATGGGCTGCATACATTCCATCAAACACAGTGAAGGATTTAATCAGATAGTCTTTATTATTCATCAGGAAAGCTGAGTGCTTCATTTCCTGCTGTTGTCCAGTTCTCAGCTTTTTCTTCTAAAAAGTCAATGCTCCTGACAATATTCCACATCTCCGATAAGTCTAGCATTTCCTTGTTTCATATTTCATAGATTAGTAAAACCATTTATATTTTTTAAAAAAACAACCTCCTGCTTAATCCAGTCACCCAAATATAGAATTATAGAATGTTAAATGAAAAAGTTATATTTGGATAATTGATAACATATATATCTTTGCTTTTATGGGCTCAAGGAGGTATAAACAGTATGCATCTTCTTCTTTTTCTGTTATCATCAACAACAACAACAGTCCTGTGTGGTAACTTGCATTGAGTGAGAATGACTATTCCAAAGACTCCCAGGGGGTTTCCATGGCTGAGAGTAGACTAGAAGCTGGATCACCTTGCTCCTAGTCTTACCCTGAATCACTATATCACTTCTGCTTAAATAGGGCACATCAGTGAAACCTCTAAGATAACCTATAGCTGTGATGGCTAACCTATGGCACGTGTGCCCGAGGTGACACGCAGAGCCATCTTTCTGGGCATGTGAGCTGCTGCCCAACTCACCTGCAGCTGTGCATCCATGTGTGCCCCAGCTGGTGTTCAGGCCTCCAGTGAGCATGTGTGCAATTCAAGAGACCCAGCTGGTCTTTGGAGCTAACCTGCGCATTTGCGTATGTTTGTGCATACACATGAGAGTACTTGCATGAAGCACACACATGCGTAGATTGCATTTGTGTGTGTGCAAAAAACGTGTGCATACGCAGATGGTGTGACTGAACATGCAGCGCACAGGGAGAGCTGTGTGAAACCTGTGCACATGTGCAGATGGTGCAATTGCACATGTAGCGCATGGGGGATCTGCATGAAAGTTACGCACATGTGTAGTGTGGTTGTGTACACAGCACACAGAGAGAAGCCCTGCATTAGCGCAGATAGCACACACGTGACACGCACAAAGTGCGTACCTGTTTGGCACTCGGTGAGTAAAAGATTCGCCACCACTGACCTATTGTCTAAACAAAAGTTTTAATCATGCCTGTATACCACATTCTATGGAGATAGATTTCAGCTGAAGTCATTCTTTATTGGAAGGAATATACAATCCAAAGCAGATATAAAAATCTCAACATCATTATTTTATGGAACAGCCATTTTCTTACATAATGCTTTCAAAGTGAAGATTATCTTTAAAGCATCAAGCGTACTTTAAGGGAAACAACCCACACCAATTATTGCACTTGGAAGCATACTGATATCAGAACTATAGTAGTAAAAATTGCCCAGAAAATTTGTTGGCCATTACCTTTTAGACTAGGTGAAGTTTTGAGTTGATTTTAAGGTAGTTGTATATAGAACAAATTACAATAGTCTAGAGATGCTGAAGTATTCTATGAAAAATGAAAATATATGGTTTAAAAATATTGAAAATAAGTTCAATATTCATTCATATATATATATATATATATAAAAATATTATATTATATTCTTATATATCTTTTAAGGAATATTATGACATTTTTGCCAAATAATTAAATGAAGCTCTGTAAGGAGAAGACAACTCTGAGAAAACTGTGAAAAGAGAATAAAAACCCGAACCTTTCAAACAAAGAATATTTTTAAAGAGAATATTGCTGGTAAAAATGTAGTGGGTAAGTTATTTATTTATTTAATTAAATGTATCTACTTTTAGTTATATTTATCTATATTAATAATATTTTTACAAAGAATTAAGAAACAGATGTGGGGCAGCTTCATTTTAAAAAACAAGAACAATAATTATTTTATCCAGATGAGTCTTCATTTTCGTTTATATAATGAATACATTTTTCTTTTCTTCAAAGAAAGTTATTTGGAATGAAGCAAAACAAAAAAAAATCTGGGCATCTAATGAAAAAGCAAAAACAAAACAAAAGTGTTATTTTAAAAACTGAGGTATCTCATCTCAAAGATTGAAATTAAATGCAATTTTTTGTCAGCAATGATGTAACTTATGTACCATGGCATTGAAGGACGCATGCATTATGAACAATTATAACTCATGTATCTCTTTTCTTTAAATATTCCACTGGAATTTCAACTTCAAGAGGAATAATGTTTATTCTGACAATTCAGTAAATATACATGCAGTCTCCCTAAATCCTCCTCACACTTTTCTGTGTGGGAGGTTGAGAGAAAACGAGTAGTGGTTTCCAGTTCCTGGTTCAATGGCTCTTCAACTTCTTTCACCCCACAATCTGCTTTCAGGATGTTATTAAACTGAGCGACAAGAGAAGCTGCTGTTTCCTCTTATCAAACATTTCTCCTGGCCAATGGTACCAGGACAAAATACACATCCAAGAATACCAATAGAACCATATACTTGCAATGCTCCCTAGTGGCTCAATTATTTTTAAGGCTGTATATAGAAATAAGTAAAAAGAATTCAGTAAGGGATATGTTTCACAATTGCAATATGAAACATATAATATTATGTGGCATTAATTTCAGAAATATCTCATTAAACAGTTTGTTTTTCATATCTCATTCTTAGTAGATATGTGGATTGTTCTTTTACACTGGCAATTAGCATCACCCATTATTGCTACTACAAATTAAAAAACAAAATAAGATGTTTTAAAATTTGATTTTAAAGAACTGCTCAAATCATCACCATTACCATCATCAGACTTCAATCTAAATTACCAAAGCGTTTGAATAACACTTCCAATAATATTTATGAATTAACTCCTATCTGCTTGCTTTTATTTTATTTATCAAATAAAAGATGACCCATCTCACTCTCAGAGTGACTTATGATTAAAAGCAATTAGAAACAGAGTCCTACTATATGTATGTTATTTCTCAAATAACCAAGAAAGAATAGATTTAAATATTTTTGCTACCTTGGACTATCCTGGCTCATGCTGAAAGAAAATTACAATACTGTATTTTTCAGGGTATAAGATGCACCTTAGTTTTTGGGGAGGAAAATAAGAAAAACGCTGTTTGGTGGGTGGATGGGCCTCCCAGAATATCCCAATCAGCTGTTCCCAGATGTAAATTTTAGCAACAGGTCCATTGGTTGTGAGCTCTGTGCCTTGCTTTTGTTTCTGTCTCTGAAACTTCTGAAACTCTGTTTCAGAAATACCATTTTTTCTAGCTCTGAAAGCCTCCAAAACAGAGCTTCAGAAAAAAGACTTTTTTTCTGAAGCTCTGTTTGGAGGCTTTTTTTCTGAAGCGAAACTCTGTTTGGAGGCTTTTTTTCTGAAGCTCTGTTTCGGAGGCTTTTTTTCCTGAAGGACTACCTATACTCTGTTCAATTTCCTTTCTTTGGTATTGGTATATAGATTAATCTCTTCCGATCTGTTGGTTATTGTGTCATTCTCCAGATTTGTTAGCATAGTTTGGTTAGAACCTTTACTGATTCTTCTTTTGTTGCTTGCTATATTATTTTAGATAAAAGACCTTCAGAGCCTTTTTTTCTGAAACTTCTTTCAGAGGCTTTTTTAAATCTCTGAAATCTCCATTTGCAAGGCTGGGTGTCTACATTCAGAGTATAAGACGCACCCAGATTTTCATCCTCTTTTTTGGGGGGAAAGGTACGTCTTATACTCCGAAAAATATGGTAATTCATTCAAGTTGCATTTCCAGAAACAGATCAATAGCAAAATTAATTTATTTGATAAAATAATAGATTTTTTTGATAAATATTTATCAAACAAATATTGTAGAGAACAGGTAGAGGGCAGGTATGCTGTGGCACCATCTATCCCTGTCTTTCATAGCTTTTGAGCTAAACAATATGCCACACCACGCATCTTCTTGGTGGGGAGACATGGCTTGACCAAACTCCATTGCTTTAACCCCAACTGCAGGAACTGTTATGTATCAGAATTCGTAAAGCAGACTGGTCTACCTTAAGAACAAAGGAATTTAATTGCAAATTTTTGCCTACAACTTTTAGTTTACCTCAGAGAGGAGAGTTTAACTCAGTTCTCAGGCCATGTGTTTTGACTAATCTCTGACTCCCTTATATTACAATCTTCAATTTAGATTTTACCAGGGCTTAATTGTAGCTATTGTTGGCTCCTAGAGATTTTGGTTTCTTCTCTCATCTTTAAGCAAGAAAAACATGGTTCTGTTCCTACCATTGGCCCCAAACAATCCAATCTGTTCAGCTAGAGTCTCTGCTTCTTCTCTGTTGAATCAAGCATCTCCTTGCTCCCTAAACATGTTCTTGGTTCTAAGTTGCACCCTCTTCTACCTCTAGCCTAAGAAATGCAATGTCACAACCAAACTCCCAGACTTTTGTACTCGCATCATGAAGTTGGACACATATGCATAATTTGGTGCCACATTGCATGTTTCATCTCTACCTCTTGTTTCTGCTGCCCTGGGAACCTTCACCAAATCCAACAAAGTTGTTTTATGTTCTTATTTAACATTGCGGTTTTTATGAAACGTAATGTCATGCCTATTTACAGCTTGGAATAACAAAAAGCAAAATAAAATGCTTGTGCCAGGTTGAGCACAATGTGGCTACAGTTCTGCAGGGCCCATTGCTTGCGTGCTTGCGGCTGGAGTGATGGACACATGTCTGTCAATCCAGGCACAAGCAACTATGCTTGTATTTTTTTTTCCTGATGGGTTTATAGAATCTAAGCCACACTCTCTACATTAAGAGGTTAGATTGGTCTAATACTTAGGAAGGGTAAGTAATGTTGGCCTTAAAAGGTTTATAATCAGCTGATCAAACAAAAGCAAATTATAAAGCCACAGATCTTATCCCTCATCTTATCCCTTTTATCCCTGTAAAGGGATAAAACATCTTTAAAATGTTTTTAAAATTATAGATGTCATCTGTCATCAAAGAATTTAAAAATATCTAGAGTGGCACTGAGGATATGTAATGGACTGTGAGCATATGCGTTCAAGAGTACATACTTTCGTCCCCATGAAAATATGCATATGTTGTGTCTTAGGATCAGAAAGAATTTACACAATTCCAGTCAGTCTGTATTAGTTATGAGAATCAAAGAAGCTAATGAAAGTTAGATTATTTTTTTCACCTTAGAAAGCAAGTAAATGAAGCAACTTATACCACTGCTGTCCAAGTGAGAAGGAGGACTCCTTAGAATGGCAGATTTTAAATAATACGGGAATAAATTTTATAAAATACTAGATTTATAAATAAAGAAACAAGAAGTACATAGTGGTATTCAGATGAATATCTGAAGTGGTGAACACTGAATGGTGACACATCCCAGAAGCATATCCCTCCAATATTTTTTCTTCATATATCCCTCTAAGTTAATTTACTTCATCAAATATAATGGAGAATGCTAACATTTGAATGTAGAAGTAATTTGTTAGAGATAGAAAATCTATGGTCCTTACTGATTTTAATCACTAATAGCCATGAGGGTTGCAATTTCAAGAGTTGTAAATCTTTTCCCCTGAGGTGAGATTAGTTCCATCTCTGCTGGTTTTCCAGAAAGGCTTGAAAACAGGTTCTTCCATCAACCCGGATGACCCCTTGATGAGTCTGTATAATAGTTGAATTAGGCTTAATTATGGTTGTCTTCCCGTTATCTTGGAGTTCTTTTATGTTTTATTCCTTTATGTTTTTAAGCTTTTATGTTTATCTGCGTTTTTTAAAATATTGTGATATGATTTTTTATTTTGCTTGTAAGCTATCCAGAGTCACTTTTTTTGAGATGGGTAGCTATTATATAAATCTGATAGATAGATAGATAGATAGATAGATAGATAGATAGATAGATAGATAGATGATAGATAGATAGATATTTTTAAAAAATCTGGAGGGCCACATTTTTTCTGCCTCTGCTTTATATATACTGGGGAACTTGACTACAAAATATTTGGGGACAGACTATGTTTTTGGTAAATATTGTAACTTGGCCAATTCTCCTTGTTTGCTTTTAATTTTTTGCACATTTTAAATGTCCAGCTGCAGACATTCTGTTCCAAGCTAGTAACCTTTTACGACTTCTATGAAATGTGCATACCATCTGTTAATCTATTTAGTTTCATGCTTACATATACTTTCTTTGTGCGTAACTTTCATGTTATGCATTTAATATTTTGTTTGTTTGTTTGTTAGATTTATATCCCATCTTTTTCCAGGGGAAAAAGGTAACATGGCAATCTTCCTTCAGTTTAGTCCATCAACAACAATCCTATGAGAATATTGAACTGAGATGGTAATTTGGCCAATGACAAAGAAAGACACAGCTTTTTTTCCTGATCCTTGTCTCATATCTTAAGCACAATGTTATACTTATTCTATTACAATATGATTTAAACCATGGTGGCCCAGTGGTTTGAATACAGTACTGCAGGTTAATTCACTTCTCACTGCTAGGAGTTCAATTCTGAACAGCTTAAGGTTGATTCAGCCTTCCATCCTTCCAAGGTCGATAAAATGAGGACCCAGATTGTTGGAGGCAATATCAGGGTGGGATCCTACTGGTTTAACAACTGGTTTGCTGAGCATGCTTGCACCAGATGCGCACTGCGCGCACGTGAGCAGTTTCCATAAAATTGAACTTCCGCATTGCAAACAAGGAAAGGAGCAAGGAAAACAGCTGAGGAGGGCCAATTCAATCTGACTCCCCTGATCATCTGGGCTTCAGAAGCAGAAATAAAGGTCAGTATAACCCAGGGACAGGCGGGCGGGCCCACTTTCACAGCAACAGACAACCGGTTTACTCTCGGCAGGAAGTGGGAACTACCGGTTTGGCAGAACCGGTCTGAACCGGTAGAATCACACCATTGGGCAATATGCTGACTCTGTAAACCACTTAGAGAGGGCTGTAAAGCACTATGAAGCAGTAGATAAGTCTAAGTGCTATTGCTATTGCTATTTACAGAATGTTCAAAACCATCATTGTATAAACAAGACACACAGGCAATTTAATTAGACCGAAATTTCTATTTTGATCGTCCATTTACAATTATATCTAATTTTTTGACAATAGAAAAAAAATATTTCCACCTTGTTTTTGACGAACCTTTCTGTATTTGCATTACTCTTAAACAGCTGAATAAAGTTTTTGCCTAAAATCTCTCATTGCACAACTTCATTTTGTGATGTGGAGATGCTTGAATTCATAGGATGTGGGAATTGATAGCTTTCCTTTTAATGATTGGGCTCCATGGCTTTCCTTGATGTCCTTACTCTCTAGAATGCCACAGAACCCACCCTGAATTTCAGAGCGTTTTGCAGCCAGAAAACTATTTTTTTCCCATTTCCCATTTTCTTATTCTTGGGTTATATTTAGTTTTGATTTTTGGGATGTGTGCAGAAGGTACAATAATATGAAAATCTACACTAACTTTAATATTTTGATAATTAAAATCAGATATCTATAAAAATATGAAAAATGGATTTTTAACTGACCCCATCTCATTAGGCTCACAACCCCTAGTCATCACAGAAAAGGAAAGGAACTGCAAGACCTATTTCACAGAGAAAAGCCAGGAAAAGCTCCAGGTCCAGACAAGATAACTCCTTCTTGCTTAAAAGTCTGTGTTGACCAATTGGCCCCCATCTTCACCCGTATGAAGTGATTCAATAAATCACTAGAAATGTGCTATGTTCCTTCTTCCTTCAAATGCTCTCATTCCAGTGCCAAAGAAGCCCACCATCAAGGAACTGAATGACTACAGACCGAAAACCTTTGAAAGGCCAGGGCTGTCCCACTTGAAAACCATCAAGGATCTGCTGTTAGACCCCTTGCAATTTGCATACTGAGCAAATAGATCAACAATGATTCTGTTAATATGGCTTTGCACTACATCCTACAACATCTTGAATCTCCAAAGACCTACACAAGGATCCTCTTTGTAGACTTTAGTTCAGCATTCAATACCATCATTCCAGACACTCTTCTAACTAAGCTAAACCAGCTACAAGTACCTGAACACACTTGTAAGTAGATCATAAGCTTCCTAACAAACAGGAAGCAGCAGGTGAAGCTAAGCAGAATCACATCAGATACCTGTACAATTAACACAGGCCCCCCAAGGCTGTGTGCTCTCCCCACTTCTCTCTGTATACCAACAACTGCATCTCTAACGATCCATCTGTTAAACTACTGAAGTTCGCAGTTGACACAACAGTGATCAGTCTCATTTGAGACAATGATAAATCCGCATACAGACGGGAGGTTGAACAACTAGCCTCATGGTGTGACCGGAACAATCTGGAACTGAACACACTCAAAACCATAGAAATGATGGTAGACTTTAGGAGAAACCCTTCCATACTTCCACTTCTCACAATACTAGACAACACAGTATCAACAGTATAGACCTTCAAATTTCTAGGTTCTATCATATTGCAAGACCTAAAATGGACAGCTAACATCAAAAACATCATCAAAAAAACACAACAAAGAATGTTCTTTCTGCGCCAACTAAGAAAGTTCAAATTGCCCAAGGAGCTGCTGATCCAGTTCTACAGAGGAATTATTGTCTGTCATCTGCACCTCTATAACTATCTGGTTTGGTTCTGCAACCCAACAAGATAGACACAAACTTCAAAGGATAATTAGAACTGTAGAAAAAACAATTTATTTATTTATTTATTTATTTACTTACTTACTTACTTATTTATTTATTTATTAAATCTGTATGCCGCCCCTCTCCGAAGGGCGGCTCACAATGCATTTAAAATCATTATAAAAAACACTTAAAAATTAAAAACATTAAAAACATTAAAACTCATTCACACCATTCATGGCTGGATCTCGCCGGATCGCAAGAGCAAGATCAACAGCCACAGGCCTGCCGGAAAAGCCAGGTGTTCACTGCTTTTCGGAAGGCCAATAGGGTAGGGATGGTCCGGACCTCAGGAAGTAACTGGTTCCAGAGAGCTGGAGCAGCCACAGAGAAGGCCTTCCCCCACGGGCCCGCCAGCCGACATTGTTTAGCTGACAGGACTTGGAGGAGACCAACTCTGTGGAATCTTACCGGTCATAAGATTGCTAACAATCTGCCTTCCATTGAGGACCTGTATACTGCACGAGTCAAAAAGAGGGCTGTGAAAATATTTACAGACCCCTCGCATCTTGGACATAAACTATTTCAACTCCTACCCTCAAAACGACGTTATAGAGCACTGCACACCAGAACAACTAGATACAAGAACAGTTTTTTCTTGAACGCCATCACTCTGCTAAACAAATAATTCCTTCAACACTGTCAAATTATTTACTAAGTCTGCATTACTATTAATCTTCTCATCGTTCCATCACCCATCTCCTTTGGCTGTATGACTGTACCTTTGTTGCTTGTATCCTTATGCTTTATATTGATATTGTTTCCTGATTGCTTATTTGTACCCTATGCATTAAGTGTTGTACCTTATGATTCTTGATGAATGTATCTTTCTTTACGTACACTGAGAGCATATGCACTAAGACAAATTCCTTGTGTGTCCAATCACACTTGGCCAATAAAAAATTCAATAAAAAATTCTAACTCAGCTTCTATTAAATACTTAAAATAGATATTTTTAGAAAAATATTTTGTTTGATATATATATGTGTATGTGTGTGTGTGTGAATATTTCAAGTTGTACAGGACAGATACATGGGGATAGTAAGATTAAAGGAAGATACTTAATGAATAAAAAAATAAGAATTAAATATAAATTGCTGCAAGATGCTAAAGAATAGAGTAGAATAGAATTTGTTATTGGCCAAGTGTGATTGGACACACAAGGAATTTGTCTTGGTGCATATGCTCTCAGTGTACATAAAAGAAATATGTTCATCAGGGATCATAAGGTACAACACTTAAGAAAGAGGCCAATTAAGTTTAAAATTGTACTTTGACATTTCCAGTTTGGTCTGGATGAAGGATTGGATGATCCTAAAAAATAAGAGGTTATTAGATCTGGAGAGCCATGAGTTGAAATTCAGATAGCACCCCTATCTGTGGTACAATCAAGTTTAAACAAATACAGATGTTAAGAATAATTTTGTTAGCTGTGCCATTCTAACAATTTGAAATAAATTTAAAACAAGGCTCTCTTGTACAATATCTCTTTGGTTTTCACCACAGGAAATGATAGTGAGACCAATTTCCTGGACTTATGAGGAAACAATATCTGTTTTCCAAAGTGAACCTAATCAGAAGATATGTTTGTCACCGGCTCACATACAATTAAAGAAAGATTCAACTTGGATAAGAAATGTTATAGTTTTAAATTTGCAAAACATGAATTTAAAATTGCATTGTATCCTAATAATAAACATATTATTGTGAAGGTTTATGAAATATTTTTGAAATTTAACTTGGAAAATTAATCTGTTAAACATTATGTTTCAATGGCTAAAAACTTTAGTTATAATATAATGCTTGAGCAAGGGAGAAAATATGTGGGCAAATTGAATTATACTTTGAAAAAATACTTTTATAACATGATGTATCTGTCAGGTGTGAAAGACCGCCACATGCTAAATTCCAATTAAACTGATTTGTTGTTCATGCCTACACACAGGAATATAATCAACTAATAGTTGGCACTATTTTGGCACTAAATAAGGGTTGACAGTTTGAATTAATCCACTTGTGGCAACATAGAAAGCCTAGACTGTCTTCTCTTTTGACCCTACCCCCAGATTCTGTTTCTCCTACATTATTTTTGGTACCTAGTGCCATAGAAATAGTCAGATATACAGTGCTTTAAATGTTTATTGAAAATGTAAATGTAAACAAAATACTTTTTATAATCTTTGGTAGACTTGTGATAAAGAAGGAAATTATTGGAGTCAGTTTTAATTCACAAGATTCTTTTAAAAAATATAAAATTGAAGCCAGTTTTTTTCTTAAGACTATTGAATAAAGAACTTGAAAAAATTGGAACATTGTTACTATTTATGTTCACTTGCAGTGAGAATTTTATCTGAGCAAAAATGAACAGCACGTAAATTCCCACAATGGAAGAATGAATAGAAAAAAGTTGGCAGTGATGGCAAAACTAACTGTTTTAATTAAAGAAAAGAATTTATCCAGTGTTGTTTTCACTTGGAAATAGCTTCTGGGCTTTATGCTCAAAATAGGAAAAACGAAACTTTGATTTTAGGTTTTGACGAATAGATTAGCTTTGTTGTTATAGAAATAGCTAAACTGTAAAGCAAAAAGCTGAAGTCATAACTGCATTCTATATTTTATTTCAACAAAAAAAAAAGGAGGAAATCACTGCTTTTTCATCTTTCTCTTTTATCTTGCATCCTTCTCCCTTAGTGACCTTTCCCTATTCCCTTTGATCTTTGCTTGTATTGGTATTTTATACTGTAATAAAGTTTAATTTAAAAAGAAAATATTATGAGTTTGTGGAAAATAATAACGATTATAAAAATGAATGTGGCCTCAAGATTGCTATACATGCTGGGAGTTATGGTTTTGCTGTTTCTACTCAGATAATTTAAATGCATTGACAAGTTTGTAATTACATTTCTATGAAATATCAAGGGTGTCCCTTTCAAAGCTCTGGTTTCCATATTAAAACTGAGTTTTAATTTTCTGGATTATATAATTTCAGTACTATAATGGAATGAAAATGATATTGAGCATGTAACATTATATGTCCAACTAGAGTTATTATTTAGCACCCTTGAAACCCTGACAAGAATTTTGTTCTAAATATAGTAGGTATTCTTGGGTATTTTCAGAATTAGATATATTTGGACATTATTGGGCAAGCAATTAAGTTCTGGCTTTAGTTCTCATGAGAAATAAACTCTGTGGAATAATCCTGATTTTAAAAACATACTTTTGTAAAACTCGATAGTTACTCTTAATCAGCCTATTAGTGGTCTTCATCTACTCAGTTTTAATTTTTTCAAAGATTATAGGTGGAAAACAATTTACCAAAAACAGCTGAACAGCAATATATTCATTAAACTTCTATTATATTCCTTGTTTAGTCAATGTGCCTTGACTGTCTCTGAAAACTTGTAGTTTAGAAGGCCTTTCTTCTTAAGATAAGGTGACCAGATGTTCCGCTTTTGGCAGGACAGTCCCGCTTTTGAGCAATTTGTCCCGCGTCCCGCGGCGTTTTAAAAAAGTCCCGATTTTTCATTCTGCCTCCTGGTTCCCGGCTGCCTCCTGAATCCCCGCTGATGGCTAGAGGGAAAAAACCTGTTTAAACTCTTGCCGCGGGGCTTCAAAGGGCCGCCCTACGTTAATTAGCTCGGCTTCCCCCTCTCAGCTGATTTGCACAGGGCTCTGCTCTTGCTAAATTGCTCAGTTTTTTTTTCCTCTTTGTGCAAACCAAGCTCAAAACGAAACTGAAAGTAAAACAGGCTGTTGGCTTTGCGGTTTGCTTGCAACGTTGGAAAATTAGGCAGCAGATTTATTTTCCTTTTCCTCACCAAAAAAGGTAAGTGCAAACAATGGAAAATTATTTAGGGCAAAAGAGGAGAGTTCAAGATTTTAAAACACAAAAGAAAAAAAAGCTCTTTTTAACTAGGGAATTGTAATAATTGAGATATTATTAATTGTATACTGTGTTGAAAGCAGAAATGGTTAAGTTGCGGTTTGGAGGAATATATGGGGGAAATTATTTGGTTTATTATTATTGGTAAGTATAATTAATTGATTTGTAAGAAATTGGATTGCATGGAAATAATTGGAATATTCATGTTCATATTGATTAATATACAAAAAAGATAGTTATATAACTAATTGATTTATATTAAAATGTTGAATTTGTATTAAACAACTGTATTACATAATTACATAATTAACCAATGTGAGGATGGATATAAAAATAGATGACAATGGGAAGGGGTATAAAATAGAATAGAAGGGAAAAATTGAATTTGATTAAGATTAGAGATGAGGATGAAGGGTAAAATTGTTTTTTTAAAAAAATAGATGAGGAATAAATATGGCAAAAAGGAAATATAGAAATTGTAAATTTAATTGAAATGACTAAACACTGTTTAAATTTGTGAACCAGCCAAATATTCTGTTCAAAGAAAATACATTGTATGTATGTGTGTTTCTAATTATTGCTATTTATTCATATTTGTTCTCTTTTATTCTTTAAAGTTTAACAATTCATTCTTTATCTTAATATCTTTATATTTGTTTGGGGTTGGCTTTCTTCCCTTTCATCTTTTTTATTGTACAGCAATCTTTCTCCTCAAACCTACCACCTCTCTTTTCTTTCCTTCTTACTTTCTCTTCCCCCCCTCTTCTTCTCCTCCCTACTTCCTCTTCCTTTCTCCTTCTCCTCCTCTCTTCCTCCCTCTCTTAACCGTCACTCCTACTCTAATTTCCCTTCCTTCATCCCTCTCTATTACTGTATCCTTTTATGCATATGGACTACTCAGAGGGCTGAAAAAGTTATTTTTGACTGGTCCTCGCACTTTTGACCAGTCCTCGAACTTACGACTGTCCTCACATTTTACATTTTTGCCCTATCTTGTCATCATGGTGAAGAGAAGCAGTTGTGAAATGAGTGACATGGTTGTTAAGAATGCTGCACGGGCATAAATGTGAGGATGGTCATAAGTGTGAGGACCTGTCAAAAGTGTGAGGACCTGTCAGAAATGACTTTTTTCAGCCCTCTGGTTAGTCCTTTTGTGCATATGGACTACTCAGAGGGCTGAAAAAGTTATTTTTGACTGGTCCTCGCACTTTTGACCAGTCCTCGAACTTACGACTGTCCTCACATTTTACATTTTTGCCCTATCTTGTCATCATGGTGAAGAGAAGCAGTTGTGAAATGAGTGACATGGTTGTTAAGAATGCTGCACGGGCATAAATGTGAGGATGGTCATAAGTGTGAAGACCAGTCAAAAGTGTGAGGACCTGTCAGAAATGACTTTTCAGTCCTCTGAGTAGTCCCTATACACACAGCCATGGCCACCCGGTCACATGACCAGCTAGCCACGCCCACCCAGTCACATGGCCTCCAAGCCACGCCCACACAATAAGCCACACCCACAATAGTGTCCCTCTTACCAATGTTAAAATCTGTTCACCTTACCCTATACACATAGCCATGGCCACCGGTCACATGACCAGCTAGCCACGCCCACCCAGTCACATGACCAGCTAGCTACGCCCACAAAATAAGCCACGCCCACAATGTCCCTCTTTACCAATGTTAAAATCTGGTCACCTTATCTTAAGAATTCTTAAAATAATTCAATAAATGTAGATAGTATACAAGAAATTTTGAAAAGACAGTTACAGTTGGTAATATTGAATTTCTAATTGTTTCAAATCTTTAAAATGTTTAGTTTTCTTATAAAATAATAGCAACATTATTTCATTAAATATTTCTCTTTGGACTTACTGGGGTCCTGTAATGGTATATGAAAATTACCTTGGGAGACAGGAAAAAACTGCAGGTAGGAAATGTTTGGACAAGAGACAGCTAAGTTCTCAAAAGAAATATGGGCATGGCAAACGATTCAGAAGGGATTCTCCTTTTCTTGGGTTGAAAAGAAAATGGGTCAGAAATGTACTTTCAGACTTGAAGATTATGCTAATATAACCTTATAATAAAGTAAAATTAGGTTATCTAGTAGTGGTTCTTGTTTGGACTAGTTTGCTAGATTGACAGCTCTTAAGCAATCTATTAAAAAAATGATTATCTTTTTAAAGTTGAAAATACAGAGAAGGTTGATTTAACAAAACATGATAATTTAGCATTTAAATTAACTTTTTACAATAGACTCCATGTGATAAAATGTAATATATTTCTTAACACAGGGATTTTTACTCCTTTTCTACCATGGACCACTTTGAGAGTCTGTTGAATCTTAAGGACTCACTTTCAGAAAAATACATAAATAAATAAAATACATAAAAATATATTATATTATAAAACACCCAATTATACTCAAATAATTATCAAAGTATTTTAAAACAATCTGTAATATAATAATGTAGGTGCTCATTATTAATCCATTAAATCATTAATAAGACTAGGGTGTAATATTTTGATACAGTGAGATTGAAGTTAAGTAATATTTTACTATAATAAATTACTTTGCTGCCTAGAGTATATGTGTGTGTGTATATATATATATATGTGTGTGTGTGTGTGTGTGTGTGTGTGTGTGTGTGTGTGTAGTTAATATTTCGGGTTTCTTCCCGTCAGGCTTATGTCAGCAGTCTTTTGCAGTAACTGCCGTTGCTATTTGAAATCTGGTGCTGGTATTCTGGGATGGCTCCACCTTTTCATTTTGATTGGTTGGAAAAATACTGCTGACATAAGCCTGATGATGGCAGATGGGATTGTGTCGAAACGTCGCTCTACCCTTTTAGGGATATATCCACAATTACACGGGAAGAAACCCAAAATATTAACTATACACACATACATACCCGTGAAAATTTACATACATACATACATACATACATACATACATATATATATATATATATATATATATATATATATATATATATATTTAAAGGAAGGGCTAAATTTCTGTTAGAGATCAGTGTTTGAGTTTCCATGCAAATTTATGCCTCCCCCCTGAATTTAATCCATGGACCCCAAGTTAAAAACCCTTGCTATAAAATGATATGAAATTCAGTAATTCTTTTGAAAAGAGCATGACAATTTAAATTATATAATATTTGTAGTGAAAAGCATAATGAACCAGACAGCTGGATAGGTGGGTCTAAATGTATCAATCTAAATAACCTACAAATATCCCACAACTGAGGAAACATTATAAGGCAGAATTTCTTGTGGCTACCAGATCAAGGTTGCAAAAATCCACTAGTGTGGTAGAATGCACATGGTTTGGTTGGGTGAAAGAGAGTTAAGACAGCTCCTCCCTAGCAACTCTCAGAATATCTTTAATAATGTAACTAGTTGTTTTAATTTGGCAGAAGTTGAGCTTCTCCCTTGAGGGTGGAGACAGCAGCCAGACGTGGGTTGTGCTCATTGGTCAGAGGTTGGACTGAGCCTGAAATTCTTCTTAAAACCGCCCCCTGTCACTAGGGCTTCCAGCTTTTTGCTCAGTCATCAGACTGGACAGTTGTGTGGAAAGTGTGCTCTAATTGCTTCTGCTTTAGAGTTATATTCTTCTTTCTAGAACTTCGATTTGACCTTAGATTGCTACTGACTACTCTCTTGACTTCTGGCTTGGATTTAGGTAAAATTTCTCCTCAGCAGCTCCAGTGGAGCTGCTGTGTCAGTTTTCTCCGTCATTTAGATCCTGTCACCCTGGTGTGAATTGTTTTTGGTTTTCTCACACACTTGTGGAGCCTTTCGCTCCCTTTCGGGGGTGGGAGGATTCCGTTAGTCTATTAAGTCTAATCAAAGGTTTTTTTACCTTAGATTGGATTTCTGGTGGAGTCTTGTGCTCCTGCCTGGCTGGAACGGCCATTTTGTGTATTCGACTCTCTGGTATTACGAGGAGCTTCGTGCTTCCCAGCGCTGGCCGCTTGTCGGCTTTGCTTAATCCCGAAGATGCGGGGCTAATTAGGGGACCCTGTTCGTCGGAGCAAGCTGTCTCAGCTGGCTAGCGCTGATTGACAGCTCGCTCTTCCTCTGCAGCCCGGCGCCTGGGTCTTCAGAGCGGAGCGGCAGTTTGCTCTCTCCTTGCCTCAGCAGTTCAGCGCGAGGCTTCCAAATGGAGCGGAGCGCTCCTGGTCCGTCGCTGCTTGTCGGCTTTGCTAAAAGTGCCGGTTTGGTTTCTAGCCTGGTGAGATCGGCTTCAAAGGTCTTCTGTGGGCCGTCTCTGATTCAAAACAGTCCCCGTGGTTCTAGTTGGTGCCAAAGCTCTGTGGCCCTGGGTAGAGCATCGCACTCTCTTGTCAGGGGCTGGGCGCCATTTTAGAGCGTTTTTTTCTGGGCCGCCTGGTTTCTATCGAGCCTCCAACCTTTTCGGCTGAGCCTGCAAGTAGCTGGTGGGCCTCCTTCCATTCCGGTGCTTAGAAACTCCAAGTTTAAGCTTAGTTAGCTACTGGTCTTTTTTGCCACACCTTGCTGCTGTGGCTGGGGCCTTTTTTTATTTAACACTACCTGATACCAACCTTGGGTGGACTTACATTTAGATATATATATATCTATAGTGTTAGACTTTGCCCCTCATTTGGCATTTGCACCTCCTGGTCTGGAGGTTGTTCTTTACATCATGCCCAAAGCACAGGCTAAGACCAAACATGGCCGGAAGGCCACAGTTCGAGCCCAATTGGAGGCATCTGTACGAGAAGGACAGACCCAGGCAGCAAACAAAGGGGTACGTCCCCCTGTCCTTTCCAAGCACCCCTCATTCCGGGCCAATGCACCTGAGGTTCAGGACAGACCTGGGAACGTAGTTTCTAATAAATTAATTGGCAGTGAATCATTACAGGGCAGGACAGGCAAGGGGCACTCTGTGGACCCTATGCGAGAGTGTTCCCTGACTCCTGATCAAAGGTCCTTGCAGGAATTTCCTATGTCAGTGAATTCTGCTGAGCTTTGGGGTTCTGCTCCCTTAGCGGGAGCATGTTCTGCTGTGGAGTCTTGCGCCCCCGGCCTCGCGGTGGCCCTGCCACCCACTTCTTCTGTTCCGCTCCGGGCCTCTACGGAGGCCGACCCGGCTCCAGGTCTTCCTCAGGTTAATTGGCAGCCAGAGGACATTCAACGAATGATTGCTGTAGCAGTGCATCAGTCGTTGTCTACTCACTTCCATCCTACTTAGGGGCCGCCCTCCACGCGTTCAGTCATTTCCGAACCTGCTGAATCCATAGCCAGGTTCGAGATGGATGATGCTATTTCTCTGGCCGGCTCGGATTCCCCATCCGTCTCTGGGGTCAGTGTTCACTCCAAGGAGATGGACATAGAACCCCAGGAACCAGAGCTTTCGGAGGATGAAGGGTTACCCCCAGACCAGCCAGCCTTCACGGGCCTGTTTCCCCAAGCCCTTTTCAAATCACTGCTTTTTAAAGCAATTAATACTGCTCAGCTAGGGCCCACAACGCGGCCGGAGCCGTTACCATCTACTGGCTCCCTGAATCCTTTATTTGCAGAGCAACCTAAGACAGTGACTGCCATCCCCACTCCTCCTCTCTTCTTGGAGGTCATCCAAAAACAGTGGTCGTCCCCTTCCTCAGTTCCAGTGCCATCTTCCACTGACAAACGAAACTTTATTGTTTCCTCGGACCTGGAGTCCCTGCTTCAGGTGCCAGCTGTCGACGCCCCTGTGGCAGCTTTGCTCTCTTCGTCTCCCATCCCGGGAGAGCCTGAGGAGGGTCTTCGACCTGAAGAGCGCAGATCTGAACAGGTCCTCCAGAGAGCTCACCTAGCGGCGGCATGGGCCATTAAATCAGCGGCCACCGCATCCTTTTTTAATCGAACAACGCTCCTGTGGCTTAAACAATTACAGGAAAAGATGTCTTCTGAGGACTCTAGGTTGAAACAGGACCTGAATAAGATTGTTGCGGCAGTACAGTTTTCTGCAGACTCCACTCTGCATGCTACGCGATTTGCAGCTAAGTCCATGGCTTCTTCCATCGCAGCCCGCCGCTTAGTGTGGCTCCGACATTGGCAGGCCGATGCCAGGCATAAGTGGCGTCTGGTGTCGGTACCCTTTTCGGGCTCAAAATTGTTTGGTGATCCTTTGGACAAGTTCCTTGTGGAAACCAAGGATAAATGGAAAGTCCTGCCGGCAATGTTCCATAGAGGAGAACCTCGGGTTCTTCCTTACCCTCCACGCTCGCATCTTCGTACGGCGGAAGGGGGGATGGGCCATCCCCGCAATACGGGTAATTTCTCCCCAGGGGTTTTCAATTCTAGGCAGAGGAACTTTCAGGAGAGACCTGCCAGGGGTAGGGGTTTCTGTCCCCGATGGCCCTTTCGAGGGGGAGGGGGTTGTTCCATCCGTCGCCGTCGTTAGTGGTACCAGAGAACCTCCCATTGGCGGACGATTGGGCCTCTTCGCCAAAGCTTGGGAGAGTACTACTTTAGATTGCTGGGTCCGGGCCTCCATTTCATCTGGGCTGGCCATTGAATTTGCTTCCACACACACACACACCCCCGGTGTCTTTTATCTGCTGTCCTCGGTCTCTAAGGGCAGATCGTCGATTTCTTATGGAATCGGCTATCAACCATCTGCTGACAATTAAGGCTATTCAACGCGTGCCTAGTGACCAGGTGGGACAGGGTTTCTATTCTCGGGTCTTTTTAGTCCCAAAGTCATCGGGTGGGTGGAGACCTATTCTGGACCTTAAAAGATTGAACAGGTTTGTAGTCTATAGAAGGTTCAAAATGCAATCCTTACGTTCAATCTTGGACGGCATACGGAGGGGCGATCTCCTCTGCTCAATAGATCTCACAGAGGCTTATCTCCATATCCCAATTCGCCCATCTCATAGGAAGTTCCTTCGTTTCTGTTTTGCTGGGGTTCACTACCAATATAGAGCCTTACCCTTCGGCCTTTCCTCTGCTCCCCGTAGTTTCACTAAGATTTTGGCGGCCCTAGCGGCTCACCTCCGGCTTCAGGCCATTCGTCTCCAGTGTTATCTGGATGACATCCTCATTATGTCATCCTCCCATCAGCAAGCTATGTCTGATCTCCGTATTACAATTCAGTCGCTAGCTTCACATGGCTTCTCTGTTAATGTGGAGAAAAGCCACCTGGTTCCCTCGACTAGAATCCTGCATTTGGGGGCTATTATTGATTCAGCGCAAGGAAAGGTTTTCCTCTCCCTGGAGCAACAGGCCGGGTTGAGAGCCATGGTGGCTAAGGTTATGAGAGACAAGAGGGTTTCCCCCTTATTTCTTTCCAAGCTGCTAGGCAAGATGGTCTCTACCATCTCTATTGTTCCCTGGGCCAGGTTACACCTTAGAGACCTCCAATGGTTTCTCTTGCCTTTGCAGAAAACGGGCAAGGGATCCTCTCGGTCCAGGGTAGCAGTCCCAAGGGCGGTTCTCTCATCCCTTCGCTGGTGGCGATCTCCCGCGATCTCCAAGGGCTGTCTGTTCCTGGAGCCCCAGTGGGTAACCGTGACCACCGACGCCAGCAAGTTCGGCTGGGGAGCTCACTGCGAGGCTCGGGTCGCTCAAGGCAGTTGGTCCACCACGGAATCTACCCGCAGTATCAATTGGCTGGAACTGCGGGCCATTTATCTGGCGCTTTGGGCCTTTCAGCTACAGGTGACCGGCGAGCATGTGTTGGTTCTCACTGACAACACTTCCGCCAAGGCACATGTCAACTGCCAGGGCGGCACCAGGTCCACATCGCTGATGCGGGAAGCCAAGAGACTAGGCCTTTGGGCAGAGAGGCATCTGGCCTCCTTGAAGGCGGAACACATATCGGGTGTCTCGAACGTGATGGCAGACTGGCTGAGCCGCCAACAATTGGACCACGGAGAATGGAGCCTCCACCCGCTCCTATTCCGAAAGATAACAGCTCGTTTCAGGAGTCCGAAAGTAGACCTCTTTGCTTCCCCTCAGAACAGCAAGTTGCCTCGTTTTTTCTCCCGCTTCCCTTCCCATCAGGCAGAAGCTGTGGATGCTCTGCGCTCCCCTTGGCCGCAAGGCCTACTGTATGCCTTTCCTCCGATTCCCCTCATTCCGAGGGTGATTCGGAAACTCTTACTGGAACAGGCAGAGGTTATTCTGGTGGCACCACATTGGCCGAGGGGATCATGGTTTGCAGACCTCATGCACCTATCAGTATCTCCTCCTTGGAGGATTCCGTGTACCCCGGATTGCCTCAGCCAAGGAACAATGGTGCATCCGGAGCCTCAGTGGCTTCAGCTGACCGCTTGGCGGTTGAGAGGGAAGCTCTACAGTGGGACCACTTCCCTTCTGACGTGATCCATACCATCCTGTCTTCCCGGCGAGCATCAACAGAACGTATTTATTCAGCTACTTGGCGGTCCTTTTTCGCATGGTGTGCATCACAAGGGTTCGAGCTTCCATTTTGCAAGTCCTCCAGTTCCTACAGTCTGGTTTGGACAAAGGGCTGTCTCCTAACACCCTCAGGAGACAAGTTGCGGCAATTTCGTCCATCCTGACGTATAATTCTATACATTCGCTGTCTCAACAACCTATGATTCGGCGGTTTCTCCGAGGTGCAACTAATCTCTGCCCACCTGTTCTGCATCGGTTTCCGTCTTGGGACCTTTCCCTAGTACTGGACTCTCTTATGGGATCTCCGTACGAGCCTCTCAATTCGGTCAGCTTGCGCCTGTTGTCGGGCAAGGTGGCCTTTCTGGTTGCAGTCACTTCGGCGCGCAGAATTTCTGAACTAGCAGCATTATCTATTAGGGATGATTTATGTGTTTTTCATGGAGATCGGGTGGTCCTCAGATTGGACCCTACATTTGTGACTAAGATTAACTCTCCCTTTCATCGTTTACAGGAACTAGTTCTACCAGATTTCTATCCCTGTCCTTCCAACCCATTGGAGGGCCAGTTACACACCCTGGATGTCCGCAGGGCTCTTGAACTCTACATCCAGAGGACGGCTGCTATTCGGCGAACAGAATCACTGTTTGTTTCCTTTCTACCATCTTCCTTAGGACAAAAGGTGACCTCTTCCACAGTGGGGCATTGGATCAGAACGACGATTACGACCGCATACGAACTTAGGTCGTTGCCTCTTCCTTCCAATGTCACAGCCCATTCTACCAGAGTGCGGCGACCACGGCGGCTTGGTCTTCGAACGCCTCTTTGGATGAGATCTGCAGGGCGGCGACTTGGACATCTCCTTCCCCCTTTATCAGACACTATAAACTGGATAAGTTCGCCTCTGCGGAGGCTGATTTTGGGAGGAGGGTGTTACGCCGTGTTGAAGCTTGGGAGGGGTGTTCTGCCCAGACTGTCCCCGCCCGGGAAATGGGACAGTGATCTTGGGTATGTCCCACGTCTGGCTGCTGTCTCCACCCTCAAGGGAGAAGGGGCGTTGGTCCTACCTGATACGCCCCTTCTCGTTGAGTGGAGACAGCAGCCAGCCCCACCCTGTTTTTCAGTCTGGTCATCCATGTCATGATATTATTGAATTGTTGTTTACTATTTTTCTTTCCACACACCGAGTCTGGTTTTCCTTCGACAAAAGCTGGAAGCCCTAGTGACAGGAGGCGGTTTTAAGAAGAATTTCAGGCTCAGTCCAACCTCTGACCAATGAGCACAACCCACGTCTGGCTGCTGTCTCCACTCAACAAGAAGGGGCGTATCAGGTAGGACCAACGCCCCTTCTGCATAAACTGAAGAAACAAGAAAGGAAACTGCTCAGAAGTAATTCTCTATGTCTTGTTGAGGGCCTGAAACATAGAGAACAATTATATTCAGCAAACTTTTGGTCATCTAGATTTTTGTAGCCCATTTTTGCTAGTTTAGCATACCTGATAAAAGGATCATGGTAAATTCATTCTGAAATATATGAATGCTGACATTCTTTAGATCTAGTGTCTGGTGTGAAAAGATTTCTAAACCCATAAAATTGTTGTGACCCAGAATTTAGTCAAACCCTTTCAAGCTTTCTTTCCATGTATATTTTTAATAACTATTTGTTTACATAAAAGTACATTTCACCAAAATTCAATGATCTTTATCATTGACTCTATATAGACTGCCTTAATTCAAACTACCATATCAAGAATATGGGTTATTGTTACTTCAAGGAGTTTTAGCAATGAGGAGTTTGTGGCCTTCTACATATTATTGAACTATTTACTGGCTGGAGATTCTGGTTATTACAAATAAATATCTGAAAGGCCACAATTTATTTTCTATTAATTACCCCATTTATTAATACTAGACATATGTTCACTAGACATAGGAATTAATTTGTGAATTTGCCACAACTTTTCATATTCTTCTTCTTCACAGTTTAGCTTTTTAAAAATATAATTATTCATCTGCTTAAATAAAACTTAGAAAAACTAAATGGTAGCCAGACATGGCTGTTCTTTCTTCATTGACACTGAGTGAACTACTGAATCTTCCAAGAGCAACAATCAAGAATAGAACAACAGAGAATTCATAGCAGATGTTTTGCCTCAAGACTTTATATTTTATGATTTCACCTGTGTTTGCCTAATTTCCACTAAAACAATCTTCTCCCACTTCAGCATATATAGGGGAAGATAATGCAGTTAGGCATAACATAGGGAAAAGTAGACAGCCATAGATCTTCCTTGGGAACAGTTGGTGCAATTTACATATAGATAAAGACAAGTCCTTTTAAATACATTGAAGCATCTATTAAAAAATTGCTTGATATTATAAAAAATGCTTGATACTATACTTCATTTTCTTAACTGTGAACAGAAATGTTAAATCAGGAAATGGGTCTTTCATTATTTATAAAATACCACATGTCTTAATCAATATCTCTCTAATACTGTTGCCTTTTGGCAAGATGGGAAGCAAACAAATTTAATTATTAATGATAATAATACCTTTACCTAGCTAAACTTTGCTGATCTCTAAAAGATAAATGGAGTTATACTTGTCAGTAAATGGAAAAGAGACCACCATAAAATACCAGATTTATAAGACGGACAAGGCATCCATGTGTTATAAAATTTTACTATTGGATTCTGGGAATGCATATCTATGCACGCACATGTGTGAATGGAAAATACTATAAAAGGTTAGAAATAATTTAGCACTCTAAAACATATTTTATAAAACGCTAATTTGGAATATATAAATCTGAATTTTAAAAAATAAATAATGCACCTAGTCTTGTAACTACTGGATCACATTATTAGAGGTACACAGTAAAAACAAAATTAATGAGCCAAGTTGACATTTTAGACAAAAGAACTTCTTAAGATTTGGAATGAAAAGAGAGATTAGCCATGTTACTCAGACCCAGATCTGAAGCAAGATTGTTGCCTTTATGGCAACAAGACAATGGATTTTCTGTTTGTAGCAGAATTGGATGAAATTTGCCAGAATACTCTATAGTTACTTAACTATATACAGAGCATAGATCTACCTTCATGTACATGAAACTGTGAAACAATATATATGAAAAAATACACACACACAGAGGCCCATGCATCAAAAGAGGAGGAGGAGGAGGAGGAGGAGGAGGAGGAGGAGGAGGAGGAGGAGGAGGAGGAGGAGGAGGAGGAGGAGGAGGAGGAGAAGGAGGAGGAGGAGAAGGAAGAGGAAGAGGGGAGGGAGAAGAGGAGGAGGAGGAGGAGGAGGAGGAGGAGGAGGAGGAGGAGGAGGAGAGGAACAAAAGGCTTGGAAATTTATGTTACAAGCAGAACCAACTCAAAAATGTACTTATAAACTAGAGACAAAAAGAGACAAATAACCATTGGGAAAAAATATAGTTGTAATTAGCACAATTAAAGTCTTGTAAGATGCCAATTTCCTCTTTTATATGCATTAAAATGCAGGTAAGCTCAAATTTATAGTAGAAAACTATAGTAGAAAAACTATAGTAGAAAACTATAGCAGAAAAACTTGCTAAGATTTCACATACCAAAATATACAAAGGATAGTTTAGAACTAAACTAAAAACTCCAATCCATAAAAATTATCTAAATTATTGCTATGACAAATTTCTATCTACTCTCCATTAACCAGCCAGAAAACCATATGTTAATGTAATGAAATGTGTGGATGACTTTGTGGAATGGCGGGAAGAGATGCTGTCTAGGAAACAATCACACAAAAGAGACAGAAGCCAGTGGCTTAATCATCAGAGCAAGAAATTTAGGAAGGATCTGCCCTAATGGATCAAGCAGTTAAATGTGACATTGGGAAATTTGAACATTCACCCTTGCATAATCCTGTTAATGTACCTTCCAACAAAGTACAATTAGTTCATTTAGTTGGGTTTCTGTCTGGTTTACCTGACAGATGACATCAATCTTGCAAGTTTGAAAGTGGGATTGGGTTATCTGATGGACCATCTCCCTCTGATTACATCAGGTTACCCCATTAGATGTGGCAGAGAAGGTATGATGTAGATACCATCTATTAAGGACTTCTAATGGTGAGGGCCAGAATGTTGCTATTCTCTGCCATGGTTCCTATATTGTGGAATATTTTCCCCTCCTTTGGTCAGGTTAGCTTCATTCCTGTTAATGTTATGGCGGTGTCCCAAGACTTGGAGATCCCAAAGAAGAATAATTTTTTATGATTGCTGTCCTATCATGGTTGATATATGTACTCTATCCAAGTTTTTTGGTTGTATATTTGAATTTTTGTTAATATTTGAATTTTTATTTTTTTAATTATTGTTTTTATTTACTTCTTTTATTTGATTGTTGCATCCTACCCAGAATCATCCTTGTGAGTTGTCAGCCATATAAATTTGATAGATAAATAAATAAATATGTGAGAAAACCCTAAATAAATCAAACTAGCTCAACAAATTACAATATTAAATACTTGCTAAGAACAGTATATAAGAAGTTATATACTGTAGCTACCAGGATTTCTCTGTTCTGAGTTAGAGCAAGAACATAATTAAAAGCATGACATTGTTAGAAGCTTTATGGCCATCTTAATTAAGGGCACAACTGGCTAAAGAATTTACAGTACCTAGCTGTTAAAATATTAGCAATTGCATTTAGGAAGGAATTAAGTCTAAATTTCAGATAGAATAAAATGTTTGCCTGATTTAGGCATAATTATGATATTTACTTCATTAAAATTAAAAGGCATATTTTGTACCTTCAGTACAAAATATTAATAAAATAAGAGAAAATTCTATTATACTTTTTATATATTAAAAAACATCAGATCCAGGGGTCTTCCTTTGTTTCGTAGATTTAATTGTATTGGCAAGTTCTTTTTAAAAAATGGCAAAATAAGATTAATAATTTTGTCTTTCAAAAGGGGTACAATTTGATTTTTTTTTTAATGCTCTCAGTAGGATAGTGTAGTGTCCTCATTTTGCAATATGATCGCTCTCAAGTTATGTCTAGATTTTTAGACATCTAGTCTAATAAAATCATAAATGTTAGTCTAACCCAAAAATAAAATAAAATAAAATATGCACATTTGTTTTTTATTCCATATCACTGCTAAGTTGGCAACACTTAAGTAAGAATTGTCTGCCTGTTCAAATCTGCACAAAATTATGGCAAATAATAGAACAAGAGACTAAGCAAGCTCAATTATGATGCTTGGCTGATGCCTTTGAAAAAAATTGTTTACAATAACGCATGGTTACAATTGCCCCAATTATATTCAGATGTTAGAACTGGCATGAGTTTTCCCCAACAGCAGGTGTTCAGTTTGAGGCTAAGAAGAAGAAGAAGAAGAAGAAGAAGCATGCAAGCCAGCATAAGCACTTGTTGGACATATAGACTTTTCAGGACCTCCTTCCAGAAGCAGTAATGGTCTGATCTGAGTAGCTCTCCATGAAATGTATTACTTTCCAGATGTCTACTAAAACACGTGGGGTCAGAGGTTTGGATACGAACCAATGAGTAATAGGAAGTTTAAAAGAAAATGTTATAACATTTCGTTAGTGGGTTACATAGTCTTGTCCTGACAGAAATGTATTGACCTTCCTTTATTAGGGTTCATAAACAGCTTGTTTTTTAAAAATTTGTCAAGCATATATAAGATTACAGATATAATATAAACATGATTATGAATACATGAAATGGATATGAATAAATGGGGACATTAGGACAGGGACGGTAGGCACATTGGTGCGCTAATGCATGCCCCTTACAGACCTCTTAGGTATGGGGTGAGGTCAACAGTGGACAGTCTAAGGTTAAAGTTTTGGGGGTTTGGGAAAGAAACCACAGAGTCATGTAGTGCATTGCAGGCATTGACCACTCTGTTGCTGAAGTCATATTTTCTGCAATCAAGTTTGGAGAGGTTTACCTTAAGTTTGTATCTATTGTGTGCTCGTCTATTGTTGTGGTTGAAGCTGAAGTAGTCATTGACAGGTAGGACGTTGTGGCAGATTATTTTATGTACTACGCTTAGGTGAGACTGAAGGCGGCATAGTTCTAAGTTGTCTAAGTCCAAAATTTCAAGCCTGGTGACATAATGTATTCTGTTGTGAGCAGAGGAGTGGAGGACTCTTCTCGTGAAATATCTCTGGACTCATTCAATTGTATTGATGTCCGATATGCAGTGCGTGTTCCAGACAGATGACCTGTATTCAAGAATTGGGCTAGAAAATGTTTTGTATGCTCTAGTTAGCAGTACAGCATTACCAGAGAAGAATCTACAGAAGATTACGTTAACAACTCATAGAGCCTTTTTGGCAATGTTGTTACAGTGAGCTCTGGCACGAGATCATTAGATATGAGTACTCCAAGGTAATAAACAGAGTGAGGGTCATTTATGAGGTCATATCCGCCCAGCTTGTATTTTGTGTTCTGATTTTTCTTGCCAATGTGTAAGACAGAGCATTTGTTAGTTGAGATTTGGAGTTGCCAATTGTTTGGCCATTCTGACACATAGTCAAGGTCTTTTTGAAGGGTAGCAGCATTGTCAGTAGTGTTGAATAGTTTTACATCATGAGCGAAGACAATTTTTACTGACTGATTATGTAGATATCAACATTAATGAATCAAAGTTATTCTTTATGGCTATATATATTTAGGGGTCTTTGTTTAAAGTGTTTTAGAAATATGTACTGTTTTTGTTGGATATGTTCCCTTTTGTACTGTTTTTATTTTTTTTTTTATTTTTTTTATTTATTTACTTACTTACAGGACTTATATGGTCATCTACCTCATATAATGACTCTAGGTGGCTCACAACTATCAGTAAAACATAATTAAAATCATACCCTTCCTCCCAGGTCTGGACTAAACATCTTCACAGTTCAAACCCCCATCTAGCCAATGCTCAAGAGAAGAGCCAGTCTTCATCATCTTTTGGAAGGCTAAATTAGTAGGGGGATCCCTATGATCTCTGGTGGGATAATGTTCCAAAGGGATGCTTCAGAGGTCCATCAGATAACATCTAAGGAGTTTAGAGCACCCTTATTCTGTATACTCAGTAAGATAGGAAAAATGGTCCTGCAAGTAACCTGGTTCAGTGCCATATAGGACTTTAAGGTGATTACTTTGAATTGCACCCAAAACAACTGGAAGCCAGCACAGCAGTTGTTATGTGCAGCTGCATTCTGTATCAGTTGCAGTCTCTGGATTGTCTACAAGAGTACCTCCATGTTTACAGTAATGCAAACAGGAGGTGACTAAGGCATGAATGAATGTGAACAAGGCCGTCCAGTCCAGGAATGATTGCACTACATAAAGTCACAATTACATGAAAGCAATTATAGTGCCAGTCTCAAGTATCTTTCCTTTACACAAATATCACATGTTCTACATTAAACAGGATATAAATTCTAGCAGAATTCCTTCCTAATGTTAATGAACAATGAGCAGCCAATACAAATATGACATTTTAAAAAAGAAATTGTAGTAGTTCTTTTTAAATATAAGAAATATCAGGTACATGTTTCCTAGGCTCCTATATTAACATGCACAAATTTAAAAAATAATAATTTTTAAAAGCTAACATCTAGCTGGTTCCCTTCCCACCCAAAAATTGTTTTGCAATCCAAACTGCTGCTGCTTCTCCCATTTCAAATATTGACATTTGTCTGGATGAGTCTTGTTGTTTAAATTGTCCATGGATCAATGTACTTTAGCCTCCATAGCCAAGAAGTAAGATTTGTCTCAGTTGGAATGATCTTAACTGGGTCCGCTGTCCTATATGATCCTCATGCTACTTTTGAATATTTTAAAATTCAGCCTCTAAAACTAATTTAAGTATATCAATGATTTGTTTTTGCAGCTACAAATGTTGCAGTACTATAGATCAGCAAAGTGATACTCATGTGAGTGTCAAGTCCTTTAGGCCACATTGGCTAAGCATGATAAGAATTGGTTCAAAGTACTTGGACAGCTGTAAATTGTTCTGAACTGAACATAATTCGACTAAGTGAGTGTAAAATTGTTTCTTATTTTCACTTATTCACTACTTCACTTTGTTTTGAGTTACTTAAATGTATTCATTTTGTTATAATTGATAATATTTTTTAATATACTTTATAGCACAGTTGTGTGGATTTACAGTTTAATTAAAACATATTTTTCTTGCTGGTCCTGAATTGCTCAGCTAATACTGAAAAGGATCTCAGTGTTCATCCAAGAACCTTGATTGAGATGACTAATGATGATCTCATTCCAAGGAGAAGTTTTGAGTTGAAGAGAGACCTGTTGATTACTTCTTTTCTCCCATATGGCAGTTAATATATTTTGTTATTATTGTTTTGGCATAGCTTCAAAAACTTTATTGTTATTATGCAACAACAAAACCTATGTCATAATATATAACACTATTAGCAATATTTATTTATTTATTTATTTATTTATTTATTTATTTATTTATTCAGCTTATAGGCTGACCAATTCCCAATGATTCTGTGAAAATGGCTAGGTGGCCTCTAATTTTCCTTTAATATCCCTTCAAACTCTATGATCTAATGATCTCCAGAACAGGCGTTTGATAACTTTTAGATATGGATGTCCTCTTAGTTTGATTTTTTTAAAAAAGTGAAGATGTCAGGCACAATAGTATGATTGAAGTTCCACCCACTGTGCTGTGAAGATCGTGCAACACGTGTGGAATTCAGCCATAGTCGTGTCTTGACTTTTTCTTTTTACTATATTCTGCAGACACCCCTGCCTCTTAAGCAGATGTGAGAGATCCAGGAAAGATAAGTTTTACTGGTAGACAAAATTGAATACAACTGTAATGCAAAACTCATAAACTCTTATAGTAATTTTAAAGCAATTCTATTTGCAAGATAAAAAGAGTAAATCAAAGAGTAGCATCTGCAAAGGGGGCAAAGGGGAAGCCAGAATGAGTAAAGGAACATCAAACTGCTGCGATCCAAGTACGCAGCAGATCTACTGAGCATTGGAACATGTAAAAATAAAAGGTGGAGCTTATGACCCTTTGCTGTATTTTAACAAAAGCTATAAATCCTCCCAGGTCTCTGGCTACCAAATAGGAGCTGAGCCAATGACCCCAGATAAGACAATGCTGCCAGCCTAAATATATTTTAAATATAAAGCTGAAAACAAAACAAACTTGGTGACTAAATGATCTCCCGGTTTAGCCCAAAGAAAGTTCTTCTCTAACCCCAGAGAAAATGCTCAATATTCCAGCTAACATCTGTTAGCACTATCAAAACAAATAAATGTTACTTGTCTTGGTAGCATAATGCATGGAAGAGTTTTTCAAACAGGCAAGTGTATATTTTGTTGAGTGTGAGACTGCAGACTGAGGCATATGGCAAATCTGCTATTTAGATATATGGTTTATGTGCATACATTTGCAATTCCCTCAAATCAATATCCATAAAAATGGAGGGTGCCTTAGTAAGATGAGAAATCTTGCAGTTTCACATTAACAGCTTTCTTCAATCTCTCTGAATTCAGTAGGAGGGTAGCTGCCTGTATATAAGATTACAACTAGGGAAATTACTCATCTGAATAATTTTCTCTTCTGCCTTCAGATAAATGTTGATCTATGCACAACACTGACCTCTAGAGTAAAATTTGATGTTTGGCTTCACCAAAAGGTGCCTGGTTTTTGTGCAGAACTACACTTTCTGAAGTATGTGATAATATTTTCTTATTAATTAAAATCTATTACATTGTTAAGTGAAAATATAAGGGTGTAAAATACAATAGCAATCTATATACTAAGATGCTGAATTATTCTTTTTAAAGTTTTCCCTTTTAAGCAGAATATCATGAACTTTTCACATGGGTGCTAGTCCTTTTTTCTTTTCGTAAAGATATTACTTACTCCACTCTTCAACCACAAAAGTATTCAAAGCTACTGACACATAAAGGATGTTTTCTAGTAGGGAGACTGCCAAAGGCATAGGAAATAAGTCTTAAACCTATGCAAGGGTGGCTTGAGGGACCTTTACAAAGATGAAACTAGTTGCCTCATTGAGATGTGCTCTGCCATTCTGCAGCCTCTTTTGGTATTTGCAATGCTTGGAAACTGTTTTGTGCTGTGGAAGAAGATGTAGCTGACAGGAGTGTCAAACTGGCAGCCCGCGAGCCAGATGCGTCATGCCAGGCCACTCCCACCCCAGTTCCATGAAGGGGAAAAACTTCATGAAATGTCACCTGACAGCATCGTGACACCGTGAGTTTGATATCCATGATGTAGCACAAAGCAAAGCAAGGCAGCTGTGTTGTTTCTCCTTTCAAAGCAGGAGGCCATGTTGTTCTGCAAAGTAGCTTCAAGGAAGTGATGCATTCAAGCTTTCTTTGAAATTACTACATTTGCAAAAAACTGCATGGTCTGGTAAACATATAGGGGATTTTCAAGCAAACAGGAAGCAACAATGATAAAATAACAACAAAAGGAAATTGTAGAAATTAATAGAAAAAGATAAAAGATAGGTTACTTTTAAGAACAGGAACTGATTATTCCAAATACCATTTTGAGCAGGAGACAAATGGCCTTTGGAAGTTCTCACTGAAATTTATGGAACACTTCTCCTCCAAACTTTCTCAGGATGGAGCCCCTCTTACATAGTAGGACTACAGGTGGAATCTATCCTTGGGAGAAGTTTATTCCTGATATCTTCTATTAAGACTGAATTGAAGTGTGTAAACCATAAACCTGCAGACCACTGAAGAGAGTATTTTATAATTAAATTCTGTAAGTTCTCCCTGAAAAAGTACAGTTTCCAAATAAAAAAGTCTTCAAATTTCTCTTTTCCTTTAAAAGGATAGGAAATTATATTTTATTGCCTTATGTGAAATTTGCAAAGCACTATTTTTTAGGTATATGCAATCCTTTGGGAAGAACAATGGAAAAGGTGCTTTGGAGGACATAGGAGTGCAAACAAAGTGCCTATCTGCAATTCTTTAAAGCAATTTTTTTCTCCTTAGGATCACACAGCACTTAGGAAAGTGGAGCTGTTTTAAAGAATTGCAGCTGGGTGCTTCATTCATACTCCTTCATGCTCCAAATTAATTTTTCTAAATCATTTCTGAAGGACTTGGAGTTCTATTAATTAGAAGGAATCTTTATGATGCTGCAGCAGTGAGCAATAAAAGGGGAAGAAAGTGTGACTGAAAGTCACACATGAGTCTTTGTTGATGTTGGAGCCTCCTGTATCTGTTATGTCCTTATAAGGACATCCGCCCTGATTGGCTGCTAGCCATCGGGCGGGAGATTTGAATCCCTGGCAAGGGGCGGTGCGTCTGCCGGGAGCGAATATAAGGAGAGCTCCGGCAGCACACCGGCAGTCTGGCTACTGTTTCTGTTCTTAATAAAAGTTACTTATGTAACGAGCTGGTCACGTCTTCCATTCCTGCGCCGATCTAACACTGGCGACGAAGGACTAGAGAGAAGAAACGAACCTCACGGCACCAAGCCAACAAGACCAAGACTCCGGCACCTGAAACTACAGTAGGCATTTCCAAAGGCATGGCATCCGCTGAAGTCACTTTGCCAGCCCTTGCTCCCTTCCGCCCAGGGAAGGACAAGTGGAAATCCTACGTAGTGAAATTCCGGCAATACCTGAGAGGCAACAACATCAGGGATGCCGATGATGACCGGAAAAAGGGCATTTTCCTGGCCAACTGTGGCTCCGAGGTCCTCGATATGGCAATCGATCTCGTAGCACCACGAGACATTGAAGAAGTGCCATGGGCAGACCTGCTGCAAATCCTGGAAGACCACTATGCCCCAACAGGAACACCGGTGGCGAACCGTTTCACCTTCCATCAGAGGGACCAGATGGAAGGTGAGACTATCAAGGAATTTGTGGCCACCCTACGCCAGATCGCAGCCAGCTGTGAGTTCGACCACGTGGACAATGCCATCGCTGACCGCGTGGTTTTCGGCATGAGGGACAGAGGCCTGCAGAAGAAATTCCTGAGCAGGAAGAAACTCGTGCTCAAGGATGTGGTGGAGGAAGCCACCGCATCCGAAATCTCGGAGAAAGCAGCTGCCGCAGTAAGCAGAGCAAAGGGAATCCACAAGATTTGCTCCACAGCGCAATCATCAACAGAGGATTCCACAGCTGGATCCGAGTCGGAGGGGGAGTCCACCGTACACAAAGTATCCAGACCCCCAAGGCGGGAAACCGCCCAACGGAGCTACAAGGGGGAGCGCTGCGCCAGCTGCAGAGGGGACCATGCCAGGGCGACCTGCAAGTGGAGAGATGCGACCTGCCGACGCTGCAACAGAAGGGGTCACATCGCCGAAGCTTGCAGAGCCGAGGAACCAGCCCCAGAGCCCTCCAGCCACCGTCCCCGCGAGAATCGGAAGGAGTACCAGAGATCATCCAAACGGTCCTCTGGCCCTTCCAGACGCAGAGACGACGAGTTTCCCCAGAGTGGAGCGGTCCACCAGACGACCATCGCACACACGACTTCAGACAACGCCACCAAGTTCCACGTGACCATCCACGTGGAAGGAGCACCCTGCAACATGGAGGTAGACTCTGGCTCAGTCTACTCCATCATGGATTGGCAGCAGCTGAAGCGCCTGCATCCCAGCATCACCAAGCGAGAGCTGAAGCCACTACACTCCAAGCTCGTCGACTTTGGGGGAAACCCCATCGGAGTGTTAGGAAGAGCCTACATCCGAGTCACCTACAAAGAGTTCGAAGGCAAGCTCCCCATCACCGTCGTGAAGGACAGCCGACCGAACCTGCTAGGAGTGGAGTGGTTCAAGCCGCTGGGGCTTTCAATCGAAGGCATCAACCAAATTCGCAGGGACGAACTCGACAACCTCATCGAAGAGTTCAAGGAAGTCTTCGATGGTAAGCTGGGGAAATTTGTGGGGAGGCCAATCTCTTTCAATCTGGACAAGGGAATCACCCCAATTAGGCTCAAGCCCCGCCGAGTTCCGTTTGCCCTGCGGCCCAAAGTAGACGAGCAGCTGGATAAGCTGATCGCCCAGGGCATCCTGGAACCGATCGATCATGCTTCATGGGAGACCCCCATTGTGACCCCACTGAAGCATGATGGGTCTGTGCGCATCTGCGCCAACTACCGTTGTACCATCAATAAGGCGTTGGCACAGAGCGCATACCCAGTCCCAGTGGTGCAACACCTGCTGCATTCCCTGGGATCTGGATCAATTTTCGCGAAACTGGACCTGGCCCAGGCTTACCAGCAACTGCCAGTAGACGAAAAAAACGGCGGAGGCTCAAACAATTGTCACGCACAGGGGGGCATTCAAATGTAACCGCCTCCAATTTGGAGTCAGCGCTGCCCCCGGCATCTTCCAATCCATGATGGAACGCCTTCTCCAAGGCGTTCCAGGGGTGGTGCCTTACTTCGACGATGTGCTCATCTCAGGTGACTCAAGAACTCAACTCCTTGAAAGGCTCAGGCTTGTCCTGCAGCGATTCAAGGCCAAGGGCTTGAGGGTCAGGCGGGACAAGTGCATCATAGGAGTACAGGAAGTCGAGTTCCTGGGCTACCGCATTGATAGCACAGGCATCCACCCCACCAAATCAAAAGTGGAAGCAATCCATGAAGCTCCAAGCCCAATAAACAAAACGGAGCTTCAGGCTTTCCTTGGGTTGCTCAACTTCTACGCCATTTTCTTAAAACAGAAAGCCACAGTTGCTGAGCCACTCCACCGCCTGCTGGGGAAATCGGTCTCCTGGAAGTGGGGCCAGGAAGAGGAAGCAGCATTCCGGGCCATCAAAGGACTATTGACGTCCAAAAGCGTCCTCATTCAATACAGCGAGACGCTGCCCATAAAGCTGACTTGTGATGCGTCTCCATATGGGGTGGGGGCAGTCCTCAGCCATGAACTGCCCAACGGCATGGAAGCCCCAATTGCCTACTTCTCTAAGACGATGTCCGGCGCGGAGCGCAACTACAGCCAGCTGGACAAAGAAGCCCTGGCAATCGTGGCTGGAGTGAAGCGCTTCCACGAATACCTCTATGGAAGAGGCTTCACCGTAGTCACCGACCACAAGCCACTCCTGGGACTCCTCGCAGGCGACCAACCCACCCCGACCTTCATGTCCCCACGGATGACGAGATGGGCCATCTTCCTAGCCGGCTACGCCTATAGGCTTGTGCACCAGCCAGGCACAGCCATAGGAAACGCCGACGCGCTCAGCAGATGCCCATCAAAGAATCCAGTCGAAAACCCAGCCCCCACGCTCCATCTACTCCATATAGATGACGACGCCAGCTGCCCTGTGTCATCCGCAGATGTGGCCGTCCACATCCAAAAGGACCCCACACTCCGCCAAGTGAAGTCCTGGATCCTCAGAGGGTGGCCATCGGAAAAGCCAGAGGAGAAATTCAGCCCGTTCGCCAGGAAGCAGAAGGAGCTGTCCACCATAAAGGGCTGTCTGCTATGGGGAGACAGGGTGCTGATCCCAAGCACTCTGCAATGGCGGACGCTAGAAACGCTGCACAAAGGGCATCCGGGCATCGTCCGCATGAAGGCCCTGACACGGAGTTATGTCTGGTGGCCCTCCATGGACAAAGACATTGAGCAATGGGTCTCCAGATGCGACCCGTGCCAAGAAGTTCGCCCAGCGCCGCCGCAATCCGAAGTCGCGAAGTGGGAGACACCCAGCAACCCCTGGTCGAGGATACACATCGACTTCGCGGGCCCGATGAAAGGACGACACCTCCTCATCATGGTAGATGCCTTCTCCAAGTGGCTCGAGGTGGTGCCCATGGCATCTACCACAACTGAAGCGACGATCCGAGCCCTGCGCCGTCTGTTCGCCACACATGGACTACCGGACGTGCTGGTCTCGGACAATGGCCCCCAGCTCACATCCCTGACCATGGAGTCCTTCCTGGCAGGACTGGGCATCCGCCACGCCCTGTCCGCCCCCTACAGGCCGGCCGGAAACGGACAAGCAGAACGCATGGTCAGACTGACCAAAGAAGCCCTCACCAAGATGGGCCCGGGAGACTGGCAAGAATGCATAGACAACTTCCTCCTCACCCAGCACATCACGCCACATGCCACCACCCACAAGAGCCCGGCCGAACTGCTGATGGGCAGAAGGTTGAGGTCACCCTTGGACCGGCTGCACCCCCAATACAGCCCGGAAGTGACCGCAACCGCCAGCCGCCCGCTTCGCGCCTTCAGCAACCGAGATTCAGTTTTCGCGCTGAATGTCAACGGCTCTCCCAAGTGGCTGAAGGGGAAGATTGCCAGCACAACCGGCCCCAAATCCTACACCGTCGAGTTGGAAGATGGACAGGTCTGTAGACGGCACATCGACCAACTCCGAAAAAGGTGGGGGGGGCACACGAAAACCAGCCTGACGAGGGAGGCCTACAACACCCCGACGAGATAGGCCTCCAACACCCCGGCGAGGTAGGCCCACCACACCCAGAGGAGGTAGGCCTACAACACCCCGGTGAGGTAGGCCTACCACACCCCAACGAGGTAGGCCTACCACACCCCTGCGAGGCAGAACAGCGCCATCCCGACGAGGTCGGCCCAGCCCACTACCAGGTACTGTCACGTCGGCAGTCCAGCGAGGTAGACCGGGGCCAACCGCACGGGGGATGGCAACACCAACCCAGCCAGGTGGGCACCCGGCACAACAGGGCCAGGGAACACCAACCCAGCCTGCAAGTAGACCAGGACCTGCCCAGAGGAGGAGCAGCGCACCCAACCAGTGACGGCAGCCATCACCAGCCCAGCCCGGGAGACCGCAGTTCCAGGTGAGTAGACCGGGACCCAGCCAAGACGGGCACCCCACTACCCATGGGCGAGGGTGGCACACGACTCCCCGGTGAGAGGGACCCCCGCCCATCGCAAAAGACAACCTGGAAACAACAACCCAACCAGGAGGACCCCAGGCACCACCTGACGGTAGACCAGGGTCTAGGGGGAAGGGAAAGCCGACAACAACCCGGCGAGGCAGACCTACACCACCCCGGCAGGGGAGACCTCCGCCGCCCCGCAGAGGTAGCCCCTCAACAACATCCTGACCAGGTCGACCACCGCCAACCAGATGGGGGAGACCTACGCCAGCCCAACCGAGGGGACCAACGCCACCTCTGCGAGGACAGCACAACACAAGCCAGCATCACCCGCAGACAGCGGACCGGGCCCGAGGGCACCAAACGGAACCACCACCCGAACGGCAGCAAGCCGGACCGCGACCGAACCACGGCGCCCGGGGAACCAGGGAAGAGCAAGCAATGGACTTACCGAGGCTCAGACGCTCTTCCCGGGTCGGAACCGAGTGACCGAGACGAGGCAATAGATCCACAGGCCAGGAGGAAGACCATCAGAACCAGCCATCCAAGGTCTGCGGTCCGGCCGGAGGCGCTGGGGGTGACCCCGCTCACTCGACAGCCGAACCAAGCCCGGTTCCAGAGGAGGAACCAGGAGACGAAAGAGCCCCGTCCGTCCAGGCCGGAGACAGAGAAGAAGTGGGACTGCGCAGGTCAGCTAGGGTGCCGAGGTGTCCTACGTACCTGCGCGATTACGTGACTTTTGTGAACGAGAGTGACAGTTCGGACTAAGGGGGGAGGAGTGTTATGTCCTTATAAGGACATCCGCCCTGATTGGCTGCTAGCCATCGGGCGGGAGATTTGAATCCCTGGCAAGGGGCGGTGCGTCTGCCGGGAGCGAATATAAGGAGAGCTCTGGCAGCACACCGGCAGTCTGGCTACTGTTTCTGTTCTTAATAAAAGTTACTTATGTAACGAGCTGGTCACGTCTTCCATTCCTGCGCCGATCTAACAGTATCCATCTTAAATTGATTCCTGAATGGCTGAATTTGATCTAGGTGCAAAGATTTAGCATGTTCTCTGGGCCACCTTTGCTTTCCCTTGCACATCATATATGGACGATAGGGTAGTCTTTTGTTATCATTTTGCTCCCACAACACCATACATTCTGTTTCTATTCAATGTAGAGCTAGATGTGACTCTTCAGGCCTATATTTTGAGAGACTATTGACCTGTTTTGCACTAAGGTGAACAGATTTTATCATATTGCATGTTGGTTTGTTTCTGGGAATGATGGCTTTATTCTAGAAGTGAGACCTTGTATAATTGTAGAGCAAATATTGTATTGAATACAAATAATTTCTTCAGTAGTTCACATTTATCTGCAGTTTATTTTTACACAATATTCTGTGACTCTATTTGCAATCTCTGAATGAGCCTATTTGCAATCCCTATTTCCACAACTGGAGAAGCATCGTATATATTGGTCCTACTTACACTTTGGTATTGGGGTAAGGATATAGGCAATTAGTAAAGTTCTACATATGTATGTTTTTTTAAAATAAAACTTTAAGTTTTATAACTTAAGTATACCAATAAAAAAAACTTTTTACTATGCTTGAAGAAGGCTAGAGTTCTTGCTGTGCAGAAGGCTTGGGTGTAAAAATCTTGTCTCTTGCAAACAACTGGTTCCTAAGGTTCCAAAATGGCAAACCAGATCTTTTTAAAACATTCTGTTGAATTATAAAAAACATTTGACAATGTGCCACACCTAGGGCTTGTGAAGTTACTAGCACAGTTAGAAGAAATATGTGTTTAAAGGCAGATCCATGGGAATCCCAAGAATTGCCAATAATTGTGTGATTTGGACATATTCCCTATTCTCAGTCTAGGCAAAATAACCTAATAACAATAAAATGTGGCTATAACCTCATTTTACAAAGGGTGAAGAAGATGTCCCAAAAAAACCATGGACAATTGTTTGAGAAAAATGGATTCTCTGTCTCACATATATTTATTTGTACAACTTTTTTTTTAAAAAAAATGTAAAATGTAATACGATCAAAAATTCTGAAATCTTTATAACCCCTATTTCAATTTTATTTTTGAAAAATGGTTTCACATTCCTATACACATACTGAGGTCATTGGAACTTTTTTCTGCATGTGTAAGAGATATATGTTCCTAATATTTGGAAAAGGTATTAAATAACAGGGTGTAATTATTATAAATGATTATCATTTATTTATTTGCCTTTATTGTTTTTGCAAATAACTCAAGGCAGTGAAGATATCTAACACACCTTTCTCCTCCTATTTCTCCCATAACAACAAGCCTGCAAGATGGATTGGCTGAGAGAGAATAACTGGCTGAAAGTCATCCAGATGAATTTCATGGCTAAAGCAGGACTTGAAGTCATGGCCACTTTCTAGCCTGGTGCTTTAGCGACCAGACCAAACTGTCTGATCATGATTATAAATTATACAGAATTGAAATACCCAAATAGTTTTTATTATTTGTATATAGAAATGAAATTTATTCAAATTCAAAAGGAACTAATTTAAATGTTTCACTTGTTTAATAGTTTAAACAATAACTCATATTTTGATTGTTTACATTGTGTAAGCATTTATGGAAGTGATAATTTTAACCATGCTTTATAGTAAAGAAATAGATGAATATATATATATATATATATATATATATATATATATATATATATATATATATATATATATATATATATGACATTCTATAAAAAGAAGAAGAATAAAAACAAAACCCTAAAAAATAAACCAACAAGATCACAACATCTTGTTTTCCTTTCGATACCTTTATTTGATAATGATTTTAAGGAATGCATAAGCATTTTATGGCCTCAGTGGAATCATTTGTGAGACCTATTTGGCATAGCCAGTTTAAGGAATCTCAATACCAGGTTTGTACACTCCCTGTAGCACAGTGCTATGTTAGAATTACAGATTCCTGCAAAATGATAAAACCAAATACATGCTGTGGAAACTGAGCTAAAAATTCATGATGTCTCTATAAGAAATATATTGACTTCATTTTTATTTTGCACCATTCTAAGTGCAATCATTGAATTATGAAATGTATATTGGGGTTTTTTTTATTCAAAATATACTTTAGCATCACCAGAGTGCCACAAACTCCATTTCAAATATACAAACAATACATCTAAAATCCTTCCCCATGAGACTTCTATTTCTAGCAATAATGTTTTATTATCCATTTATTTTTATCCTATATTTTCTGTCCATCACTTATGTATTTTTCCCCAAGAAAACCTGTCCTTTTGTTCATAGTTAAAAATTTTATTCAATTATTAATTTGCATAATTCATAATGGACCTAATTTGCATAATTGGTTTTATATAACACTTGCATTTATGTTTCAGATTTGCTCTTAATGAAGACTGACACATTTGCACAGGATTGAACAGTATACTGGAAAGATCGGAATGAGAAAAATCTTGAAGACCAAAGATAATAAATTGATAAAGGTAAGCAGAAAAAGTGCTCACAAATTCTAGTGGGGTCTTAATAAAACCTCAATATTATGAAAGGGAAAATAAAATGATAAAAGAGTAGCTTGTTCAGTAATCTCAGGTATATTGACTGTGAGTAACAGGAAATTAAATGTATGAAGACTTACAGTAATCATTTGTAACTTATTTTATTGCCTATCCTAAATAAAGACATATGCAAATAGATGTAGGAAATTTATTTATTTATTTAGCGTATGGCTGGTCACACACAATATTAAAACACTTCATTTTTACAGGTTAAAACAATTTAAAAAAGAGCAGTAAGAAAACCTAAGAGGAAAACAGAAATATCATTTCAGAGTTTAATATCGAGTTTGGAGATCCAGTCAGTAGCTGTCGTTGTTATGCTGTAGGAAAAAGGAAATATGATGCTTAGTATCCCAGATGCTAACATCATAAAATGTTATAGTCCTGATTCCAATTTATTTTCTATACTGTGGAAGTCTTATGTTATGATTTCTGTGACACTCTATTCTACCCTCTACCCCCACCCCAAAAAAAAACAGAAATAAAATTTAGAGCAGATCTTCCTTCCTTTTTTCCCCCAAAAGCTTTTTTATATCCCAGGAAGAGAGACCTTCTGAGAAGATGTGTAAGGGATCTGAAGGAACATTTAAAGGATCAGCATGAAAGCTGTTCAGCCAAAATACAATTCAAAATCCAAAAAATTATTTAAAACATATTTATGGAATTCTGCCGAACAGTTTGGAAAAAATAGAATAGAAAATACTATGAAGAAGAAAAAGAATAGGAGAAAAAGGCAATACTTTTTAGATTTAGTAATGTTAAGATGTCTGGGCTTCAACACAGAGAATTCCTGAGCTATCAATGAAGAAACTATCTGTTGAAATGTTAAAATGATTTGGGAGCAGAACAGTGGTGGGTTGCTACCAGTTCGCCCCAGTTCACTCCGCCCGAGCGAAGCGAGCAAAGCGGTAGCAAAAGTAAGTGAAACCCACCCCTGGAGCAGAACAGCATCACTCATCATGCAATAAAGTCCTGTTTAGCAGAAGGACTTAGTTTAATCTGTTAACTAACACAAAATTAGTACATCTGGTTGCTCAAAAACTCCATCAACCTAAGCCATTAGCTGTATTAGTTAATGGATAAACCATTATCTGGTCACATGGAACCTGCCTGCCTCAAATCCAACTCCACTAACCGTTTATCAACCAGCTGCTGACTGCCTAACATATCCTTGATACTCATCTTTCTTGAGTATCAACATATCCTTGATACTCATCTTTCAAAGACAGATACTATCTGTCTTTGATGTTGGTCATTGTCCCAAATTCTATACTTTAACTTGTAATAAATGCTGCATCCATCCAGCTTTACCTGCTTCAACATTTTCAAAGTTCTCATTGGTATATCAAAAGGGGAGAGAGAAAACTGTTGCCTAAAGATACATATGGTTCTGATTGCCACTTGCTCATCTATCTTCTGAGTGAGGAAACAAGCTTAGCAACACTGATTTTTAGGGTTGCACTATTCCACGCTCGTTCATCTTTGAATGAAACTTGATATATGCAGTTGTTGAGAGTGATTTAAAAGTTGGAATCGAAGGTAGGTAAATAATAGGATATTATCTAGGATGCTACAGAACGTGAAAAATGTAGAAATGTGAAAATCTGATGTTAAAAGGTGGAAAATAAAAAGGAGTATTTATTGTACTCTCGAAAAATGTAAGCTGTTGTGATGCATTATATTAAAAAAGAATAATTCTTTTCATTTGCAAGATAAATGAAAATGTTCTGGCTATATCTATTGATTACCTGTGGTCACCCAATTTTCATTGTTGGATATGGCTTTTAGTAACAAAAAGAAGGAATGAAAGCTCTAATTTGAAACATTGTGAATAAAGTCCATTAAATACTCAGCAATATATTTTAAATAAAGCAGCTCAGGACAAAAACAATTTTAAAACTATTTAATCAGCAGAACGGGTAAGGGAAAAGGTTTCTTTAGGAAATCAGTATGAGACAATTAAAAATGCTATGTTCCCTATCATTATATAATGGAATTTGATTTAATTTCTACAGTATTTCTAGCTATTGCACTAGTTTAACTTAAATGTTACTTTTATTATTGTACTTCATTCTTCATTATTTTAAAAACATTTTAAAATATTTGGTTTAAATTTTTTTAAATACCTCAGAATTATACAACGAAGTACAATTAAGTAAGTAAGAAAGTAATTTTTACTTAAGAAAGTAAGAATTAGTTTTACAGTCCAAATATCTGATAGGCATTTGCCTGTAAAATACCAAAATCAAATTACATTTCGTTGCTTAACCCATTATATAACATCCCTGGAAAAAGCAGCCATTAATAAGAAACAAAAATGTTCATTTTTTCTTATACTTTATTCATGTGCTGTTGGGTTTCTTGCAAAAGAATAAGTTATGGCATATGTGCTTTTCATACCACCGAAAAACATTTTCTGGAATTAAACAAGTACCTTATTGATTCACGCCTCACTATTTAAAAGCTGGTAGCACTCAAACAACTCACGGAATTAACATACTGTATATTTCTTGAATCTTCTATTCCCAATAAAGTAATGTTGGAAGAACAGAAATGGCCAAACAATGCAGTAAATTAATCAAGACAAAAACCCCTTTACTGCCTGGTAATAAATGGCTGTTGTCCCTCATATACTAGATGCCCTGCTTTCCTTAGACTTGCAGATATTGAAGGGAACTAGATCGTCACAGAAATTAAGAACTACTTTTAACATGTCAGTAAATGAATGATTACACTCAAGTAAAAGAATAAAGCCCAGTAGGTGACACCATGAAATCAACATTGGCTGATCTCAGAACCCTAACTCAAGTCAAATCTTCTTAGCACTTGGGTAGGAAACCATCAGCCAACAAGGACTAGAAGACTAGGAAGAAGACTAGGAAATCTAGACTAGAGAGAAGGCAATAGAAAATTAGTTCTATATGAAAAGCCAGCTTATCCATGTACAACTGGTCACCAAGAATTGACCTCAGTTTTAAGATAATCTTTACCTTATTAAGCGATTGCTATCCTGGAGTTACCTGCAGGATGCTGCTATCTCACTCATTCTTTCTCTAAGAGATATAATCTGTCCCAGTGGTGGGTTGCCCCCGGTTCGGACCGGTTCTATAGAACTGGTAGTAAAACCAGTGGGAGACTCCACCCACTGATCCTGATGTCATCAGAAGCGATCCGTGCATGCGCAGAAGTAAGGCCATGCATGAGCAAAACGAGTGCATGCACACGATCCCATTGCGAACCAGTAGTAAAGGTAAGTAGAACCCACCCTGATCTGTCCCCACTACGTGTTTTCTTCATTGCTGCTATAAACTTAGCATCAGTGGTGGGCTGCTGCCAATTGTAACAACCGGTTCACCTGGAAGTGAAAATGTGAGCATGCATGAGTGCGCTCTCGCTTTGCGAGCATGTGCGCCTTCTGCACATGTGCGCGACATCAAAAAACAAGCAATTATATAGGATGTGACAGCGCCAGGGCAGGTGAGTGGGGCCAGCCGCTGGTCGGAACTACCAGTTCGTCCGAACCAGTCTGAACTGGCAACAGCCCACCACTGCTTAGCAGGCTGTTTAAAGGCAGGCAGTAACACCTAGCAACAAAGTACCTGCAGATGTCATCTTTACCTTTATTAATCCATGATGCTTTTGAATCCAAGGTCATGTGACTCTGAAATAATAAAAATGGTGTAGCCATTGCACTTGCAATTTACTTCAGGCTACTGAACAAAAACAAAAATGAAGAGACTCAAATGGGTAAATTTAAAGAGCCCAGGAGCACTTACCATATTTTTCTGAGTATAAGAGGCACCTTTCCCTCCACAAAAGAGGCTGAAAATTTGGGTGTGTCTTATACTCTGAAGGTAGCTTTTTCAAAGCTTTTTTTCAGTCCTAATGAGGTGCTAATGAGGCACTAGTGAGCAATCTTCCCAGCTTTGCCTGCTCCCTTGACTCTTCACTGTGCTTTAATGAGGCGCTAGCAGTGACATGATCTCCCTGCATTGCTCCGACTTTGGCTGTTCTTTAGCATTTTTTCAGCCCTAACTAGGCGCTAGCCGAGTGAAGCGATCTCCCCCACCCCATGCTTTGCCTGCTTTTCTCATTGCTGCTTCCTGTCAGATGTGCGTTAGAAGCTATTTTTTATCCCCAAGCAGGGATAAAAAACCAGCAAACTAATGAGCTAAAGCTGATCAGACTAAGGACGCTAGCCAGATGAATACCTAGTAGGCAGGTTTCCCCCCCCCACATTTTCCTCCCCAAAAACTAAGTTGTGTCTTATAATTGGGTGCGTCTTATACTCCGAAAAATACGGTACTCCAGACTAATAACAGTAAAAGTCAAGATTCAATTACTATATTATACTGCATTTGAAACTGCTTACTGATTGCAATCCATTTCCTGGCTGCAACTCAACAGAGATTGAAGCATAAAAAGTTGATGTAAATCCTGAGATGTTTTTTTTTTAACAATTGATTGGGACACAGAGGGCATTTTTATAAATATCACAGCAGCTTTTCATAACCTGCTACTTTCTATATATAGGGGAATTTCTGAGAATTCCAGAAATTGGAACAGAAGAAGATTAAGTTAGGAAAAGATAATCTAAACTTTTCACTGCTGAAGTGTAGCAAATCTTACATTTATGCCAGATCCACAGGTTATCTGATTATAGAAGTCACAAACTTCTTCTACAAGCAGATTCTAAAGTATTTTAACCTGCCAATATTATTATTATTATTATTAATAATAATAATAATAATGATGATGATAATAATAATAATTTTATTTCTATACCGCCCTTCTCCCGAAGGACTCAGGGCGGTGTACAGCCTATTTAAAAACACAAGACAAAACAGCAATTAAAATTTAAAATGATTAAATAAATTTGGCTCAATTAAAACCCCAGAAATTTAAAATACCTCAATTTAAAACTATTATGTTGATAGCCCGGCCTGGCGGAACAACAGGGTCTTCAGTGCGCAGCGAAACACGCGGAGATCGGAGATCTTACGTATTTCCGGGGGCAGTTCATTCCACAGGGCTGGGGCTCCCACAGAGAAGGCCCTCCCCCTGGGTGTCACCAGCTGACATAACTTGGCCGATGGCACCCTGAGGAGACCCTCTCTGTGGGAGCGGACTGGTCGGTGGGAGGCTATTGGTGGCAGAAGACGGTCTCGAAGGTACCCAGGATATTAAGATATCTCCTTCCTCCTTGGATGCTCTTCTAGATTGACAAGTCATCTAATGAAATCTGAAAGTTCTAAACTTTTAAAATGTGATCATGAACTATAAAGTATTTAATAAGGGATTAATGAGTAATAATTAGACTGAAGCTATTTGTTTCAGCAGATGAGAACATGCGGTTGACCTCGCCTGAACTTGGAAGCAAAATTGGGTCAAGTCCTATTAATCCTTGGATGGGAGATATCCAGGAAATACCAGAGCTGAGACTAGACTAGGAAGCCATAAAAAAAAAGTCAACTCAAAATAAGGCAATGGCAATAAATTCTATCTGGATGCCAAGGAAAGTACTTAGTCTGGTTCATGAAGTCACTATTAAGCTTGACTCAAAGAGATCTTTATTTAAGCAATTCTTTTTTTGAAAATGTAGCTTTCAAATTTTTTAAGATTGAAAAAGAAAAGAGGAAAGGTATAGAAATAAGTGTTGGAGATTGTATCATCTTTCACACTTATTTTAGTGTATTTGACCTCTTGGATAGGTTAGAGAAGGGCTGTCAAAATCGTGAGCTGGATGTGTCATGCACTGGCCACGCCCAGTTTAGCGAAGGGGGAAAAGTCCCGATATGTCATGTGATGATGCCATGACGTGAGTTTGACAAACCTGGGTTAGAGCAAGATGAGAGATGGCGTCTTCACATATTGCTCTTTGCTTGTTTTTTTACTCATCTTATTATTAGTTAAAAGAGTTTCTGTATTTAAGAGATAGGGAGCATCCTGTCTCTTACCCTCACTATTGTGCTTCTTACTTAATCACAATCTTCAATCTCTTCAAGGTATAATTTAGTTACAAGTGAGCCTTTTTGGCTTCATGTGTTTCTTAAGAAATATAACTTTTATTTTAAATACAATAAATGCCTGTTAGCAATCACTGATAGCTGGGCTATGCCCATACTCTACATCCAATGTTGTTATAACTTGCAGTCAAATCAATAAACCTATGACATCCAAGACAATTTGTATCATTTTCAGTTATAGCCATTTTTAATGGGTGTGCTACTACTTACTTAGCCCACATTATTTAGCCTTCAGTTTATATGCAAGAGCATATTCCCTAAAGGCTCCTGCTGAATTGAAACTCTTACAAAAAGGAAAAAAAAGTAAAATTATGTACTTCCAAATATTTCCATACTCCCTTCCAGAAAAATGATTTCTCCAAAACTATTATTTGCATAATTGCTTTCAAAACATTTTTGAGAAATTTCCTGATTATTTTATTATTTCATTTGAATGAAAAACAGCTGCTTTAATATGAGAGGGAGTCTGGGCCAGTGGTTAGGCTATGAACTAAATGCTATTGTACTTCCAATGCTAATACACACTTGAGCACAGTCTTGCTGGACAGTTTCCTACAAGTGGCCTATGACCTTATCTTTGTTTCCTGACAGCTTGTCTAATGCACTGAGGTTTTCCACGTAGTTATTTACTTACTATCCTCAAAAATTTTATCTTAGAAAATGAACTGAAAATCATCAGATAATTTACTAAACATATGAATGAAAAAACAAATGTTATCAAGATAAGCAATCTTATAATCCATTGGCAATAGAGTTGATTGGGTGCAATTGAGTCAAGCCTGACTCTTGGTGACTAGACAGACAAATGGACTCCATCACAATCTGATGCTAGTAACAGTCCACC